>CM041553.1:3005000-3615000 GCA_023238725.1 Scortum barcoo
TCTTTACTTTAGTAAAAGTAACAATACCACTCTGTAAAAATACTCCATTACTAAAGGTCTTACATCCAAATTCTAACACACTGGTAAGTAAAAGGATGCATGTATGATCAGCTAAAGTTAAAAGTGACAATAAGCTTTATTAATTTAATGAATGATTACTGTGGATGCTAATAATGTGGAGATACTTGTTATACTGCTGCACAGTTTCATTTACTCTATAACAGCAGTGCACTTTATATGATCTTTATCATTTTAATCCTAATCTGCGATGTAACTAGCTGTGTGTGTGATAAATGTAGTGGAGGGACCTGTACCTCAGAAATGTAATGAAGAAAGATGAATTAGTATATAATATAAATACTCTGATAAAGACTAAGTTGCTCAGACCTGTGTTAGTTAAACAAGGTTCTTCATCTCCACCCTCCACAGTCCCACCACCTCAGTCTGAGCTGAGGCTGTGCTGCGCATCTCCGCCGCTGGAGGGCGACATCGGCCCGTCCACGCAGAGGGTACCCGGAAGTTGTGAGAGCGTGCTCCCCCAGTGAACCAAAACAATGAGGGCGATCGTCCAGAGGGTCACCAAGGCGACTGTGACAGGTAAGAGGCTGACCTGAGCCGAGCTGCAGTCATTTCACTCCTCTGACCGTGTGGCTAAACTCAAGTTACCTTTTTAACTGACTCTGCGCGTTAGCTCAGCTAGCCGGGTTAGCATTAGCACTCCCGGCGGCACGAGTGAGGAGTGTGTGGCCGGGACAGAGAACCGCAGGCCGGCCAGCTAACGAGGACCGGACTGTGCCCCACACGGTGCTGTCTGTCCCCTGTCAGTGTCTGTGAATGAACAGTGTCCACCCTGTCCCTGTTGTCCTGCAGTGGGAGAGGAGCAGGTCAGCTCGATAGGACGAGGACTGTGTGTGCTGCTGGGAATATCAGCCGAGGACACCCAGAGGGATGCTGACTACATGTGAGTGTGTGTGCGTGTGTGTCTGATCCGAAATCACTTCTCAAACACTTGTGTTGTGTTGTGATGTGTGTTACACTGATGAAGCTGGAATTATTGATTGATTGATGGTATATGAAGTGTCCAAATGATACAGTGTGTCCATGTCTAAAGCTTGTATCAAGATATGTGAATTACAACACTGACAAGTTTATGTTTTCTCTTTAAAATGTCCTTTTAAGTACATGATTGGGAAAGATTCTTTATTGCACAAATGAACTTAAAAATATTAGATTACATTTATTGATCAGTATATTGTTATTAACCTCTGATATGTGTATGGACTTGTCCTCACATGCTATCCTGACACATTAAAGGGTGTTACATGTTTTACCTCGAGGGCTGAAGGCTCTGCTGTGGTTGTTCTCAGTGTAGAAACTGATTTTGCATCATTTTTAGACTCTATGTTTAAATGTGAGTTTTAGACCGTCATACTGGGTAATAAAATGTACATATACTACAAGATAATACAAATTTACAGTTGACTAGTTAAGTTAAAATGAATAATGTATGTACAAACTAAATAATAATTATAATAATTAATAATAATAATTAATATAATAATTATAATTCATTTTTGTTAACTGTCAGCTTTCTGATGGTGGTTCAGCTTGTGTTGATGAGTATTTTTAAATCCAGGCCACAAAAAGCTAACATTCTGAAAATTACACTGCTGTTTTGTGTGACTCTGATTCAAATAATTTTTTTTACTACTATAGGCGACCAGTTGACTTTTATTCATTTCTGCACAGCATTAAAATGTTCTACCACAAACATAAAACTTGTGTAAGTGGTGCAGTCAGATACAGTGAGCATCAGGCCTGCATTTATCTTTGTCATAGTTACATTTTTACACAGTTAATGCAGCTGAATGGTATTGCCATGCAATAGTAATTAAACATGACAAAAATAATGTAGTCATGACTTCACACTGATGTATAACAGAACTTACAGGTCTGCTTATTGACTTACTTTCTATTGACTGACACACAAATAAATGTAACTAACGATTCTCTGGAAAAAGACAAAAATACACCCAAACTCTTTGACTGTAGATCACGCATCAAAATGATCTGCCATAAACTATACATGGTTTGTTGTTATGGAGCTAAAATTAACAAACACAAGTTAAGTTTTAAAAAATATTTCTTTTACCACAGAGGTGACCACACCATGATATGTTAACTCTGACCAAACAAAAATGTTCAGCATTGATGGAATTAAACATACAAAAGTCCAGTGTGGTCCCTTCAAATAAAGCCAATACACCCTCTGCCAGTATTGATCAGCTTGATTGTCATAGTTACAGACAGGCTGATTCCTCACTTCTTCCCCTTGTGTGTTTTCAGAGTACGCAAGATCCTTAACCTGCGTCTGTTTGACGATGAGAACGGGCGTGCGTGGAGCAAAAGTGTGATGGACAGGGACTTTGAGGTGCTGTGTGTGAGCCAGTTCACACTGCAGTGTATACTGAAAGGCAACAAGCCAGACTTCCACTCAGCCATGCCTGCAGAGTTGGCCCAGCCCTTCTACAACAGCATCCTGGAGAACATGAGGAGCACCTACAAGCCAGAGCTCATAAAGGGTGGGCGAACCGATGACTGCACTGTCTGCAAACTTGATTCATGCTTTTCTTTCAGATCTTATAAAATCAATCATTTTCCTAGGTCCTCTTATGTCAGCCATAGGTCAGATATTGAGTAGCCATTGTTTATTTCTGTAAAGAATGAGATGGACATTGTGGAGTCAGCCTTGAAAAATAGTAAGGATTTAAAGGGTCACTGTAAAAAGAGCGGAGGTCAAAAGGAGAGGCCACTTTCAATGGAGTCCCAGGAGGTTGGAGGACATCTTGGCTAAAAAACGCTGGGTTGCGCACAGCTCCTTGTTTCCGAGCTAATTAAAAACAAAAGTGTCGAGGGTCACTGTTACCGCCGCTCACTTTTATGTTTGGATCGGTGCCCTGTCCCCCTGCTATTTAACTGCCTGGATTATCGGTGCTGTGACGCCGTGGCGGTGACGGTGGAAGTGAATTGGGTCAGCCCACCGGGGAGCAGGTGCGGAGAACACCTTGTCCCAGCAAGGGAGGCATAAGGCTTCCTAATTAGTCCCCCCCTCCAGAGAGGAAATATGATGATGCAGCACTTTTCCTCCGCGGCCCACGGTTTCATTGTGCAGATGGTGTCATTAATCTCGTGGACCCAGTGGAAAAAAGGAGAACATTTAAGTTGAAACTTCCTGTCCTTCTACAGCCCCTTTGTCTTTTGTCCCCAATGTCTCAAGGCTCCATGTTATCCTACATCCTTATGAAACATCCACTGCCAATGGCAAACAAATCCCCCCTGTGTTTACTGCCTATTAATAAGGAGGCAGGGCATCATTTGGGACATCCTGGGCTACTTAGATGTACTACAGGCTTTCTGTGGCAGTGGTGTTAGCAGATGAAACATGGGCTTACTTTATGTTTTTGATTCTTTATTTCCACGTCTCTTTCTTTATGATTGTCTCTCTTTTGGTGTTGTGTTGTCCAGACGGGAAGTTTGGGGCCTGCATGCAGGTGCACATTCAAAACGACGGACCTGTTACCATTGAACTGACGTCACCTACTGGCCCCACAGACCCCAAACAGGTACGGTAATGAACAAAGTAGTACTACCAGTATTATTGAAGATTTAAACTGTATTCCATCGTCTTGCATTGTGTTTTCTCAGTTGTCATGGTGATCTGGTTTCCCGATGCGGTCTCTAGTTAACTGACATTAAATTAAGATTGTCTAAACTACTGTTAGCCTTTTTACTGAGAGTAATGAGTTCTATATATATTCAAAGAAAATGTGTGAAATGAACATCCTGAGTTCTCACTGACTCTGCTGCTGCACTGTGGAAAGAAAGAAAAACAGAATTAGCTGCAGCTCTCTACACAACTTAAGTTCAGGCATGAAGTGTCATTCCCCTTGTCAGGGACTCATTTATTTTACATTTGAACCACTAGATGGTGATATGTACTCTTGTGTTGTGTGCAGTCATTCTTGCTTCTGGTGTTAAGAGCAGTATTCTTTAAATGAATGAGAAACATGCACTGTCCAAAGGCTGACTTTTTGTTTATGTTCCACAACAATGGAACAACCATCTGTTTAGTTTTGATGTAGTTGTAAATAAAACCTACATAACTCACGCAACTTTTTAAAAAGAATGACTTAAATTTGGTTATTAAAGAGTTGTGCCTAAGATGTGTTCAAAGGAGCACATTTTATAGTTGGACAATAAAGCTAATCTATAACTTTAATGTAACGTCACTGTAAGGAAAGCATGTCGTATAGATATGAATAATATGCAGAGCTGCACAAATCAATATTTTTTATATAAACAATGGATTGAAAGGCTGTCTAACGTGAAAGGTCTCGCTCAACGTGATGAACCCAGAGAAATTGATCACCTACTCTGCAGAGCTTTTCAGCTCATTGGTTTGGTTTTACAGCCCACAAACTCTGCCGCAGAATAAAGCTGGTTTCAGATAAAAAGCTCAGAGAAACCCACAGTACACTACCTGCCCGGCAGCAAAAACCAGACAGACGCAGTGAGAGACTGCTAGGTGAAGTTAGTGGGGCACTGAGCAGCTAGAGAGCCAGATATTTGTCTCAGTTTGTGGTGACTGAAACAGATACAAAAGGAGAGCAAACATTGGATTTACATTTGTCAGGTGGCTAAAAAAACCCAACCCCAAATAAATGCTAATGTTACTCTGTGTGTGCTGGATGTGGAACTGCAGCAACTGTCTGCTAACTTTGTGAGGTGACAGCTTTGTCACTGCTGTGCTTTCAGCTGTGCGTGCAGCTGTAAACACATGTTTCAAAGTTAAAATAGCCTGTCAGCAATCACTAATGAATTTTTATGAGTGTTTATGAATTTATTTGTACTCAGCTGATTCTCTCTGTGCATCAAGCTACAAGAAACCATTACTTATGTCAGCACTCTGACCTCCAGACAGAATGTCGCTTTTAAAACGTGTTGTCACGATCAGGTCACATCAGCTGGTGTTTCTCCCTGGTAGATTTATAGGCTGCACATTGCTGACTTTCTCTTTATATACTTGGCTGAGTTATATTTGAAACAAGTGAAAACTTTACTGGTAAGGTGGTTGGATGGAGCATGTTGTGTTGTTGTAAACTCAAGTCTTTGTTTTTTAATTCATTTACTCATCTCCATCTGTGCTTACTGTACTCAGTACTGTAGAAGTAATCCTTAGCAGGAGCACACTCTGACCCTTACTGTATTGAGGGGTACTGAAGGTCCTCTACTACAAGTTAAATATGACAGTAAATGTTTTTATACATTTGGACAAAAACCCAGACAGGAAATATGATGTCCTTGCCAAGATTGACGTCTGCCATTGCCACCTCTTCTGTAACCTTGCAGAGTGGGACTGATTCACTGTGTTCTTGCTCAGTCACCCCCATGGCAAAGCTGAAAGCCCCACGGTTTGGCTTAGTAGGTGTACATCTGTGTTTGTGTGCTCTGTGGGCTTCAGATGATTGGCAGCACAGGCCCACATGCGCAGGCTTTGGGGAACTGGCTGTTGCCACTTCATGCTCACCCTCTGCAGTACCTGTCCCTGTGGGTGCCGACCCGCATGCTCCCAGCATGCTCATCCTGCTCTCTGTGCACTTCACTGTACTGTGTGCCTCAGAGTCAGAGCAGGGCTCCTACTTCTGAATTGACTTTTGTATTCTGAAGCTGTGCACTGACATAAGAGAGGGTTAATCTTGTTAGTGTCATTTGCAGTACACATTTCCTTGTGTTTATGTGACTACTACACTGCTCTATATTTTTAAAAGTTTGACTTCTTTTGATAAATGAAACAAGGTTCTGCAGAAAGGTTTAATTTCTCAAATGAAGCTATAGAAACAAGAAGACTGCAGCCTCTCCAGCGTCTCTGAGGCTCTGAACAGCAGAGCATGCACACTGTGACATGTTTACCATCTCAGTTTAGTGTGTTAGCATGCCAACCTTTGCTTGTTAGCACTAAGCACACAGTTCAGCTGGGGCTGATAGGAATGTCATTAGTTTGCTTGTACTTGGTCAGAAACCAAAGTAACGGGCACACTGCAATTTTGTCCTGATTAAATTGAGTTGTCTAGAGACCTTTATTATCTGAAGCAAATATTATGGCAGTCCATCCAATAGATGCTGAGACATTTCATTCAAAACCACAAATGTGAACCTCATGGTGGCACTGGAGGAAAAGTCAGGGGGTCGTTAAAGTCAGTAGGCATCATCTTCTGGGGACCGTGAAGGTCACAGTGAACAGTTCTGACTAAGGTGGGGACAGACTGACAATGTCATGCTGCTATCATGGTTAATAAGTGTTTTTCTGTTATAACTACCAAAATGTTGGTGTCATATTAGTAATGATATAACCAAATGCAGACATTAATATTTTCAGATTTTATAAATCAAACAATGAATTCATTCATTTGAAAAAATAGATTTGCAGGTTTATTTAGAGGGTCCTTTACATTTTGGGCCCTGTGGAAACCCCCCAATAAGCCAAGTTTTTTTTAACAGTTTCTGTTGTGACACAATGAAAATACAAATTCTAATTGTGCCCAAACAGTCACAAGGCTCTCCTGCTACACTGACAGTGAACTACAGAACAGCATCAGCTTCTTCGTATTTTAGATGTGACTGAGCCGTTTGCTTCATAAGCAAGTGTTTGTCATCATTACCAAATGAATCACATTACTAAGCCTCTTTCACAGCAAACACTTTGAGTAGTCGTGGCAGCACGGGCAGAACTAATACCATTACTGATGTGTTCAGCATTTAGGCACTGCAAAGTAGGAATTAATGGAATTAATGTTACCGGTTTCACCTGTGTCTGACAAATCAAAAGATCTTTTCAACTTTTGATAGTTTCCAACTTTTGATAGTTTCCTCCTGTAGTAGCTTTGCCACTGCATTAATCAGTCACTGAGAGGTGTTTTTGTGATTTTTTTTTTGTAAATTGAGTACATATTTGCAAGCTTGTTTTGTGTATAATGTTTTATGAATTAAACCAAACTACAATAATAGTTTCAGTTCTATATCTCTCTCTAAATAAACCATTTACTGAATAGCTAAATGTCCCTTGCATTGCTCAAAGCAGTACAAACCAGAGGCTAAGTAATGAAGATATTAAACCATGCAAATCAAAGACAAATACTTCCTGTCCTCTCAGCCAGGGGGGTACACCTCTCTCAGCCTCCTTTTCCAGCCATTTGAAAGAAGTTCATATATTCGTCTTCCTGAATCAATTCTGGTCACTTCCGTGGAACTCGGCCAGCATCCTTATGCTTTGGCTGCGGCCCAGCTTTGGCTGCTCTCCCCTTGGTGGGCTTGGCTCACTGGCCCAAAGGGAGGGATATTAAGCAGTCCTCAGAATTTTAATCTTGCCTGTTTGGGATGTTTTGCTGTGGGGGCAGAGGAGCCAAAGCCAAGGCTGAACATGAGGGATAAAAGGCCAGCCAATAGGCTAAGCTTGGCACGGGGGAAATGAAGCAACGGCCAACAGACACTGTCCCTTTCTTTCCATGAATCAGGGATTTAGTCCACTGCAGGGTCAAGCAGCCAGCAAACAATGGTGTTATCCAGAGCAATGAAAATCATCCTGTTTAGATGTTCTCTTTGGGATGCTGAGCGGCTGGGGTCGACGGCAGAAGGGGCCTGAGTTTTTCTGTTTGTTCACCTGACTGTGCACTGTGCTGTGGGCTGTGAGCCGAAACCCAACACACACAGAAATTATGTAATGTTTGATCATGTTAGGTCAGGTTTTTGTCTTGTTGGGATTCAGAGGTTTGCTTGTGTAGGTTAACATTAGAGTTCGAAATGTTGCTTTAATGGCAGAAAGAGAAACAGACATGTTTGTTGACAGTGTGCAGTCTGTGTCTATGTGTCTCCCCTGGTTTTTATGACAAAAGGTCTGGTTTGATACTACAGCATGTCAATGGATTCAAATGGGAATAACTGAATTTTTATGTGCTCTTTGAATAATGTAATGTCTTATGCAATGGTTTGGATTTTTAATATGACACTTAGTTCATAAATATTTCCCCGGTAGCCATAAAAGTTTTAGCATGTGTGTTTACAGGGCTTTTTCAGATGGCGGTCGGTACACCTACTCCATCATTACTGTTGTGGTGTTTGATGGACTGTGAAGAGTACACTGATAATAGAAGGAGGAGAGGGTTTGATCAGAGTAGAGAGTAGTCGCGCTGACTGGCACTGAGAGGGGCTATTTTGGAGACTGTGAGAGGCAGTGCACGCAGTCAACAATAGACACATTGAAGTGATCATATGACGACTCAGAATAGCTCTAAATGAGCAGAGAATAGAAGTGCTGGTGTATCCGCACAGACGCGTCAGATGTGGAGTGCTGGTCTGTGGTGCTGGTGTGTTTCTCCCTCTTTCTTTAACTAATTATACTACTTCTCATGCATGTTGGGACCTTTGGGTGAATACTGAACATACTGCAAAGGTCACGATCTGCAAGTCATGATGCAGCATGTTGCCTGTGTGTGTCACAACCCACTGAGCCGCCAGGAACCCCAGACTGCTTCACTGACAGTTCACTTCAGCTGAAGATATATTTTAGATTTTTAAGTTTACTCGTCTTAAAGACAAAGCAGACCTGCGCACTAGAAACACGAGCATGACGCATTTATTATTTGATATTCAAGGTAACTTTCTTTCAAGTCTAAAGCGTTTTTCATCTAATAATTATGGTGACATAGATATTTAACACTAATAAAAAAAAAAAGCCTGAAGAAAGCAGCCCTGCTTAATCAGCTTTTATCAGATATTCCCCTCCCGCTTGTAAACTTAGAGAAAAACTTCCACATATCTCTTAGTGAAATAAACAAATCTGCTCTAATTAACTCAGATGTTGGCTCACAGTAAGAAAGTAATTGATAAAATAGGTGGCATGACCTCTGCCTATGTCACCGACTCTTCTTTACCGCTGAAGGTGTCAAGAAATGATTTTATCGCACATTTTGTCAGGAAACTGTTGAATGTTGACATGTCTGTTTTTATCAGAGGTACGATAACTTAGTTTATACATATCAGATAGTTTTCTCTACTTTATTTAAACTGTTTTTATAAAGCGGCATTTCAGTGATTTAGTATTACACTTCCATAAAGTTGGGGGTGTTGAGAGAGACAGTTGTTTAAAAAGATGGTCAAAATTTAAACAGCAGAGGCCATGATATCCTAACATTTAGTTCCTTGTATGGTAAAGCTCCAAAATACTGGATCCTACACCTCCTATAATCTAACCCGCTACTTTCATGGTTGCACATATGTGATGACCCTGATGACATCATTATTACTTTTTTTTTTCAAAGGCTGACTTGCCTTCATCGTGGTATTGATGTTTAGAATGCACATCGAACCTTTGACTATTCCTACTGGCTTTTACTGGTGATTATTTAAATCAGGATTTAAAAAGCCATAGAATTAATTGAAGATGTACTTTGCATGTCTGAGTGGAGCTCCAAACAAAGTTAGGTAGCAGAAAATATTTTTGGCTGTGTTAAACATCAGATGTAGATGTCAGCTTGCTGCTCCGAATCAAAGTTCAGTTTTTTTGCAGACTCACAGTTTTGCAAAGATAACACATAAAACTCACAGCTGGATGCATCAAGTTCAGGCATGTTGTCTGGGGGGAAAAAAACCTTCCTGAAGAGGAACACAAAGGAAGTTGAATGTAAACTGGAGTGCTCTGGTCATGTGTAGTCACAGATTTTTTAAAATATCATTATTAGTGTTAAAGGTACGTGAACTAAACTGTAAGACATTTTTAATCACACAGTCTTTTCTGTTTTTTTTTGTGTTTCCTCAGCTGTCAAAGCAGGAGAAGCAGCAGCAGAGGAAAGAGAAGACTCGATCCAAGGGCCCCTCCGAGTCGAGCAGGGAGAAGGGCGCCCAACGCTCTCGACAGGACCCCAACGCCAGCAGTGGAGCTGAGGGTGATGTGTCATCAGAGAGGGAGCCGTAGGTCAGCAGGGTGAGGGAGTCTGAATGTGTATGTGTGTATGATTTGTATGTCTCGTACAGGTGTCTGCAGGTCCTTAAAATATATATACCCGACTATGTTGTCGGCTCATCTTCTATTAAAGGTACAATAAGCAGGTTTGTTGCTCTCTGTTTGAAAACCCAACATTTAACAATGAAATGATTGGACAGGTTTATTACAGGCCTGCAAGAGATACGGCATGTTTTTTTTCTGTCAGAGCATTTGAGTTATTGATTGCTGTTGGGATGTAAATATTTCAAGCAAAAAGCTTCAATGCATCTTTAATAATACATAAAAATAGCGTGATTTAGCTGATTCTAAACAGTCAGATCTGTTCTCAGTCAGTTTTCCAAGGAAAAGGGGAAAAGAACTCTCAGAAAACCACATTATCATCATCACCAGTCTCCAAAATATTTGATGACAGTGCAATATCTAGCAAAACACTTCACATACAGCATGTGAACAAAAAAGAGTGTTGCAGTCTGTTGTCTGAGAGCTATGCCTTTTCTTGTACCTCTCAGTTATAAAAGTTAAGAGTTGCATTCGAAGTCTGAGAAGAAGTCTGCATGGACTGGTTCTGAAGTTCAATCATAGAAGTAATAAAAGGGTATTAAAGACAATTTGACTGAAGTTTGCAGAAACTGTGATTAGACCTGAACACTTGAGAAAGAAACAATATTCAGAAAATTTACATCTGTGCCTTTTTGCAAGCCAGCGCACAGTTGTTGTTTTGTCTTTTGCACTGTCAACAAATACAGTCGTCCCCTAAAATAGTCTCCCTCCCCCATTTATTATATTAGTGTATTGTGTCATGTACAATACGGCAGCTTTAAATGTGCAGTGGGAGGAGGAAGAAACAAGCCGTATTGTTCACATTCATCTCAGCATCTCTGTTTTCCACTTCTCCTTTTCCTGCCTGTGCCTGTTCTCTTTGTTATTGTTGACACTGCGGTGAAACTCAGCAACGCTCATGAGAGACAGACCTGTTTGTTTCTCATTCTGTGGGTTATGTAGCGGGGATGGGAGGAGGTGGGGGGGCAGAGAAGAGGGGTTGGACTTGCTCTTATTTGCCTTCAGTATTTGTTTACTAGTGCAAAAAAAGTGGAGAAGTTGTGGGAGAATGGAGACGGGGAGGCATTGAGTCAGCTCCCTCTGCGTCCCCTCTGCTCTCCCTGCTGAGGCTGCTGCTGCCGGCTCCCGTGGCACAGCTCCTCTCCCTGCATGAACTCTCTGGCAGGCACGCACTTCAACGGTGTGGATACGCCGTCAAACCGGCACCGCAGCCGCACTTTAAGCGTGGCCGTACCTCCTGTTCCCCCCTCCCCTCCCCTCGCACGGAGACCTATGGTACAGTTGGTTGGTTACATACAGACACGAGCATGTGTGACACCAGCGCCAACATCTGAGATCCACCAGTGAGGTGTGTTGCATTGTTTATGTCCCGTTTGGTACAGTGTTGTGTGTTATATAACGCCTCCATAACACACACACACACACACACACACACACACACACACACACACACACCCTGTCCCATGTGGAACCTTGTAAGCCTGTAGTCCTATCCGAGACAGCTCTACAGCAGGGGGCCCTGGACCGTAATCCCCTAGTGCATGTTGGGTAAATATGTGCCCCAAGACATTAGAGGCTTCATCACCTCATTACATAAGGCCTTTTTGTCTGACAGAGAGCCAGAGCGGGGGAGATGGGAGAAAGAGGAAAAAGTCTGAGAAGACGGCAGTTATTTGGTTTTTCATCTCTGCATGTGCAGCAGGGGAGTGCACACACAGCACTTCTGGAGATGTGTGCGCTGTGGCGAGAGGAGAGGGAAATTTGGATGTAAGAGAGATGTCAGACAAGGGGCGTCCTTGCTCGGCTCTGTTACTGCATATTTTAAAGAGGGAACTGGTGTTCCCGAGGTTTGCTTTGCATGACTTAAACATGAGCCATGTGCACTTTTTGTGACATTCCTCCGTTATCTCCGATCTTCCTTTTTTCCTGTCTTCACCGTTTTGATTTTGACGTAAACGGCTCACAAGAAGGTTTCTGCTGTTCGTCAGGCTGCCGTGAGCAATTTTTAGCGCAATTGCTGTTTTAAATGTTTGAAAATCATCTCATTACATCCGTCTGTCATCTTTTACAGACCCGTCAGGGCTAAATTCAGAGAGCTGATGTAACTTCCATTTTTAAATTCTTATACGCTTTCCAATGTGGAGTCTTTTTACATTCAATAGAGCCGATTATGCAAATTTGATGATATAACTAAAATGTGAATTCCAATTTCCCCTTTAATCACTTTGTATCACTGAATTTCCGTCACCTGAAGTAGTTCTGGGTGAGGGCACTCTTTTTCCCCCTCTTTTTAAAAGCTGCTCTTAACAATGTTTATGGTATTTAGCAATGATCGGACGTGTAATGTGAAAAATCTCACTGATCCACAGAACTAACACCAAACTGGTGTCAGATATTTCGACAGTATTAGCATCTTTCATCTTCTTGTTTTGGTTTTTCCAGACCACGACTTTACTCAGAACAGAAGCAGAATATTAACAACAACACACTCCAAAATGAATGTTAATGTTCCATCTGCTTGATGTGTAAATAAGTTTGCCATGGCAACTGTTTCCTAATATGTTTGCCATAACAAGTTCACAATGCGCAATATGTTGATAGTGTGCTTTTTACGCTGTCCTCAAGTGGTCAGTCAATTCAGTATCAATAAATACAGCTCTAAGGTGGGACTGTTAAATTTGAAAAAATAAATAACGCTTTATTCCTTTTACAGATGAAAAGTTGAATTAATTTGCCAACAGAAGCCTGTTTCATTTTGGGTCCAAAGTTCAGCTAATTTATTGTTTTGTTTTTAGTCTGTTTTCACTTGGTTTTGTGTGTTTCTTTAAATATATTATCTGTATCATAAAGAAGGTGTGTGCAGGAGCCTTACCTGGTCTGGTCTGACCGGTATGTTATAGTGGTTAATGTTAGTAGATATCGCTGTGTCATTGAAGGAAAGTAGAATTTTAATGATGTCAATAATAAAGCCAGTATGCTTTTATCCTGTCATTGACCTTGGCACTCACTGATTGATTGATGATAATACAAATGAGAAGAGCCTGACACATGATTGTGTTCTGTTTGTCTCATGTAGGTGCCGTACCGGGGGCAGGACAATAAACCCAGTTTCTTCAGGAAGGTCTTAATCCTCAGTGACTCTTCCACCTGACTGTGGACTGTCCTTCCTGTTTGGAAATCAGCAGGATTCTCTTGGCCTGTCGAACATCGTTCCCGTTGCTGGTGTCCCTGGCTTCTCTCCTCCAGAATCAGATTGGACAGGCTAGGTGTAAACAAAGTAGCAAAGTCCAACCACAAGACAGTGCCCAGTTTGTTTGTTTGTTTTTTTTTTTAGATGGATGAAGGGAGATTGAACTAGGGTGCGTAAAAAGGAAACGTGTGTGATTTGAGTTGGAACAGACATCTACTACACTGTGTGGCTCAGTAGCTTTTTGTGCTCTCTTACTGTCTTTTTTCCACCTCGCTGCCTATCTCGCCTCTCATGTTTCTACCTCCACCTGCATGTCTGAATCAGTGATTCTCTGTCAGTCTCCCTGCCTGTCTCACTCTCAGCCCGCTGTTCCTTCTTTATCTTTGCTTAGATACATGGCACTGACCCTCCTTGGCTCACACCACAGGCACAAGAACATCAACACACTGATAATGTAACACAGATAATGATAATGCCATATTTTTTGCAAGAGTGACTCCTCTTGATCAGTATGGTTACATGTGTGAAGTCTTAAAAGGTTAACGTACCTGTATGAAAAGACTGTGTGTTTTAAGGTCTCACTAAAACTGTTGCTGCACACGTGTCTGCTCTGTAAGCAACATGCCCTGTTCTCACTTGTGAGAGAAAAATCTTGAGCAAAAGGGAGAAATTTACATTTTATAGCTCTGCAGCTACCACAACAAAGCACTAATATAATAATATTAATAATAAATATATCTGCTAATGCCATCATTGGATGCTGTGGATGCTAAATGGTGTGGTCATTACTCTTCAACAGCGTCATTAACAAAATGCCATGTGTCCTTAGCTAGTAAACTACAGTTACCAATGAAAGTGTGTTTACATTATCTCTGTGGTTGCTGGTCTGCCTGCTTAGCTGTCAATCAAAATCCCACTCAGAGGCTCAAAGAGTGCTCTGATATATGTCTATATGACTTTTTTTATTTCCTTGTGTAAAAAAAGATTATTAGTAATACATTTAAACATCACTTCCATGTGGTATTAAAAGCAAAAAGTCATGACAAATTTCAGTTGACCCTTAAAATCTTACAAGATCACCCGTATCTCTCTTAAACTCTCCCATGTGTTGTTGCCTCTCCAGAGCCACACAGAGGAAATGATCGTTTTGTCTGCAGGGAAGGATAGTTCCATACTGCTTGCTTCAGCTGTTGTCGATTTTATGTCCAGGATTGAGTAGCTTCGGCTTAGTGACTACGAGTCTCTTTGTCTCAATTACATGTACTTTGCCTCTGCGGGGAGGGGCCCACTGTACTTCATCTGAACACTGGCACCAGTGTGGGTGGGCAGACGTCTGCTATTTATGATGTTTTTGATCACTACACTGTCCTGCTGTCACTTGAAAAGATCTGAATGTAACATTTTGTTGCCATTTTATAAAGATGTCAATAGAAAAAGTGACCCATGAAGTGTTTTTATGTGTGTTTTTCCACTGTTTTTATTCTGCTTCTTTTATGTGGTGCAAAAACAGGGATGCTTGTCCTTATTTCTCCTTTCAGCATCACCACCTGGCCCGTCTATACTGTCCCAACTTTAGCTTTACCTATTTTTTTTCTTTTTTTTTTTTTTTTAGTTCTGCAGCTATTCCTGGCCAACCATACCATATCCCCCCACCCACTTTTTCTCTCCCTCAAATGGTGCTGAGCTGAGGTTTCTCCATGTTGTGGTGGAGAGCAGCAGGAGAGGGAGAGGAGCTGCTGTGGCCCGGACCTGGGAGCTCTCGGAGAGGGAAGACGTGACCCAAATATGTCTGCGAGCTAGCCTTAGCGCTGCTTCAAATTGGGCTAGAACTGCAGCTCTCCCCTGCAAAGACTGCATTGTGATGGCAATGCCAGACGGGCTCTACAGTAAGACGGGAGGAAGCAGGCTGTGGGGCCTTCGATTATTGATGTACTGTACCAAACATCTGAGAGGGCAGCAATTGATCACAGCTGTAACCGGGCGAGCGCAGGGAGTGTTGAGCAGTGCAGATGTTCTTGGTTTTGTCCGTCTGCGGGCTCACCTGCGTGCTTTAAATCAACACGGCTCTGCGTGTGGACAGCCTGAGCTGCGGGGCAGGGCGGTGGGAGTGGGCGCCGTGTCAGTCGGACATGGGAAAGTGGGTTAAATTCCAAGCATTCTCTTACATCTGAAGCCACACTGTTTCTGGACTGTCTCCTCCACAACTTATCTTACATCTTGTGTGTGTTTGTGAGAGTCCTTTGCCAAGCCCACTGGCTATGGAAAAACAATTTAACTGGATTTAATTTGTTGCCCCCCCCTCCTCCTTCCTCTTCCCTCCTTCCCCTCACGTTTTTTTTTCTTTTTCTTTTGTGTGCCTCTGAGAGGTTGGGAATTCATCTTGTTTGGTAACTCCGTGCCCAGTCCCAGCTCGCTTTGCAAATTAGACGGGCCAGCTTTCATGGCAGCTTTTAGGTGTCCAGTCGTGTGGATTGTCAAGAGAGTTTGCTTGCCATATATGATGATTAAAAAATAGGTTATGTGTTTGTCTTATTGGGATAAAAATTGCATTTGGGCATATAAACATTGATTACTTTTTTTCAAAATGTGTTAGGCAGCTCTCATTCCCATCTCTTCTTTCCCCTTCCTTTCATGTCTTTTGTTTTATCAGACTAAGCTCCATGCTCCAAGGGGTTAAAAGGCACAATGAAACCAGTTGCCTAGAGCCCTGACCACTTTTTCCATCCTTGCTGGAAAGTTTCCAGTGCTATTTATATGAAACCTCAGGCCCTACAATCAAGAAACCCACTTGGCTGGGATAAAGTTTTATCAATTATCCTAAAGTTCTGCTTCACTTGAATCATTCCACAGAAAACACCAGAAAGGAGCAGACACAGAGTGAAATCTGTGGTTGGTCTGTGTTTTGTAGACACAGATATGCAGCGAGTGAGTAGACGGCATGTACAAGCAGGCACAAGTGAAATCAATCCATATGACCCAACTAGGAGAAAAGAAAATACTACATCTGATCTGTCAGAAAAAGAGAAACGTCCGTGTTCAGATGGACTGGTATTCAGTTTTGGGTGATCAGTTTTCACAATGTAAAATGATAATTCCATTATCATTATTAGTTTATTTGTAGAAAATTTAATATCTAATGTGAGCGGTGTTAATCAAGAGCAGCCAGCGAGATTCGTAGAAAGTCAGTAAAGCTCTTTAAACAAAAACTTTATATTATTATTCAGCTGTACAGGACATCGTTTCAGTAAAGGCTGAACTGCTGATGTACAGTGCATCAGAAGACAATTCCCAGAAGAGGGCAGTGAAAGGCACACATCTTTTTTCACCTTAACCAAACAGAAAATGTCCCATTTTGATCTCCCTCTTCCATTTCTTTTGACTCAAACACACTTCATTTTATAGAGCTTTTATGACAAATACATGTTTTTTATGTATTTTGAGTCCTTTTGTCAACTAAAATATGACATTGTTTTGTAAATATACTTTAAGTGTGACCACTGAATTTAAAGTAGATTAACTGTTCGGGATTGGGAATTTAAAAAAAACATCCACATGAAAAATGAAAAAACTAAAATTAACATGTATAGGATATCTGCACCTAAAATATACTTATGCTGCAATCTGAAACAAACACACATCTGAAGTTGTCTTTCTCAGCACAGTTTCATATGAATGTGCACACATTCATCATGGGAGCCTTTCTTGGCAGACAAAGTTTTCCTTCCTTTTGTTCCAGATATCCTCAGAAACCTGACCAATCCAGGCAGATAACATCAGATCACATCATCATTTAATAAATGGCAAACTGACATAAGAACGTCTCCTTTTTGAACATACTTACTGAATGGTTATATTAAAACTGTACTAATCAGTATTTTTATGTTAACAAGGGAAATATAGTGATGTGTGATGTGAAAGGTGCTGCGTATCATAACCAATACACTCAGTTATCACCTGACTCTACAGCTCCCCTCAGCTCTACAAGATTTTACAGTCTTTGAGTTCATTGGTGTCATTTCCCGCTCTGAAAACTAAACAGTTTTGAGTGAAAAAGCTCAGATAAACCTGCTGTATTCTCTGTTTGGTCAGTGCCAAACAGCAGACAGACAAAGTTAACGTGTAGCTGGTGACTACAGCGGAGCTAAACACTGAGTGAATGCTGGACTCGTATCCGTTGGGTGGTTAGTAACGCAACTGTCAGACATACTGACATGTTCACCCTGTGGTCTTAATGAGGCCATGGATCACTGCAGCGTTTACAGCTCGGTACACTGCCCCCCAGTGGCCAAAGGATCCACTGATGCAGCTTTAATGAGGGTCAACCCTGACATGAAACACCACAAATACAGTGTACAGTGACTCAAACACACATATAAGACGCTCAAATGTTAGAAAATGTTAGAAAATACACACAAATACACCCAGTGTTTGACCTGCCTGTCACTTCAGTCCGTGTGCCTGATACATGCCCTGCTCTCTCTCTCTCTCTCTCTCTCACACACACACACACACACACTCAGCAGACGGACTCATCGATGGAGGCTCGTTCAGCAGTCAGCTCCTCTCAACATGCCCTGAGCAGCACAGTCCGGCTCCTCCCTTCTGAAGCTCTCCGTTTGCTCCACTCCGTCCCCGCTGCATGCCAGAGGCGCCCATCTCCAACTTTCCTCCTCCCTCCCCGGCTCCGCTCAGACCCCTCCCCGATACTTTTTTTTTCATCCCGGGAGAGGAGTCCGGTTCCGGGGACTTGAAGGCTCGCTCGCTCGCTCTGTGGTGCTCCGAGACTCCGGCGGTCCGCATGGATGTTTCAGCGGGAGAGGGGACGTCTCTGCCGGGCGTCCGAGTCCGGAATCGGCCGGCGCAAGTGATGCCGAGCCAGAAGAAGGTCCGAGCGAGGCGGAAAAGGCGAAAGGAGTTGGTTTTAATCCAGATATGCTTGTTCGGCGGTTTGCTCCTGGTCGTGAAGGGCTTTTCCTACTTGGCGGAAAATGCAGGTGAGGATGCTTCACTGGGATGCCCGAGGAGGGGGAGCTGATCCCCCCCCTCACCCCATCCCATCCTCCCTTCCTGCCCATCAGTCAGCCTGATCGTGTCATTACTGTACAGGTTTGCCCCCCAGTCAGCTGTGTGCGTTTTGTCAGCAGCTGCACTGCTCTGCTGAGGGGACATTAACACTCACAAACATCTCAGCTCCTCACTGTGCCAGATGTCACTGCTGATGGCACACCTGAACAACCACTGTGTGTTTAGGCTCTCATCCTGTGTCTGTCTGTGTGTGTCTCTCTGCAAAGTTTGGCTCTGTAAGTCTTCCTTTGTTAATGTAACATACAAAAAAGTGTGTGATTGACAGTGTAAGATGTGCACCACTTCATCCCAAACACTGCGTTTTGCAGTTCTGCTGAAATGTGTCGAACCCTCTCGTCCATTAGCCCCAGTTTGATCTGAAAAAAACCCTCCTGTGTGCGTCAGAGCATCAAGGTGTCTGTGCTGACATACAGGTGCACAGCTGGGCTTTAAGTGTGGGGACCTATTCTGGGCTGAGGGGTGCAGAGGCTTCTGTATGTTCAGGTGTTTTTCACTGCAGAGTGGTGAAATCAGGGCAACGAGCCCCGGGGTGTAGGCCCACACCTCTCCAGGTTACTGCAGATGGCTCCACGGTGTCTCTCTCCCTCTTTCTAACTTGATCGCAGCGCTGTAGCGTTTGTTAGATGATTAGGAGCAAGATCAGATCAGAACTCTGATCATAAATAACTGTGGCACTTCCTAACAGCAAACATCTGCAGCACGTGACTTGATGTCTCCATGTTCCTCTCTTCCTCTCTTTCTCTCTCTTTGACTGTGCCCCCCAACACTCCGCTTAATTACTGAGTCAGCGTCAGCTAAAGTGAGATGCATTTATCACTTTCCATGGACAGAAGGCCAGCATGAATATTCATACACTCATGATTTGTGCATCGTCAGTGGGACTCATTTTTTTCTCCTCTTTCGTATCCTGGTTACATCTCTCTGCACGCGCTCAGAAATGAGAGGTGAACAAGAGACGACACCGGGGCGTTTAATGCGTTTCCCTTGTCCCTATTGTGTTCTTGTTAACGCTTAATCAGCTTGCCAGAATATCAATTAAAGTTGATTATTTATGATGCGCTTAATGAGGTTCTGCTAAATTGAGCTTGATGTTGTGGAGCTCAAGGTGGCACGTCAATCATTCCCATGCGCCTCTCCTCCTGAGAGAAGGATGGAAGGAGGGCAGTGCTGGCACGCAGAGCCGCGGCCCTGCTGTGTGGGGTAGTAAAGGTGAGGACAGGTGAGAAGTTCAGCCGTGCCCCGAGGACTGCTGAATTACTGGGCTTTCTTTTAATTCTGTCCGAGTCCCTCTCTTAGGCCAGACTTGTGGTTGGCAGGGTGGAAAGGGCAGAGTGCTCCTGCTGGGCTCTCTGAAGTATGAAATGAATTCACTGGTGTTGCTGCTCTCTTGAAGAATGTGCAGATGTAGCCACAGTGGGAGCCCCACTTTGTGCGCTGCGCTGTTGCTCCACCCCCCCAAGAGGATTTTGTTTTGGAAAATCATGAAATTCCCTTCAACGTATGAATTGGGGGGTTACCAAACTGACACATCTGTGGTGCACTCCTCCAGCTGTTCACTACCCTGCTATTACACAAAGAGTCAAACTTGTGACATGTGACAAGAGAAGCTGGCCATTAAAAATACAACAAATCTTTCACATCTCAGCAACACAAACATGTAACTTACACATATGAAAAGGCAGTAAAGGAACATGTGGTAAATGTGCTGAAATATACAAGAGCTGAAATGGTTGATCAAGTAGTCAACAGAAATTAAATTGTTACACAATTTTATCACTCATCTTTCCAGCAGAAATGCCAAATATTCCCTGGTGTCATCCTCACTGGTGTGAGGATTGGCTGCTGTGGTCTGTTTTATATAAATGTAATATGAATGTCTTTGGGGGTTTTGGAGTGTTGGTCGGACAAAACAAGTGATTTGATGACGTCGCTTTGGAGTCTGAGAAGCCTTTTTTTTTGGTGTTTTGGAAACTTAAGGATGACTTACTAAATTGAGAAAATAGTCAGCAGATGGATCGACAATGAATATAATATGTTCCAGTCTCTGTCTTTCCCCGAGAAGATGATCTAAAAAGAATTATGATGGAAAAGTCACTGAGCTTTATTAGCATAAATAGCTGGCACAGCCCTCAGTTGTACATGCAATGATTAATTTATTTATTTAGTGGGTCAATCGACAGACACATTTTGATAATCTATTGATCATTTAGGTCACTTTTTTAGGACCTTCTCCTAGTTCAGCTTATCTTCTATGCCAGTAAACTAAATATTTTTGAGTTGTGGTTGTTGACATGAAAAAAGATATTTGAAGAAACTACCTTGAACTGGATGGAAATTTTTCACTACCTGCAGACATTTTATAGACTAAACAATCAATCAATCTTGGCAGATAAATGGATAATGAAAACATTTGTTGCTGTGGTGATCCCCGCACATCTGCCAGTGACCGGTGTAGCTGCCTTAAAATTGTGACAGTGTCAGGTTTAAATTGAGGACCAAAATGTCATAATGTGACTGTTGCTATGACGCTGCTTTACAAAGCGAAAAATCGGACTGCTTCATGAAATGACGTAGAAGAGTGTGATGCTCCTGCTAGAAACACATATTGAGCATATTCAGCATTTACTGTTGCCCTCTTTTCCCTGGAGGTGACTGGCTTTAAAATCCTCCTCTTTTTTTTGGTGCATTGAAAATACACAACCATGAACGAGCATGCTGTCAAATCTAGTTTATGGTTGTGTGTTTTCAGATCAGGAGAGTTGTGCAGAAGGATATTGTAATGTCTCTACTTGTAGCTGTTTTTTGTTGTTGTTATTTACATTTTAGCTCCACGATTCACCGGGCCTGCATCGCACCGTCCAACATGCCTCAAGAATGATATTGCTGTCAGACACAGACTGACCGACTGAGAGTCACTGTCCAGTGATTATTTTTAGGCCGTTTTATTTCTGCATGCTGGACGTTCCTCAAAGTTAACCGCTTTGTTGTTTCAGCGCTGCAGCTCAGGTCGTATCACAGTTTCCAATTCCCCACCTAGATGTTGTAGCTGCTCTGAAACGTCCTTGGATCTATTTTGAAAGTAGAGTTTTCACTTTGACAAATATCTTCCAGGTTTTGATGTCTCCAGCCACGGCAGCAACGACCAGGAGAGGTGGGGAGGGAGGAGGCTGCTGCAGGAAACGGACAATAGCAGCCTGGAGGAAATGGAGAGCGAAGGATCTAAGAACTGCACTGTTCCAGGTAAGATGGAGACAAGATGAAAGAAAGAGGACACCCGCGTGTGCCAGCCCCCTCCCCTCCTCCCCCTCTCCCTCCCACCCTCCAGAACAGAGAGAGAGAGAGAGAGAAGGAAAATTGGAGCAAAAGTCGGAAACAAATGATCACCCCACTTGTTTAATCTTTTCCACCCTCTCTGGTCCCCCTGTTTTCTCCTCCTGATGTGGGGTAACCCAGATTGTGAGGTCAGATGATTTCTCACGAGCGCAGGCTACAGCGATAGGTGACATTCTGGCTGCCTCAGCACTTCTTTACACTTGTTCTCTGTCACATTTTTTTAGGATCCTGCAGGTTTCATTCTCGCTCCCTCTAACCTAGCCTTCCCTCTCCGTCTCTCACCAGCCCCCTCTTCATCTCTCCCATTCCCTTCCTTCGTGTTTCCTTCGTGTTTTTCCCCACGATGGCCACATCTCAAAAGAAAAGAAAAAAATCCCTGTTTCCATGGCGACCTCTTATCTTATCATCAACCGGCAACTTCTGTTCGAGGCGCTCAAGAATAGCATGTTAGGATGCTAAAGGCATTTTGTGTAGCTTCTTGTTTGTAAAGTTAAAAATCACTTAATCCATCTAAAGGGTTGAAACCAGCCACGTGTAGGTGACCTCAAAATAACAAATTGCTTTCACATTGTATAAACAACGTCTTCCTGTTTCTCACTGGAGCGATCCCTCCTTACGCATGCATGGACTCTCACCATCGCCCATATCTGTTGCTATTTTTAGACGTAGATGGATCCTTGTAGATGGAGGAAATTTGATGCTCGGTCCTGTTATATATGATGTGTACAAGGTAGGCTGGAGAGAGCCGACTGCGCTGCACATCACATTGACATTTGTCTTTTTTACCTTGAGCGAAAGACGGTTGACCTGCCCCTCAGAGGGAGGGGTGGTTCTCTCATGAGCTCATTAAGTAAAATGGCCATCATCAATCTCCTTCCTCACCCTCCCAAGGTCGCTGCTGTCATCTATAAAGGGAACTGAGGTCAAAGTTCAGCTTATTCTCTTATGCTGCTTATTATACAGTACCTGCTCTTTCTAAATTTAAAGCACATACCCCGGTGGCTTCAGCCCCTGCCATTGAGGACTCCAAAGTTTTTGCTAAAAAACCTCTATTTTCTGAAAGTCTTAGTCCGCTCTGGTGATTTTTGCTCCTCTCACTGGCATGAGACACATAAAACATACCCTTGTGGGGAGTTAGTGAGTCATTCTTCATCTGACCTTTGAGAGGAAAGAGTCTGCATGTTTTAAGAAGGTAGTGGATGTGTGAAGCAAAGGATGTGGGAGCACAATGCACTGGCCGTAGGGCTGTGGAGAGCAGGTGCTCTTTGTAAGACGTGCTCAGGGCTGCAACTAATGATTATTTTCATTATCAAACATTTCTTTAGTCCATAAAAAGTGAGAAAATAGTCAAATAATCCCTTATAACCTCCCTGAGCCCATGGTTGAATTACTTGTTTTTTCCAACCATCTGTCTAAAGGTCTTCTATTTGAAACAGCCCAGTATCCTGAGGAATTACGTTCATTCGGTGCCAGTGCAGGACGCAGTGTGGCCTTTATGTGGCTAGGCAGAAAGTGAAGGTGCAGAGGTGAAACTTGTCCAACTTTCATGCAGGAGACCGCAGCTTGTGTTCTGTCAAAGACAAGTAATGTTCACTCTCACTTTTTTTAACCATCCATACGTTTTTGCCTTTTGTGGCTCCAGAGGAAGCTGTGTGGAGTCTGAAAAATGTCCTCAAGTGATGTCACTTGAGTCAGGGCCTCTCAGGAATGGCCACTGTAAGCATAATGTTGTTATGACTGATAAAAATGTACAACAACACTAAGAGTCTACTGCCATGCTAATGGCTCTGTGAGAGCTAAATGCTCACATCAGCATGATAATAATCTCAGGTACATGTTCACCATCTTAGTCCAGTGTCAGTGTGTTAGCAACACACACTGTACAGCTATGGCTGAACTGTAGTGATTAGTTTGCAGGTGAAGGGTCATAAAACAAAAGAAAGTATTGGACAAACAGAACTTTTGACCAGATGATGGTACTAGATGAAATGTTAAAAGATTTATCATAATTCATCCCGTTGAACATTTGTACCAAACGTCATGGCAGCCCATCCACTAGTTTTAAGACATTTCACAATAAAATAGAAACAGAAATATTTGGATGAAAGAGAATTGGCTAGAATAGACCTGATCATAAATGCTGATGTTTTCTTTATTGTAGTCTGTGTTGGGCCCACCTCAGCCTGTCAGTTTTGTAAAACTGCTGTTGATGAGCATGTGAATGTGAGAAAAATCAAGTGGATGCACAGGATCCTACTCGAACGAATCACTTTTCATTTTCAGCCTGCACTGACCATCCCTTTCATTGTTAAATGATAAACACCATTAAGCAGGATAACGTTGAACTTTTTGACCATTCTGATGTCTGTGCTCAGCCAGTTTTGATTCATCATATCATCATTCATTTCATGTATCAAACGTGAAAAAATAAGGTGTGCCAAGTTCAGTAGACATTCTTTTTAATGTTCCAGATAGCCTTCATTTTAAGTCAACATTTAGGTCAGTCTAAGTGTTGTATCAGTCTCATTACTAAAGGTAAAAAATGTCACCCTCATGTACACTACAGGAAAAGTCAGAAGATCACCAAAGTCAGTAGGATTCATCCTCTGGGAACCATAATGAGGATACAAAATATATCCTAAAGGGTTTTTGAGATACTTCAATCTGGACCAGAGTGGTGGACTGAACAACTGACGACAGTGCTGCTAGCAAGTTTAAACTATTCATTTATCATAAACTTTGTTTTCTATTTCATTTCTGCCAAATGACTAATCAGCTTATCGACTAGCATTGTGTGTGATCATGTAGTGACTTGGTGCACAACAGATTGTGTGTGCGCCTGTGTGTTCCCACAGCTTGCCAGTCACAGAGCAGAGCACAAGCCTGGCTGATGAGGAAGTATCCCAACATGAGCTCTGTGTTCTGGGAGGATGCAGCACGGCGGTGGCACTCACTGATTGTTGCCTGAAATTAGAGGCCTGCTGATCAAGTGCTCAAAGGAGGAGGGAGAGAGACAGTCGGGAAGACAGAGAGGGAGAGAAAAGGGCCCTCATTTGCTAATTTTCCCCTCCCAGCCACACATGAAACAAGCCATCATACCCGTCATTACGTCTCCCTCCCTGATTTTAATTGTGAGGACCCCGCAGCTTCTGTTGATTTCAGACTCTTGTTTAGTCCCCCCATGCCTTCTCCATCGCTCTGTCATTTTTCAGTTAAGGGAAAGTGAGCTGAAGCACAGGTGCCGGCTGGTACTCGTGTTTGAGAATGGTTACGTCTTAGTAACATTGTCACTTTCGCTCCTTGTTTTGTCGGCCTCTGCCCCCCCGCCCATTCATTTTGATGATTCCGCTGCCCCAGATCTGGTGTGCAAAGCCACAACGTACTTTGATGCCTCGTGTTTATGGTGGGAAATAATAAAAATCCATTACTTCTGAAGACGTCCGAGCGATGTGGAGAGTAGTCATACCATAGTTTTCATCTGCAGTAAAGCGGACAATATGTTCTGTTTAACACACGACCGTGCACGTACACCCACACAAGCACCACCTCGTTCCTGATGCACCTTTTTCTTTTGCACACATTTGCAAACACATGTGGTTAATGGAACCCCCCGAGCAGCTCTGAGTACACTAACATTGGCTGTTTGATTAGATGGATAGCGGCCTGGGTACCCCGAACATGTGACTGCTCTCTCCAGGGGTCTTTCCCCGGAGGCTGTCCTCCTCCGTTATTAAAGATCCTCTCCGCTCAGCTCAACTCAGCTCAGCTCCGATGCAACACTCCATTTTAGGAAAGGAGGCTGCTATGACTTAATCAGGGCTTCCCTGTGAGGAATGTGGTGTGTGCGCGCGCATGCGTATGGCTGCAAGTTGAACCGTCGAGCTGAGCCTTGTTAGAATAGTATTGATTAATGCGAGGGTGCTGGCCCGGGTTTCTACAGCGAGTAGGAGTGTGCGAGCTGCTTTTTTTCCACCCTGTGCATGTGCTTGTATGTTTTTTCGTACTTGTCTTGCTTCACGTGGGCAGCCTCCAGGCTCTTCCCCATGTGCCAGAGGCATGTAAGTAAGTAAGCATTGCCATAATGCAGCTGATGAATTAATAAAATGAGGGAAAATGATCACTCCTTAATACCTCGACAATAGACCCCCACTAATCAAATGCAAAATTGACCCAGGGAGCTCCTGGAATGATTTCCTCTGAGAAATCAATCCTGCTATATTAGCTCTGAGTGGGCTGCTGCTTTCCCAACACAATGACGACAACGGCATTAACAGTTGCAGTTGGTGTCAAAGTTCTTCATAACTGCCTAACGTGCACATCGGCAAAGTCATCTTGTTGTGTTATTGCAGGAGCTCCTAGCTCAGGGGAATAAGACCGATCCATCACAGCAATTAGCTTAGTGAGTCCGAGAGTCCCCTCTACATCAGCTGCTGCTCATGTTCTCTGCCTCGTCCTCCCTCACTCTCTCCTACTCTTCTGTGGAGGGAACATTTGTCCAACATTATTTTTTGTTTGTCCCTCGCTGCTGTTTTTCCTTTACTTCCTTGCTCATTGATTGCCATGTTTCCCCTCCGTCTCTCCTATCTCTTCCCACACGCGGGGAAAACACTTCCCAGTTCCCCTTCTGCTGAATTATAGAGCTCCGGTTGTTTGCCGGCAGCAAAAGTAGCTTGACACACCTTTAAAGATTCATCCTGCTGGTGTGACTGTGAGCGATGTTGAGGCTGTTTCCTGAGACCACGAACATCCTCCTTTACTTGCTGCTTTCAAAAGAGCTTTAGAAGACTTAAAGGCTCCCACGCAAAGTATTTCTCTGAACAGCAGGCTGAGTATTTAGTTAAACTAACCACTGGGTTACTGGCTCTCTGGCATCTTCAGTTGTTCTCATTTGGGCATTTTCTACCCTTATTAGACTAACACAGAGTTAGTAGAACATGAGGGGGAGAGAGATGGCAGACTCAAAGTGAGGATGCTGTCATTACGTGGTACTTACTTTTTTAAATTAGTTTTGGCCTGTTCTTTTTTTTTACTTGATTTACTTGATTTTTTTAACTTGAATTTTCTGTTTAGTTTTTTTGCAACTTTTTCTGCTCCTCTTCATTGGTCAGCTGAAGAAAAATTAATGTTCTTATAGAGATTAATGAGCTAATATAAGCTAATCTGAAATGAGTGTAACAGGTGTAACTGATGAATTTCATTTCCTCGTTTCCTTATTTAACAGTAGGGCACTGTCTTTATGTCTTCTACAGCACAGGTTTTATTCAAAGGTGCAGCCAAAAGCATGAGGGAAGAAGGACCAAACTGTGTGTGATGCATTCTGCAAAGGCAATTACTTGCTCTGCCTTTGCATGACTAAGTCAGCCGACACATACTGTATGTGCTGCGCTGTAGCACTTGAAAGGTTAAAGTGGAGCGAGGATGTGACAAGGTGTTTGATGGGCTTTATAGATACGAACATTTCAATCTGTCACATTGCCTTATCCGAGGAGGAGCTTTTCACACGAAGAAGGCGAGCAGCTGGGAGGCTCTGATGATGATGATTGACAGATCCTCAGCTCCCAAATGGTCGAGCAGGCAGTCTGTGATCTACCGAGGGATAGACATGTAAACAGCTGAATGGTATTATTTACCTAATCAGAGGGAGAGAAGTAGTTGTATCATTTGATTACATGTAAACATAACTGATGGAGCTGATTAAGAAAATGTGTCCATGAACGCTACTGCTAGAATCCACTGTTTGCCATAGAAACATCAAGTTAATGACACAACATGATCTACTTTACTTCTTTTACAGATGTTGTGTCAATTTAAGTGATAAAGTAATGGTCAGAAGTGGCTAAAAATGGGAAACTGCTAAATGTTTTGGAGACTTTTTATTGGTACTTGATAAGATAAGATATAATGTTTTGTATGTGATTCACAGGTAGCTTGCACTAATGCCAGAGGCTCGGTTTTATATATTCACATATATAGAGTGTACTGTGTTTTGGCTTTGTTGGGCAGTACTGACTGCAGTAATAAGTTTGTGATAATGTGTAAAGATATGTAGCAATGCACTAACACACTTTTATGGGGATAAAGGATACACACAGCATGTTTTGGTGAGAAACACTTAAAATAAACATAATTTTGTTTACATCTCACAAGGTACAGTTAAATACAAGATAAGATAAAGTTGACATCTGTTGGGAATTGTGATATTGCAGTAGCACAATTAATAATACATAGCAGTGGCACCAGTGGCAACAGTAAAATAACAGAAGAATTAACATAAAATAGTAAAATAATCTACAATTACATGTGAATTATGTGAAAATGTGGAAACTTGCTACAGCACACATCGTTGACACTAAACATGTGGGGCAATGTCTTTCAAAAAATTGTTGAGTAATTGAAATAGATAAAAAGAACAACACTGTAACAATAAAAAGTATCATTGTTGCTTCGAGGCTGCAGAGCACTGAAGGCAAACTGCAGACAGAGTAAATATGTATGTCAATAGCCTTATCATGAAGGCACAGTGCTCAGCCCTTTGATGCAGAACTGTGTCACCAAACTGCAGATGTGATTTCTATTCACTAAGCTGGCCTCATGCTGAGGTAATGGGAATGTGGGAACATTCTATCGCGTTAGTCACTCATATGAAAAAATGTCAATGCGGACTAAAATTCATTCATTATTGATATTCAGATAAGGTAAGGTTCCTGCTACTTCTTGGATGCAGTATGTTAGTATGATAGCCAGGGAGGGAAAGTGCTCTGGAAATGCTACAAACGTGCATCTTCTATAATAAATCACTGTTGGCCTTCTTGAATACTATCATTTATGTAGAAGTGTAGTTTCCTCATGCAGTTGATTCAATGCATTTTGTCAATCATCTGATATGAATGCCGCAGTGATGCCATTTTTCCACAGAGATGAATCATGAGGGTTTGAGCTTCATACAGTAAATGGATTCAATAGACTGAACTTAACCTGCTCCGGAGTAAGCTGCACAGCCTGTTACCATAGTGATGTACACTGTTTAAAAGTGAGTCACCAGCATTATATTGAAAGGCCAAAACTTAGCCCCATGAGTTGTCACACTGATTGACCTTGCTGATGTACTGGTGGATGTGGCATGCAGCGTGACACTGACCAGAAAACAGGCTTACTCGACGTGACCACCTGTTATTGAATAAATGTCGATATCCACGTTTGTCAAGTGGAGAGATCTTCCAGGTACTTAGTGCTTACTAGTACTTAGTGTCTTTTAGAAAGAGCTTCCCTGAATATTTCTTCACTTATTTTGATTTGGTAACATTGCTCTGTCTCAGTCCTGACACATGTTTTGACCTCATGTGTGGGTACGTCTGTCCTTTTTCAGCTTTATTTGTTCAGTGATGGATTTTTTTTAGCAAGATGCATGATCACACCATCACACCTGGGAGGTGTCCAGCACTACTCTAGCCTATCACAACAGGCCAGTGAGCGGCTACAGTGAATGAATCCAGCCTATAACACTACCTACTGATATTGTACCCAAATGTATTTTTGGATCATTTATCAGTAAGAGTAGAGTAAATATTAGACACACTGCTCATTAAAACAGTACAATTCAGTAGCACCCCAAAACAGCCTCCAAAATAAAGGAACAGTAATCTGAAAGTCATGTTCATGTATCACACACAACATCACTGAAGATTAGGTTTTCATGACACAGGTAGGAGTTTCTTTGATGATTATGACTGTCTACATAGACGGCAGCTACACCACATGTACAAAATTCTGCACACATTTACAAGAAGCTCTGCTTTTACTGTGCAGTTGAATTTAATATAACTATTACTTTATCTGCCTACATTAAGCTGCAACTGAAATGCATCAAAATCAGGCTTCAGTGTGTTTTTTAAATGCATTCTTGGAAATGTAGTTAGTTATTGATGTAAAAGTATGTTAGGGTACGCTGAGGGAGTTCACCAAACAAGTGGTGGATTAATTTCACTGCAGACATTTTGTTCTATCAGGAAAAGAGCAGGCGTTACTACTGACATCAACGCTGGCTCAGTTGTGTTCAAGTTTCTCAGTAAGTCACGACAGTGAGCCAGCATGCACAATAGCAGGACTCTTAAACTGAAGCAGCTAAAAAAGATTCAACCATCACTCATTTTAAGATTTTCACCCGTTCTTCCTACTGTAACGTGTCTCACAGTATGTAACAACTTATACTAATATTTTTATTTTCATAACAATGCATCACGTGACAGTATGAAAGGGGTCACTTAGAGTTCCAGAGAACTATCACCTGAATCTTCAGCTCCCCTCAGATTTACAGAGCTTTATACCAGCTCACTGTTAAGATGTTCGGACCACAACTTCACCACTTTGGTTCACCCTCACCGCCCTCATAGCATCAAGAGGAAAAAACTCTAAAAATCCACTGTACGCTGCCTGCTCAGCACCAGCAGACAGACAGTTAGAGACTAGTCGGTGAACATCTAGCAGCTAAAGAGGCAGACATTTCCCTCAGGAACTGGTGGAGACCGAAACATATAGATAAAAGAGAGAGAGTGAATGTTGGACTTCTCCAGGTGGCCAGAAAAAAGTGACTCCTTATGAATGATAATGTTGCTCTGTAACTGCTGTGTGTGTAAATAAGCAAGTGTTCATGATGATATGTCATCGCTTGTTCACAACGTGTTCCTGTTTTGGCTAGGTTTAAAGGATAATTCTAGTTTATGACAACATCTTGGTTTTGTGTTTTTTGGTCACTGTTCAGAAGTAATAATAATGTTGTACTCACACAGTTGAAAGAAGTCTGAGAGCAGTGTGATGGTCAAATGAGCTTTAAGAACCCTGAGATTAAAGAGATTTAGATTATTTGGCTAAACTGTCTGATCATCTAATTGTTTGTTGAACCATCAACCTTTTCTGTAGGAAAAATAAGACCCATGTTGTAAAAGAATTATCCAACAGTTTGTCCCGTCCGATGTTCACTCACAGTCCATCTCCTGCGACCTCTAGCTGCGACTGTGCATTCATAAATAATGATTCTATTCCTGTGTGTGTGTGTGTTTATATGCACTTCATGTAAGATTATGTGATTCCTGATGTACCAGTAAATCAGTGTTAGCAGGCAATCTCCTCAAATTTTCTCACAGTCAACATCATGAAATCTTGGACTGCAAAGAGGAAACAAACAGCATAAACATAGTGAGATAGACATGGAGTCGTGAACCAGTGGGTGACGTGTCCGACTCAAACCACGCAGACACTATTTCTCTCTGGGCTGAAGGCTCATGATATGTGTGTATGCGTACATGCGAGCACGCCCGTGTATGTGTACATATAGATGTCTGTTCGGGCGTAGTGTGTGTGCGTGCAAACTGCAAACTGTGCAAGGAAGGAAGGAAAAAAAAAGCGGGAGTCCTTAAATGTCACATTACTCAGCACGGTAACTACGCTCACGACATGCGATGTGTCAGCCCGCATCATCATCGCCCACTGAGCATGTGCAGAACAGGCCCCCAGCCCTCCACGTGCGCTCAGAATATGCACGAGATGTACACAGGGATGAGCTTGTACAGATCCCCGGGGGTGGCAAATGCAACTTTAATCACCTTTTTTTTTTTTTTTTTTTTTTTTTTTTATGCTGAGCTACATCATCCCCCTGGTTGTTTTTGTTGTTGTCCTTACTGTTTGCTCTTTGTTTGTCCCAGCGCCATTAAAGCATCAACAGCTTCACGTGATGGCTGCGCCTCCACGGGGCAGCCATGACTCCTTGTGACATCAGCGTGAATTAAACCTGAGCGAGTGTGCTGATGTTCAGCTCAACATGAAAACACTCATCACTCTCCTCGCTCCACCTCCCAACCCAAATCAAATCAACAGCGCTTTGCCTCCAGCCCTATTGAGGCTGAAGTCCACCAGATATTTTTAGCCAACATAATATTTGTCATTTCAATCCAGCAAGCAGTGCCCAAGAATCTTTTTTCTTTTTCTTTAAGTTTGTTTAGTTCGGTAATAAACAATTGATTCGCAAACTCCTTCCAGCATTTTGTTCCCACGCTCAGGTTCAAGGTCTCTGCATGTTGTAGCTGTGTGGATTTTGGGGCAACAAAATGGGTTGGATGTTCATAGACGAACATCAGAAAGCTGAGTGGCTGTTCATCTCACAGCTTTGAGAAAGCCAACATTACTCTGTTTTCTAAATCAGGAGTAAAGTCAATTTTTTTTGTTTTTTTTTTTTTGCTTTTTTTTTTTAGGGCGATTATGCTGCGCTTCAGTGATCTCATTCCCTTTGACTAGATACAAACTAAGTGTACATGCCAGCTGTGGCGTGTCTTTCTTTCCCATTTATTTGGAGGTTTGTGTTTTGGTGGTGATTAAATGTGTCCATGTAGTTACTGAGTCTTCAAATAAGAGTTAAACAGCAAAACAGATGTAAAAAGATCAAGTTGATCAGATGGTGTTTGGAGATTACGTTTCTGATCATTGCCTGGAAGACTCATCCTTCTCTTTCCTTTCAAGTCTAAATATCTCAAGCCAACTCAGTCCGTCTTTCAAAGCAATCTTCAAACATTATTGCTTTTCACCCTCCTTCAGCCTCGCCACCAAACAAAATTTCCCCACCATGTAATTACAGCCGAACATTATTAGGGAAGTGGCTATCACATCATTCAGGAGATATTTTCTGTGTTGTTTTTCACAGAGGGTAAGCATACAGTGCCTACAGAGAGAGAGAGAAAAAAATAAATCATTTCCCACTGTGCATAATTAGCCAGAAGTGTGAGATGCAGAATCATTGCATTCATAATGGGCTGGATAGCTTCCAGTTGATGGTAGTCTGACGAGAGAGAGCAGAGGGAGATGTATTGCAAATACATGGCTTCATACCCCTGTGTGGAGTGAGTTAGCAGGGAATTCATTAATGGCATGTTTAACTGTTATTTATCACCACCTGGGCAACCACAGATCTGCTAATGGAGTTCGACTGTAACATTTCGCTGTATTTAAATGTCCCCATGTTTAATTGTATCAGCTTATTGTTCGGTCAGTAACAACAAGGCAACTCCACAGCACTTCAAAGATTATTCTGGGACTTATTTTTTAGTGTCTGCCATCATTTCTATAATAATAAAATCACTTAACCCAACAAGTTTATTACTGAGTTCAGTCAGAGACACTTCAAGGTTCAAAGTCAAGATGATTAAATGTGTATGTGACACAATGAAATAACTCTAGTCCTCTAATTCAGAAACTACTTCTTTTTAACAAATTGCTGGATCCGAAACCGTGAAGATTCTGGTTCAAAACTATGAAGATTATAAACTTAAGTGATTGTTTGATTGATTATTGATATTAATGAAAGTGCAGCTGGAAGAATGTGAGTTGATGTTAAATTTGCTAATAAAAAAGAGATAGTGTGGATAAGTTTATTTATTGCCATCTGAACTGAGCCAACCTGTGTACAGTAACACTGTTCAGGTAGGTGAAATAACGGGTGTCTCACTCAGAAGCTCTCACAGGTGCATCTGAATAATGTTTCACATTCACACACTGTGACTTTCTGTTGGACCTGCAGAGAAATGCTCATACTGTAGGTTGTCCTACCTGAGAACAGCTCTAGCAGGCTGAGGTGGACAAAGCACAGTGAAGTTCAGTATAGAAGGGATTCGCGAATTTGTTTTCTTTATTTTTGGCCAATCCCAGCCCTGATAGGGGTCCTTGGGATGGGACTACTGTACAACACCAACTGCAGCTGTGCGCACAGTTCTTCTTTCTTGAGCAATGAGGGATCACCAACACATGCATGTACCTCTAAACAGTAGCCCCATTGGACATCTGTTCAGATCATAGCGAACTTGTGAAGATAATGTTATGGATCAGTGCAAACAATGGCCTCACCTTGAAAATTAGACATCAAGGTGTAGTGAGCTGCCATTATTCTTTTTGTGTAGAAAAACATTGTATTTCAATCAGTGTGATCTGATAAACAGTAAGTCTAATTTGTATTTGATTGATGGAGTCAAACTGTCATTATAGACTCACTTATGGAGCCACAAGAACGGCAAAAAATCGAATGGTTTCAAATGTCACATAGCATGCAGTGTGTTTGTACTGCTCTATTTCTCGCTCTGTCTTTTTGTCTGTTTATCTATCACACACACATACACACACACACAGAGTGAAATCCTCTCTTGAGCCTTTACTCCAGAGGTCGGGTCTGATCTGTACCAAACTGTAATATAATATGCTTAGTCATCAGAACAGCAAAACAGCAATGGCCACAACAGCATCTGTGCACACAGACACACACACACACACACACACAGAATCCACACACACAAAATCTCCCTCACACAAAATACACACACCCTCCCTCATACATACACACACACGCGCATACAGGGCAATCCAAATAAGAGCCTGCCATCCAAATCTCCAAATGCAGTTAGACAACCCCCTCCCCTCGTCATCTTACCCCCCAATGCCAAATCCAGCCAGTGGTGCCTGTTCGTTTCCATGACAACGGCCTGAAAGTATTATATCATCAGTGAGAAGGGAGCAGGGCAGAATTTTGCACGCATGCACACACACACACAAACACACAGATCCCTAAGTGCCCCCCCCCCTCTTTTCGGAGCATACGGAGCATTGCCCCATGTTATGTAAGACTCCCAGGCTCTTACTCTGGAGAGATGACATCATCACTGGTAAGGTAGGACATTTTTGGGGAGCATCTTTACAGCTCCTCCTGATGTTCTTCCACTGTGCTCACAATGAGGCGTCCATCCATTTTAAAGTACCTCTGGGATGAACAGCAAGAAACATCGGCGGTGGCAGCTCAGATTAGCAGTTTCAGCTGGCACAGCAGCCCACTTAAAATACTCTGAATAATTCACTGTGACTACATCAGTTTATAATCTCATTTTGCCCCTAATGAAGCCATTAACATCTGTGTAAATGCTTATCTGCATGACCTGTAAGAGAGGGATAACACACTGATGGCTCCTTTTGCTGTTCACTTGTTTTGACAGCTTCATTTAAGTGAGCGAGTGGGCCTGAACTGTGCATTTGCTCTCATTTGGGATATGAAGCGAGTATCCAGATATTACTTTCTGATAATTTCTGATGTACTACTAAAATAAGAGATCAGCAAGGTTGGGTGGAAGGTGGTGATGGGGGAGTGTAACTGGGGCTGGAGGCTTCTTGGCTCTTTATTTTATATTTAAACAGCAGAGATAGCAGGAAATCTCCAAGGACTCTCAAGCATCACTCCACCTTTTCACCCCCATCTCAGTGTTGGTTATAAATAAATGTGAAAGATGGAGGGAGAGAGGTAAAGATGAGGAGAGTGGTTATCCATCGGGATTTGTACAGTAGCTGTATGAGAGAGTTCCAGGACAAGAGCAAATGTACCACCATATGCATATGCACAGCCCTCCCACTTCTCCTCTGTTTCCCTCTCTATAAATTAACCCACACTCGCCCACATCCATGCTGAGTTACATGATGTGATGACATGATGATCTGTGACCTCACTAGTGCTCAAACTATCAGCAGAAAAGGAATCAACAATAATTTTAAATGTTTTGATTTACGATTTGCGCAACGTACGTAAATTATGTGACCAGAAACCAACAATGAAAGTTCACATATGTGACCCCAGTTTTATGACTGAAATTGAACCTGAAACCATTAACCATCACTTTGAAGTGAGGGTGGGCTCCTTCTGTCTACATACAGTATGTGTGTAGAGGTGACAGTTCACCCACAGGTGTGATAAATTTATGTTTAATGTTCTTGACCCGAGGGTGACGATTACAGGTTAACCATGATTTGTCTTTTTCTCTGCCGTGTTTTCTGTGCTTCTGTGGATCAAAATCACAGGAAATTTCACAAAGGTTCTCAAACTAGGCAAGAGAAGGCAAAAAAAAAATCTTGTTTTTATTTAGATGTCAGGAGTTGTCCCAGATAGTACATAGGTGTCCGCTCTGACACACTAGACAGGATAACTGGCCATCATCAGCCAAAACAAGCAAACAAACTTCTCCCCATGCGCATCATTACAAGAGAGACAACTGTGAAATGCATTTTTTTGAGTCTATCAAACACAGGTGGCTCTTAGTATATGAAAATTTGATCCACAGAACTCTTAAAGTCCTGAAGAACCATATTAGTAAATGATTTGATTGTTGTGTGTGAGGAGCCAGCAGGGGGTCAGCCAGCTCAGCTCAGAGAAGCTGTGTAACACACATCCCCTGTGGTTTCACACATCCCCTGTCGTTTCCCTTAATCTGTCAAAAGCATGTTCTCTTCTCCTGGTCTGTCTCAGTGTTGTTCATCCAACTGCACATGTATACTAGTGTCTCTTTCCCTTCACACGGAGATCACACCAAGCACATAGTATTAGCTATTTTCAGCATTGGGAAAGTTTGACAATTATTAAAATGTCTCTATGCATAAAGTAATAATTTACATTTTGCCGCTCATGGTGTTCTAGGGAAAATGCTTTTTGGACCACAATTGGTAAGGCGGACTCGCTGCACCATATCCAGCTCACTGAATACATCCAAACACGCTCCATAGTGTTCGCTGGAAGGCAGTGTTATGTTATTGTTAGCTGCCTTGACACCTGCAGCAGAAACAAAAGTAACATGACACAATTGTTTTGTTAGTGAGAGGAATCCCATAAAGTCACAATATCACATAGTCTAGCACACTATACTGCCAGTAGGAATTATGCATAAGGATGCCAGACCGAGCAAATGAGAGTCTGAGGAGGATGAAGAATCGCCTGAAATGCTACAGCGCGGCAGCTCGCGTGACACGCCTGTGCATCTGAACGTGTTCAATGGGGCGCGAAGGAAAAGCAAAGGTGCCGCAGAGCTCCAGCGTGAGGCAAACAAGCCAAACAGAAGTCCTGCTATATCTCAATTCAGAGCCCCTCAGTGGCTCACAGGGGCTTGTTCCAAATTGCCTGGTAAATTGCACTGGCATGGGACGGTGCAGGCGGGCGAGCGGGCAGGCGGTCAGCTCCAACAGGAGAATGAAGCGGGCCGAGGCAGAATGTGTCCCCCAGCAAGCTGAAGCCTGATTGCTGATTGATACATTGACTGCCACTGATTGTGCATAGTGAAGACGAACAGGGAGACTGAGATGATTGCAGAAAGGGAAACAATGGAAATCTCACGTGTGTGTGTTTGCACGTGGGTTTGTGTCTCGCTCCATCTGTGTTGGTGTGTTTTTTTGTGTGTGTGTTCTATGGCCAGCAGGGGTAATTGGGGCCGGAGCACCATCAGCAGCTGTTGAGGGTTCATCCCAGTGACCTCACTTACAACTGTGCTAATTACCAGGCCAACTACATCGCTTTTTTTCTTTCTTTCTCTCTTTCGCTCCTCGTGTGCTCAGTACAAATCAGTTTCCCCTCGTTGTGCTTGGCCAACATAACACAAGGAAATATTATTGCCTGAGCTGTCAAGTTCAGGTAACACGTTCACACTGAACGTTTCCCCCTGAGCCCTCCTTCCTCCTCCTCTCTTAGGTGCTCACTCACCCCAACACACCAACGCCGCTCCCATCATACACCAGTGCTCATGTTTTTTTTTTTCCAATCTCCAAACATCATGCATAATGCACCACATCTCGGCCTGCACTCTGCATGTAGTACATCAAACATCATTGCTAATGGCAAGTGTACAGCGGAGCAGCGACTGCAGCGGAGGATTGACTCCCCTCAGGTTAAGGCTTGCAGTCTATTATTTTTGCCCACCTCTCCCTTCTGCCACTTAAACACACTCTGCCTCAAGGAGAAACTCACTCTGTTGCTATGGAGTGTGTGTTCTGACAGATACAGTAGAGCGCGCCTTTGGTGCCGATATTGATGGAGCGGATCAAAACAGACTGATGAGTGTGCTCACGTTTGTCCATGCTGTTCATACGCCTTTATCTGCTCCACAGACATTTTTGTAATTAACTTTTTTAAATTATTAAAATGTCAGAACAGGTATTGTGATCTCATATTTAGATTGATACTGGCTGTATTTGAAAATAGATTCCTAAGCAGTAAGATCAGAAATCCTTACAGACTGAGGCAAAAATGGAGCTGAATTACTGCCTGTTTACTGGTCATCTGCTCCTGTATGTGCAGAGTAATTTGATCTTGACAGTTTCCACCTGACGTAAGGCAGAGTTTATCTTTTGTAGAACATGAAAGCGCCCTCCCTTAACTTGGTTGTCTTGTGTAAATATGTGTTTGAATAGGGTGAGGATGAGTCACTCCTCAGATGCAGCAGTTACAGGTACAGTTGAAAGAAACCTTTTATGCTTTGGATAGATTTGTCATATGTTGGTGATCATATGACATTGTGTTAATGAATGGTTTTGTCTCTGGAAGACGTTCAGCCTACTGTCTAATAGTAGTGGCTCCCAGTGTCACTTGTGACCAAAGTAGATACTGAATGAGTCAGTCTTACCTTGAATGCTTGAATGTGAGAGGGCCAGTGGACATACCAATGACCATCACCGCTGTGTTCAGTCCCAGCCATGTGATGCCTCAATAATTCCAAAAGGCTCCACTTATGTTGTTTGCCCCTGGGAGTTGATTTTGCAGTTTGTGATTATTTGCTGTAGTAATAACTGTGCAGACATCAGCTGTAGCTGTGTGTGTTCTGTGTATGTTTGACAGCTCAGCTCAGCTCTCTCTACAAGGAACTCTTGTTCTTTTGTCGTTTTTCTCCCAAACTCTCTGATCTCCATTCGTTTATGAATTTGAGTCGTAGTCCTTGGGTTAAACACAGTTTTTTTGTGCAAGTTAAAACCTTTTCAACTTGCCACCTCTTAAGTTTGCATGCTTTGCTTTCAGTCTGACCACACCTTTGAAAAGAAAGATGAAATGGGTGTGACCATCGCTGTCATATGTCAGCAGACCAGCAGGAAAACTGCACAGTAGTGTGTGTGTGAGGAAAGCTGTGCCCGCCCTCAGTGACTGCTGTCATTGTGTTTGAACTACTTATTCCTTAGCCAGGACAGTGGAGCTGCTCAGTGGTAAACCACGCACGGGCAGCCCAGGAGTAAATGTGTGCAACTGTGTAAAAGTGTGAAGGTAAAGTGAGACAAGTGTGTCCTTACAAGTTTTACACTCAGGTTAGTACAATATCAGTGCATTAGGGGATCTCCACACAATTCTAAAAATAGACATCTGTGTAAAAACCTCCACATACATTATGTATAATGAAAATGTAAGAGTTTGAGGCTCAGTGAACTGACTTATTTAGAGTTCTCCTCCTGACACATGGTAGCATATGGAGTTAAGCCTGGTGAGGCATGCGTTAGTGAGGCAGGTGCTTGGTGTGAGTCTATGCGTCCTTGTTGGCGTAAACCAGACGAGGCAGTGGCGATGAGTGCATCTGCTCCCCGTATCTTCCCCTGGCACAGCGAGCGTCAGTCTGGGCACGGTGAATGCCTGGCTGCACTGGCAGCGCGTCCTCTCGTCTCCATCACCATGTCCACTTGACAGGACTCAGCTGCTGAGCCCCTCGCCTCACCTGCTCATGTAGAGCACCGTTCACCTCAGTCTGGCTGCTCTCCCACAGTCCACTTCTTCCTGAGTTAATGGGAGGTTTCCATTTCAGGTTGACTGTTGTTGTTCTGGTTGTGAAAATTGTGTTTTGAGACCACACATCAGTCTACACTCTTGTGCTACTCTGCTCAGTGCACACAGTGGATGTTAAGTTACTGTACAGAGATACTCTACCGTCCATAATACACTTCTCACTGTGCAGCTTTTTGTGAGGACATCACACTCAAAGTGAAAGATGACCACTCAACACCCTCTCAGCAATTGACTGTTTGCTAAGCCCCGTCCCCTTAGTTACTGCTGCTACTTTTGTCAACCTTTCCATTCTCGCACATAATGCAATTTACAATGATAACAAGGCAGATTAACCACTAGAAATTCGTAGTCCTTTTTGAATCAATGGCCTCTTGTTTTTACACAGAGGTAGACAAACACAGGCTCCTCATTTCTCGCCCAGTGACTGTTGATTTCGCCAAGATTACAACTGTCCTGGCAGATTTTTATCTGCTCACAGATCCCAGGCAAATACTCTGCATCCTCACTGCGTACAGGACATGCAAATAAAGAAACAGCATTGCTCCTGTTTTGCAGTGTAGAGCTAGTTAGTCCTAGTATAATGAGGAAAGTTTGGACTATGTTATTCAGTCTAACTTAACCCTGTTTGGCTGCCCAGCTTACAGGCTTGGAGAGCAACACAGTGTTTATGTGTAGGTTTGCAAAGGGTCTGCAAATTTCTGGTAAAATTTCAATATAAAATTCAATACCAGGTCTTATGGCATGTTTTGCCATGTTTTGCCATGTTTTGCCATGAACAGTATGTCCACTGAACTGCATCGTAACCATGCACTGCATTCAGCCGTGTACTCCATCACATGTACAGATCGTTTGCCAGCATTTCATTAAATAGGAATTTAATAAAATGACAACCCTCTGTAGTTCATTCTCCCATCACATGTGCAGCCCACACTGCTGCTGTCTGAGCCAAAGGACTACATGCTTTCAGTTAAGGTTTGATTGTGTTACTGGGGTGATTATGTTTTATATTTTTTAATGACATTTCAGTTAACCAGCAGATAGTAACCTAAAGCAAAGCACACAATTTCCAACACATTCTGCTCGTTTTTGGTAGCTCGCTGTTACCATGTGGGACATAGATTGAGTGTACATGGTATTTACATACATTTCAATCCATTTTCATTAATTCTTTATTATAAAACGTACAGTCCACTTTCTTGGCACTGAAGTACTTTTCCCTATTAACGTTTTTTTTAGTTTTCCGTTACAAATGATACGGTAAATACAGCCTGAGCAAATAAATGTGATGTTTACATTTTTCCCCAATTAATTTCCATGGAAAGTTTCTGTCTTTTGCAGCTCTAGTTATGCTTCATTGTTCATACTTTGAAACAGTGTGTTTCACTTTTAATGTTACTTAAGGGACTGACCAATGTTTGGAGAGCATAATGCTGTCTTAGTGATGGAGTTTGGCTGTGGTTGCTGACAGAGCAGGTCAGAGCTGCTAACATTAGCCATAACACTGATGACAGTCAGGTCAGTAAGGCCTCGACACATTAGTGAATTACTGCATGATGGATGTGCTATCTATTTTTTGTTTTTGCTTTTATTTTTTATTTTTGTCTCTGATTGCTAAGCTGGTGTTGTTTAGGGGAAGGCTTCAGTTTATACTCAGTTACTTGATAATCAGTAATTGCCAAAAACAAAAAAAGCAGACTGGTTCTTTAAGTATATAATTTCCCTGTGTTTTTTATCTCCAAACCAGTGTGAGTGTGTGTTTCTGATTCCGGATTTAGATAGAGCTAGGTGCGCTGAAGTGGAACCTTTCAGTGTCGATGTGTATGAAACACCTTGTTTACATGAAGTTCAGTTGGTTTCTTGTGGGAGTGTGCGGTTCTGCATCACATCCGCACATGTACTTACTACCTCTCCTGAGAAATTGGGCCTCATGCTTCTTGGAACAGTAATTAGCAGTTTGGGTTTTTATCTGCAGGCTCTTTGGAGACTTCAGGAGCATTCTGCTCATTTTGTTTGATGTTTTTCAGACTTTCACTTTTGCCTTGTCTTTCACCTTGTAACGTATCACTATATCTGGTGATTTAGTTGTTTTTTTTTTGTGACATTTTTGCATCAGGCAGGAGTGTTTTCTTTTCCTCAGCTCCATTATGTCCTAATGTCATGAGAGAATGTCATGAGAGCCGCTTGTTCTTTCCCTTCACACACTGGCCTGGCATTTTGGCTAGATTGAGTTTGAGCTGGTTAACAACGGTTTGTAACAGTAAATATTAAACACATCCAGCTGTCGCTAGGAGATGGCCGTCTGCTCTGCTGCTTTGTACCCTCTGTGGCTTTTTACGGGCTGCTCTGCATTGTGTTAAGCTTAAGAAGTTATAGCAGTAAAACATATTGCAGAGGAGGACTGCAGCCACTCAAACACAGCAAGATACTAAAGATGCAAATAGGTCAGCAGAGTACAAACCAGGGGAGAGTGGGAGAACAGCGGGAACATGGTCAACTATTCTTTCTGCTCTCATTTTCTCTCTGCAACACGTTGTGAAGGTGTTGAGACAGAAATAAGACTAAGTGTAGGTGGAACGATAAACTACTCCTAACTCGCCTGCTTCATTCATTCATAGCTTCACCCACGTATAATTAGCCCACCTGCCGCTCAAGTGAAGGGCGTCCTACGCTCTGTAAGATGCCTACCATGTGACTTGATGTTCCTCATTCAAACCTTTTTCTCATGTCATTGTCCCCTGTCTGTCCTTGTGTTTCATATAAAGCAGTATCAGAGTAAGTGTAAGGTACAGTCAATAATCAGATAAATAAGATATAAAGAGAAACACACACTCTGCTGCAAGGCCATGGGTTTATACGCTGTTGCCCATAAAGTTGGAATAAAATATTTTTTTTACCTCTTCTCATGAAATGATTGTGAAAATGTGATTTATTCTTAATAAATAAAGTGTCACTGTAATGTGTTTGGAATCACAGTCATTTCAGAAGAGGCAAAAAACATTTTATTCCACCTTTATGGGCAACAGTGTACCAGTCTTTTAGGAAATTCATCAGAGATGTATTGTAGCCCCTTTTATACTTAAGAACTGCCATTATCATTAAAATTAGAGAGTTATTTGTTCCTTTGTTTCAGTATTCGGCTTAAAACATATCTAGCAATATTGTCAAGGTACTGGAAGTGTCAAGCCATGCTAGCAGCTTACAGCTCTAGGGTCGGCCATGTTGGATGTTTGTTAGTCGTCTTCCATGTTAGTCCAAGCAGAAACATTTCTTTATTTGAACTACGGGATGAATTGACACAATTCAATTACAATTCATCCCCTCTGGATGAATTGTAATGTCTTTGGAAATCTTTTAACATTTCATTTAACTTTTCTTCCTCCAGCACTTTGCTTTTAGGTCAAATACATTCAAAACTAATGACACTCAGGTTTAGTGCTAGTCAGAGAAAGAGCAGACATTTGAAACCATTTGTTAAACATTTGATAAAGACAGTAAACATCAGCGTGTTATTGTTTTCACTGTGAGCGTGTTAGCATGCTGACGTTAGCATTTAGCTCGAAGCCCAGCTGTGCATCATTAAAATGATTTTTTTTTTTCAGCCCCTCAGACCCCCGCTGTCAAAGCACAGCCTCTGCTGCCAACTGTGCTGCCGATAATGATTTGTCAATGAGCGCGGCTCCCTTTTGTTTCTCTTAATGCTGTTTCATATTAATCTCAAGTTATGTGAGTGAGCTGCCCTGGGATTTTCACCAGTTTGTTTGAACCTATTTGACCTTTATTCAACCAGGAGGAATCAATAATCAATGCAGTCACAAGGACATTCAGTTGGTGTGATGCTGTCGGTGCGATCGAAGTATGCCTCCAACATCTCATCAGTGTAGTATTTTCCTGCCATTCTTGTGTTGTTCTTGCCCTTAAGTGCCACACATCTATACGTTCACTGGGCCGGTGAATGAAATATTGCTGATTCTGATTTAGATTTTTAGATTTGTTGCACTTAGCAATCATGAGCAGAGGCCTGACTGGCCTTTCCCAGGGAGGAGTGTAGGTGTTGAAATAACAGATGTAACAAATGTTAGCAGTGAATGGGCTCCTGATTTGTGTGGGAGGAAATGATGACAGGGGTGACTCGGTGCTGGAGAGGTGAGAGCAAAGGTTCCTCCGCGCTCTCCAGCAGCCAAGCGTCTGTCGCTGGTTTTTGTGAGGCTGAGGGAGGGGGGAAGGAGTCAAGAAGCAATAGAAAAGGGGGTCTAGAATCACTCAGGCCCTCATTTGCAGCCAAACTCCCTCTTCTTCACCTCTTTCTGTTTTCCCTCACACTCTCCCCTGTCTGCCAACTTTCCACTTTTCTCTCCATCTTCGCGCTCTCTCTCGCGCTCTCTCTCTCTCTCTCTCTCTTGCTCAATTGTACTCCCGTGCAGAGAGGTGGAGTTTGCAAACTGCAGTTAAACTCCCACCACCCTTTTGCTCTCCTTTGCTTTCCATCCCTCTTGCCTTACCCTAAATATCCCTCGCTCTATTTTTAAAATGCTCTCTCTCCTCTTTGCCCTCGCTTTGTCCTCCTAGTGCTCACTTTTTCCATTTCCCTATTCTCCTCCTGTCGCTCTCTGAGGAAGCATGCTCATACACAGTCCTTGGCAGAGCACAGTTAGACTGTCACACGCTCTTGGGCAATAAGGTACTCTCTGGGCAAGTATACATGAGTTCAATGGGTTTTTGTGCTCATAGGATTGACCTTCTGCTGGGTGCTGGAGATATGTTCCCTGTGCCATGCTCTGCAGAAACACACACATGCATGTACGCACACTTACATGCTGTATGTGGACTGTTCTAATCACGTCTCTCGTCTGTGTCTTCCAGCTCTGCACGAGTTCCCTACAGACCTGTTCACGCACAAGGAGAGAACAGAAGGAGCTGTGGCCCTGCATGTCCTGTGTGTAAGTTTACCTTCCACCTACAACTCTGCATTCGTGTGTGTGTGTGTGTGTGTGTGTGTGTGTGTGTGTGTGGACACGTGAGGCTGTCCAACAAGTGCCCAAGTGACCTTCTACCTTGCGTTTTAATGCATGAGGCTGTTAATATGCTTTAAAAATCCCATGAATGATGTAGCATTGCACTCATTGCACTCCCATAACACTGTTGGTTTCATGGTGGACAGTTTTAGAAAAAAAAAAGATGAAAAATAGTGCAAAAAGTACCAGATATTGTACTTTTAAAACCTTAATACATTGATACTGTATATTACACATGAAGCAACTCAACCATCGACAGTTCTTTGGGAGATTCTGGTGTCTTATGCTACAAATGATGACATATGATGTAGCCTTAATATGGCTACAGTGGTTTGGTATTCTTTTTTTTTCTCTACTCTTCACACACTCCACACCCCCAGATTTTTTGTTGTCTTCAGCTCCAGCTGATAACGACTCGAGTGACATCGCTTGAGAACATTTATTAGTCTTCTCCAGTACCTGTCATGTTTTTTTTTTTTTTATTAAGTCATAGGATAATTGCTGGCAGGCTATCATCTGAAACATGGCTAAACAAATGATATCACTAGATATATTTCATCCTCTCTGTCTGAGCAGAAGACAACATCTGCAGAATTCTTCTCTTCTCTTCTCTTCTCTTCTCTCTCTCTTCTCTTCTCTTCTCTTCTCTTCTCTTCTCTTCTCTCAGGCAGTATTTCATTGGTTCATCACATGCATGAGCAGCCCCGTGGCCCAGCAGGGGTCAATATGGGAGGTCAAGGCTACAATGGAGCCCCTCTGCTGTCACTCTTGTATGACAGACACGAGGCAGGCACAGTGTTCCAGTACATGATGACCCATGTTTCTGATGGTCTCTGGGAGGCTGACTGTAATGGAAGTTCATGCCAGCAGAGCAGCATCTCCAAAGAACTTGGCTGTGCATAAACAGAGCACTAGGACTACTGAATGAAGCATTTTGCCATTACATGCCTGACATTATAGGCAATGTCAGTACTTACAGTGCACCCACCCTCTGAGTTAGCCTTTTCTTGCTGTAGAAGGGCAAATGAAAGTAACTTTTTCTGGGAGGCTTGGCTATATAAAAACAAAAAGCCAAAAATACTGTATATAATCACTGGCTTTGTGGAGACAACAGCATTCTGTGAATTTGTGGAAAGACAATCAGGGCTAATACCTGGAGTATATTGTGTAGTTGTAATGCTGTTGTATTTTTCCACCTTTACATTTTTGGAGAATTCAGATGCAAAATGGGCCAGTGCTGAGGAAAAGGCTTGTCCCAAAACATCCACTGAAATTTCCTCAAACAGGTTTGGAAAGCTGTTGGCATTAGCCAGCTAAATGAGAGCAGTAACAGCGTCTTCTCATGCTCGGCCTACTTTGCTGTATGTAAAGCTTAGAGCCTATCAACAAGGTATTAAATTAAAACTGCAACTATGGAAATGATTAACATGTTGGGTGTAACAGTTCATTCTTGATCTTGTGAACAGTAAATATTCTTTACTTAAGGAACACTCTTTCAACTGCATCACACAGTCTTAATCAACAATCAGAATAGTTTTCATCCACTGATAAATAATGATGATATTTATTAAACTGAATTATAGGTATTAATTATTTTATAATATTCTTTTCAATGCAGTAAAGCAAAACAGTTTGAATGTTCCAAACTTTATTCGAAAGTAACAAATACAATCTTGAAAAGGCATTCTTCATTTCTATAAATATATTAAAATAACACTGTGAAAATAAAAAAAAATGAAAAGACATTATATTTGGTAAAGTGACTTCTTTTGGACCTGAAGGAAACTGATTTCACTATCAGTTGCAGATTGTCATTGATCACTTACGTTGCTAATATTGGATTCAGTTTGAAGACAGAAAACTGAAAAAATGCTTTGTGTTGGAGCCTCATTTCTTAATATTAATAACAGTGGATTTTACTTCCAGCGGCTGTTCTCTTGACAGCTGTACTGCTGACCCCCCTCCAGATCTGCAAAGCACAATAATGCTGACATCATCACTTCTCAGAAAAGATTTGCTCTCAAAACACAAACACAACTGCAGACTGTGTGAATGAAACATGTACACAAATTCACATGTTCACCCACAGCTACAGAAGATACAGCCTGAGACGGTGTTAAAGGTTGTTGTTTTTCCTCCATCTCAACCTCAAATCAAGATTAAACCCAGTTATCAGGATTACATGTGAGCTTCGACTTCATGCCTGTGCACTGTAAGTCATCCAGTGTGTGAGCTCGGCCATAGCTCTTGTGCAGGCATTGGGTAGCTCAGCTCACTCGCACGCGCTTTTAGAAACAGGAAATAGAACAACTGCTGGTGCAAAGTAGAATGTGAATCAGGACTGAGCACAAAAGGAAGAAGGAATATTCACCCTGTATGTCACTCTTGCTGTAAGCAGGTCTTTCAAAGGCTTGATTATTACAAAGTGTAAAGATGTTCATGCCGTTCCTTTGTTCACACATTCCCCTTCAGTCCGTCGTCACTACCTGACATTTTCTCTCTTGATCATCGCTATCTGTCTTTCATCTCCGCCCTGTCTCTGCGTCTCTCTGTGTTGTATTATGTGATGCCAAGGAAAGGTTGCATGCAGCGGATGTTTATGCAGTAATACACCGGGAAAAAACACACCAGTGATATACAGCATGAAAAAGCATTTCATACAGAATTGTTAGAGAGTCAGGAGACATTTGGAAAGGCATTTTATTGAAGGTTACTTGTGGAGTTTCAAAGGGACCATGCTAGGCCCTTTGTTTTGTATGTAAGTAAGTAAGAATAGATTTACAGTGTGTGGTAATAACATAACTCACAAATTCACAAAACAATGATGATGATGAATGAAGAAAGAACTGAGAGAGTGTCTGGAATAGAGAGTTTTTGTGAGTAATAATAGATTAAAAAAAATTGCTGGTAACAAAGGTAAATATGTAAAATAAAGCATTTCTTTAACCCTAGAACACTAACATCGACTGATTTTCACCCACACGATTGTAGTCTTTATAGTTTTTATAGCGTCCCCCATGATACCTTTTTTTTATCAGACGTTGCATAGGGGAAAACAATGTATGTATTGTTGAATATATTTTGATGAGAAGTATTTCTTATATCGGGTAAAATATACCCAACACGTTAGAGATGGTCACTAACTGATACGTTAGTGTTCTAGGGTTAAGGGAAATATACTTCCACTAGGCATTCCCACAAATTTCCTCCCACTGTGACTCTGTGGCTCGTGTTAACTTCATTGTAGAGAGGCTTTGAGCAAAACAGTGTATATCAGGGAAAGCTGCACAAGCCTTTTAATTCTCACTTATAGCCTATGATATCCTATATCCTTAATCCTTAATATACATGGCTTACTTTTTGGTAGTGTGGCAAAATAAAAGCAGAGACAAATAGGAAATCTAATGTTTATTGCTGCAAAATAGAGATTAAATGAAAGATTCTTGATTTTAAAGCTATGCAAACTATTTAAAGACATAAACAAATAAACCTTTACAGTATCCAAAAGCTGTATGAAATAAGAAAACCTCATTATATTTCAGTTATTGGGGTGAATTTATAGTGCAGCTGTTGTGTTAATGTTTAGAAATAACTTAATGAACAAACATACACCATATTATTTTGCTTTGTTAGATCCTGGTCTTTAACTTGGGCCCATGGTGTCATTCCAGCTCAGTGGTTTTCCTTTTCTGTTCTTTCCTTTCAGACAGTTTATTTCTGGGGGGAATAAACAAAAGTCATATAGATAACCTCCCCTGCTGGGCTTCTTTAAGGCTAGTATGTTTAAAAAGTAGAAACTAACTTCCCTATTTAAAAATGTAAATAGTTTGGTACCATGGTTATGTTATTCATGAATTCTTGATGTCTGATCCGTTAATGTACTGCACTGCATTTGCATGAGATCACATCTCTGAATCTTTAGCCTTCAATTACTAGGCTCACTGTTTCATTTTTCATGGTAATTTACATCTAAATTTAATGTAGCGGTGAGGTGTTTCTCTTCCCGAGCATTCAGGGTACATACAGAGATTTGTTCAAATAGAGTGAAAAGCAGGAAAAGACACAGAAGGTGGAAAACAACATCACTTTTTTTGCCCTATTTGAAATGTCAACGGATGAAGTTGCCTGCACTTTATGAGCCGGAACCTGTCTTTGCATGGACTTTTCACCTTATGATATCATATGTATAAATCACATTAAGCAACGTGTTCATGCTTCACTGGTATCTGTAATATTTATCGCTCTCTCGTCTCTTCACAGACCATCTACATGTTCTGTGCCCTGGCTCTGGTCTGTGATGATTACTTTGTCCCCTCCCTGGAGAAGCTGTGTGAGGTACGAATGTGAGCTATTAAAGGTATTCACATATATATCACATACTATTGATCTAGAGATGAACACTGAAGTGAGCTTATCTCGGTGGTGTGTTGGCGTGCGTCATGACACAATCCCCATGGGATTACAATACGCCGCTGTAAATCAGACATCGAAATACAACAAGACATCCAGCAGTAACACATGTATATGTTTCCAAAGGAAAGCTAATTATTTTGGACTGCAGAGCAGAAGAAAGAAAGAAACTACTTATGCTACAAGCCACATTTTGATCCCCATAAAGTGCTTTATTTCTAATTAATTTCTAATTTTTATCTTAATAAACAAACTCTTGCTACTTCCCAGTAAGTTTTTACCAGACAATCCACTCAGGAGCTGCTACAGACCTCCTCCTGGCATTTCCTGCTCAAATCTGAATCTTGTATATGTCTCTTTCTACTTTCCGGCAGCGTCTCCAGCTCAGTGAGGACGTAGCAGGTGCCACCTTCATGGCCGCTGGCAGCTCGGCTCCTGAGCTCTTCACTTCTGTCATAGGTATTCACCACAACTCTTTACTTCCTCTGTTGGAACAGAAACACATGCTGTAATACTGTAGCTGCATTAGGGAGCAAGCATACATGCCTTTTAATGGATGCCTTACAGTAATGCTTTTAGCGTCCCAAGACACTCGCAGTAAACAAACATGGCTTTCAATATACTGAATCACATTAGAATCACATTAAAGTCATCTTATGTAATAAGCACCACAGAATGGTCGACGAGGAGTAAAGGCCATATGTTTTCTTTCTGATCATGGTCGTGTTCAGCGTAGTATATCCGTCTGCACAATAATATGAACAACAATGACGCACACATTATGTTACTGTATTCTTTATGTAAATATGTCATTATACATACAGACTGGGTTTCAACTCATTTGAAGAGGAAAATGAATGCACCTTGTGGTTTTATAGGCCAGGAATAGTGTGTTTGTGTGTGTAAGTGTGTGACTGAGCGTGATATCCATGACCAATCTGTCCAGGCTTTTACATTGACATTGTTTTGACAGTTGTGTGACAGCTGTTTATCAGCACTGCAGATGTTGCGCTGAAACTGGAAATATTAAAAATATAATATATAATATAAAAGTACTGTCCAACACATCACCAATACTGTCTGTGGAGTCATAGTGCTGTGTGTGTGCTGGCTCATTCTCTCCCCAGGGGTGTTCATCACCAAAGGTGATGTGGGTGTGGGGACCATCGTGGGTTCAGCGGTCTTCAACATCCTCTGCATCATCGGCGTGTGTGGCTTCTTCGCTGGCCAGGTATGATGTCATACGCCACCAACCTGGTGGCATTTTCACGGAGTGCAAGCAGCAGCCTAATGTCACCTTTAAATATTCAGCCATATTCAGACACACACAGGGGGAGAAAGTACTCATGCATACACACGTGTTTATGCAGAAGAATTCCAGATACACAAACACACTGTTGGTTGATGCATGAAATGAATCTATGTGTGTGACTGCACCGAAACACAGCTTCAGAGGAAATCTGATCCATGTGTAAATGGCAGATATTTTTATGTGTAGACTGTATGTATGTATTTAATGCCATTTTTAATCATTGCTGTCTAACATTGGCCTGTATTCTCAGTTTTCTTCATCTTCCATGTGAAAAGGATTAAAACTTTTCACACCACAGTCATCCACGGTCCCTGGGACACCAAACACTGGAATCTTGCCATTTTGATGTTATGTGTTATGATTTTGTGTGTGTGGCATTTCTTTTATATTTGTTATTTTATTCGGTCTGCTCAACCAGCCACATATACAGCATCCCATCAGTCTGGACACAATGGATAGTTTGTATCTCTTTTCTGCTTTGCATCCTCAGCGTGTTGCATGAAATACAGAGATAGCATAACATAGTGCAGCCTCTCTCTGATGCTTTCTGACATGCCAGGGACATGGAAATGAGCGGAGTACAGGATAAGCTCTCTGCTCTGAAAAATATATGCGCTGGACTCCGAACAGTGATGCAATCCCAGATTGTGCATTACGTAATCAGAGCGAGATAATAAGGGAGAAGGCTGAGCAGTGAGCTTGAAGGGACGGGGTGCAGTAAAGTCCTCTTCAAGTCCACTGCACCTCACCACTGTTTGTTACCTTTGGCTGGCTGTTCATAGCAGGTTCCCTCTACAAAGCTCTGTTGTACGGGGAAACAGGGTACAAGCAAACATTTTAAAGCTGTGTTATGCCCTGCCTCGCAGCAGCAAACGATTCCACAGCTGGGAGTGGCACATTCAAGATGTGACTTCTGACCTTCCACTTACGTATATACAGTGTGAGCGCTGTGTGGGAGAGCGTTACAGCGTTAGTCACTGCATTGTAGGCTCCTGCATTGTATCTGATTACATAAAGTCGATAAACACACCGGCACCTTTCCCATGTAGGATGGTACCTTGCAATTGGCTTTTTCAGTGACTATGATTCAGGAGGGCAACTCAAGAGCTCCGGTGTTTATATCAGTATGGTAATGATGTCAGAGGTGTTTCTGTATCACGGTGCTGCATAAACTCCGGCGAGGATAAGTGTTACTATGAGAGTGTGTGAATTGAAGCTGCATACTTGCTTTTTTGAGTGTGCTTATCTCTGTTTTCTGTCTTCCTTGCAGGCAGTGAAGCTCTCTCATTGGGCTCTACTCCGAGATTCTATTTATTACACATTTTCTATCACGGCCCTCATTGCGGTAAGAGGTTACACACGCAAATAACTTCACATGTTCAAGTGTGCTCATTGCAGAAATATGCAGAAATTCTTACCGTCACCTACTATGAAACATGCAAGGCCAACTTGAAATTGCAGTTCATGGTTCTTAGCTTTGATATCAATACCTTGTTTGCACTCAGCAATATTGCTTAGACGGTAGAAGGTCCTGTGTATCCACATAAATGTGTTTTAGCACTTAAGTCACAGCAGTCCTCTCATTAGTAAAGTGTGCTTTTGGATGTATAAACATGCAGTATGTATGGAGTATTAGACATTAGATTAGATAAGCTTTGTCCCAAATTCATAATACACACTAATTCTCAGCAGATTTGGAGGTTTGGTTTTCACACTAGAATTGGAACAAAACCATGTAAAATATCAGTATGCATACTAAAATACTACTACTACTACATACTCATTTTTGAATGTGCCATTGGACACCATTGTCCTACAATGCATTGCACTAAGGAAATGGAGCAGTGGTCAGAACTCATAAATTAAAAGTATTTTTATATTGCTGTCTTGGCACTTTTACCATAGTAAAGTATGTGAAAATTTCTTCCACCACTGAAATGAGGGTTCTACTTACTAGTGTAAAAAAAATTAAGTGCAGTTGATGGAGAGGAAGCTCCAAAAAGGGATCTTGTATTGAATGTTCAGAAAAACATTTTACTTTCTCTTTGAGAAGTTAAGACATTAAAGTTGTTCACTGATGTCTGACAGTTATTTTCAGTATAACAATAGCAGTGTAAGGAACAGTATTTTGTACATACTGTATGCAGTTAGTATGTCGTATGTAATTGGCACACAGCATATGTGAGTGACACACATGACTCACCCAGTTAGCCTAACACACTGGCAGCTCATGTATTCTGTCATATCATGTAAATAAAACAGATAGCAGACAGTGTGCCACAGTGATCCATGATTCCACATACTCATGAGTGATTTCAAAACAAAAAAGAACTATCTGTGCCTCCTGTCTTTAAATTTGGTATAATGAACCAAAAGGTCATGCTTTGACCTTTTTCTGTCTGCCTGAGCTCTGGATTGGTCATGCCCTCTAGTGGAGTTTATGTTGAAATGCAGAATTAATTTAACTCCATTAATACCTCCACCTCATGTCCTTTTGCGTCCTCTTTGTCTTGTGTTTTTAGTTCATCTACGATGAGAAGGTGTGCTGGTGAGCAGTAATATTTTCTGTAGCAGCCTACATACAGTATGTTTTTTCGATGATGAATCACTGTATACAGTTTACTGACCTTGTGTTTGTGTGCAGGTGGGAGTCTCTTGTCCTGATCCTCATGTATGTAGTCTACATCCTCATCATGAAGTGAGTGCCATCCTTAGAAGATACTTTCATTGAGCTGATTAGTTGCATTTAGTTGTGGTCCATATCATATTCATTGTTCGTTGGCAGGTTTAATGGCAGAGCACAACGCTACTTTGACCGTCGAAAGAAGAGCTCCATGAATCTGGCCAATGGGCTGGCAGGAAGCACTGATCTGGAAGATAATGTCACGTGTGATGCTACTGCAGTCCTGCTTAAGAAAGGTAACATAATCTGCTCTATTTTACACAGGCTTTGCCCTCTAACAGGACTCTGCTCATCTGTGCACACTGGAATTTGCATATATATAAAGGCAGATGGGGCGACTCTCCTCATCTATTTTTGTTCAGCTCCAGGATAAGACATTCATGAAGGACTTTATCAACAAACTTCTGTCTGTTTTTTTGTTTCTGGAATGGTTGCTAGCATTGAACCTTAAAAAGCTGAAGCTGCACCATGCTGTCCATTTGGCCTGTGTACATTTGCAAATGAATCCCTGATCCCCTTGGTGAAGAACTCGTCCTTGATGAAGCCCACTGAGCTTTCACTGTCATCCCTAAACTTGACTTGAGTGTGTAGGTGGGTTAGAATTCACTAGTACAATGAGCGGATACCTGTCAGCAACAGCAGAGCATTCACCCGCTTATTGCCTTGGTGGCTATACAGCTGGTGATCAAGGAGGTCAAAGAGTTTAACTGTTGCCCCAGTTGATGCTGACAGGATGAAGCTGGTGTAGAAGGATGTGTATCTGCCAAAGAATTGCACTTGCATAGCATGATACCATACCAGTGGTGCTGACCATGCCATGGCTTTATTCATGATCATCATCAGAGACTGGCTCAGTGGGGCAGGCCACCAGAAAGATGAAGTAAACCTCCTGGGTCCTCCACTGTTAGAACGGCTGTTTTTGCCACCCGGCATTTCCACAGATTACTCTAGTGTCTCTCTGCCCTCCAAAGGTAAGGTGTAGTATAGAACACAACAAGCCAACTGAAGAAAGCAGCACAAGATGCTGGCTAAGACCTGCACACATCCCTCCAGCCTGCTCCGTCAGCTTGTTCTGCACCTGATTCTTTGAGTGCTTCCCCAGAGAGAGCCAGTCACCCTGCTACAGAGGAGAGAAACAGGGTGGCAGGTGGCAGTTGGTTCAGCAGATGGTTATCAGGCTGAATGTGTTTCAATGTGCAGCATCAAAACGGTCCCCATAGTAGCCAGCAGGGACCTGGTTATTGGAAGAATCGTCAGATTTTTGCCGAGAAATTACAGCTCTGTGTTCATGGAAAATGACTTCTGATGGGACTTTGGTATCATACTCTACTCTATCATGGTTGGTAGATGGTGATAGCCTTGGGAGAAATGATCACATGAATCTACTATGGCAGACATTGTTAATTGTCAACAGTTCCAACCATTGATCAGCAAAAGATATCTTTTGTATTTCAGGCCCCGATAAATGCAGAGATCACATCCAATAGTGGAATTCTGTAAACAAAATTGTGTCCTGCCATTGCAAGCCCGAGATGTTAGTGTAGTGCCTGTTTTTTTATTGAACAAGCTCCCAAATTTAAAGAGAACTGCTCATGTCAGCTTGCAGCCTTGATAACCAATTAGCTAGTCAGCTTTTCTGCCCTCCACTATTAGAAAAAGTGAACCAATACATTAAAACGATCACGTGCACATGATGTTTGAAAAAGATGACTAACTCTGAGTTCAGTTTCAGAAAGTAAACAGTGAGCACTGCAGTCAGCTGAACATTTGTGTGTTAATTCTCTCCAGCTAACTTCAACTGTAAGCCGTCAGTGCTGATGGTGGATGAGCTGCTGTCTGCGTACCCCCACCAGCTGTCATTCTCTGAGGCCGGCATGAGGATCATGATCACCAGTCATTTCTCCCCCAGAACCCGCCTCACCATGGCCTCACGCATGCTCATCAATGAGGTACATGTGCACTAAAATGGATTCTGTGTTGGGGTTATGCAGTTTTACACGCTACAAGTTCTTTCAAATTGGAAAAGGCTGAAAAACAGCAAAGCTTCCCCTGAGAGGAATATAGTTTTGCCAACTTAAGTTACTTTGAAAAGTCCCTGCCAAACCAGAGTCTTAGCATAAATACAAACCAAACAACCCTGTGTGTGTTCAACAGAAGAAAGAGTGGAATGAATGTTAATTTTCTTTTGGATGTGACAGCCAACATTTTCTCTCAGACACCTGTCCGCTGCAGACTACAGTCTGGATGGAAATCCAAACCAAACAACCAAATTTGGGCTTTTGACAGAAAGAAGAGAAAAGAACATTAACTTGTGCTTTGAATAATATAAGGGCCTTTTTTTTATTTCTATATCAATAAAAATCAAAATAAACTTGAGTGGTGAGCTTAGATTCCAAGTGGATCTGACCAGATGTGTTAATAGAAGTATAACAGTCACAGCTTTTTAAATTGTCTATAATAATGTTCTATGATCACCTCCAGAGACAAAGACTCATCAACACCACTGAGACTCGAGTCAACCGCATCACTAACGGCGACTCAGACTCAGCCGCCAGGGCTCAGGGGAGGCGGGGATTAGAGAACGGGATGGGCGGAGTGGAGCAGGGTCTGAACGGGAGGTGCAGACTCCAGCGGCTGGAGTCTGGGAACGAGACAGAGAACGAAAATGAGGATAATGAGAACAATGAGAATGACGAGGAAGGAGAGGGAGAGGATGACAATAACGGCCCTCTGGTGCCTTTTAAAGTTCCAGGTACAGAACAGATGACATTTTGATATAAAGTGACTGCTGTCAATAAATCTGTGTTACTAGTGCTGTTCACATCTCCCATGTTCACATCTGCCATCCCCTCTTTTCACCTTCTCCGTACAGCTGGGGTGTGTAACAAGCTGAAGTGGCTGGCCATGTGGCCGCTGTCCCTGCTTCTGTTCTTCACTGTGCCCAACTGTGCCAAGCGACGCTGGGAGAAATGGTTCATGGTCTCCTTCTTCACCGCCACCATCTGGATTGCTGGCCTCTCCTACATCATGGTCTGGATGGTGAGTCTCACTCACTCTTCTGCTGAAAACACACCCTGATCTTTAAAGACTGTTGAAATATCTTCCATGAAACTGGGAGATGTTCTTCTTTAGGACTCTGTTTTAGGGACTGTACAGTGATGACTTGAGCTTTTTTTATTGTAAAAAAGGAAACAATTCAATAGTTACATCATTAAGGCGTGTTAAGCCGTATGCAGAGGAGACATTTCTGTATCAGGCCTTCATTATCCTCTTCAAAATCAAATAGTTAGTAATACAGGAGCAACATATCAGGTTTGAGAAACAGAACAGACATGGACAGACTTTGAACCTATTAGTGATTAAACATTAACCTTCACAGTGGCCACATTTTTCAGGCAGCATCTTCATTTTAATGTGCATCCATATTAGATAGAAGAACTATAGAAAAGTGAAATGTTGGCCTATAATATAATGCAATGTTATCATTACTCACTGTCACCTTATTTTACTAATGGTACATTTAAATTTATATTCATTTCTATTATTTGGACAACAGCCCAAGAGGTGCCTTCTGTGATTATTTCACTCTGTTCAGATAGTAGCTCCTGTAAAAAAAAGATAGAGACCATCTCTGTATCATTTCAGGATGCACCATTTTATAATATTTGCAATAATTCTGGTGATTGTTAATCCCACTTAAGATCTGACATTTGGTACAGAAGTGAAATGACTATTCCATAACACAATTTAGTACTGTCGTATTATATAAAGATATTTGGAGAAGATATTGCAGTTTTTTCAAGGATAGAGCCTAATGAAAAAAATGTTGAAACTGGGGAGGGCCTGTGTTTTTTTCAAAACTGAAAACATGTTCTACAAAATGCAAGAAACTCCAGATCTTTTTAGAATAAAAAGCTGAACGCTGTTTGATACTGAATTCATGAAGTATGACCTGATTGAAGTACATGAAGTATGTTAGTGGAGATCATCAACCACCAAGGAGAGCACTATTACATGTTGTGCTAAACTGTATTAGGCTTTACATAACACAGGGGTGCATGCTATTGCCATTTAATGCCTGGGGGGGGGGTTGTATAATTTATTTGATTCACTAAACTGCTGCGCTACATATAAAAGAGTGTCCTAAGCTGTAATCTGTGTGGTTTCAGGTTACTGTTATCGGCTTCACTCTGGGCATTCCCGACGTTATCATGGGCATCACCTTCCTAGCTGCAGGAACTAGTGTCCCCGACTGCATGGCTAGTGTTATCGTCGCCCGGCAAGGTACACACACACACGCAGACACTACATTACATTCTGCTACAACAAGACGGAAGTTGAATATTTCTGTTGTGTTGAGTGAAACAAAGCTGTTAAGAGAAGGAGTGGTGTTACGCAGCAGTATTGCTTGTTATAATTCACTTGTCTCCTGACTGTAAACAGACCTTGACAGTGTTGCTCTACTTGCCTCAGGTCTGGGAGACATGGCCATCTCCAACTCCATAGGCAGTAATGTGTTTGACATCCTGGTGGGCCTGGGCCTGCCCTGGGCACTGCAAACACTCTGCATCGACTACGGCTCCAACGTGAGTGCTTCTCAGCTCAGCCGCAGGAGATTCTGCTGGACTTAGACCAGAATAGAACAGAGCTGTGTTTGTAAAGGACAGGAGAAATAGTCTGTAATATTCAGTGCAGTGCGTCATATACAAATACACCCACACTTTATTTTATTGGGGCACTGCACATCACCTAGATTGAGTGGATATTACGTGATGATTTGCCTTCTGATTACTCTTTACAAGGAGAGGAGAAAAAAATCGTAAAAGGTTAACAAACATTTTGACAGACAGCCTTTTGAAAAACCTACATTTTTAAGGCAGTTTAGCAAACTTGACAGTATGTTCCTTGTGAAAAAATACTATCTTCTCTGTGTGTGTCTCCACAGATCCATCTTAACAGCAGGGGACTCATATTCTCTGTTGGACTCCTACTAGCCTCAGTTTTCTTCACTGTGAGTACTTTTTCAGCTCAACTGAGTTGAGCTGTCCTGGGAATTCTGAGTACTAAAGCACATCATTCATCCAGCATCAGGTCTGAATCCAGCCATAGGCATCCACCCTACCAACTTGAGACCAAACCTACACCAGCAGTGACCTTTGTGGCATCGCCAGTCTCTGCTGCTGGTCTATGCTCTGTCCATCCATAAAAGTTTAAATACAATGCTGCTAATCTTTCAGTGTGCTGATAACACGACAACCTTCACAAGCTAACCTTTCTACTGCAGGTACAATGTCACTTACTCTCTCTCGTTTACCTGCAGGTTCTTGGGGTCCATTTGAACAAATGGACTCTGGACTGGCGGCTGGGCTTGGCCTGCCTCATCTTGTACGCCATCTTTCTATGCTTCTCCATCCTCATCGAGTTCAACGTCTTCATCTTCGTCAACCTTCCTATGTGCCGAGACATCCACTGACCTCCCCCCTCCTCCTCCTCCTCTTGTTTTTCATCCTCTGGTTAATGGGGGAAACCTCACCTGGCTTCCAGTTTCTGGGCACCTTGAAACCAAGTCCTACCTTTTATTTTTTCAAATAGAATATTAGAGCTGTATGTGATTTATCTTTGGTGCAATACACACAAGAAAGAAGACACCGGAAGTTGCATTTGTTTGGGACTGGACAGGAAGCGTGAACAGGAAGTCCCAGAAGCAGAGATTGCTGCCAATAGTCTAACGATCTGAGAGGTTTGCTGGAGTGAACTTAACTGTATTAACACCAACAGTTTGGCTACTGTTGGTGAAGAAGCTGCTACTGTAACTGACTGACTGACTGACTGACTGGCAGAAAGAGAGGAAACCTGCGCTAACAGCTAAAAAATCCAGGATTTTTTAGCTGGATTGTTTGTTACTCTTTGTACAAGTTTAAATATAATAAGCACACGATTAAGGTATTTTTAAGTAAAAACCCAGCTTTCTCTGTATATATTTGAAGATTATATGAGTTCTAATATTAGCTGATTTATGGGATTCTCTTATGCACAACTGGATCACACCTGCAAAGCTGAATGACCCGTTGACAGTGACAATATTATATGTTTTACGATTTTGGTCTGCCAGTAATACACTCCAAATGCTTCAACACGTCTCCCATGCTCAGCCAACATAGCATGCCACAAGTCAACTCTAGCTTTGCACTGATGGAGAGAATCTAGATATTTAACACTATCATAGAGTCTATTCTTATGTGTTTTTCTTTCTCTCTACAGGCACATCCAAGTAGATGTGGGCTTTATTTTTCTTTAATAAAACCCATATAGGAAAGGGATCTCCCTGGATCTGACATCCAGCACTGTCACTTTATTGATTAGAGATGTTATTCTATCATTGCAAAGCCTCTGCAGGTACTATAAACATGTAACTACTGAGTTTAAAGTTCCCTCTAGACAATAGACCTCTTGTTCAATATTAAATAATTAGTTTTTAGCCTCTGAGTTGAGTATAACATTGTTACTTCTTAAAGCCAAAAGTATTTTTAGAATAGGAGTAAGAGTCGTAGATTTGGACCTAAGAGTCAGGTCAGGTCGAGTGCACAGTGTGTGTGTGTGTATGTGTGTGTGTGTGTGTGTGTGTGTGTGCAGTGCAGCGTGTGCATGTGCTTGTGTGTGAGTGTGTGCGCGCATGTCACAGTCTCGAGGGGAACCAAGGACACCACTGTTACTGGGAAGACATAATCATGATTTATTTATGAATTAATTTATTCAAAGATCATGTCTAACCACCAGTTTCAGCCCTTTGGATCATGTACAGTGTATTAACTGGAACGTTTTCCACTCTTTGGTGACGGAGCTGTACAATGTACTGTACCTAATATATAATCTAAGTACTGGAAACTGACTTGATGTTGTTTATATTTAAGAATAGAACTTTATAATTTATAAGTTTTGTATAGTTTGGAACATACACAGTGGTTTTTGACGATGATGCGCGGCAGTGTCGAGTTGCCGTGGAGATTATGTATTTGGTGAAATGGACTGAAAATGCAATCTTTATCACTGGTCCTAACATGGGAGGAAGCTGTCGATACTTCCCCTGAATTAGTGATGAATCACAGATGTACAAGATTCACTTTCAGATGAATGAGGAATTGCGTTCTGATGGGACACCACCCTTTGAACTTTCACAACATATTGTTTCTTAAACACAGTGCTTGAACTCTTGTGCCATCCCTTGTATTTGAGGCTTCAAAACCGATGCTTGTGGCCATTCTCCTGCTTGTATTTCAGCCAACAAAAACACCTTTGTCAACAGTATTGCCAGTCTGTTCCAGCATGTGTTCAAACAAAATGTGGAAGATATGTATTTTAATTTGATTTGATCTTTTACCTTGAGGGAGAATTCTCATGGTAATACAGTGGCTGATGAATTAAAAGCCTCCTCTGTAGGGGCTGATGCAGCCACAAGAGAGCGCTGCCGAGCTGGGTTACATCTTCAGAGACGGCTGTTATTTTACACACAGAAAAATGGTTTGAATATACTTTCAGGTAGGCTCCACAGAGACAAATACTGGATGGTTTGCATGCCTCTTTCATAATTCAGATTATTTTGTGTGTAATTTTAATGCATTTCCAAGATCAAAAGGGCACTGTCTTGATTATGCTGTACATATCAGAGGGATATGCTATTATAAACACAGATGTTGGAATAACTTCTGAGGAGCAGTTATATTTGAGATATATACGGTATTTAGAATGTAGGCCTACAGCAGTTAGTTTTCAGCTAATTAATGTCGTTTTATGCTCATGTCTTTTGAATTGTTTGTAAATCCTCATTTTTGTTGATGAGGACCTCTGGGCAGAGCTCAGAGAGAGATCAAGATGTTGGCCTTGTTCCCAGTGGTCTTCTTGCAATAAACTGATTTACATACAAAAATCATTTCCCCATGTCTTTATGAGCTGTTCGCAGGACAAACTACTGGGGCCTCTTCGTGATTAGATAAAAAGACAAAACAAGTCCTGTGCTGGATAAATACCAACCCTGGTACCTGATACCAATATGGCAACCCCAAAGTTGTTTTTAAAGTTGTTTTAAACTACACCAGCCAATATTTTTACACTTAACAGTGGGTCATTGACTATATTAGACAGTGGCCCCCCATGATAACAGGCCCACAGTATTGATCGTTCAGTTTTAGCAGCTAGCTGGTGAACGTAGCATTTAGCACTTAGCAGCTAAACTGTCAGATATGTGTGTCAGTCGGTGGAGACCAAAACAGAGCTAAAAGGAGTGATGGACTCCTTTTTGTTGGGTGGTCTGAGACACAAATGAATTGCTGTGTGTGTGGTGGATATTTAAAAAGACAACTACTAGCTTAACTTAGCTAGCTAGCACATTTATCAACTTAAAGGCCATGATAAGTCAGTGATGTGCTCACAGCTGTGGACCCAGAGTGACCAAAGAAATACATTCATAATTGCCTACATTAAATATTTATCTTCTATTGAAGTCATTAGTTACATATATATATATATATATATATATATATATATATATATATATATATATATATATATATCAGAAAATAATTAATTACAGTCTTACTTCACCCCCCATTATGCTTAAGGTAATCTACTTTTTACGTAGCCACAGAAATTCACGTATTAAACTGGTACATTAATCAGTTTTAATATTGAATAATAATATTATCTATATATTTAATATTATACTGTCCCTGTGTATTTCTATAGTAGGCCTATGATGAGACTTAGTACAGTAATACTTGTAGTTTGTCACCACCATTAATCTGAAGTTTTCTGTGAGGCAGCTGTAGAACTGTAGGACTTGTTTGTGCATCTTAGTTACTTAAAAACACCAAAATGCTTTGGAAGCTTCAAACGTAAAGCTCTGAAAAGTCCAGGTGAAATCTCGCCCCCCTCCTCAGCAGGCAGACTGAGGCGTCATGTTACTGCAGCCTCCTCCTCCTCCTCTCTCACCTCGGTCTGTCTCCGGACTCCGGCTCCGTCTCTGTCCGACATTACAACATGTAACCGGCCGAGCTCGGGGACATTGAGGCTCCTCGGTGTCACCAAACGAAACGCGACAAAGCGCCGAAAGTTTCCGTCCATGGAGCAGGAGAGGAGGCAGACACTGAGCTGCTGAGGCAAACCACTGAAGGTGAGACAGGCTGCGTGTTACTGTGTGTGTTACTGAGTGTTTAAAGCAGCAGCTGTCTCTCTGCCAGTCTCAGTCTCCTGTAGAGAGCTGAAGGCTGACTGAGGGAGAGACGTGCTCAACACACATGTCCAAGTGGAAAGAAGAGGGTTTTATAATCCGTGGTGTGTGTGCAGGGTGTGTGTTATGTGTTTCACGTTGTTCTCTATGTAACAGGTAAAGAGAGGAGAGAGGGAGGTGGAGGTGATGAGAGAGAGCTGACTGCTCTGTGATGAGTTTGGTTGATGCTCTGACGTGACTGCTGAGAAAAGTTTCATAAAACCAAACCTCAGCTCTGCTCTCAGTAACTGTCTGTCTGTCTGTCTGCTGGAGGTTTTCTGCATGTTGAATGATGCAGATTGAGGACTACAGTTCAGTGAGTTCCTCTCTCTATCTTTGACGGAGGTTTGTTTAAATGGAGGGTCTGAGGGCTTTCCGCTCCCTTAGTACTGCTGATCTTGCACTTGGCTTGATCTGGAAGTTGTTTTTTGTTATAAACCATAGGCACAGCAGAGCAGCCGCTGGCAATGAAGCTCTCAGTGAAGCACTCCCTCCATCAATGCTCATACAAACTGATTGAAAAGAAAATCACACAAGTTAAAAGTAGAGTCTAAGATGGAGTGCATAAAATTGTGCAGAATTTAAAATCTAGAAATAAAATATAGATGTAATAGAATGAAATATAGCACAGTGGTGTACAGCAGTGATAAAAAGAATATATTTTAATGTAGGTGAGTAGTTTCGCAGCATTTTTTGGAGTTCAGAAACGTCAGGTAAGACTGTGCTGCTTATTTGTCCCAAATACCTCCAGTATCTACTGATAGTACAAAGCTTCAGTAAAGTAAATACATGTGCAATAAGACACATTTTGATAGGGTTTTCAGTATATTGGATGTCCCTTCAACTTCCATATGGTTACACAGCCCTCAAACCTTATTAATTTTATTTCATTTTAGGGTCTGTATAAAAATAAGGGGTTGGGGGGGAGACTGGCTAGACGTTATATATTTCACTTTTAAATATAACAAGACCCTCCCAGACCTCATTAGTATTTTCATTTGACCCTCACCTTGTCTTAGAAAAAAAAACACCCTCATCCCAATACCTGAGAGAAATTTGTGCAATTCCCTTCATTTTTAGTATGTAAAGCATATATAACTGAAAGAATGTCCCTAGTTTGGTTATTAAAAGTGTAATTATAAATTGCCAAAAATAAAAAGAGCAGTGTTGAATATTACAGCAACACAAGAAGATTTGAGCACTGAAATATTTTTGCCCCAAATGCTGGATTCCAAAAAATAAAACCTATAAAACAGAAAAAAACAACATATAAATCTGCACTGAAAATACATATATAAATACCACTCAGAAACAAAAGGTCAGACAAACAAAAAGAATAAATACATAGACCTTCCTCTGATTTTCACCATCAGCCCTTTAACTTGTAATGTCCCAGCTTTCCCTCCTCTTTCCTTTCCGTGCTCTGAGACGTGATCTCAGAAACATGTGAGGCCTGTCTGAACCTGACTGAAGACAGCACACATCACACTCCTCTGCAGCCCGGTCCTAGTGTATCCCTCCTGTTTTTTTTTATAAATGAGCAGTTAGCTGATGTTTTTGGATGTGATAAAGGGGCCAATTTACTCATTTAAGCTGCTCTGGAATCTGGTGGAGAGATTAGCTTCACTGCGAAACCAAGAGCCCCAGTAAACACCGCTACAGGGAAATGAATCAGCAGGAAGGTATTTTCATGAAAAATAACTTGTGCTTGATTAGCGTTACAAAGCTCCTCTTGTTTTTGTCCACAGTGACTTTAAGAGGACAGCTGCTGTTGTCCTCTGCTGTCTTTCAGGTGATTTTCTTTTTAGCATCCTAGAGAGAGATTTCTGACTCTCAGCTCTCCCTGCTTTAGATTTTAAAGTCAGATCAGACGGCTTCTCTCTGAAAGCTGCAGGCAGACCTGCAGAGCTCCACAGCTTTATGAAAAGTGATGTCATCCTGGCTGGACAAGGACACGGCCGCTCGAGTTACCGGTGTGAGAATAAACGGTCCCTGTGGGGGATGTTAACACTGAACGCTTTCACAGGAGCCGCGCTGATGTCGGCTGTGATCCTGCACACCATGAAATGAAACACACCGAATATCAGCGGTATGCAGATCAGTGATCAGTGTTGGCGAGCTGTGTATCTGCCAAAAACATATTTTATTTCATTCCTGCCAGATTTCAGGTCATAAGGTGAGGGTTAGTTGCAGGCAGGGTCGGGTTAACTAGTTAGGGGGCCCCCGGCAAAAATTTTCTGCAGGGCCCTATTGACCCCCTTGACTCCTCCCATTCTCTGTATATTGTCTGTCCATGCCATTGCCTTTAACTACCCTCAGGTACACTGTTTATATGTGGCCCAGAGCACCCGAAACCAAATGGAATACTCTTTCACCCCTGGTCTGCTCGATATCGCTTAGTCTGTCAACACAAGTCTATTTAGAAATATGCACCATGTCAGCGTATTATCAACAGAGATATCAACAGGTATTTAGACTAGACTGTAAAGATGTAAGAAATTGTTTAAAGGTCTGCTCTCAGCTGCTCTGAGGTATTTCCAGAATCCCTCAAAAACTCTTCTAACCATCCTCTAAAATCTTCCATCCATTGCACCATAAAACACAAGTTGCACAGGTTTTACAAGTTGCAACTCTGTTTAGTAAAGACACATGTCCTTCAGAGACACAGAGGTAGTGTGCCCTAGAAAAGCCAGAGACCCCACCCTCATATATTCTTATTTCAAGGATAAATTGGACTATTTCGAAATGACATTAAATGGCATGTAAATTCTGCTATAGGTTTTTGAGGACACGTGTACTGCAAAAAAATATTTATGCTATTAAAAACAGTTTTTTTGCCTGTGTGTTTTTAGGTTTGTAAAAAAGCCTTAGTTCTGTAAAAAATATGCAAAATGAAACTAACCAATAATCATGGATTCATTATTTATATTTTCTTAATTCTAATTGAAAGAGAGCATGTTCTAAGTATTGGAACTACTATTCCCATCATACTTTGATGGATGCAAAGGAGAAGTATGATGTTGCCATGAAGTCAGTGAGCCAGCTGTGGCCTGCATCAGTAACAGAGCTCTACCATCTTAGTTGATATTGTGCTTTAGTGGTGCATATTCACAAGGAATTTTACAATAAATCAAAATATATCGCTCTAATTGCACACAGTGAATGTGAGGCCTTAGGGGTTCCCTGAGGATCTCATTCCACAAGGCAATTTGCCTGCTTGGTTACAGTCAGGCTTGGAAAGAAGTGATTTAAATCCACTTTCTGGTGTATGTTTACCCTCTGCTTGTCTTCCATATCTTCTCAATGACTCAACAATAACAAGCACCGGTATAATCATGATAATTAAATAAGTTTCTGTGCGTTTGGAAGCTCCCACCCTGTCTGCTCCATCTTTAACCTCCTTTTTCTTCCCTTTAAATCTAGAAGTATAATATCTGTGGAGACATTCCCCACCTCCACCGGGGCTCCTGGTCCTAATTTAAACGGGAGTAGCCCAGAGAAAACAGCCAAGGCTTTTCTCGGCTGACCTTTAGTGTGGAAAGTTGTGGCTGGGTGGTGCTGGTGCCTGACACAGTTTCTCACCATAATTTAGTCCAGTGGCACTCCTATTATATGTGAAGTTTGATTTGTTTGATGGTGATTTGGAGCTTTTGCATAGTGCTATTGCAAGACGCTTAAAGCTGTGATTAGAGGTTAGGCTCTTGGTCAGATTGCTGTGTTGACTGACAGAAGGTCCATAAACATTTCATGGAAAAACTGAAAGCAATCCTGACTTTCTTTCCTAAAGTAAAAAAGCTGCGAGTTATCAGATTCCTGCGTATTAGTAAAAAAAAAAGTCTTTCCTCTCTAACCAACACAACATGGGCCAGTAGGTTCAGCTGAACTTACGGAGAACCACTGACCCAAATACTGCTCTGCGGCTGCACACACACACCCATGTGGAGCTGTTGACACTCTCATCACTAAAGTCGGAACTTTTTAAATAATAACTTTCTCGTTTTTAAATGTACAGTCAAAGTTGGTGTAGATTTCATATTAAATACACTCTATTTCCATCCGTTCTTGTGTCTTGTGGACAAACACACACACACACACACACAAACCATCTGGTTCGCCTCAGGGCTATAACATGACCCACGTGTGGGAGTTTGTATCTGCAGTGGGTTTATGCAGCTGCCTGCAGCCCCCTCCCCGTCCTGTGGTGGTCTGACAGCAGCATGGAGCCCCGTTAGTCTAACACTCCTCACCGAGTCTCACAACTGACACATGATTCAGCACTTCACGTTGTCTTAACAGTTTAAACAAACACAAATAAAGTTTGTTGGGTATCTGTTTCCAAGGTTGGATAGAGTAACTGTTGAGGAATGGCAGTATTTTTAAGAAGACTTTAAAAAGTTGATACTGATTCAGTCCACCTGATTTCTTTGGGTGTGTTCCAGAGCTTTGGCGCTGTCACTGGTTTTAAAGCTGAACTCAGAACAGAAAAACTACTTCCGGCTCATAATGTTTGAAACATATAAAATATTTCTGAGCTAACTGATGCACAAGTGCCCCACTTTCCCACGTCTTTGCAGCATGTGCTCACCATTTGCCCGTCAGAACAGTGTAAGTTGCAGCAATCAAATTTCCCAGTGATGCCAGCAACATAAACTGTGAAGTGTTGCCAGCTGAGACTTGATCGCTGATTGTTTGGAAGTCTTGTCATGGTGTGCCAACAGTCAAGTTATGTGAAACTCAAATGATATAATGTTTGCTCATAGATACATGCTGATACATAGTACTAGGAAGTGATAAAATGTCTTTGTGTGAATTGCCTTCAAACAAACATCAAGGCATTGTTTGACATTGTAGAACATCTGCCTGTTTGCTTTCTGAGAAGACAGACATCACTCTCATGTTCGTGTGCAAAGGACAGAGCTGGAGCTTAGCTTAGTTCATTTTAGCTTAGTTCAGCTTATCTTAGCTCAGGTAAAGCCTGAATGCTCCAAAGACATGAGATTGGTATGAATCTTCTTTCTTCATCCAAGAAAACAAATAAGCATATTTCTTAAAATGTTTAACTGGTGCTTTGATTAACCCTATCACTTATTAAAGTGATCAATAAAGAGGCATATACCACTTATGACAGTTAACTTACTTAGGCAGGAAGAGGAGTTATAAGCCATAAATGAGAAAATAAATCAAGGAGATTAATCGTTAATCAAACACCCATTTCCTTGTCAAATGAGTTTTTTTAAATGTTACATCAAATGACATCAAATATAAGAGTGACAGTGAAGAAATGCCACCAACACCACACGCCTGTGTTCACCACCATCAAACACTGAAGCTATTCATTAGCACGGATATAGGACAGCACAGCCTCACAGCAAGTATGACACCCACTGTGAGAAAATGAGGGTTGCACCATCAGAATGGGTTTAAAACAAAAATACCACAGAGCTTAATGAAGTCCTGCTGTCCCCATTTTGATTATTATTATGCAAAACACAATGAAGTCTGTGTATGTATGGGGGAGGGGGGGGTCTCTTACTGTGTGTTTTGTATTTTGTTATTTAACTGTGTCTATAAATCTCATATATGGTATTTTAGAACATTTTAATGTATTGATATATGTGTGTGTGTGTGTGTTTATGTTTGTCTTTACCTTATGGACAGTGTGTCTCTGTGCTGAATTTGCAGGGGGCTTGTCCGAGGGATCTACGAGGGAGGGGGTGCACACTCAGATGCGTCTTTGTTTACTTGCAGCTGACGCTCTTACGGATACACGTGCACGCCCCCCCCCCCCCACACACACACACACAGTGGTCCATGTGCACTGACTGAAGAAAACATTGTACCATTAGTTGAGGGTTTGATAAAATTTCAGTGTTTTGGTGAAGGTGGGGGGTTTCAGGACATTCACACAGCTTGTTTTGCCAAGTAGAGCTCCAAATACCCAGCATGCCCTCTGATTCATCTGAGGCTGTGAGGTTTATACATGTGGAAATATTATTTACTTTCCTGCCAGAGTTTTCATTGGCGCCGTCACCCGTTTCAGATCTTTTACCGAATCAACAACACAAGAACCATAATTCTTACCGATTTCAAGAACATTTTTTAGGGGAGGTTATTTTGTGAAGTTCATCTTCACTAAATGTGTCTTTGTTTCTCTTCTCTTTGTCTGTTTGTGGAAATGAAACCATCTTTACAGACTATCAGTTCTATTTGAGACAAAGAGGAAACGGTACAGTTTCTGTACAGGTCACTGTTAGTGCTGTAACTGACAATTAGTTCCATTACTGGTTCATCTCTCATCTTTTGTTTGGCCAACAGTGCAAAGCCACAACAAATTTGGATGACAAAAAAATAAATCCTCAAATCTGGGAAGTTGAAATGAGAAAATGTTTGAAATGATTGCTGCTGCTGTCTGATTGCAGGTTGATAAACTAATAATTAATTGACTAGTTCTCTTACGTCTGATGAAAAAGTCATAATAATGAAATGGTGGACCATAAAACCAAAACAGTGAGCTAGGAGACTCTTAAAAGCTGTAGGTGGGTACAGCTACATACCCACTCTCACATGACATGTAGTCATTTCAGTTTATATGAAAAAATGTATAAGTGCAGCTTTAAGTGTTCTGATTGAATGTTATACTTCCCAGCCTGTTAGTATATTAGCTGTCATTTTTTTTTCATAGAGAACATACTGGAGTAACATGCTGTCTGCTGTTTCGGGAGACAAAACTGGGAGCCAGTGTATTGGGATTTATGGTTTCACACAATAGTACAACTTTTATACAGTGACAATGGCACCAGCGCAAGTGTAGCAGACATGACCTAATTATGTTCTTTACCGTACCTTATTATACACTTTCCATGGTGGGCAGTGTGGAGTTTTACAGATGTTTCCATTCTGCTAAATGCTGGTGAACAAATACAGGGTTTAAAAATAGTCAGTCTCACATTCAGTTGTCTGAAAGTGGGCTGACCCAACCCACCGCACTCCCTGCCATATTTGTTAGTGTTCTTTTAGCTTCTTTCCTCTCCCTCTCCCTGCAGTGGTGGTGGGGGGTGGCGTCTTTCCTGTGTGAGATGAAAGTACATGTGTGGACTAACAGACAAACGGAAGACTGTGAACTTCCTCCAGGAAGGGAAGGGCTGGCCTAATGGTTGGAGCCTGGATGGAGAGAAAGGAAGAGGAGGAGGAGGAGGGGACATGAATAAGTCATGCACGGATAGAAAAACAGGCAGAAACAAAGATAATGAAAGAGAAAGTGAGTCTAAGTACTTCTAATTTGTGAATAGTGTCACAAGTCAGTTAAATACCACCAGACTTTTACTGGACCTAGAGAAGCACCAAAGCACTAAAACTCTGTTACGATGGGTGGGAAAGCAGGGCAGCTGTGCTGGAACAGAGGCTCTCCAAGATGGAAAATGAATTATGTATGTATGATGACATGGGAACAAAATAGGGGAAAGAAGGAGAGCAAGAATGACAGAGGGAGGAAACAGGAGAGACAGGTAATGAGAGGACGGCGGTCCAGGCCAAAAATAAGCTGATGATTGGAATGAGATAAAAAAAAAAAGGGGGGGAGAATTGAAGCAATTATCTGAGATGAAGGGGCGAGGGAAATGTGGCAACAGACGGAGAGGAGGTAGGAAAGTGAAAGGAGAAGGAGAGGTGAATGTGCAGAAAAAGCAAGAAGAGAGGGGGGGGGCGGAGAAAGAGAGACAGAGAGTCACGATGAAAGCATTCCAGCAGACCAGCACCTCCATAATACGAACTGTGGCCAAAGCAGGAATTTCCTCTGGTTGCACCACAGCTGAAGTGTCTGGACTGAAGTGTGTTGTTGACCCACAGAGCTCTGGCCCCTGCGGACCACGTCCCAGACGTAAACACACTCAGACGTGAGGGTTACCTGGTGTTGTGGACAGGAAGACAACATGGCCTCCAGCACGCCTCACGGGAATCCCCCGAGTGGCCTCACGGAGAGGAGCGGCAGCTTCTTTAAGGTAACTGCTGATAGATGGATGGCTGGCTGAGGTGACGTTTTCAAAGATCACTTCGAAAAGTAGCCTATAATGTCACTTCCTGTGTGACAATGTTTTTTTTCCAGGCTGAGTCAACACTTGTTTAGAACAGGCCGAAGCTCAAACACACAAACAGGATGAATCACTAGTGTTATACTTCCACACGTAACTGCATCTCTGCTCAGAGCCTCAGTCAAGACCAGAATCTGATTTTCTGACACATTATTAAATGGTGAAATGGTGAAAATTGTCTGTTTTGATTAACTGACTTGTGTGTAATTTGTCTTTTCATCCCACATAAATGATGCAAAGTAGTAAGCTTGTTTGGTAGCCATGTTAGATTGTCTGCTTGTACTGTAGAAGGCTGACAGTGAAGATGCATATAACACAGCAACTGTCTTTGGAAAAGCAGAAAAAGTTCCAGCAACAAAAGGAAAGTCATGATGAGGCTGGTTTATCTTTCACTTCAACAAAAATTCTAGTTAGCGCTGGTGCGCTGGTTGTAGCGGTTAGTAACTGTAATATTATCCTCATAGACTCTACAGATTTAAACATGCTTTAGTGTGGTTAAGCTAGTTAAACATCACATTAAAATGCACATATTATAGATTTGTTCATTACATTGATTTCAGTGTAAATATTATGAAAAAGCAGCTCTGTCAACACTTGATCAGATACATTCAGTGACCATGAGTCACTTCATTGTAGGTGTGCAAAGATCACCTTTCTAATAAACTGAGTGATAGATAGATAACACCTTCATTTTTTTCAGTGTTTCAATAGTTCCTCCCTTGTTTTAGGTAAACAAACATTATACCTCTGATTATTGACTGTATGGTACCTTTAAAGTATAAAAATGACCATTTGAGCTCTGTGTCTCTCAGGAACCTTTTCTTATTCATTATAATGTATGCACTCAGACTATTTTTTCTTGCTTCTAATTCTCACATCATTACTACAGACTAAGCATTTTCCTTCATATTTTCAGGAAATGCGATATTGATTAATGAAACATAAAAGTGGAGATGTCTTTTGATGACCTTCTCTCTCTTTCCACCACACGGACGTGGAGAATGCCAGCTGCACTTGTTGGCAGCCTGACAAACACACTCATAATAGTGATAAAACTCACTCTCCTTCTCGGCCTCTCTTCCACCTCTCTCGCTCTCTTTCATCTCTGCCTGATTGTCTTTTCAATTTAATTTCTTTTCCACTATCACTTACAATACACATGCACACGCGATGCCATTGACATTAAATAGCAAACATCGAAATAACACTCAGCAGCACGTTTCATGCAGTCTCAGATGTCACATTCTTGTTTTATGAAAACACTCTGGTGCCTTATTTGATGAGCTAAATCTGTTTCCTCTCTGCTGCTGCTGTCTGAATTAGCCTTTCCTTATCATCCATGTCCTGCCAGTCAAATAATGCAAACATGCCACAGGTATATGAAACTTACAGTGTGTGAGCCTGAGTCTCTGTCGCCCTGTGGGGTGGCTTAGTGATAACAAGGTAGACTGTTCTTCACCTGGATAACACAGTCTCAGCTCTTTGCCATGGTAAATGTCCACTCTTTTGAAATATCCTTGAGCAACACACTGAATTTATCCAAGTTGGATTGACACTCTAACCTTTGACCTCCCAGCTGCTTAAGATTTGATCTTGTGTCACAGATCGTCCAGTTGCTTATTATGCCATTTAGAGGTTTCAGCATATACCCAGGAACCCACCCAGCTCCTGCAGGGTTCAATAACAGTACCAGCAGTCATATTTAAGGACAATACTGGTATGACATTAATGATATCAGTGCTCATGAAATGTCTAAATGATGTCTGTATTTTACCACAGTTAGAAGTAACTAGTCTTGGATAGTTTTCCACACATCCTGGAAGTCAGAGGATCTCGGTGTTTTTAAAATAATACCTGGTGCTGAGCTGCATTGGCAAATCAACATCACAAAAGCCATGAATAATGGGATTTTCTGCATTTCAGGGTTAGCACACTGCAATAACAAAAATACTATAAGTCAGCAAAGACACAATTCCTGTTGCAGTTTCAAATTTAAAATCATTGAATTAAGCAGCCTTATATTTATCTTCTGTTCATCTCTCCCTCATGACTAAGCTGGGTTACATAAGCAAAACAGCACATACGTAACATTTGTTCCTTGGAAGCCCCAGCAATCTCCCATTTTATTGTATAAAATTCTTGCTTACGTACAACAAGCAAGTGACCTAAAACTTGTGATACAGCTTTCCCCAGACTTCATTAAGGCTGTTCAACAAATTCAGTGTCTTGGGCAGATTAATACATTATACTCACTTTCAGAGCTAAAAACCCAGAGTTAGATCAAGTCCAACCATGAACTAAGAAACAAGCACCGAAAGCCGTCTCACTTTTAATTTCCTTTGCAGTTTTTCCATCCTCGCCAACCCCGTGAAAGCGCTCTCTGTATGTGTCTGTGTGTCAAAACCAAACACATAGTTTCCCATTGACTCCATCCATGACTTTAACAGCAGTCCATGCAGAGAATTACTTACCTCTGTACTTACATACACACACACACACACACATGCACACACATGCAAGCACTCACAGTCTTAAAAGAGCTGCATAAATAAACCCTCTTGTGTGTGTCTGTGCATGCGATCTGCCTCTCTGTCTAAATCTGCCTCCATGTGTTGTGCAGACTGAATGAAATCAATAAAGAGTAGAAACAAAGCAGATGAATGAAGCGTGTGTGGGGTGGGTGGGTGGTTGGGGGGGCTGGGGTTCAGAGAAGTCAGTGTATTATCAGTCATTTTCCTCTGAAAGTCATGAGTGTGATATAAGGCCTGCATGAGCTCCACTAATGGAGCTCTACAAGGCACTCTGCCCAGAGCTTGTCATTCGGCGACTCTCATGCTCACTGACCTTCATTTTATAGCTCAAGAATGTCCCATGTCTGTCCTCTGGCCCTGTTCCCCCATTTTCATTCATATAACGCAATGTCTGTCTCTTAATGAAAAAGGTAATAACTGGGGCACAAATGAGCTGCTGGGTCTCCCCCACTTTATGTGCACCCCCTTTGAACAATATTACTATGCTGCAGTGATGTCGCCATGTACCTGTAGATTATGTGAATCAGTGGTTGGATGGGGCCTGTTTCCACCCTCTGATCAGTTGTTAGTGGTACAAACTTAGCTGCCTGTGCCTTGAGGGAGTTATACGTACACTGCTCAGGTGTGTACATGTTGCTGGCACATATCAGCGTGAAACATCAGCTGAACTCAAATCTAGCCATTTGGTAAACAAATAATTTAATATAACACACAGCTACTTTATCTTTTGATCAAACAGAAGTTAATTTAGGACTATAATGACTATTTGGGCCTTAATACTAGATGTTGACATAGACACTTGTGCATGACAGGGCATAAAGATTCAGCTAGCATTGTGTTTTAATAGTGCATATTCTCAGTCAAATGTGCAATTTATCAAATTATTATTATAACAAACATGGTGACACATTGGAGTTGGGTGAGGACAGTTGTCACTTTCACCTGGTTGGTAATTCAGCCTTGATTCTGTCTCTAAATTGACTCATGAAAATCCAAATGCTTGAATTTCAGTTTCTATACAAGCACTGTCAAATGTTTTGTTTGACGTGATGGTATAGTCAAATTAGCACTTTGTAACCCAGGACCTTATCTCTGTAAACAGCTCACAGGATCCTTCTTTGTTTCTTTAGGAGCTGGAAGGGGAGAACTCTCCAAATATTTCCCACTTTGAGACAATTGTGTAGCATCTGGTTTTTAAATTCTCAAAGCTTTTCACAAGACACTTTGTTTTGTTAGAGCGCTGGCTGTTCTCCAGTGCTGGCGAGCTGTCGAAACTCTAATAGCGATCTTTGTCTTCACTGGGGTTCAGATTAAGCCCAGTCTGTGTTGGTACAGTTTTCAGTGATCCAGTAACAGTGGAGCTAACTTGTCGACTCATGTTGTATAATAGAGTTTTGACCTGACACAAAGCTGGGGGAGTCTGAGGCCTGAACAGAGCTGGCTCCACTTAGTCCTGTGAGGGGGGAATTGGGGGGGCCTGTGGTGGCTGTGGTCTGGCCTGCAGCCCAGCGGGTGGAGGAAATTGTGGAAAAGGATTCCCCCTAGTGGTTAAAATGTTTTATGGACGCAGCAACTCTTCATTAAAAGTGGTATGTCTGTAATTCTTTGTGTTTACACACCACATCAAAACACTAATGAAAATATATCATAGGTTTTCCATGTACAGTTCACATATACATTCTTTCTCCTGATTTCCTCCAGTTTTTGGTCTTCATTATAATGTGCTTTGTGGCCAGTTGCAACAATATAGTACGTAAATAGGCCTGATGAAGCCATCTTGTTTGAACTGTTTGACCCAGATCATCAGTGTAAAGCATCCAGATTTCAACATCTGGTCAGATATGTTTGATGAGGCTCTGAATCCCTGGGAGTGCTCTAAAATGTGGAATGAGGCAATGTGGAAGAGGGTGAAAAACAACATGAAAGCAATTAGTTGTTGTCTTTACGAATCTGAGCCGTTTTTAAACCTTTTAAGAGTCTTTTTTGGTGGGAACTGAGTATAAATGTGCTTATTTAGGAATACATTGCTCCCTGATAGATTCTTATATCTTTCATTACTCTAGACCAGAGGTTTTCAAACAGGGAGGCACAACTGTCCACGGGAGTGCTAAAGTGATAAAGTGAGTAATAAAGGGAGAGACATGAGGTGAAAGGGACAAATACATGTTGGTGTTCTAACTGTACAGATTGTAAAGCCCACCGAGGCTAACAATGTTTGTGATTTTGGGCTTTAAATAAATAATTTTCTTTTTTTTTTTTTTATTATTTTAAAATCAATCTGAGGTTAATTATAGTAGTTTGGCCCATGGATTTGGTCACTTACCAACAGTAAGCAGTTAGCAGTCAGCAGTAGAAGACCCTGTGACACACATCTCATGTAGACAGTTGATGTACTTGAACCAGATTGCTGGAATTTTAAATACAATATGAGAAGATCAGTACATGTTTAGGTTTTCTTTAGTGTCAAACTAATCCAGCGAACGTTGTTAGCCAGGAACCACCAATAGCTATTTCAACATACTTTTGAAAGTGCCAGTTTCCTAAGTACAGGCTAAAAAAATGTTGAAAGATTTTCTCTAAAGTGGTGGCCCACATTGTCAGATATTGACCCCCCACCCCCGCTCTAGATCCACATTTATGTTTCTGCTTTCCCTCTAAAACAGAAAAAAATGTCAAGACGATTGAGCAGCCAACCACAGAAGTTTTTTGGTATGCTGTATTTGAGGGACTCTAAAGATATTCAATTTCTGTGTTATCACTGTGTGAATCCAAAAATAGTTGTAGGCTCAAACTAAATACAGTAGAAAGATATAGTCCTACACTGTGGGTATTAGATTACCAGCCATTCACTGTTGACTAATTAGTGCTTAATGTTGAAAATCTAAATGATGAAGTGCGTGATTATATCTGTCAGCCTGAAAATAGTCCTGCATTTTCAGACATCTTTTAAGCCTCCCTCTCCAGATGTATCCAGATGTTTACACACAGCTGTGCTGTTTATTGTAGGAGTTGTATTTTCACTTACTGTGTGCGTCTTTTCAGCACGGCGTGAACATTTTTCAGCTCACTCTGGATAATGATGTGATTCAGTTTTTGACAATGCTTTGTTTCCATGTTTCCTGCCTATAGGAAATGAGGTCCACGCACAGGAAAAATGACCAACTGTTTCCCTGCCCTTTGTTCTAGATGTACAGTCCCTCCGTCCCAGTTTCTTGCTTTCTAATTTATGCTTGAGCAATGCTGTTGGTTTCGTTCTACTCTTCCCCCTCCTCTTCTCCTTCTTATATTCTCTCATCAGTCAAAGCCTCTCACTCTGTTTTCTTCCAGCTGATTGACACATTTGCATTGGAGATTGGTGAGCTAAAGAAGGAGATGGTCCAGACCTCTCCAACAGTTGACCACGAGCCCATGGACCTACCAGGGTAAGGCTGTTTTCCACACTTCGTCTTCCACTTCATTTTACCCTTAATAAAATCTTACACTACCCTGTCTAGCCTCATTATTTCTTCCTGATAATACCTGCAAATGTTATCTTGATCAGTCATGTATTGCCATCAGCTTGTTCTGCTTTGTATTGCATTATGTTAAATCATATTTTTCTTTAACAGTATTTGGAACTGCCACAGCACTTTGGTACTCAATTTCACCAGCAGATGGCAAAAGTGTTTTACTCTCTATCTCTCTCTCTCTCTGTGTTTCCATCAGGCTGGAGAGTGAAGTGAGTGGTGTTTACCTGCAGTCCCCCCACTGTGGCGGGACAGGGGGGGAAAGGGATTCTGGGTACGACTCCTTGCGGAGGAGGATGAGCGTGTTGGACAGGCTGACTCAAACCCATCCAGTGTGGCTGCTGCTGGCAGTCAGTGAAGAGGAGGCCAGTCGCATACTGCTCAAACAGCCACCAGGGGTGAGAGCTAACCATCCCGGGATACAAATGCTAATGTGTCTCCTTTGAGGACTATCTAAGATTGTTTCATGTTTCATAAACTCTGCCTCTGGCTGCAGGTGTTCCTGGTGAGGAAGTCAGCCTCTCTGCAGAGGAAGGTTCTCTCTGTGCGTCTGAAGGAGGATCAGTCAGGAACTCCCATCAACCACTTCCCTGTCAGAGAGAGCCAGTACAGTAAGTTACATATTTTTATTGCCTGATTGTACCCAGGATGGGTGAGGATAATTAGATCAGGATATCATGATTTAAATAGTGCCAAATAGATTATAGATAACTATTCCAAAATGATTGTCAGATTATCCCAATTATTATTATCTATCAGAGTGCTCCACAGTCTGGTACTGTACAGAACATGTCCTGTAAGCAACAGTTTAGTTAGCCATACATGTTTTGAAAAGGTAAATTTCATGTTGACTAAAACTTGTAGTGGTCTAGATGAATCACAGAGCAGAAATTGTGGTCTTTTGAGTTTCTTTTTGCCTCCCAGTTATGTATTTTTTAACCGCAGCCACCCCTACAGTAACATTGTCTTTTCGGTCAGAGTGTTGAAGATGTAATTTCCTGTCTGCCTCCACGTAGTGCGTGCAAAGACAAACTCATACACAAATGGGAAATGAGAGTGCGTGACCGGAAGGACATCAGTGGGGTCCAGTCATGTATGCGTGAGCATGTCATTGTGGGGCATGTTAACTTTTAAGGATTCCTACTATCAGTCAGCTGTTCTATTAATGTGTCTGTCCCACTGAATTGCTGGTAGGATAAAGTATGTGATGTGGCTACAGTAACACATTCTCTGCTCTTTCGACTTCTCTTTACGTAGGAAAGGTTTGCTGATAATTCTTTTATCTTCAGTAAACGTCTATACAGTCCTCAACATTTGGTCATGGTCACATGTTTGCTTGTACTGTGACAATAAACATGTTGCTGTGCAAATGTGGGACTTGAGTTAATTCATTAAAACATTGTTGTTGACATGTTTAATGGTTAACAACCAACCGGTATCATAATTTACACTCTTATCACACTAAAACAAAGACTACCATTTCATTTGTAACTGTGTTTATAATCTTAGGAAATTTAGTCCCACTCTGAAGTGCTGTGCTTCAGTAATGAGAGTTAGTCATGGAGCCGTGACAGTGCCAAAGTGTGATGACATGCCGTGGCAGCTGTGGATTTTCCCTGCTGAAATGACAGCACACATGGGAGGGACTGGTTTGGCTTTTAGATGTGGGTCAGCTGCTCTCCAGTTGGCCTCTCTTATTGCTGCATTAGTTTACAATTGGATATGAAAGGTCTGAACTTAACTTCTAAACAATGGTTTTCTAACAAAATACAAACCTACATACATACACCCATTTGATGTAGTGTGGTCTGACTCACAGTGGCGATTCTAGCCCAACACACCACCAACCACAACCACTAACACCCATCTACGATATGTTCCCATACCCAGCCCCAGCCCTTATTGTCAGCCTCCAGTAGTGGCAACCTAGTACATGTGGTAGTGCCACAGCTGGCCCTGCCTCTGATGGTTCAGGTATCAAGTGGTGGTTGAAGCCCAGACCCTTGTGACAGTAGTCCTGCTTTCAGTGTAGTATTGTATTGTATTGTGAATGAACTTCTGTATAGGAAGCATACATTTTTTCTGGTGCTATAGCATCTTGCTCTTGTCTGAATGTGTAGAAAGTCACTAACCAGTTACTGAGCTCTTTTGTGATCAGTTTGTAATGTATGTATGTGTATAGTATAAGAGTACAAAGCTGACAGTTTTGCTATAATTTAATTGAAGTGACCCAACATCGGCCTTCATCAAGCCGGCCCAAAAACAATGCTGTCAAGGCCGGACATAATGGACCGAACAAAGGTTTCAAGTGCACTGTAAGCAACCACATCTGATTGAGCTCCAGTCTATGAATTGTAATACACTGTGTCATGTTTGCAGCCTTTTCCCTTGAGGGATCTGGGATCAGCTTTGCAGATCTGTTTCGCCTGGTGGCTTTCTACTGTATCAGCAGGTAAACAAGCAACATTTGTTTTTCAGTCTATCGATGGATGGAAACTCCATGGATGAAAATAAGGTTTGTTGAGTAAGCGGCCAGCTCTCAGTGCCCAAGGCTCTCACTTCTTGTTTTAGCTCGTGCCAGCTCGGGAGACACAGACAGACACTGGACTTACAACAACAGACACAGGAAATAGAAAGAAATTGCGCTCTAAGCGGTACAACATTGGATTCAACTAGAGAGACAGCCACAATTCAAACAGGCCTCCTAAATGTTAAATTCTAAAGTGCAGATTATATTTTCTGAGCTGAATGTTAACTTGCTTTCTCAATCCCAATATGTATGTATTGTATATTTGCAGAGCTTCATATCCATATGGCTTTGTAATGGAAAAAAAGCCTGTGTCAGCATGTTTATATGAGTGATGACTGAAAGTTTTTCCATGTCTATGTATGCCAGTGTTTTGTTTTACCAACCAAACGTATGGCATCATCACTTTTGATAGGGCATATAATTGTCAAACAAGAACAATGTGCATTATAACCCTGATCATAAAGCACTGAACACTGAACGGTGTCGATAACTCATTGTCGTAACAAGCACATAAAGCAGCACACAGATGTGTCAGTATTTTAAGTTTCATAACCTAAAGGCACTTTCAGTTGATTACTGCAGCTCCTTCCTTGGTTCATGCTTTAGTCTTTTCTTATATATATTGTCTTGTATTTATTTTCTTTTACATTTGTTGCCTTTTCATCTTTCATTTAGGGATGTTCTTCCTTTCACACTCAAACTCCCACAGGCCATTGCATCTGCAAAGACCCAGAAAGAACTGGAGGAGGTGGCTCAGCTTGGAGCAGGTAGTCTCGCTTTTGGTTTGAAATTCACTAACACACATCTCAGATTAACACAGTGGTACTTTGGCAAGTTTTAACCACAGACCAGCTGTAGTTAACAATTACTGCAGATTATTTTTCAAAGCATTCTGCAATTTTAGAGACTTGGAAGAGAGAGGTAATCCATCATCAGAAAATGGTGTGTCTTTCATCACACTTCAAGGACTGGTTCAGTATTTTGGGAATTTAGATGAGAAGCTTGTTAGCTGAGAAGCATTCTGCTTCTTATACATTAAGTAGGGCGCTGGAGATGGGAGAGCCTAGCTTTGCATACAGACTGGATGCAGGGGTAAACAGCTAGCAAGGCTCTCTCCTGTGTATAAAAATGTTCCTACAACACCTCTGAGACTCGCTAATGAACATATTTTGTGGTGTCTTGTTAGTCGATACATAAAAAGAAATGGGTGCTGTAACCATTTCTTGGTAAGCAGCTGGACACCACAGCCTTGTGGAGTCTTGTCATTGCAGTGCAGTCGCCCTCATCAGTATCACTGTGTCTGTGCAGAGAGCCGTACTAAATCAGAGTTGTTGGTGCAAAGTGGATAGTTAACTCTCAGTAAACCTTTTAAATCAAATGATGAAATCATTTTCATGAGGTCTGTGTCCCAACAACATAATGTAGCTCAAGATGTGATGTTTCTGTCAGTGGACTTTTGTCAGCATACCACAGAGAAACCATGAATGTTTATGATGAGGTTAATGCACCATGTAAACACCATGTAAGTACACGTTAATGTATGATAAAGCATACCAAATGCTGTACCGAAACAAATGGTAGCCTAAGACGAATGTAAAAACATGTGGCATAAAAGATTGGAAGTAATGTGGCTAAAGTATGCAAGCTTGGACCAATTAAAACACCTCAAGTACAGACAGTATTTGTGTGCAGTTATTTGTTTTCGATCATGCTGACCACTCAGGTCTGGTTTCATAGCAGATTTAGTCACTTTATCTCTGTCAAGTTATTCTAGGCTCAGCTGCTGTAAAAACTGCAGTGACTCAACTTCCTACAGTAGAAGCCTACAGCATAGCTCAGGGGAGAAGGGCGTGGCGAATGGAAAGCCACAGTGAGCCGTGTGCTATCTAAACACACACGTACCACCACACCACATTTAGACATGTATGACAATACACAAGGCACACAAGTATGAGCGCTAACGCACCATGTGCACTGAACTGTGTCATAGCTTCTTAAAAACGTGCTATTGTTCTACAAGCGGCCGTGTATTTGCATGCTTTCAATTCTGTGAATGAACGTGGGTATGGGCCTGACCTGTAACACCTTTTGCACTGCTAGTCTCAAAATTCATGTGAAGGGGCAGGCTGTATAAGTCAGCTAACTCATACAGTCATTAAGGGAAACTCCCCTTCACTGTAAGGCTTCTATTTAAAGACCAAAAGCAGACTGCCTCATTCTGTGTTGTGGAATCTGGGCACGCACATGTGAAGCACAAACATATGTTACAAACAGCTTCAAAAATATTTCAGTAGTGCAGCGACTTGGCAACTGATTTGTCCGCTCAGAGGCCACGGAGGGTGCTGTTATGCAGGGAAGGCACATTTCAGGCACTTTTTACTTATTAACTGGTGTTGTTGATCAGTTATGGACACTGTCATGATAGGATTCAACTTGTGTTTTTGTGTGACTCTTTGGGTGGCAGTATTGGTTGTTTGGCTATTCAGTTGGTTGGTGCACCTTTTTGATTCAGACTGACATATCTCAGGAGGATTTGGTGGAATATCATGGCATTTTGTAAGATATTCACGTTTCCCTGTAACTTGTAACTTAGCTTCCTAATGTTAACACTTAGCACACAAAGCCTTACTGTGCCTAAGTAGAACCTCACAGAGCGGCGGGCATGTCAGCATGAATATCTCTGTCAGCATCTCGTCAGTGGACATACGTAATATGGTACATTTTCAAATAGGGAAGCTTACAGTACATAGTCACATGTCTTTATTTCTGATTTAACCTATATTATATGTATTATGTTTAAGCAAGGACGCCCCTCTTTTTGATCTGCTCCCATTTTCATTTGCTGTTAATAGTTTTTTCTTTTAATCCACATTAACACAATTTCAAATCAGTCCAATAAAAATATACTAGGTGAACATACTGAACTTTTCTTCTCTAACAGAAATACTGCCAGAAGAGGTTCTTTTATCATCTATGTAGCATAAGGTTAGTCTGCAGTCTTGCTCTGGAAACAGACTCCACAGTTTGAGGTGCTCATTGCTCACACTGAACAGTAAGAATACCACAGACAGCTATCGGTCTCTAGACTCCAAGGTATTTTAAGACATATGAAACTGCTCAGCCAACTGGACCCTGCTTCTTTGCCCCAGGGATGAAAGAGTGAACGTTTCCACTTTTAGCTTACAGCCATCACTGGGCTTAAGTTGCAATCCCTGCATAGGTATAATTAGCTAAATTATTGTGATCTAACTTCATATTTATGCTTGGATTCAGTAGAATCTTTCTTTTCAAGTGTGCTTGCATGAGAACAGTCTTGCCAAATAGCTGAAAACAATGGAATGATTCAGTGGAAAAGCACACAAGGACATCAAACTGGGACCACATGTCCTTCATTGTATTGGGAGACTTGCACTGTCAAAAGAGAGGCAGAAAACATGGTTAGCAGATAGCAGTACTTTCATACTTAAACAACTCAGTCAGTGGAGCTACAGGGAGATAAAGCATAATATAGAAGCATAAGAGAGGAAAACAGCAGGAAGAAGGAGTGGAGGAACTGGAACTGTGTGCCGTGTTTACTGCCCGCCCACTCTGTGATTAGCATGGGCGACTCCCTCTTTGTGTCTCCAGCTGTGTGTCGGCACCCAGAGAATCAGCCAAGATACACGGGGCTGAAGTGAGCGAAGCATACAGGCAAGCAGAGAGAAAACTTTGGGGAAAAATCTTTGAGGAAACATAAGACCTGTTGGTGAGGAATACTTAAGAAAGCTATCTTTGTACTTTTCTATCTTTTCTTTAAATGATCTTTTACTTTGAAGAGTCCTGATCCCAGTTGCCGTTTGGGGATATTTGCTTACTGCGAACCTTGAATTGTCCAAGGACAAGTATGAGTCTAAGTTAATGTTCATGTGTGCCTGTGTGTAATGTTTCTGTGTCTGTGTATTACAGGCTTCTGGGACTCTGCCCTGTGCACTCAGCGTCACACCTCTCCCCGACCCTGTCGCCCTTTGAGCCGTACCCTCAGCCCCCAGCCAACTAACAGGAACAGGAAGGTTGAGGGGTCACAGCAGAGGCAAACTGGGTCTCACTGCGACAGTGCGCCCCCGACTCTACGGTCTCACGCATCTCCACCTTCCTTTCATCTGGAGAGAAGACATTCCAGTGGTCCTCTCTGCTTCGTCAACCCCCTCTTTCTCCAGACTCATCACCACCACCGCTGTGAGGACAGTCCGCCTTCACATGCCGTCAAGCCCGATAATAACCTAGAGAATGCGGGGAAAACATCTGTGAAGCCATTAAGTAGCAGTCAAGGGAGTGAGCAGCCTGAGGACAAGATCAAACTGAGCTATAAATCGCGCCATCCTCCCCCTCGCCCCCCTCCCCCACGTTCAATGCCACGCCGGCGCCCTGCCCCACCTCCACCTGGACCTCCAGCAGCTACCACCAGACCCAAGAGCATGCCAGAGGCCGTTGCTGTGTCTGCAAGGCAACAACAGTCCTCCAACAAGCGCCCAGCACCCGCTCGACCACCTATGGGTGCCAAGCACAGCAGCCCGTCCAAAACTGCCAGCTCACCAATCCCTGTGTCTTCCAACCCACCTCCTCCAAGGCCAAAGAAACCCGACCTGGAAGCTCACCGCTGCCACATTGCCTTAGATGATGAGACCATCGCCAGGGCTCTGTCCCGTGCCAAGCTTCCACCCTGCCAGGCTCCACCTGCTGTCCCTGCTGATCTACTACTGGAGAAAAATGCTGGGAGTTCCTCCATTCCTAATGAGAGGGGACGCCAGCGGCTCAGTGACATGAGCATGTCTACTTCGTCCTCCGACTCACTGGAATATTCACAGTCTCCTGGATTCTCCCTGGGCCTGGCCCCTAGTCCATCCCGACACCTTAATCATCAAGACCCAGTGGAGGATAGCAGTGAAGATGAAGAGGATGGAGACGAAGAAGAGGAGGAAGACTATGGTGTCGGCCTGGAGACGGACCTAGAAATGCGCCTCCGACCATCCTTCAAAGCGCGGCGCAGAAGGGTCGGCGTGAGCCTGAGCGGTGGCTCTTTTATCCTCCCCAGGGCCCTGAAGGGACGTTTTCGCAAGGTGAGCGGCATGCTCAGCTCCCTCATGACCCCGGAGAGACGGGCGGTGAAAAGGATCGCTGAGCTGTCCAGGGACAAAAGCTCATATTTTGGCTCCCTGGTCCAGGACTACATCAGCTTTGTTCAGGAGAACCGAGGCTGTCACACATCAGGGATGGATTTTCTGCAGACTCTCAGGCAGTTTATGACACAGATGAAGGCTTACCTGCGGCAGAGCTCTGAGCTGGACCCCCCTATAGAGTCACTCATACCCGAGGACCAGATCGGTAAGTCATCTAAGAACACTGCAAATCTTAAAAACCAATGAATGTACTTTTGAGATTTGTTGGTTGTATGAATAAAATTGCGTCTCCTGACTCATGCATGCGTGGGCACATGTGTGAGAGGCTTTAATCAACATTCAGTTCTCTTTAAGTTTTCCTTACAGTTTAATTTGAGAAGTAAAACCTTGAGTGTGGCTTCAGAAAAGGTTTTCAGAATGACTCAGTTCATTGACAATGTTCAGTAGGTGCCCAGGCTTGCCATCGTCTTGGGAATCAGACATACTAGTTGAAGTTTTCCTTATTATTCTGGCTCATTACTGGTGTTAAATTACAGAAATGCCAGTGTGCTGTGCCCCAATGAGTTATTCTTGGCTTGTGCCTGGTGCCACAAGCTCACAGTGCAGTTAAGGCTCATTCTGAAAGGCAGGACTTGTTTAATTGTATATTTATTAGACCTGCGTGGTATTTCAACTCAATTTGGGACCTGCTAGAATGTGTCTATAGCACAAAGTATTGAAAATTGTCAATGAAAGCTGGCATAGAAGGTTTGGTCAGAATTTTTAAGTGTTTTTTGAGCCAAAATTCCTGTATGGCTGCTTGTGTTAAACATAAACAACAACATTTGATGGCTGAAAACTTTGGCTCTTCATTTACACAACAAAAGGAGTTTTGAAGAAAAACACGCTGTCACAAAAACATATTATTGTGGTATTAGTACTGAAAGTCATACTTGAGGTCACCATGATTGTAAAAATAAAGTTTGCTATCAAAGGGGCATTTCATTCAGATTATTGTGGACTGCACTATTTGCATGAATATGTAAGTATGTGTTTGCACTCATCTCACAGCCCTTGTTCATTGTAAACAACAACAGTACAGCTTTGTTCAGAGACAGAGAAGTGATCCATTCTGGTTGTGCTAACGCACCACAGAATCGCACATGAAGAGCCTCACGCTCACAAATGTTCCACTTTTAGAGGGGTGATGTAAAGAAATGCAAAAGTTTTTTATACAGCGACCATAAGAGTAAACATAAAGTTTGATTGTTGTTGTTGTTTTATCTGAGCAGGAGTTCTAAGCTACTGTAGAGACACTATCATGAAATCTCTTGTATCTGCACATGTGAAACGGTTACATAGATTCTCAGGTAGTTTGAGGTGTACACACGTATTGATTTTTTCCCTGGAAAATCAAAACAAAACTGAGATCTACTAGCAGGAACATGCAGCCTGGTTGACGTCACGCTGTGATCCCACTAAATATATTTGAAGAAAAGAGAAGTGAGGTCTGCTGTCTGCGTTCCTATCCGGAGTGTTTACACAGAGACGGAGAGAGGGAGTGCGGTCACGTTACGTCTCAAAGTCTGACATGTCGGGAAAGAAATGTTGACTCTTAATCCTCCGTGTTTGTAGTAGAAGTGCAGCTAGAAGTCCAAAGTTTCGTTTTGAGAGGTCAAGAATGACCAAGTGCTGGATGTTTGCAAAGGGAGGGTAACACACGCCCTGACTTACAGCCGTGACTGGATAGAAGCAAACAGAGAGAGGATGGGAATGAGAAGGAAGGACGGTCACTCTGGGTTGTAAAAAATAAAATGTCACATATTTAAAGTTTACCTTTATCTGTTAGTGTATCTGCTAACTGCTGTATATGTTGTTGTGTGTGTCTTTCTGTGTGAGTACACTGTATATCACAGGCTCTCCTACAGTACAGTTTATTGCAGTTGAGGAAAGAATTTGAACAGGTTGTAGTATAGATAACGTCCAATAACAAACATTGCTCAATATACAAAGGAAACTAGCCTTTCTGGGAGGAATCAGGAAGTCCACACTCAGAAAATGTGTGTGTGTGAGAGTGTGTACATGTGTCTCTGTGTACATAATGTGTGTCCAATAGTGTGTACTTATTAGTTTCTGTAGACTCTCCTCTGTACGTCAGGTCCTCTGTGTACATATGAGGATCTGGCAGATTTATCCAGCCTCTGTAAACACCTCAGACCTCTCCCGTCTTGATGACTTCAGATTTATTTGACTTAGCAGAGTGCAATAAATGGCTGCCAAACCCTTACCTCAGGCGACCTACAGACTTGGCTGTCAGACACAGTGTGGAGGATTGTGCTGTAATGTAAGTGGGGCACATTCAACCCGTGCCCCTCTGCTGTTTCTCTGACTCACCACGAAGGCAAGAATTTCTCCACATGAACAAGATTCTTGTATGTGCATGCTCACTTGTTTGCGCTGTTGCAAACGTGTATTCGGTTCTGTGGAGCTCATTGCATAAGTGTGGCATAAATACTGCCTGGAGGCTGGGGATGCTTGTGCATGAATAGTTCTGTCAGTGAACAATAAGATACAATTGTGTAAATGCGCCATGCTGTACATAGTTGAGGTAGGCAGGAAATTATTTGAGGCTTGTGCATGAAGGTCTGAGGTACAGATAGAGCCATTGTACAGGTCAAGTGCAACTTTCTACTACATGTTTGTCGGATGAATAAATGGTTTACTTATGAATAGGTCTGGGCTCAGTGTTGGACCTGGTTAGATAAGTTAAGGTCAGACCGAAGGTGAAACTCTTAACAACTCAGACCCTGACACTCTTTAACTCTTCAAAGAGCATGTTATAAACCTTCAGGTGCCCTTAAGCTGAATAGTTAATATATAATTGATGTGGTTAGATCTGACTTTTAGTTGTTAGATAAATAATAATAATAAAAAAAGGGTGGTTAGTTATAAATATTGTTGCTTAAAGCTGTTGACAGCCAGGAATTAGAAAGGGTTATATATATGTGTATATATATATATATATATGTATATATATATGTATACGTGTGTGTGTGGGTGTCGGTGTATGTGACAGCTTTTCAGATAGTCTTCAGCAGGAAGTCTGAGTCTGAGACTGAGAGCCACAGACAGGGAAGGGAAGTCAGGAGATATTAATGTGTGTTTTCATTGATTTTTTTTACAGTTAGCCTTTAAAAGGCTCCTGGTGACTTCACTGTGATACTCTGTAACTGTGTATGTCATGTAACAGTGGAGTATAAAGGACATGTTTGGGATTATTTATGCCTCAACAACAAACTGAATACATCTTGACTCTAGCTGAATTCTGTAGTGTTTCACTTGCCCATAAGACTGTGGCTCTCTATGGTCATTTTCACTGTAGTGTTTATGACAGTGGTTTGAGTTGTGTTTTTAAAACATTGAATGTACTTTATTATGTGATAAAGTGTCAAGATGACAAGACAGAGTGCTTTTCAATGAAATGTTTCACCTCTTTTATTTACAATAATTGCAGTGTTTTAGCATTGAAAAGCGTTCAACTGTTAACTACTATATAGTAAACAGTTGAACTGTCTCTGTTTTGTGTGATGTGCGCTGATTTTGTATTTACCTGTGGCCCATGTGTTCCTGTCCTCCTTTACAGACCAGGTGTTAGAGAAGGCCATGCACAAGTGCGTCCTAAAGCCTCTGAAGAGCGTGATCGAGGTGGCTTTACATGACTTCCAAGTAAGAGCTGAGTGGAGAGTTGTTACCCTGCAGGGTTACAGGTTGGATGTTGACAAGACATTCACAGCATTTCAGTGATCTGACCTAAATGAACCTCGCCATTAACTCAGTCTGTTGTTCTCTGCAGGTGAGCACCGGAGCTTTGCAGCAGCTCAGGGAGAACCTGGCCCTGGCCAAGACCAAGAAGCCCCAGGAGCTGGGGGTGGATGGAGCAGTGCCCCCTGACCCTGAGGCCATTGAGAAGATCCGCCACAAGTTCCTAAACATGAGGAAGATGTACTCCCCTGAGAAGAAGGTGTCACTGCTGCTGCGTGTGTGTAAACTAATCTACACCATCATGCAGGACAACTCAGGTATGGAGAAGTGATCGTTTATATTTACTCAACACAGTGGCAAACAGCCTGAGCCAGTCTTTGCGATATAAAACCTTTTTGTGACTGTGAAATGTGAAATGGCTTCGTCAGATCACAGCCATGTTCTTTGCTCCCTGTGTCTGACCCATGTGACCACCACACCCACTTGCCTCTCTGCCCTCTGTCTGCTTCCTTCCAGGGAGGATGTATGGTGCCGATGACTTCCTGCCCATGCTGACTTATGTGGTGGCTCAGTGTGACATGCCTCAGCTGGACACAGAGATCCAATACATGATGGAGCTGCTGGACCCGTCTCTGCTGCAGGGAGAGGGTAGGTGCTGCTGGCTCGCTCCACTTCAGTCATCTATGACTTTCTTGGTGTATAACACAGTTGAAGAAAATCGCACACTAGTGAGTACAATTTAATTTGGCCTCTGGGCATCTTTACCTTAGCTTAGCATGGAGACTGGAAGCAGGGGGAAACTGCTAGCCTGGTTTTCTACAAAGTAAAGAAAAATACTGCAAAACATCTAAAGTTGTTTATTTGTTTAACCTATGTAAACGTAATGCAGTATAAAATGACCGTTTGTGATTTTAGGATTATATGCATGTTTGGAATTCTTATAAATTTTAACTTTCAAAAGTTACATAGTCTCACTTTGAGAATTTACACATTACAAAATGCAGACTACTCAGTGTTTAATAAACTGAGACTAAGTAGGTAAATCACAGATTTAACATCAGTCACACTTCAGCCTAAAGCTCTTTGAGATGTCCCCACTGCAGTGTGGTCGAGATTAAAGACATGATTATTACTCCTCCAGTATCATGGTCACCACTGTAAAGTAAAGAGTCTTTCTGTGAGACAAAGTCATTTTCAGAGTTTTGTGATCCTTTGAGCTCATTCAGACACAGGCCCTTTACCAAGACCATGTCAGCTGAGTTGGTTCAGGTTCAGTGTGAGAGCCTGAGGAATGTAGGCATAGGGAGGAAAGTCCTTACAACATTAGTAGGAAATTCCAGTTTTGATTTGAATGGGCTGGAACAGGTTCAGAGGAAAAAGAAGGCTGAACCCACCCAGAATGAAATATTCCTGTTCAACCGGCGTGTAAGTTCATTAGAATAGCTCATCGCAGAATTGCTCAAATGTGATGGAAAGGAGGAAGTGTTTGGCACTTCTAAATAATTTTTTACATGTGTCTATGCAATATCAGCAGTTTTCATTTCTAGATAACTCGAGCGAGAAAGGGATGAGTTTCATTCTGAGCTTGTTTCTGTTTCTTTATTCTCCATTATTCCTTCACCAACATCACTCTTTCTGATCCACAGGGGGCTACTACCTGACCAGTGCGTACGGGGCCATGGCTCTCATCAAGAACTTCCAGGAGGAGCAGGCAGCCCGGGTGCTGAGCTCCGAGGCCAGAAACACCCTGCACCAGTGGCACCGCCGGCGCACAGCTCAGCGTTCAGCGCCGTCTGTGGACGACTTTCAGGTATCACGCCTGACCTGAACCCACCTTGAACATCCAGGCAGTGAGTCAGTGAGTTGTACCAATTCCAAATAAATCAGCATTGGAAAGGTGCATGGAAGGTGCTGTGTTTCGGACGTCTGTGAAAAAGAATACATCTGTCGTTCCTACTAATATCAGAGCATGCAGATCTGTGTTTGATAGAGAGCTCCCTCTGGTGGAACATTTAACAACTGCATGTGATTTCTTTTCATGGCAATTATTGCATGTGTTTTTTCTGCCTGCCTCACCCATCAGTAATGCTCATTCCATTCCCGGTGGAGATCTCTGGCCCCACTACCAAATGTTAACACCAGGCTTTTTCCTTCTTTCTGTAGAACTATCTCCGAGTAGCCCTGCAGGAAGTAGACACGGGATGCACGGCCAAAACCCTGGTCGTTCACCCTTACACAACCACGGAGGAGGTCTGCTCACTCTGTGCTTACAAGTTCAAGATCCCCGACCCTGAGAACTATGCACTGTTTCTGGTCACCGAGGACACCAGCCAGCAGCTTGCCCCAGACACACACCCTCAGCGAATCAAAGCAGAGCTTCACAGCCGGCCCTGTGCACACATCTTCCATTTTGTCTACAGGAGGGTGCCTAATCTTAACCTCTGTATCCCGGCCGTCGTGCACAATGGAAACTGCCTTCAAGTTGAATAGTCGGGGAGAATATAACATCTTGCTACATTGGACCTAAACAACATAATGTTATATTTTGTGGTATTTTTGTGGTGCTTGTAGTTGTTTGTTTCGTAGACAGTTTTGAGAAGGTCCAAATGGAAACAGAAACCAAACTGTATATTGATGCAGGTTAGAAAATCTTTTCCAAATATGATGCCATGCAAAAAATAAGATGATTTATTTTTACGAGTAACCTCCAAAGGGTAGGATGGACTCTAGTACATCAAGTACTTATGTTTTACTCATGACAGAGGTTCAGATTTGGGTCTTAAAAAAGGAAAAGAATGGCATCTTGCAAGTTTAGTTTCAAAGGTCCAAACATTTAAAGTCCATTTGGCCTTTACCTGGTTTGGTTAGGACACTTACTGAGCAGGAATTGTTGGATTGTGTGTAGAGGCTGGATTGGAGGTTTTTTGAATGTGAAGTGTAACAAGGAGGTTAAAAGTTCTGTGGATTGTCAGACATGTTAAACATCTGTAAAGCAGAGGTCACACAGTTTAATGTACTATTTTATGTAATGAACGTTTGCCTTAACTGCTGTTATCCCAGGTGCCTTCAAAAGGAATTGGACATACTGTGTGCTACTGAAAGCTTTCAGCTGTCATCCATTGATTAGTCAGCTTTCATCAAAATGATCTGGATACAAACTTCATAGTAAAACATTGATATAAGTGAAATGAGCTAATGTAAAAGAATTTATATTGCTATTATGTTTATTTTCTGCAATTGCTGGTCAATTGTAGCCTGTATGTCTGTGTAGAAATATTTTTATATTCAAATGTTTCCTTTTTAATCGCTAATATGACAAAGATTTGTATTCTGATTTAATATTTCTGTACTGGACTCAGTGGTGGACTTGGATTTATGCCAGTTATTTCTCAAAAATCAATTTAAAACGACACTGTTTCTACTGTTTCTATTGAAAGCTCAAAGCTGACTGTGGAAATATATGAAATTCTCTCTTAATGGGGCTCCTTGCTGAATTTTCTTTCTTTATTTATTATTTTGGAGGAGGCATCAGTTCTTGGGCAAAATTACTTTGTGGCACAACATTAACCTGAACAGAGGATTTTACTGGATTCATAAAATGGAGTAAATGCACCATTAGTCACATATTCAATCCACAAATGATATACAACAGAAATGAAACTGATTTAAATTATTTTTACAACATATAAATTCATGGAACTGTCTGGAACTGAAGCATCAGACTAGCCTTCCTACAGTCCCTGTGATAAGTGATAATATATTTGACAATATTATACTGGTTGTTCACGTTCAACACAAGTCATACATCTCCAGTGCAGAACTCCTCCTGAACCCTGCTCTCTATTTCTCCTGCCTCTAGACTCTTACTCTCACCACTAGTATGACTTCTTTAGTGGATACATGAAGTCAGTAGATATATATATCTATGTACATATATATATATATATATATATATATATATATATATATATATGTATACACACACACACACACACACACATATATATATATATATATATATATATATATATACTAAAGTATTGTTCATCAAGTGAGCCCAACCAGCCATGTAACAGAAATCACCTCTCGTAGTGAGTGAAACAAAGGATGAGTAAAATCTAGACTAAAGAAGTCTTAGGTATCTATTGGTCTATAAAGATAATGGGGTTTAATGGCAGGACATTCAATGAAGGGTATGGTGATCAGCGAGGTTTACTGTAAGACACTGATATGGACTTCACAATGAGTAGATCTGCACCAGTTTTGCTGGTCATCCTGAGCTGGCCCTTCTTGTGTGCCTCAGATTGTGGAAGTGTCCAAACACCAGAGAAGTTAAGATCAGTCATGTGAATTAAACTATGTTTTGCATATTTATAGTAACATGTTCTAGAGGGAATTTTGTAACATATTCCCTCCTGTTAGGTCGTAATGACAGTGATTCATACACTGATGGATACGGAGGAACTACTTTTTTTAACTGATTGCATCTTTGAGCTGTTTTTTTGTGTAGCATCGTACATCAACCTCTGCTGTGAGGTTTATGATCAATCCAAGTGTGTCATGCATGATGGTTACACTATATTTTAGTGTAAACTAATCTTGCACCTTGTAATTCAACACTATTTCCGTAATTCTATTGTATATATTTTTAGTTGTATATCTTTATTACTTGTATTATTTTTATCTTAGCTCTATTTTTTGGCACTTCTAAATAATTTTTTACATTTTATTGTTATTTATTTTAATTCTATATCTATTTTTGTTTTGCAGGTATGGTCTTTTGAGCATTGTTTAAGAAGAAGAATGAAGAATGAAGAAGAATTTCATTGCCAGCGATTACTCCATGTAATTGTTGTGCATATGATAATAAATTAAATCTTGAATCTAATCTGGCCTACATTTGCTTTTCCTGATCAACTCTGATCTCATGAGTTCCCTTTTGTGATCAGTTTTCATGTCATGGACCGCAGTGACCAGAGGGGGCAGAGTGAGCTCGCAGTGTTGTTCACGCCCACAGAGGAGGTAGTTTCGTTTTCCAGGCTGCTGTTTTGAACTTGTGAACAGACAGCCCTCACCTAAACGGGCTGTGTCGCTCCTGAAGTTTGATCGTTTTCTCTGATGTCCGTGTGAACGTCACCGTTTGTGTTTGTTGGTGAGTGAGTCCACGTAAAGTAATCTACTCACGCACAGATGTAACGTAACGCCATCAGCAGCTACTGTAACGTTACTCGGTCTGCTCTGAGTTCAAGTGTTTGAGTGTTGAACTAAACATGCTGAGTGTCAGCAGCGACCAGGAAGTAAAGTCACTTTCGATTTCTAAGCTAAGCTTGAGCTACTTCAGCTTGTTGTTTTACATCTCAGTAAAGAAATGCATTCAAACTGTGCTTAAAACAAGTAGTCCGGATCCACTTCCATGACTCTAAGACCAATTTGCCTCAGTTTGTCTCACCTCTGATTTAGAAATCAGGTCAGGTATGCTAACAATATGACACAGGAAGTTACACAACACAGATATCTTTATCCCTCAACACTTTAATTTCTGTTTGAAATAATATGGCCATCATCAAATAATACAGCCAAACATTCAGATTCATAGAGGACAGAGTTTGAAACCCTGCAGCAGAGCAAGAATGACTGCTGAACACAGATTTATTTCTTTAATATGTTGTAGTTTTATAAATACAGATGAAGAGTCTGTCCAGGACTTTCACACCACAGTAAACCCTGCATTTATACGAGACAAACCTCTGTCACCAGGGAGTTCAGTCATACAGTATTTCAGCAATACTGGAAAGCATTGGCAGAAACACTAAACCACAATTTACACTATTATTATGGACACTGAATGCATCACAACATTTTGACAGTAATCAAAATAAAATGCATTTCTACCATACATTTGAAACATACTGCAGGGTCGATGTGAAAGGGTGATGATGTTAAAGGAGGATACACACTTGCAAGTATGCTGTATGTTGCATTGATTCAGTCATCTGTAAGCTCAGCAGTAAGCACTGAAACATATGCTGCTTGTTTGTAGTTTAGTCTTTTGCACTTTGTAATCAGAGAATTTGTTAGAGGTAAGAATTCAGCATGTCCGTTTTTAAGTTATCCACCTTGAAACATTGTTGTGGAAACTGAGCCAAAGCCACTAAAAGCTAATCTTGTTTATTCTGGGGAGGAAAAAGTCACCAAACCACTCTGTAACTTTCAGTGGAAATGTATTTATACATCCTGCGAGATGAGAGTGGACTGAATGCAACGAGCGTGACTTCAAGTTGTCTTCGTCATTTGCAGGAATCTAACCACAGTGTTGTCTTGATGTACTGTAACATCCTAGTTTGATTGATTTGAAGAAATGAGACCTTTTCAACCAAGACAACTGTTGCTGTATCTTGCATATCTGAGCATTTAGTTATCATTTTTGTTGTTTACACTCTCCATTTTCACATCTTTTCAGGAACCACGTCTTCTGTGATGGATCTCCAAACCTGTCTTAAATCCACGCTGAAGCACAAATATCAGAAACTGAATGATAACTCATTACTTTCTCCAAGACTTTGTTATTGGGAGCCCGACTACATATCTAATTTGGTGCAGCATGAGTTCAGATATGTTGACAAGTCAGATCTTCATACTTGGCTTGTTTCTGAAACCGTCCCACTCGCAAGTATTTTATCATGTGACTCCGGACATGAGAGCAGCAAAAGAACAGTAATCACTTTAGGAGTGCGTGGAGTTGGAAAAACCACAACAGTGCAGAGGTGTGCTCTGGAGTGGGCCGAGGGGAAAGGGTACCACGACATCAACCTCTTGTTTCCTCTCACATTCTGGGAGCTAAATTTGCTAAAGCAGGAACTGAGCCTAATTGAGCTAATCCAGATGTTTTACCCTGAATTGAAGGAGCTCGATGTTTCCAGCCTAAATGAAACCAACATGTGGTTTGTCCTCGACGGTCTGGATGAGTATCGTCTCCCGCTCAATTTCAACTGTCCAGCAGTGACTGATGTGTCTGAGTTGTCTGCAGTAGATGTTCTAGTAACTAATCTGATCAGGGGAAATTTACTTCCCAGTGCTCATATATGGATAACAACCCGACATGCCGCGGCAACAAAGATCCCTAATTGCTATTTGCTTAAAGAGACTGAGGTTCAAGGGTTCAGTGATGAACAGAAGGACCAGCACATCAGGACAGTTATTGGTAATGATGACCTGGCAAACAAAGCCATCACCCATGTGAAAATATCAAGGAGTCTGGACTTCCTTTGTCAGATTCCTCCAATCTGCACCATCATGGCAACTGTGCTGAAGAATCATCTGAAAGCAGATGACGGGTTTAAAATCAATCCTTTGAATCTAACCCAGATTTACACAAATCTGGTCAGAGGGTCAAACTTGGACATTCTTGCCAAGCTGAAAACGCTGGCGCTGCGTCAGATGGAAGAGGGCAAGGTAATGGATGAGTGTGATCTTTCAGGGGCTGACATAAGTGTTGACGAAGTGTCAATTTTCTCCAAAGAGTGTCCACTTGTGTTGAGAGAGGAGAAAGGGCTGCTTGATAACACACGCTTTCGCTTCAGTCACTCGAGCATTCAGGAGTTCTTGGCTGCGTCTGCTAAACTGGACGACATTGAGGCGACTTCTGCCCCGTCTGCTTGTTGTCAGTCTCTGGTGGACCAGGCGCTGCAGAGTTCTGATGGAAAATTCGATGTCTTCCTTCGCTTCATCTTTGGCCTCATCAAGGAGCGTGGTGTGTTGGAACCTGCTGATCAGCTGGTTCGCTACACCAAGAATAAGATCCTGGAGAACATTTTGTCTTGCAGTGCTGTGAGTCTGTTCCACTGTCTGAGGGAGTATGACCGCCAAGCTTTACTGGGCGAAGTCAAGTGCTTTTTGAAGTATAACATCCATCCACTCCACATTAATTGCCCACCAATACATTGGACATTAATGAGCCAAAGGACCAGAGCCTTTGAAGGGATGCAGGATCATTTTGAGATGCAAGTGCCCATGAGATGTGATGAAAACCTACTCAGGCACATACCAGCTATTCTGAAATCCAAGAAAGCCATGTAAGTGTGTACCCATCAGACTCATAGACATACATTCCATAATATTTGGACATTTAAACATTTTATAATCTAATGACAAAAAATATATATTTCTAAGTACCCATTGTAGTAAGACAGAAAAAGTCAGGTGTATGTAGCCAGATTTTGATATATCAACTTCTGAGACTCCATCGTTCCTCTGGATAATCCACAGACCTCACCTCAGAAATTTTTATGGGGATGATTTCTTCAACAGAATAATAGTGATAATAGTTCCAATAAAAATTATACCTAATGAGGTCTGTGAATATCCCTCATAAATGGACATTGTTCCTGGTGTCTTGACATTTTTAATGCAATTTTTCAATGCTTTAAACACTTTGAACAAAACATATGAAGATATGTTTTTGGGTTTTTTTGTGTCAACAGTCTATGAATGTCTTCTGTGCAGTCCAAAAGTATAGAAAGTATTAGGGTACCTACACTTATCACTCAGTATTGATATCAACATTCTTAAACATTGTTAAAACTCAAAATCAGCACTGTAACATCGTGTTTTTTTTATATCCTCATTTATGTGCTGTATATTGTTTATCAAAGGATCAGGCTGGCTATTTGTAACATTTTTCTAAATGGCAACAAATCCCATGAAAAAACCTGGTCATTCTTCATGATGACGTAAATCTTTTTAAAATGGCTCATAAATATATAGTTTCATTTTTTAAAAAACACACAAAAACACCTGGACACTGTAGTTTTTGACAAATCCCTCTAATTTATTCTGGACTACTTTCAGCTTTATATTCATACACATTTAGTGTGCTAGTGAGTATTTACAGCAGCAGGATGGTGTATGTTGGGCTGCCACAAAATAAACTTTAGTTTATGTTTAGTTTCTATTCACGGTTATGTCTTTTGAAGAACAGTTCTCTCTCTTATTCTCTGTGGCACAGATACATCTATGAGGTTTTGGGGCACTTGTTAATGGGATCAGTTCCATGGGATGTGTTAAATACTGTATCATTTATTGTGCCCATAATTTCCCATTGACTCCCAATTTCTTGCAGGCTGCGATTCTCCAACCTGACAGATAAGTGTTGTCCAGGCTTGGCAGCAATCCTGAGTACAGAGGAGTCATACCTGAGAGAGCTGGACCTGGGATACAACAGCATCGGTGACAGTGGAGTCAGGACACTTGTGGAGGGGCTGAGAAATCAGAACTGCAGACTGAAAACACTCAGGTTGCATGGCTGTGGGGTGACCTCAAGTGCCTGTAGATTCCTGGCCACAGTCCTGAGACAGTCCTATAAACTGAATGAGTTGGATCTCAGCAAGAACGAAATAGGAGATGTCGGACTGCGACACCTTGCCGATGGTTTGAGATCTCCTGAATGCTGGCTGGAAACACTCAAGTAGGTGTTTTGCCAGCATTAAAGGTTTATTTGCACATCAAATGATGATAATAAAATGAGACATATAAGATAATTTTTTACAGGTCAAATGAATATTTAAAGAGAGAATGTTTATGTGAGAATATTGAAAGAAAGTTCAGAATTGGGCACAAAACAAAGTGACCACAAAATGTAACATTGAAATTCTAAACTAAATGTGTTCATTATAGACAGTCAGATTTCAAATGTTTTTTTAAATGTTATCCATATTTACAGTTTCTTTTCTGCTGCTGTGTCATTTTCATTTTCATTGTAGACTGTCACAGTGCAACATTGAGCAGAAGGGCTGCTCATATCTGGCCTCCGCTCTGCAGAAGAACCCTGAGAGCCACCTGAAAGTGTTGGATCTGAGCATCAATATGGTCAGAGACAGGGGGGCCAGTGTGCTCTTTGAAAAATGTGATATCTCGCAGCTAACAAAGCTGGAGTGAGTATGACACAAAATAACTGCCTTCCAGCTCTGCTTGTCAACGTAAATGTGCAGATGTCAGTTATCCAATAACACTTTGTATCTCTTCGCCTCTCTGGTTGGCAGAATGTACCACTGTGGCCTCACTGCTTCAAGCTGTGAATATATTGGGGAAGCTCTGAAAGTTGAAACCAGCAATCTGGTGGAACTCAATTTGAGCAACAACAACTTGAAAGATGAAGGGTTTGCGCTCATCTGCAAAGGCATGTATGCATGGCATAGTCTGGAAAAACTCAAGTAAGGACCCCTTATTTTTATCCTATTTCTCCTTTGCAAAAACAGAATAGATAGATTGTACTGTTAATGTCAGCATTCAGTTTGTGTGTGTACATTATTTTCCTTCAGTATTCAGTTAAAAATGCTTATTTACATATATAACTTTATATGCGAGAAATGTAATAATGACATTTTCTCTTTTTTTCTTCCCTCAGTGTTTCAAGATGTGGAATCACTGGTACATGTTGCCTGTACATTGCAAAGGTCCTATATTCAGCCTGGGAGCTCTGCAGTGGATGGTTGCAAAAAACAAACTGGCAAGCAGTCAAGCTGAGAGACCTTGATCTCAGCATGAACTGCCTCAGAGACAAGGGAGTCAAAGAAATGTCAACTGAACTGATGAGCCCATACAGCTATCTGCAAACACTCAAGTAAATCATTTTTAAAACAGAATTCCTCATCCACAAATGTCGTTATCGTGTTAGAATTATGCCAGAGCGTGATATTGTTTGATTTCAGCTTGAGTCACTGCAGCCTGACTGACGACTGTTGCTCAGCGCTTGCAGCAGGACTGGCGTTAAAGGAGTGCATCATCAGTGAGCTGGACGTGTCTGGTAATGACCTTCAAGACAGAGGAGTGAGGAAACTCTGCATGGGACTCCGAAGCCCTGAATGTAAACTTAAGACATTATGGTAAGTTTATTTTTAAATTATTATTACTTCCCAAAGAATTCCCAAATAAACGTCACAGAGTTTTACTTTTGTGAGTCAAAACATGGATCCAGATAACTATGGATACGTTCTATAGGCTGCAGGCTTGTTTCATTTGGAATGAATGCAGAGGCCTGTCCTATTTACTGGTGCATTCATGTTTGGCATTAGTATGAGTAGACCACTGTCCTATTACACATGTAAATCAATGACAAAACCAACACATCTGAAGATCAAGATAGTTGCACTGAAATGATACTTAAGTAAGTCAGTATTTAATAAATACATTGAAAAATGTATATGTTTTCAAAATGCACAGTATTTAACTGGAGCAGCTGTAGTAAATGCAGCAGTTTAAAAACTTTGCTTTAAAATACTGCCTGAAGATACTCTGATCCTTATTATCTAACTGATTGAACACTAATTATAAAATAATAGTATATGATATCTGCAGATATTTATTTGTAGACACAGTTGTGTACATATTGTAGGGGTACAATGAACTATTATCTTTTCCTGGACGTCTTTCTCTCTCCAGCCTGAGGAGCTGCGGCCTGAGCTCAAGGAGCATCCATTTCCTGACCACTGCCCTGCAGTCAAACCCTCGACACCTGTTAGAGCTGCATCTGATGGGCAACAGTCTGGGTGACTCAGGAATCAGAGTGCTAATGGAGCTGACAAAGAACCAGAAATACTCCTTACACACAATAGAGTGAGTACTCATATTGATGATTTAAAAATTGCATTGCATTATCAGTAATATATCACAGACGGTATATCTGTCTTGCTTCTGTACCCTCTTTCTGTGCCCTAGTCAATGTCAAACAGTAAAACAAGACTGATATATTTGAATTTTTTGGAAGTAATTCTCACATTCAGACTGAATCCCAGAAGCATTCATGTGACCTGTTTTTGCTTTCTTCTCTTTCAGTGTCTCAGCAGACTGAGGAGACGGGCAGAAAGCAGATAGGAGGACACAAAGTCCTTCAGCTGGTTTATATTTTTAGATCTCATACTTGTACAGCAACTAGATGGTGGGAAGCCCCTTGTATTTAAAATATGTGTGCATATTCCCAAAACATAATGTTAAAGCAAAGGACTGTCAGCACTTCAAGATGTTGTTGTTTTTTTATTTCTTTTTTATGTTAATGTATTTATGTTTTTTAGTGCGTTGGTGTTAAACAAGGTTTTCTCAGGTTGCAACGCACAGATGATGTTGATCAAATTATGACGATAAAGTGTTATATCTTCTCACACAACATGCACCTGCAGTATTCTTGTTTCGTATTACACCAGTGAAGCTGGAGCTGTGATGAGATGTCATCTGTGTGAGCAGAAATAAAGCCCCCCCCGTTCAAAGCTGTGCAGTCTCGCCTCTGTCACAGCACAGCTCCACCTAGCGGCCAAACCTGCTGAGTGCGCGCAGTGACGCGTTTGACGCCAGCTGACACAGCGGTCCGTGAGCTGTGTCAGAGACAGGCAGAGCAGCATCTGTGTCAGAGCCCTGAACGCACCTCTCACAGCAGGAAGCGAAGGTAGGACACGGGACATCATCCTCCAGGAAGACAGGACAGGAAGAACTGACATGCATTTTGTGAGCATGTTTCAAAAGGGAACTGCAGGGATGTGTGCTGTATGTGTAAGCATGTAAGCAGTGGAAATGTGTATTAGTGAAGTGCGTTGTGGCTTTGATGTCGTGGTAATTTGATCAGGGCGAGCGGTGCCAAAAAGTGCAGAGGGATGTTTATGTAGTGTGTGTGTGTGTGTGTGTGTGTTGCTTTGCACAGGCTGTGTGCTGGGTAGGCCTGTGTGGCGCAGTTTCAGCTGACAAACGCTCCACCTGACAGCGCTGAATGAGACCCATCATCATCCTGCTGATCCAGTAAATACACAGAGCCCGCAGAGTCCGCATGTTAAACCCCGCTCAGCTCTGCGGGGGGGGCTGCAGGTAAACTTATTTTGGGGAGAGCCAGGGGAGCTGAGGAGGCTGTGTGTGGACTGGAGCAGTCATCTGTTGTGTGCTGTCAAAGCCACATGAGATGTGCAGGTGTCAGGGCTGCATGTGGAGTTTGCTACACAGACTGAGACAACAACCAAAACCAAGCTGTGTGGTGACCAGTGTGTTACCTGAGGACAGATAAAGTTCAGTAACACACGTTAAAATGTGCTGACAGAGCTGAGTGTGTGTGTGTGTGTGTGTGTGTGTGTGTGCGTGTTTGTGCGCGTGCCACTTTGGGGAGTGACGCATCAGCTAATACGAAGCTAAGCTAACTCACTAATTGTCCTCAGGAAACGTAAGGTGAGGGGGTAGATACATATATACTATATATTATTATTATGTTATGCCTCTTCATTCAGCGGTATAATTTTGAACACATTAAATGTTTAATAAACTTAATTAAAGCCACTAAATGATTCAATGTGCCGATTTACCTTCATTTTAACTGAGGTTTGATACAGTAACACGACACACAATAAAAGGTAATTTCTCAATAGATAAATATGTAATATAGTGTTAATATACAAATTAATACACTACCTCGGATAGTTTATCTGTTTTCTGGGTTTCTGTGAGGAAGTAATGTTCGGCATTAGCTCGAAAGGGCGCCAATAAAGCTAGCTAGCTGGAAATGGTGTAAGCGCACATTCAGAAAGTGCTCAGGAAAGTAATTCAGTATTTTTTAGATGTGACAAGGTGCTTTACAGATAGACGAGAGGTTTAATTACAGTCCGGGAAGAAGTAGTTGTAAATAATCCCGTATAAAGCTAATCTGTTTGTAGGTCTTACTCGAAAATGCAGTTTTGGTGCAAACTGAAAAAAATCACTCTTTACTATATTAATGTTGAACAATACAGAAGAGACAATAAAAATCCAAATGATAAATGAAAGAAAAAAACTAAAGAAAGGCTCATCCATAAAAGTAATAAAGACATTACAAAGGTTGCTGTTCAGTCAGCATAAATAGGTTGAGTTGAGTGCCAACTGCATCACTGTGCTGGGAGCCTGTTTACATTAAATGAACCTTATTAACCAAATTTATTGGTATTACTTAACAAGAAACAGCTGCGCTAGCTAACTCCAATGTTTGCCCGAGTAAAAACATGGCTGTAGTGTATTTAGTAATAGCCACTGCCAAGTTCAATCATCAGCTCTCCCACGCGAAAATCTATTGAACTGAAAAAAGGATTTTGCTTCCTGGCGTTTGTGCTTGAATTTCACTGCAAACACGATGACACAGAGGGTTTTCTCCTCAGTATCAGCCTCAGGCAGGCATCTGTGCAGACCTGAGGTCAGCTGAAGTCAACATGAAACTCTTAAGTACAGTGCATTTCTAGAAAACACTTGTGGATGCAAGTGATCACCTTTTCTCCCTGTTCAGTCACTGTAGAAGTGTCTGCTGTACCTAACACAGGTTAAGCTCACAGGTAATTGACTGAATATCAAGTTTTGAACATAAATCCCCTCTTTGTGTCAGTTAATTACTGTGCGGCTGTTTAGTATGCACAAATAAAGTTTCAGGTTACAGCAGCAGCTTTAACATCCACTGCTAGTTAGATCCTTACTGGTCATGTACAGTCCCGGTGTGTGTCTGTGAAGGAGTGATGGTTCTCCACAGGCCTTTGTCTCAGTTACTACATGTTGTTGATTCTTGTTTGCCGGGATCTCAGTGTCTCCCAGGGTGAGCTGCTATGGGGAAGGAGAAGCTCCACATAAACATTGTGGTGATAGGACATGTCGACTCAGGCAAGTCCACCACCACCGGCCACCTCATCTACAAGTGTGGAGGCATTGACAAGAGAACAATTGAGAAGTTTGAGAAGGAAGCTGCTGAGGTATGGCTCTTGTTGTTCCCACCTGAATTTTTAATATGACCTTTTCAGTGCTTTTCATCTGTGTAATTGCAGTTTGCAGCACATTAAAACAGCATCCTGTTTGTGTTTGTGTATTTTTTGTGTCTAGTCCTTTGTAATCTGTTTTGTGCTTTTAGGTGATTATACAATAACTTTACATTATATACTTTTATTGAATTGATAAAACATTGGGGAAACATGACAGTAGCGTAATATGCAAACTAGACATCTTCCAGCCACTTTCACCTTATTACAAGCAATCTTGTAGAGTAGTAAGAGTCGTACTGCACACCAATTATAAGGATGACCTTCAGGGACATTTGGTCAACATGACTACATAACAGAACGAGTTAAAGTTGTTTAATTTTTTGCAGTTAAGGCTCTAGTAGAGACTTTGGAAAAAGTCATCTGTCAATGTTCATATATTGACACGTCTTAATCTTACTTTCTCTTCCACGTCCTCTAGATGGGAAAGGGTTCCTTCAAATATGCCTGGGTTTTGGACAAACTGAAGGCGGAGCGTGAGCGTGGCATCACCATTGACATCTCTCTTTGGAAGTTTGAGACCAGCAAGTACTACGTCACCATCATTGATGCTCCAGGACACAGGGACTTCATTAAGAACATGATCACTGGGACTTCTCAGGTAGAGGGAAAGAAGCGCAGACAATGAAAGAATGTATGATAGAGAGACAAAAGTGCAAAAGAGGAGGAAATACACATCTCTCTGTCTTTCCCTCCTCCTTTCAGGCTGACTGTGCTGTGCTGATTGTGGCTGCAGGAGTGGGTGAGTTTGAAGCTGGCATCTCAAAGAATGGGCAGACTCGTGAACACGCCCTCCTTGCCTACACCCTGGGAGTCAAGCAACTCATCGTGGGCATCAACAAGATGGATTCCACTGAGCCCAACTACAGCCAGAAGCGCTACGAGGAGATTGTGAAGGAAGTCAGCACTTACATCAAGAAGATCGGCTACAACCCGGACACTGTGGCCTTTGTGCCCATCTCTGGCTGGAATGGGGACAACATGCTGGAACCCAGCCCTAATGTGAGTCTTCTGTGAGACTCAAAGTATAATGGGATTTTGACAGCATTAACAGATGCTGGTGTTGGGCCATACATTCTGATTTTCCAGTTGGCCACCATGAGCTTAACAACTGGCGATTACTGATACATTTGCTCAGGTGTCTGTGTGTATGATCCCTGACTTTTTCCCTCCTTCCTTTCATTGTTAATCATCATTCAGTGATTTAAAAATACTTGTACCAAAGTACCAAACTGACTACAAATCAAGCTCACAGTAGGTACCTTTTGATGCTGAATTTGACGGTGGTCTTGCCGAACCTCTGCAGCACCTGGCTTCAGTCGGCCAATCCTGGCCAACTGCTGGCAATGAAGGGAACAGTATGGGAGCAGCATCAGTTTCAAAGTTTGATTATTCTTTCTGGGACAATAAACCATTGCTAACCATTCCCTGTGTTTTAAGTTACATCCTGCTCTATTTAGCTGTGATGAGCTCATACTAGGTGGGCAGCAGCAGATTGTGGTCCACGGACCTGCAGTTTCTTAGTTATAAAGTTATAAAGCTTACATACATGGGCATAAATACCACTTTTGCACTTCTTCAAACTAGATGCAGAGTTTCTGTTTTTCCTAATTACTGAAGTCACCTCACTGTGAGCAGCCACATTAACCCTCTATCTGCCTCTCCACAGATGACCTGGTTCAAGGGTTGGAAGATCAATCGTAAAGACGGTAATGCCTCAGGCACCACACTGTTGGAGGCTCTGGATGCCATTCAGCCTCCCACGCGCCCCACTGACAAGCCCCTCCGCCTGCCTCTGCAGGATGTCTACAAGATTGGAGGTGAGGCGTTGTTGGTGTGGTGGGTTGTAATGGTGATAGTTGTTTGTTGTTGGAAGAACAAACTTGAAGGATATAAGTGCTCCAATTTTCAGGTTCTTTTAAAGTGTCAGTGGTACCAGATTATACAGTTGAAAGTATTTTGGGAATGAGAGCACCTTATGACAAAAAGAGCAGATCTGAAAGAATTCCCACTGGCTCTTTATGTCCTGTAGTGCGTGTCTGTCCTTATTTCAGAGCACTTTTAGATTACCTCTTTTCAAAATACTCCTGTAAGTTCAAAGTATCAGTTTAAGTCAAGTTTTACAAGCGATTGTCAGTGCAGACTTTGTGAAGTTGCTAATGTTCCTCTCTGCCAGGCATTGGCACCGTACCAGTGGGCCGAGTGGAAACAGGAATCCTGAAACCAGGCATGGTGGTGACCTTTGCCCCTGTCAACGTGACCACTGAGGTCAAATCTGTGGAGATGCACCATGAGGCCCTGACTGAGGCGCTGCCTGGTGACAATGTGGGCTTTAATGTCAAGAATGTGTCTGTTAAGGATATTCGCCGTGGAAACGTGGCTGGAGACAGCAGGAGCGACCCACCACAGGAGGCAGCCAGCTTCACCTCTCAGGTCTGCAGTCAGTGACTGAAACATTACTGCTGAAAAAAATCGGCAATGACAATGAGTCTGTGCTTCTGCCCGCATCTTTACCTGTCTCTTCTGTTGTCCAGGTGATTATCCTGAACCACCCAGGTCAGATCAGTGCTGGTTATGCCCCTGTGCTGGATTGCCACACTGCACATATTGCATGCAAGTTTGCAGAGCTCAAGGAAAAGATCGACCGTCGCTCCGGTAAGAAGCTCGAAGACAATCCCAAGTTCCTGAAGTCTGGAGATGCTGCCATCGTGGACATGATCCCCGGCAAGCCAATGTGTGTGGAGAGCTTCTCTGAGTACCCACCACTGGGTAAGTGTGCGTCCTGCAGCAATGTCTGCTTGTGGGTCAAGATGTGGGTCAAGCTGCTCTTATATAATTTGTTGTTCCCCTCAAGGTGATTGTGAATCAAACGTTAACCCTCAACTTGACCTCTCTGTCAGTGTGAACTTAAATTTGAATAATAGATAAATGTTTATTTCATCATCCGTCCTCAGGGAGGTTTGCAGTCCGTGACATGCGTCAGACTGTGGCGGTGGGAGTGATTAAAGGCGTGGAAAAGAAAGCCCCCACCAGCGGTAAGATCACCAAGTCTGCACAGAAGGCACAGAAGGCCAAATGAACGTTGTGCTGGGCTGCTGCCCCAAACGCTCACCATGGCCGAAGACACACTAGCACCTCGCACCTTCTACACACCATAGTCAGCGTCTGGTCTATTATCACAATGCATCGGAAAAGCAGACGAAGGAAAAATAACTTGCACACTGTTAGTGATTAACATGTTACCACACTGTTATATGTAGGGTTTAATTGTCACTCCGTTTGTGGCAGAACAACACAACAAAATTGCATTAGGGCTCTCTCTAGTTATGTGCTGTTGTAGTTAGAATTAAGCTGCTCATTGAGCTCATTGAATACCAACGCTCAGCTGCATCGCACCAATAACAAGACAGAGATGTTCTTTTTCCACGTCTTTGTTGAAGTAATACTGCGACTTTGTTCTAGTTTTAAAAGAGATATGCTAATTAGCCAGAGGTAGATTGGCTGCTTGCATGTTTGCTGTTTGCACCTTAGAGAAACAAGCTTCAGAAACTCTTTGTCTGATACCTGAAATCTTCATGCCTAGCACTTTGCTCCCATGCAGTAGCACTGTTCAATGTTACATGTAACTGTTTAGTTCATGCACCTTAATCACTGTTATTTGTGAGCACATGTTCATCAAAGTAAAGATGTTTAAACATTATGTCTTTGTTCCTGGTCTCATTGCCAAGTCTGAACCTGACCTGATAAATGACCTCACTGTTTCAGAGAATGATGATGAAAAAGCACAATCCAATCTGTTTATAGATTTTCCTTTATTGATGAATGAGAATAAAAGTTCACTTGCATTTTCATTACATTACAGGCTTCATAAATCTAACTGAGATTATTACTAGTGTGTAAATATGTGCACATAATTTAAATAAATTAAAATGAAGGAGACAATGTCAAAGGCCCGCAAAATGATCTCTGAATTTAAAAAAAAAGTTAAATGCCCCAAGTAAGAACATTTACAAGAAGAGAAAATGAAGACAGTGCAACCATTTCTGTTTGTTGGAACCTAGTGCACTTTCCAAGAAATTGAGGATATGGAGATGAATATGTACCACAAAAGCAAGGCACCAATATACTGCATGTACAGCACATTTTGTAGACTTCATATTAGAGCCGTGGTCTGTTTTTTTTCAGGGTTTTTTTTTTTCTTTACTTCTGGTGCAATCAATTCAAACCATAAATAGTGATTCGTCTAAATGACATGGCATTCATTCTCAGTTATAGATAGGTTTGGATATGACAACCTCTTCATGCAAAATATACTTAAATACTAGGTACTGCTATCTAAGGGTGATTATTCACCACCGAGGCTTTGGATTCATTATGGGTATCATCTATCTGCATCTTGTGGTACTATAATCCCTACAAGTTGGAGAGAAGCACTTAACCTCACCTGATGCATCTGATTCTGTACCGTGGAAAAGGAAGTTGGTCATTAGTCATGTTGATTTTGCTGCTCATCAGTTTAAGCAATAGATGTTCTTCTCATTAAAAATGAAATAAGCAATACATTCTGCAGCAAGCCCACATCAAGGAAGCAAAAATAATCCCATATTACACTATGAAATAAGCAAACATTGACTGTGAGTTAAATATCTTACCTGAACATTTCTGAACATTTCTTTCAGTGTATCTGTTCGGCACCAAAAAGTTATTTGCTAAGACACACTTACTCTGACAAAAATAATCTTTTTTTTAAACCAAGAAATGACATTCAAGATGTGTTTCAATCCATGGCTGTCATGGCCAACCGGTGCATAATTGATCTGAAAATAAGAAACAACTGCTCCTTGTTCCTCTCTGGACTGAACCCAAGATGGACATATAGTCCATTATGCTGCAGCTGGCTATGTATTTAAATGGAAATTCGTGTCTGTTCTTGTGTGTATACAGGTATGTATATTTGAACATGGTGCACCTCACACTGCAGCAGAAGTGACCGTGTCCAGATATGCGGCAGTAACAGCAACACTGACAGTTCTCTTTTCTATCTCTCTTTCCTGCTGTACTGCTCAGTAACAGGTTAGTTATGGGTGTCAGAGTGTTCCAAACTATGCTACCCACCAATTAAGAGTTTAACTAAAAAAAACAAATGAAAGGACCAGTGCTGCAGTTTTGCATGTTTAAGCCAGTTACTACATTTACTGTTCTGGAGGTTTACTACAAATCACCTTCAGAAAATTGTACGTAGTTTATCTAATGTTGTTTGCAGTAAATATGCAACTCAGCTGGAAGACTTTTCAAACCTGCGTGTTTCAAGTCATTTCTGTTACAATGATTTGCAGACTTTTCAAAGCACACTTTAAAGGCGCAATCTACTGTTCTAATCCATTACACTTTTTGTTCAATTCACTGATTTCCTATCTCCTCACAGTCTGCTAGCTGTTCATTTTATGTGTGCGCTGAAAAAAGTCTGCACACATTCCTTGCTCTGTAAATTGAAAAACAGACAGAGCTGGCAACCTGTTCTTATTTTCAGGTCGCCAAACCGACACTTTCTCACAACTAGTGCACCTGACACCCACGTTTAATTGCGGGATCATTTGTGTTTATTTGCGTTTAAACAAAACCTGCAAATATTTGCCTCCATGTCTCCATGCCTGCATGTATGTATTAAACTACATCATGCTCACTTGTAAAACATCTGAACTCATGCCTTGTCAGGTCTGTCTGCAAGATGACAAGCAAACAGGTTTTATGCTGTTTTCTGAATTCTGAGTTCATATCTATCAGGCCTTGTTGCCATGAGAATTTGGGAAAAAGGGGGCTTTTGAAGGAGCACTGAAGGGAGGGATGTATTTGTTTGGCTCTTGAATTCAAATTTGAACAGACTTTCTCCAGGATTGTAGACTACACCTTTAAACTGTGTAACTACACAATGATCATGTAACACTGATAAGAATGATCTCATGTTCACTGGGACTATAATGTGACTCAAGCATGTTTCAGGAGTCTGCTAATTGATTTCCTGCATGGGAATTATTTCAGACAGAAAAGTACACAAAAGTAGTAAAAACTACTGCAATTAAAAATGGTCTTCAAAAGTGTTAGGTGTACAAAGCCTGTAGTGAAGGAGCAAAAAAACTTACATACACGCCATTAGGGTCCCTGTGTGTGGCATTTTTGAAAATATTGTGGGCAGCCGATCACTGGTTGACAATAAAAATTCATGTTAAAAATTCACGTATATTAATTTCAGGAGGTTATCTGGTTTTCTGAAATGGACAGAAAGTTAAATAATCTGACAATAAAGTTTGGCAATGGTGAGGTAACATTCACTTCAATATGGCTGCCTGTCATGTTGAAGAGACAGGAAATAGATCTTGTATACATTGGCACATATTAAAAGCTATTAATCCCCATTTGTTTTCCATTTTTTCCACAGTTGTGAGTGGTGTTCTGGTTTAGGTGTCCATACCTTCCTACCTCTTAAGTGTAAACTGTATTTTGCTAATTTCAGTACCTTTATCTCAAAACATGCAATACTCATGTTTTGTCTCAAGGTCACATTTAATCCAGTCGTCTTTCAAGACCAAGTTTAGTTGGCTTTCTTTGATAGCAAAGGTTTTGGATCTGTTTTCCCATTATACAAGCCTTCATCTTTTATGTCTGTCAATCATACTTTACAAGAAAGAGTAACTCATGCAATGATATGTCATATGTGATCAGCCTGTATGAAAATACTGTGATTCTTATCAAATGGATCAACATGAAAATAATAACAAAAACAGACCCCTTGTTATATTCCCACCCCCCCACACCCTTCCATAAAGGATAAAAACTGTCTCTGTGAGGTGAGATTTGCGTGCCTTCTGAACACGTAGGCAAGTTTATTTTAGCCGTACGTGCGGCATGTTCAGCAATTCGGTGTTGCCAGTAGAGGGTGAGGACACCTGACCACTGGCCTGGCCACGGTTAGAGCCCCGGGACACTGCCCCTGCTCTGCTCCCTGTCCTCAGGAGCTCAGAGGAGTACGAATGGGCCTCAGTAGTCCCCATTGACAGGAAGTCAAATCCTTGTGTCTCTATGTCCCTGTCGCTGATAAAGAGGTCTTCCTCACCCCAGCCACCTCCACCGCTCTTCCCTATACCACCACCACCACCCCCTCTGCCCCCTAAGTCTTGGTTACAGCTGTGGAAGCCGATGGGGGAGTCACTGCTTGTACTGGGGCTTGGGGATGAAAGGCTGTGACTGTGGTGGGTGTCCTGGACAGTCCCTGGGGCATGCATCAGGTTCTGCACCGACATGGACTTGCCCAAGCCTTGGTCCATCTGGCTGGGGCCAGAGCAGCAACTCAGGGCTGGCGGCCCCAGGGGCTGCAGCTCCAGACTCATATGTCTCCTCCAGGAGCCCTCCTTAGCATTTAGCCTGCCATTATTGTTGGTGCTGCCCAAGCCAAGGCCAAGGTCCTCTCCAACACTGCTGTCCTCAACCTGCATGCCTAAACCTCCACAGAAGTCCCCCATGTCAGGGGAGACTTCTGTGGAGGTGGCTCGTGGCAAGTTGTTTGAGCCCCCACTTCGGCTGGAAGGGGGTGGAGGTGGAAGCCTCGCCAGAAGCGGAAACCCTCCCTCTCCGACTCCTCTGCCCTCACCACTGCTGAGACTATTTGGGGTGAGGATGGGTGGTGAACTCCCCACTGCCTCATCAGTGCCACTCTCTGGTGTGGTGGGGTGAGCCTGGCTATGATGATGGTCGGGGTGATGAGGATGATGATGACAGCGCTGAATGAGACCCATCATCATCCTGCTGATCCAGTAAATACACAGAGCCCGCAGAGTCCGCATGTTAAACCCCGCTCAGCTCTGCGGGGGGGGCTGCAGGTAAACTTATTTTGGGGAGAGCCAGGGGAGCTGAGGAGGCTGTGTGTGGACTGGAGCAGTCATCTGTTGTGTGCTGTCAAAGCCACATGAGATGTGCAGGTGTCAGGGCTGCATGTGGAGTTTGCTACACAGACTGAGACAACAACCAAAACCAAGCTGTGTGGTGACCAGTGTGTTACCTGAGGACAGATAAAGTTCAGTAACACACGTTAAAATGTGCTGACAGAGCTGAGTGTGTGTGTGTGTGTGTGTGTGTGTGTGTGTGCGTGTTTGTGCGCGTGCCACTTTGGGGAGTGACGCATCAGCTAATACGAAGCTAAGCTAACTCACTAATTGTCCTCAGGAAACGTAAGGTGAGGGGGTAGATACATATATACTATATATTATTATTATGTTATGCCTCTTCATTCAGCGGTATAATTTTGAACACATTAAATGTTTAATAAACTTAATTAAAGCCACTAAATGATTCAATGTGCCGATTTACCTTCATTTTAACTGAGGTTTGATACAGTAACACGACACACAATAAAAGGTAATTTCTCAATAGATAAATATGTAATATAGTGTTAATATACAAATTAATACACTACCTCGGATAGTTTATCTGTTTTCTGGGTTTCTGTGAGGAAGTAATGTTCGGCATTAGCTCGAAAGGGCGCCAATAAAGCTAGCTAGCTGGAAATGGTGTAAGCGCACATTCAGAAAGTGCTCAGGAAAGTAATTCAGTATTTTTTAGATGTGACAAGGTGCTTTACAGATAGACGAGAGGTTTAATTACAGTCCGGGAAGAAGTAGTTGTAAATAATCCCGTATAAAGCTAATCTGTTTGTAGGTCTTACTCGAAAATGCAGTTTTGGTGCAAACTGAAAAAAATCACTCTTTACTATATTAATGTTGAACAATACAGAAGAGACAATAAAAATCCAAATGATAAATGAAAGAAAAAAACTAAAGAAAGGCTCATCCATAAAAGTAATAAAGACATTACAAAGGTTGCTGTTCAGTCAGCATAAATAGGTTGAGTTGAGTGCCAACTGCATCACTGTGCTGGGAGCCTGTTTACATTAAATGAACCTTATTAACCAAATTTATTGGTATTACTTAACAAGAAACAGCTGCGCTAGCTAACTCCAATGTTTGCCCGAGTAAAAACATGGCTGTAGTGTATTTAGTAATAGCCACTGCCAAGTTCAATCATCAGCTCTCCCACGCGAAAATCTATTGAACTGAAAAAAGGATTTTGCTTCCTGGCGTTTGTGCTTGAATTTCACTGCAAACACGATGACACAGAGGGTTTTCTCCTCAGTATCAGCCTCAGGCAGGCATCTGTGCAGACCTGAGGTCAGCTGAAGTCAACATGAAACTCTTAAGTACAGTGCATTTCTAGAAAACACTTGTGGATGCAAGTGATCACCTTTTCTCCCTGTTCAGTCACTGTAGAAGTGTCTGCTGTACCTAACACAGGTTAAGCTCACAGGTAATTGACTGAATATCAAGTTTTGAACATAAATCCCCTCTTTGTGTCAGTTAATTACTGTGCGGCTGTTTAGTATGCACAAATAAAGTTTCAGGTTACAGCAGCAGCTTTAACATCCACTGCTAGTTAGATCCTTACTGGTCATGTACAGTCCCGGTGTGTGTCTGTGAAGGAGTGATGGTTCTCCACAGGCCTTTGTCTCAGTTACTACATGTTGTTGATTCTTGTTTGCCGGGATCTCAGTGTCTCCCAGGGTGAGCTGCTATGGGGAAGGAGAAGCTCCACATAAACATTGTGGTGATAGGACATGTCGACTCAGGCAAGTCCACCACCACCGGCCACCTCATCTACAAGTGTGGAGGCATTGACAAGAGAACAATTGAGAAGTTTGAGAAGGAAGCTGCTGAGGTATGGCTCTTGTTGTTCCCACCTGAATTTTTAATATGACCTTTTCAGTGCTTTTCATCTGTGTAATTGCAGTTTGCAGCACATTAAAACAGCATCCTGTTTGTGTTTGTGTATTTTTTGTGTCTAGTCCTTTGTAATCTGTTTTGTGCTTTTAGGTGATTATACAATAACTTTACATTATATACTTTTATTGAATTGATAAAACATTGGGGAAACATGACAGTAGCGTAATATGCAAACTAGACATCTTCCAGCCACTTTCACCTTATTACAAGCAATCTTGTAGAGTAGTAAGAGTCGTACTGCACACCAATTATAAGGATGACCTTCAGGGACATTTGGTCAACATGACTACATAACAGAACGAGTTAAAGTTGTTTAATTTTTTGCAGTTAAGGCTCTAGTAGAGACTTTGGAAAAAGTCATCTGTCAATGTTCATATATTGACACGTCTTAATCTTACTTTCTCTTCCACGTCCTCTAGATGGGAAAGGGTTCCTTCAAATATGCCTGGGTTTTGGACAAACTGAAGGCGGAGCGTGAGCGTGGCATCACCATTGACATCTCTCTTTGGAAGTTTGAGACCAGCAAGTACTACGTCACCATCATTGATGCTCCAGGACACAGGGACTTCATTAAGAACATGATCACTGGGACTTCTCAGGTAGAGGGAAAGAAGCGCAGACAATGAAAGAATGTATGATAGAGAGACAAAAGTGCAAAAGAGGAGGAAATACACATCTCTCTGTCTTTCCCTCCTCCTTTCAGGCTGACTGTGCTGTGCTGATTGTGGCTGCAGGAGTGGGTGAGTTTGAAGCTGGCATCTCAAAGAATGGGCAGACTCGTGAACACGCCCTCCTTGCCTACACCCTGGGAGTCAAGCAACTCATCGTGGGCATCAACAAGATGGATTCCACTGAGCCCAACTACAGCCAGAAGCGCTACGAGGAGATTGTGAAGGAAGTCAGCACTTACATCAAGAAGATCGGCTACAACCCGGACACTGTGGCCTTTGTGCCCATCTCTGGCTGGAATGGGGACAACATGCTGGAACCCAGCCCTAATGTGAGTCTTCTGTGAGACTCAAAGTATAATGGGATTTTGACAGCATTAACAGATGCTGGTGTTGGGCCATACATTCTGATTTTCCAGTTGGCCACCATGAGCTTAACAACTGGCGATTACTGATACATTTGCTCAGGTGTCTGTGTGTATGATCCCTGACTTTTTCCCTCCTTCCTTTCATTGTTAATCATCATTCAGTGATTTAAAAATACTTGTACCAAAGTACCAAACTGACTACAAATCAAGCTCACAGTAGGTACCTTTTGATGCTGAATTTGACGGTGGTCTTGCCGAACCTCTGCAGCACCTGGCTTCAGTCGGCCAATCCTGGCCAACTGCTGGCAATGAAGGGAACAGTATGGGAGCAGCATCAGTTTCAAAGTTTGATTATTCTTTCTGGGACAATAAACCATTGCTAACCATTCCCTGTGTTTTAAGTTACATCCTGCTCTATTTAGCTGTGATGAGCTCATACTAGGTGGGCAGCAGCAGATTGTGGTCCACGGACCTGCAGTTTCTTAGTTATAAAGTTATAAAGCTTACATACATGGGCATAAATACCACTTTTGCACTTCTTCAAACTAGATGCAGAGTTTCTGTTTTTCCTAATTACTGAAGTCACCTCACTGTGAGCAGCCACATTAACCCTCTATCTGCCTCTCCACAGATGACCTGGTTCAAGGGTTGGAAGATCAATCGTAAAGACGGTAATGCCTCAGGCACCACACTGTTGGAGGCTCTGGATGCCATTCAGCCTCCCACGCGCCCCACTGACAAGCCCCTCCGCCTGCCTCTGCAGGATGTCTACAAGATTGGAGGTGAGGCGTTGTTGGTGTGGTGGGTTGTAATGGTGATAGTTGTTTGTTGTTGGAAGAACAAACTTGAAGGATATAAGTGCTCCAATTTTCAGGTTCTTTTAAAGTGTCAGTGGTACCAGATTATACAGTTGAAAGTATTTTGGGAATGAGAGCACCTTATGACAAAAAGAGCAGATCTGAAAGAATTCCCACTGGCTCTTTATGTCCTGTAGTGCGTGTCTGTCCTTATTTCAGAGCACTTTTAGATTACCTCTTTTCAAAATACTCCTGTAAGTTCAAAGTATCAGTTTAAGTCAAGTTTTACAAGCGATTGTCAGTGCAGACTTTGTGAAGTTGCTAATGTTCCTCTCTGCCAGGCATTGGCACCGTACCAGTGGGCCGAGTGGAAACAGGAATCCTGAAACCAGGCATGGTGGTGACCTTTGCCCCTGTCAACGTGACCACTGAGGTCAAATCTGTGGAGATGCACCATGAGGCCCTGACTGAGGCGCTGCCTGGTGACAATGTGGGCTTTAATGTCAAGAATGTGTCTGTTAAGGATATTCGCCGTGGAAACGTGGCTGGAGACAGCAGGAGCGACCCACCACAGGAGGCAGCCAGCTTCACCTCTCAGGTCTGCAGTCAGTGACTGAAACATTACTGCTGAAAAAAATCGGCAATGACAATGAGTCTGTGCTTCTGCCCGCATCTTTACCTGTCTCTTCTGTTGTCCAGGTGATTATCCTGAACCACCCAGGTCAGATCAGTGCTGGTTATGCCCCTGTGCTGGATTGCCACACTGCACATATTGCATGCAAGTTTGCAGAGCTCAAGGAAAAGATCGACCGTCGCTCCGGTAAGAAGCTCGAAGACAATCCCAAGTTCCTGAAGTCTGGAGATGCTGCCATCGTGGACATGATCCCCGGCAAGCCAATGTGTGTGGAGAGCTTCTCTGAGTACCCACCACTGGGTAAGTGTGCGTCCTGCAGCAATGTCTGCTTGTGGGTCAAGATGTGGGTCAAGCTGCTCTTATATAATTTGTTGTTCCCCTCAAGGTGATTGTGAATCAAACGTTAACCCTCAACTTGACCTCTCTGTCAGTGTGAACTTAAATTTGAATAATAGATAAATGTTTATTTCATCATCCGTCCTCAGGGAGGTTTGCAGTCCGTGACATGCGTCAGACTGTGGCGGTGGGAGTGATTAAAGGCGTGGAAAAGAAAGCCCCCACCAGCGGTAAGATCACCAAGTCTGCACAGAAGGCACAGAAGGCCAAATGAACGTTGTGCTGGGCTGCTGCCCCAAACGCTCACCATGGCCGAAGACACACTAGCACCTCGCACCTTCTACACACCATAGTCAGCGTCTGGTCTATTATCACAATGCATCGGAAAAGCAGACGAAGGAAAAATAACTTGCACACTGTTAGTGATTAACATGTTACCACACTGTTATATGTAGGGTTTAATTGTCACTCCGTTTGTGGCAGAACAACACAACAAAATTGCATTAGGGCTCTCTCTAGTTATGTGCTGTTGTAGTTAGAATTAAGCTGCTCATTGAGCTCATTGAATACCAACGCTCAGCTGCATCGCACCAATAACAAGACAGAGATGTTCTTTTTCCACGTCTTTGTTGAAGTAATACTGCGACTTTGTTCTAGTTTTAAAAGAGATATGCTAATTAGCCAGAGGTAGATTGGCTGCTTGCATGTTTGCTGTTTGCACCTTAGAGAAACAAGCTTCAGAAACTCTTTGTCTGATACCTGAAATCTTCATGCCTAGCACTTTGCTCCCATGCAGTAGCACTGTTCAATGTTACATGTAACTGTTTAGTTCATGCACCTTAATCACTGTTATTTGTGAGCACATGTTCATCAAAGTAAAGATGTTTAAACATTATGTCTTTGTTCCTGGTCTCATTGCCAAGTCTGAACCTGACCTGATAAATGACCTCACTGTTTCAGAGAATGATGATGAAAAAGCACAATCCAATCTGTTTATAGATTTTCCTTTATTGATGAATGAGAATAAAAGTTCACTTGCATTTTCATTACATTACAGGCTTCATAAATCTAACTGAGATTATTACTAGTGTGTAAATATGTGCACATAATTTAAATAAATTAAAATGAAGGAGACAATGTCAAAGGCCCGCAAAATGATCTCTGAATTTAAAAAAAAAGTTAAATGCCCCAAGTAAGAACATTTACAAGAAGAGAAAATGAAGACAGTGCAACCATTTCTGTTTGTTGGAACCTAGTGCACTTTCCAAGAAATTGAGGATATGGAGATGAATATGTACCACAAAAGCAAGGCACCAATATACTGCATGTACAGCACATTTTGTAGACTTCATATTAGAGCCGTGGTCTGTTTTTTTTCAGGGTTTTTTTTTTTCTTTACTTCTGGTGCAATCAATTCAAACCATAAATAGTGATTCGTCTAAATGACATGGCATTCATTCTCAGTTATAGATAGGTTTGGATATGACAACCTCTTCATGCAAAATATACTTAAATACTAGGTACTGCTATCTAAGGGTGATTATTCACCACCGAGGCTTTGGATTCATTATGGGTATCATCTATCTGCATCTTGTGGTACTATAATCCCTACAAGTTGGAGAGAAGCACTTAACCTCACCTGATGCATCTGATTCTGTACCGTGGAAAAGGAAGTTGGTCATTAGTCATGTTGATTTTGCTGCTCATCAGTTTAAGCAATAGATGTTCTTCTCATTAAAAATGAAATAAGCAATACATTCTGCAGCAAGCCCACATCAAGGAAGCAAAAATAATCCCATATTACACTATGAAATAAGCAAACATTGACTGTGAGTTAAATATCTTACCTGAACATTTCTGAACATTTCTTTCAGTGTATCTGTTCGGCACCAAAAAGTTATTTGCTAAGACACACTTACTCTGACAAAAATAATCTTTTTTTTAAACCAAGAAATGACATTCAAGATGTGTTTCAATCCATGGCTGTCATGGCCAACCGGTGCATAATTGATCTGAAAATAAGAAACAACTGCTCCTTGTTCCTCTCTGGACTGAACCCAAGATGGACATATAGTCCATTATGCTGCAGCTGGCTATGTATTTAAATGGAAATTCGTGTCTGTTCTTGTGTGTATACAGGTATGTATATTTGAACATGGTGCACCTCACACTGCAGCAGAAGTGACCGTGTCCAGATATGCGGCAGTAACAGCAACACTGACAGTTCTCTTTTCTATCTCTCTTTCCTGCTGTACTGCTCAGTAACAGGTTAGTTATGGGTGTCAGAGTGTTCCAAACTATGCTACCCACCAATTAAGAGTTTAACTAAAAAAAACAAATGAAAGGACCAGTGCTGCAGTTTTGCATGTTTAAGCCAGTTACTACATTTACTGTTCTGGAGGTTTACTACAAATCACCTTCAGAAAATTGTACGTAGTTTATCTAATGTTGTTTGCAGTAAATATGCAACTCAGCTGGAAGACTTTTCAAACCTGCGTGTTTCAAGTCATTTCTGTTACAATGATTTGCAGACTTTTCAAAGCACACTTTAAAGGCGCAATCTACTGTTCTAATCCATTACACTTTTTGTTCAATTCACTGATTTCCTATCTCCTCACAGTCTGCTAGCTGTTCATTTTATGTGTGCGCTGAAAAAAGTCTGCACACATTCCTTGCTCTGTAAATTGAAAAACAGACAGAGCTGGCAACCTGTTCTTATTTTCAGGTCGCCAAACCGACACTTTCTCACAACTAGTGCACCTGACACCCACGTTTAATTGCGGGATCATTTGTGTTTATTTGCGTTTAAACAAAACCTGCAAATATTTGCCTCCATGTCTCCATGCCTGCATGTATGTATTAAACTACATCATGCTCACTTGTAAAACATCTGAACTCATGCCTTGTCAGGTCTGTCTGCAAGATGACAAGCAAACAGGTTTTATGCTGTTTTCTGAATTCTGAGTTCATATCTATCAGGCCTTGTTGCCATGAGAATTTGGGAAAAAGGGGGCTTTTGAAGGAGCACTGAAGGGAGGGATGTATTTGTTTGGCTCTTGAATTCAAATTTGAACAGACTTTCTCCAGGATTGTAGACTACACCTTTAAACTGTGTAACTACACAATGATCATGTAACACTGATAAGAATGATCTCATGTTCACTGGGACTATAATGTGACTCAAGCATGTTTCAGGAGTCTGCTAATTGATTTCCTGCATGGGAATTATTTCAGACAGAAAAGTACACAAAAGTAGTAAAAACTACTGCAATTAAAAATGGTCTTCAAAAGTGTTAGGTGTACAAAGCCTGTAGTGAAGGAGCAAAAAAACTTACATACACGCCATTAGGGTCCCTGTGTGTGGCATTTTTGAAAATATTGTGGGCAGCCGATCACTGGTTGACAATAAAAATTCATGTTAAAAATTCACGTATATTAATTTCAGGAGGTTATCTGGTTTTCTGAAATGGACAGAAAGTTAAATAATCTGACAATAAAGTTTGGCAATGGTGAGGTAACATTCACTTCAATATGGCTGCCTGTCATGTTGAAGAGACAGGAAATAGATCTTGTATACATTGGCACATATTAAAAGCTATTAATCCCCATTTGTTTTCCATTTTTTCCACAGTTGTGAGTGGTGTTCTGGTTTAGGTGTCCATACCTTCCTACCTCTTAAGTGTAAACTGTATTTTGCTAATTTCAGTACCTTTATCTCAAAACATGCAATACTCATGTTTTGTCTCAAGGTCACATTTAATCCAGTCGTCTTTCAAGACCAAGTTTAGTTGGCTTTCTTTGATAGCAAAGGTTTTGGATCTGTTTTCCCATTATACAAGCCTTCATCTTTTATGTCTGTCAATCATACTTTACAAGAAAGAGTAACTCATGCAATGATATGTCATATGTGATCAGCCTGTATGAAAATACTGTGATTCTTATCAAATGGATCAACATGAAAATAATAACAAAAACAGACCCCTTGTTATATTCCCACCCCCCCACACCCTTCCATAAAGGATAAAAACTGTCTCTGTGAGGTGAGATTTGCGTGCCTTCTGAACACGTAGGCAAGTTTATTTTAGCCGTACGTGCGGCATGTTCAGCAATTCGGTGTTGCCAGTAGAGGGTGAGGACACCTGACCACTGGCCTGGCCACGGTTAGAGCCCCGGGACACTGCCCCTGCTCTGCTCCCTGTCCTCAGGAGCTCAGAGGAGTACGAATGGGCCTCAGTAGTCCCCATTGACAGGAAGTCAAATCCTTGTGTCTCTATGTCCCTGTCGCTGATAAAGAGGTCTTCCTCACCCCAGCCACCTCCACCGCTCTTCCCTATACCACCACCACCACCCCCTCTGCCCCCTAAGTCTTGGTTACAGCTGTGGAAGCCGATGGGGGAGTCACTGCTTGTACTGGGGCTTGGGGATGAAAGGCTGTGACTGTGGTGGGTGTCCTGGACAGTCCCTGGGGCATGCATCAGGTTCTGCACCGACATGGACTTGCCCAAGCCTTGGTCCATCTGGCTGGGGCCAGAGCAGCAACTCAGGGCTGGCGGCCCCAGGGGCTGCAGCTCCAGACTCATATGTCTCCTCCAGGAGCCCTCCTTAGCATTTAGCCTGCCATTATTGTTGGTGCTGCCCAAGCCAAGGCCAAGGTCCTCTCCAACACTGCTGTCCTCAACCTGCATGCCTAAACCTCCACAGAAGTCCCCCATGTCAGGGGAGACTTCTGTGGAGGTGGCTCGTGGCAAGTTGTTTGAGCCCCCACTTCGGCTGGAAGGGGGTGGAGGTGGAAGCCTCGCCAGAAGCGGAAACCCTCCCTCTCCGACTCCTCTGCCCTCACCACTGCTGAGACTATTTGGGGTGAGGATGGGTGGTGAACTCCCCACTGCCTCATCAGTGCCACTCTCTGGTGTGGTGGGGTGAGCCTGGCTATGATGATGGTCGGGGTGATGAGGATGATGATGATGGTGGTGATGATGATGGTGATGAGGCAGCGGCGATGGGCTGAAAGAGGACGACACGAGGCCGGAGGGAGGCGTGGAGGAGGAGGCATTGAGATTGAGGTTGAGTTCATTGGGCGGCGCCAGGATGAGATGGAGTCCCCCCTGGGAGAGGTGGGAGTTGGTGGAGGAGCGTGTGACGCAGCCACCAGGGGGAGCCGCTCCACTGCTGCTGACCTGGGTGGAGCAGGACAGGTCCTTGCTGAAGACGGAGGAGTTGTAGTCAGAGGTCTGCTCCAGCTCGAACAGGGGCAGAGAGGAGAGTGTGAGGGCTGAAGACGAACCTTTACGCAGGACCTGACGATAGATGTCGAGCAGCGAGTCGAGCTTTGACTCAATCGACTGGACCTGTGAGGAGTGAGGAATGTAGACATAAAGCAAGAAATGAAATATACTGGGGAAGGAAGGCATTTCAAAGCCGTGATGTACAGTTTTATAAGTGATTATAATATCTTTCATATCATCCTTTTGGGCCGGGGCCATACAGTATTGTTTAAAAAAAGTGGCGCACATTTCAGTCAGTTTTACAAACAAAAAGAATCACAGATATTTGTGTACAAATGAAAAGAGAGAGCTTGAGAGAAAATGGACCCTGCTTACTTTCTCACCTCTGCAGGCCTAGTTAATCACAATGTAAAGTGTGTGTGAATTATTTATTGTCGGTATAAGAAAGTTACAAAAAGCCTCCCTTTTATCCAGTTGGAAAGGTGTGGGGGTGTTTCTTAAGCTACTTGCTACCACCCCTAACTACCACAAGTAGTGCCTTTAACAAGCAAAGCAAGACTAAATACAGTAACCAGCTAGGTGTGGAGGGCATTGATTAACATCAAGAAGCAGTTACTGTGTGTAACTAAAATCACACTTATACACTTTTTATGTGTACAGTTTTAACAAGATACAACACACTAATTAATGGCTGTCAAAGGTGCTTTTAATTATATTTCTGATATGTGGACAGAGCCAGGCTAATTGTTTCCCTCTGCTTCCAGTGTGCATGCTAAGCTGGGGCAAACCCCACCCTGACTCCACCTCTGTTCTCAATGCATTGACTTGAGACTGATCTGTTGAAACTCAAACAGAAAGCAAAATAGAATGTACAAAAATACTACACACGCACTTCCCTTTTAATTCATTTCTATCAAATCACATTTAATAATCAATAAGGAATGAGTCTTTGCCAGGTTTCTGTAGAGGCACAGGTTGCTTTACATAGGGAAATAAAAAATGGTTTTATCTTTAATAAGAGAATAAAACATAAAACCATAAGCAGAACACAGACCTGTCGCTCCACCTTACAGACCCGACCCAGCATGCTCATGTCCTCTAAAATATCTCCATCAGACAGCAGCTTCTCTCGAATCTTCTTATCTAGAGGGATTTGGCCTTTCCCGAGGATTTGGTCCACTCTGCAACGCATGCACACACACACAGACGCAAACATATAAACACACACGACCACACACACACACAAGCACATGCAAACACAATAACACATTAATGATAGGAAGAAAAAAAGTGACAAAGCCCACAGAAAGGAAGGAAGGTTGAAACTGCAACAGAATAATAGATTACTGTAAGCACATTTTGTTCCTCAGTGGATTGGATAAATATTGGATGAGAAAACGTTACTAACTGAGGATATCATATAACTAAATGTGTTACTTGTGAATCAAACAGTTACCAAATAGAGGTTTTCTTTATCTGACTGATTAAAATCTCATATTCCTTTTGTTTTACAGCACAAATTCAGTTTCTTTGTCTTACTTAGCAGTTACTGAGCATTAACACTATTCCTGCTCAATCCAGTGAGGTTTGTAGAGTGTGGTTAAAAAAGTCTCTGTTAATTCAACAGAGGACAGAGATGAGCCAGTGCAATGTCATGCAGTTAAAACGCCACCAACGTTATGGAGAAATACAAGATTCAAGCTCTGACAAGATCCTCCACCAGACATGTATGTAAAAGTGTGCCTTCCTTAAATATGTCTTTTTATACTTGATGTGTGGTTTGACATTTGATGTGGTCATACCAGTAGTTTGACTTTTATTGTGAAACCTTTTATGATCAGCAGAGTGCTGAATGTATTAAAACCTTACAATCACTCTTTTGAGATTAAATTTAACTCTTAAATACAACATTAACCTTAAATCAAGATCTCCTTACAAGCTTTTTCCAGAGTTTCCAACTTCATCTAACAATTTTACAAAAGGGAGGTTGTGCAGTTGTCATGGAGAAGGCAGGATTATTCTCTGCCCCCGCACACAAACGTGTAATAAAAATAATGACACATTTTATCTATAGAGCACATTTTCCCACAAGAGATGTAACTCTAAGTGTCTTACAAAAAAAAAAGGTTGCTTTAGTCACATGATGACAAATGAGTCTTTTCCATGACGACTGAGTGCACTCTGCAAGACTGTGAGATGTGGTTGAGAACTCTCAAAAAAAGTTGGTGGACGCTGAGTTAACGTTACAGCATGGAGTGCATGCAGCAATTAACAGTCACCAACAGCAGGGGTCAGTATCACTGCAGCGGTGGTCTGTAAGCCAGTGTTGGCCTTTGAAAATGTACTTTGTTATGGGTCTGAATGTGTGTGTTTTATAGAAGATCTCTGATACATGTTGTGTTAGTATCTGGTTGCAAGCTCTCATGAGGATCCCAGAATTTCCCAGAATCCACAATTTCTCCTCAGATAAAAAAATGCCAAATCAGTATATTAAACGTTTGTTAGTGTTTTGATTAGTAGGTGACTTCATACCCAGGACTCAAGTGTGTGGAAAAAAAAGAGCAGTGCATGACAGACATGTGCAAAGAAGGGTTTAAATTCACTTCCAGATCAGTCAGTTCAAAGAAGAAACTAATAATCTTATAACCCAGATATCCGATTTTCATTTTTCAAAGACAAACCGTCTCCTGAACTGACTGAATGAGAAGCAAACTGAAGCCATGTAACACATGAAGGATTGGGGGGGGCAGTCTGACCCCTGCGTGGAGTTCTTCCTGCCCTGGCTGTAATAGATGGGCAGGGAGGGGGAGGAAAAGGTCTTGGCTCGGTTGCTCAGGGTCTGTGGGCCTACTATCATGTCCAGCCTGTGAGGGAAGCAAAGGGAACACATACATACACCCGCAGAGTTACACATGCGCATACACATACACACACACAAAATCACAGAATGCAAAGAGCAAACGCACACACACACACAGACGTAACACAGATGTAATACGCACAAATACCCATGCGTGTTTAAGGCATGAGCGCAGGTGCATGCACACATGCATACACACATACACACACATGGCAAGATACAGATGAATCAGTTACAGTGTGCTCAAACAGCTCTCGTTAGACAGCACAGACTCGAGGAATGAAAAGTGTCAGCTGTTACTGCCATGCGGTCTGTCGCCACTCCTACCTGGTCTGCAGACTCTTGATGCGGCACAGCATGTCCAGGTGGCCGGCAGAGTACTGTTCGATCACGTCTTTGACATCATAAGGACGCAGCGTCTCCTTAAACTTTTTCTTGGCTACGTGGAACTTCATTATCCTGCACAAACAGCAGAGGAATTAATAAATCAGCCACCGGGGAGAGCTCTTATACAGTGCGTACACTTGACCTGCAGTGACTCTCTGAAGCTGGGATATTTCAGACTGTAGGTAATGAAAACACATCAAACCTTATCCTTATTTTTCTTGTTTTTGAAAGTGCTCAAAATGTGTAATCGCGTGCCAACTACCTGTTTCTCGACACCAGTGCAAACAGTGGGAATACCAGAACAATCACCTCACTGGACATTAAAAAAACATCCAGTGAGGTTTTGGCTGCTTATTTTAGCCGTGTGCATGTAAAACTATCACCCTGAAAAAGCAGCTCTCTGAGTTTATGCACCTGTGGAGCCTCAAGGCTAAATTCAAGGCAATTTAGCAGAATGTACGAGTTTCTGAGTCCTCAAGACAGCAGAGGAAGAGATCAGCAAGGACGGACAGCAATAAAACAGTCTTACGGTGAAGTGGGGGTGAAACAGTGGTCAAATGTTTGTGTAAAGCCATCTTTTAGCAACAGTAGTATAGCTGGCACGTTGTGGTGATGGAGGAGATATACGTTTATACCTCAACAACATGTTACTTTTCTTTTCTTACTGTAGACTAAACTATGTTGTATTACTAAAGAACAGGTGTCAGCAAGCTTTAGAAGGTTACACAAATAACAAAAAAATTATATGAACAAACAGCATTTTAGAGCCCAAGCTATGAGATGTCACTGATGAGTTTTCTTTTTTTTTTCACAGAAGAAATAGAGCCTATATGGATTGATGGCAGTGTAAATTTTCAACTTCTTAATTCAACTTATCTGACTTGTTACTTTGCAGATGAATATTTTACATACAAAACTTAGGATGAGTTTTTAAAATAAGAAGCTACAGATTTAATTCCCAGACAATCAACCACCTAACAGTAAAATGCTGCTTACTTGCAATGTTTATTTTAGAGCTTGTCATATCTAAGACACACACAGTGTTCTTTACATAGCTCTCTTAATGCCTCCACTAACCACATTTCCTATCTCTCGGCAGTGTGTCCAATAACATGAACCAAAGATGATCTAAAAATAACCTGAAATAAAATCATCCGGTCACTTTAATCCCCTGAGCACGTTCAGTTGGCTGCTACGAGGCAGGGGGCTGCAATCAGGGTTTGTTTGCCTGCAAACTGGGCGGTAGAAAAATGCGGCACTAATTGGACAGAAGAATCTCACTTCCTTTGACTCACCTGACAGCTCTAATGACAGACTTGACTGAAGGCAGCAAGTCCTCCACTGAGATCTCGCAGTGACAGCCCTTCTCATCAAAGCCATCCTCTGCTGCCATGTTGGAGTCTGCTGCTTGGGAGAGACAATATAGAAAGAGAGGACTATTTAGATTTTGTTCATTTACACGTTGCATTAGTCTTACTACTCTAAAACCTCAGGTTATATGCAGTCAGAGATCCTCCTCACACCCACCTATTAAACAGCATCATTTTATGATCAATCTTCACCGTATGGTGGTAGAACAGGGAGTTAATTACAGCAACATTTCCAAAAAGAGCAGAAAACCCTCTCCACGCCACTGTCCAAACCAATCTTATTTGATGCTCAGAAACACTTTAAATCTACATTGTTTTTGGTTCCTTGGGGTGGTGGAACAAGCTGGAGCAACATTATCATTCATTTGAATTCATGTTTATATCCACCTGAAGTGTGCAAGTCCAGTATTCGCCTGCTGTTTTCTGCTGGGCAGGCAGAGACAGTGGGTTTATCGTTCACTGAAAACAGATGCCTGCTGCCTCTGGAAACAAGACTGATGAAAGCAGAGTTGGAGGGCCAGAGAAACAAAACAATGAGCCCAAAGGCGGTAAAGTGATTGGTAGAACTGCAGCGTTGGCAATAATTCTTTGGGGGTTTATCACGTTATTTATGTGCACATAGTAAAAATATTTCTTATTCAAGAAACTTGAAATAAGTTTGTCCTAAAGCAAAATCTTGCTGCCTGGTAAACCAAGTTTTAGGTTTGAATCTTCATCAAAGTGTAATTTTGATACTGGGGATGAATCAGGTCAGAACAGTATCTTCAAAGACTCTGATGGGATTTGACTGGACTCAAGTGAAGTGAACTGAGAAAGAAATTGTGTTTTGACTGCTGTCTGAAACAGCAGATGAGTAGTAAAGAACAGGTCTCTGGTTTGCCTGCAGATATACTGCTAACAATGCAACTTTGTGACAATGCAGCTCTGTTTATAGGCCTCCTGAGTTATGACACACTGAGGAGGTAAGTATAGGCTTACAGTACAAAAGCTGGACTGCAGACTCTCTGTTTGAGCAAATACAGTAAATGGCCTGAGATTAGTATTGTCTAATAGGTCTCAGCATGTAGGATCTGCATGTGGTTAATGTTTCTGTGTGTGAAACACATATTTAAACCTAATGATTATCAAGCTGGAGAGTGACCGGGACAGTGTGTCACCTGGTGAAAATAAACACTGCTGGTTAATGATTTGCTCCATTAAACAAAACACAGATTTGCTCGCTTAAAATAAATTCTTATATCTTAGTGCCTCAAATTAAGTCATAAGGAAAGGGAAAAGTTTCCCATCTACTAATATCTCAGCTGGCTAACATGTCAGTGACAGTAAATGATCAGATGGAGCATAGCTAACCAGAAAACCAGTTTGGTTTTGGCTTGCTTGATTATTGATTCCTCTCCACCAGCAGGCCTCAGCCAGCTGGCCGTCTCTGACACCTCATATGGTTGCTGGAGCTCACCACTCCCACCTTCCATCAATCCATCAGTCCGCCCACAAACACCAACTGGCCGTTACCCAGGAGGGCTCGCCAGGTCGGCACTGCTGGGCCAAAGGAAGGAAGTTCAAATGACCATTAGCATTCCGTTTCTCAAATGCCTGAATTAGTGGGCAAAACCCAGTTCTAGTGGGTTGTATGGTCGGCCAGTACACCTCAATTAAATTCATGTAGTGGAACTGGGCGATTCAGTTATCTCAGGCTTGGACTAGTTCAACATTACTGTTCAGATCTCTGAAAGTCTGATGATAAGATCTATATCACTTTTGTTTCTGTCTGTATCACTTTAGTTTGTGTCTATTAAAGCTTCAGCCAGAAAACAGTAAGCTCAGACAGGAAAGCACAGGGAAACAGCAAGTCTAGCTCTGCGCAAAGGTGAAAAAAATAGCACCTTCATAGCTCACTGTTTAATTGCCTGGTAAACCTCACAGTGATGGCAAGACTTCAAGAAGTTAAACGAAAAACAGTCCAGAACTTGTAGTTTTTATACTTTTAATATATGTTTGATTTATACTTTGTGTTTATTGTATTTTTTTGTTTTTCTTTATTAAAAATAGCAAGTTGTGACATCTTACATCTTTTATAAGTACAGGTAGAGCTTTAGAAGTGCTGCAGGTGGATCCTTTCAGCCTAGTCAGGGTCAGTTTCTACATGCTTCCTGTCTTTGTCCTAAGCTAAGCTAAACATGTCCTTCAGCAGCTTTGAATTCAGTGGGCAGAAAACACCCCCTACATGCTGAAACTGTGCAGGACCACAAGAACCTGTGATTACACCTGCCAAAAACAACGAGGCTGTGTACAGGAAAGGCCAGAGCCAACTCCACGTACCATGCTGAGGGTGTCTGTGGTACCCAGTGCTGTTTGCTGTGGTGTGCTAGGGCAGCCAATGCCAGTAGAAACAACAACCTCGTCATGCGAGCCGGTTGTGTCCTGGGGTTGGAGCTGCATTCTTTGGAGAGGACAATGCTGTGCAAGCTGCAGAGCATCATGGTCGGTGACTCTAACCATCTGCATGATCTGTGGTCATGAACAGGAGCACCTCCAGCAGCACACTGTTACCTCAACACTGCACCACAGAACGTCACAGGAAGTCCTTTCTTTCTATGGCCATCAGACTATCTATCTACCTCAGGCAGAGAGATGCACAGCAGAGATGCTGACGTGCCTCCATTTCATTTCTCTGTTCTGCTCTGTTTATTTTAATCTTTTTCTTTCCCTCTGTTGATTACAATCATTAGAACTCTCTGACGTACAGGCCGCCATGAGTCTAATGTGCAATAAAGGGACTTCCTTCTGTGAAAAATAACCATTTGATACCAACATATATTACTTTATGCCACTTCTCACATGAAACATTTACTAGTTCTATTTTGACATTGTGTATATATTTGTGAATATCTGACTTTGCACCTCACCATTAACCTGTTTATTTTATTATACCTTCTGTTAACATGTTACATTTCTGTCTTTGTATACATGTTTTTTGCACCTTACTGATAATGTTTATTCTTATATTTTGTAATTTTGTATATATTTGCACTCATAAACTTACTCACAAATGCTGCACAGCAATTACCCGCAGGATGAATAAAGTGCAATAAAGTGGATTTTGTTACTATTCAGCTGCATTAAAAAGCTATTTTTCATCTAATTCATTGGTAGCACTGTGCAGAGTAATGTAGAGAGAATGGCAAACCGTCCCACTTAGTACTGCTAATTAATCTAAAGTTAAGTAAACCATTGCCTGCAAGTAGAATAACTGGAAAGAGTCACTCACTATCAGTGGTGGAGCGCGACTGGCTCTTAAGGCGGAGTGAGGGTCTGAAGCGTGTGCGATCGTTGAAGCTCCAGCTCTTCTGTACCTTGGCAGGGCTGGTGCCCTCCGTCCCAGTCTCAGCCACCGGAGACCGCCGGTCGTTCACTGAAGACGTCTGCCTGTTCTTAATGCTCTGACCTCGGGGGCTCGCCAACCTCACTCGCTCCTTGAAGCTCAACTTCTGACTGTAGAGTTAAATAGGGGTGGGCAGGGGAACAGAGGAGAGTTGGAGTCAGGAGAAGAATAAGAAGGGAGTGAAGTTGTGAAAATGTGGAATGATAGACAGAAAAATGTTAATGTTAATTAAGTTTGAAGCCAAGAACATAAACTATCCAAGGGTCTGGCAAGATGCTGTTCCTTTACACAACTCTATCATATGGCAGTCATCATTCAGAACTTCATCTGCTAATATAAGGCCGACAGACTGCAGGACAGGATGGAGAAAGAGAAGCATGCATCAAGCATTGCAGAAGTTGCCATACAAAAATACCAGCTCAGGTTAGGAAGGATGCCTCAACAGTGCGTTATAGTATGTGCCTTGTGTGCACTTTTTCTCATTTCTATTCCCTACATCAACTACAGTATATCATTCTGTGGATGATTAGCTAGCATGTTGCTAAAACAATATCACATTTTTATATTTAATGGTTAAATGTTGTTACTCTTTCATTTTTTGCCGATACTGTGCTGGTGTGATATGTTACATATCATCCATTTGAAGCTGTACGATTAGTATAAGTTCTAATGGGTAATGGGTCATGAAAGGGTGATGTTATGGAAGAAAAGGAAGATTATTCATAGAAAGTGAAGGAATAGGACAAAGATGTAGAGAAAGTAGAGAAAGAGTGGCTGATTCTGTCTTTATGCAGCTATATGTAATGGCTGCATGCAAAGGCAGTGCACAGGCATGTGGCATGGCTCATTTAAAGAGGTATTATAAATTGACTTGAACATGTGTAGTTGTATATCGAATGATAAGCCTTGTATCAATGTTTCAGGTGTCGTCAGCAAATCTGCCGCAAATTTCTGACTGAATCCTGTCTGTGGCACCTGACAGGATTAAAAAAAGTCTCAGTAATTTCTTAAAACATCTGGGCACTTTTTTTGATTCAGGAATAGAAGTACTGTAAATGATGCGTTTGTAGGTGATTACTTTCAGAGGTGGATTAATGCAATGCAATGTATTTTGCTGCATTAGTAATGATTTCAGCAGGGTGGTGTATGTAGGACTGAAAATAAACTACAGAGCTTATGTTCATGGTGATGAAGAAATGTGTCACCCAGTGCAACAGTGTGGCTCAGTGATGGATTTCTAATCATTTGGGCAACAATAAATCTCTTTAGCATAGAAGGCGAGGATCTATGAGGCTCTGGCTGCACTGCAATTTGTGTAAGGATCAATCCATTTTTGGGCCTCCTTTTTTTCATTGGATACATTGATTAAAAAAAAGACAGATTATCACCTGACTTATTTTGTGATTGTGGATATCGAGGCAGACAATGCGTATGTTTGAGTGACAGCAATACGTCATCACTAGTGCAAGTGACAGTAGCAAAGAGTTCAAGAACTGTCTCTCTACAGTCAGGAAAAAGCTTACAAATATGTGTTATTTCACAGGATCTACTGAGAATCAGACCTGGTATACATATTGTGATTGCAAATGTAGATAAAACCAAAAACACAACAGGCAGAAGTAGTGCATTGCTCAGGCAAAGATCAAACAAAGGCAGATAGTGTATTGCTATAAAGCCAAATGATGTCTCCCTGCAGTGTTTAATTGCTCTGCGCCGTCTGTGGCTGCACAGCCTCTTACAGATACCCATGCACCAAGAATTAGTCAGCATTCCCAAATAAAGTCATGTAATGGGAGCAGAAACGCTGTGTACCTATGTATCCGAGTGGTACGTCTCCTCAGTAGCTTCTGTTTATTACTATGAATTTTACTAAAAAAAAAAACCAAAGGGAGATAAACACACGGTGTTGTGTTACATTATATATATGAATGTTTCATGACCCTTATGCTTCTTAATTAGTTAATCCAATGACTGACATGTAAATGCAACAATCCTTTGTAAGACTGTATGTATGAGGGCTATGAAATCTAAACTAATATAGCTGATTTTCTGTTGCCGCTTCAATTTGTCGACCACTGACATTTAGATGCAGCAGAACAGAGGCAATTGAGCTTAGTAGAGGAAAATGAACATCTACAGCACCATTTGAAAAAGGCTGCAATTTGGTGACTCACATACTTCATGTCGATATCCCTCATTTAACTATGTGAATTCAGCTGGGCCATGGCAACAAGTGCCTGAGTCACCAGTGTGAGGCCAATAACCTTTAGACAAATGCTGGTGCATTCACCGAGGGTATTAAAATGCAGAACTTAGTTTTGTCTTATAGATGTGTTTTTATCCCCACACTTCTTTAATATATTACCTTGAAGATATTAATAAATAAATCTGGCTAATAAATAAAGAAAGGCAGCTCAAGTTGGACTGTGCCATGTGGCTTTTATTCTCCTCTCCTGCTCTGCAGTGGAGATGTAAATGGAGTTGGGAATTTGTGAGAATAAAAAAACACAGGTGGAGGCTGGAGCTCTCCTCCCTCGATCTTAAGACATGCTTAAGATCGCGTGGGATGAATTCTGCTATTGCCAAGGCTGACTCTAAAATTTCAGTCTGCTTCATTTGGTTATATATTTCACTGACTTTTCACATTCTTGTTCTGCAGTGTGGTATAGTTCATATATGACACCGCACTCAAGGCAGAAATGGTAAGACTGCCTTCAGGGTGCTGTGGTGGGTTGCAGACAAGCATTTACTCAGTGTTTCATAACTGCAAACGCAACATATTACATCACCCAGCACTCACTGCCCTGCATGCTGCCCCCCCCTTAATGACTCTGAAAATGAATTAGCCAAACCACTAACATCAGGAACTTTGATATCATTAGAAAATTTGGCAACATGAACTTAGACTCATAGAAAACATAATTTTTACTAATAGTATAATAGATACCTGAAGCAAGAGGATGGTTAAAAAAACAGAGAAAAATACGTGTGCATGTTGGTGTGCTTATTATTGCTTGGATTTGAGTGCCTCAGCGTGTGCATGTATGTGTGAGAGGGGAAAAAGTGATCAAAAGGAAAGATAGACAATAGCACCAAATGTAGGGATAAAACAATGAGTGCAAGTGTAAAAGGCGCTATCAGCAGGTCTACTTTTCATCATCCACCACATCGGCACCTCCAAAAAGGGAAGTGCCAACTAGTCCTACCTTAAATTATGGAGCTACAACATAATAGAAGAGAGTGGATTTTGAAACAGCAGTTACAAACCTTGTGGTCGACTCTCCCTGCTCCTTCCTGGAGGTGGCAGATGAGAAGAAGAAAAAAAGATATATTAGGAAGCATATATTTTATGACACGTCACTGTGCTTAGAGTACAATATGTATTTGCATGTTTTAGCCCGTGTTGTACAAAAAGACACAAATCACATATCAGAAATTATAATAAATTTCTCCCATTAGCCTCCGTTTGATTTTGCACAACATAAAAATCAATGAGCACTCTCTTGTTTAACTTGTTTAAGTTGTGTGGCAGCGACATCCAGTCTGCATTAGGTTTTGCAAGAGTACAGATTAGTACAGTATGCAGTTTAAGACAGTCCTCACCTTAACTACATTGGCATTTAATGATAATGTAAGATTGACAAAACTGGAGGCAGACTTAATGTTTATAGGCACTCACCAAAGGGTTTTTCCTGACCCGGTTCGAGGGTCTAAGGACAGAGGGTGTCACAACTGTATGCAGATTGTAAAGCCCTCCAGAGGCAAACAGTTGTTTGTGATTTTGGGCTTTAAATAAATATATTTGATTTGAAATTTGAATTTGAAATTTGATTACACAACTCAAGCAACTGTCTTGAATCGGCTGCTTTTAAATAACAAGAGTAATTTGATTTTATATTTAAATATATATTTGTATTTTTTAAAGCTAAAACATGCAAAGACAGCAGTATGATCAACTAAATCAATGTGATAGGATTTTTTGCATTAAGGTAGTCAGAGACTGTTGCAGAAGATTTGACGGTAGTAACAGACGAATCAATAATGAGCATTCACAGGTAAATAGACCTTAACAAATAACAGGCTCACTACAAACATGCAGGTCAATGCAGACTGTCCAGGCAAACTAAAAGCACTTGCAACAAGAAAAAGTAATGACTGAGAATATGTTCGGTGACAGACAGCAGTGTCTTTGTTATCTGAGAGTGTGTTCTGTACATTAAGTTGATTTTGACTGTATAAGTGTTCACCATATTCCAGTGGCTATGAGAGCACAATGCACAGCAACTTAAGAACACAAGTACAAGTGAATAAAAAAAAAAATCTTCATCAATCTGACAACACATATGCAGCATTTTGAAAACGTAAAGGAAACACAGGGGCTATAATGTTCTGAACACGGCTCTGACACACTTGTTGTAGCCATAATTTATGATTCATGAAGTTACTGAAGTCTGATCATGTATCATTCATCAGTATGTTTTGAATTTCAGACTTCTGCTGCTTCTCTACTCTGTGCATGTGATGAAAAGCAACCTGCTCACTTGCATAAGTTCAATTTGTAACTCCTTCCTTCCTAAAACCACCAAACACCCCAGTGCTGGTCACCCTCACCCACATCAGTGGTGGGGGGCAACATACAAGTACAAACTCTCTTCCCCCTTAAAAAATGTGATAGTTTTTGATGTGTAACTTTTTAAACATCAAAGCTGAGGTTTTCTCATGATCCTTACAATGCTTGGCCTCCCGTAGGCTATACCTCAGAATATTTCATGTCTACTAATACATATATAGTTATCATGCAGGCTCAAAAGTCATTGCAGTCACATGGATAAATAGATTTCCACTTTCTTGCTCTCCAAGGTCCTGTGAAGTGTGTGCAGAGGTCATTTTCAGTGGATGTGCAGCGTAGAGCAGTAGCAGAAGTCAATAATCCAAAACATACACATACGTAAATGGATGATGCACAAATCTGACTTGAGTCACAAAAAAACCACAGCAAGTGTGTTCAAGTCGTGTTCAGCACTTAGTGTTCTCTCCAGCCCTGGTGTTGTTGTTTTGCGTATTGGCAATATGATTTCTGAATGCTGTACTGTACTGATGAAGGTCTTTTTTGTTTCTCTTTTCTTTACTTAAAATGCTGCGTGGTGAACTCTGTACTACAAAGGTGTAAATGTTTTTTTTATATATATTTCCAGGCTCCGTAGTCAGGTTTCTAGGTGATGTCAACATGACATGCACACACACTGGGGAGTTGAAAATAAACCAGAATGAGTGTTTTATTAGGAGATCAATTATGAAAAGTTGTTTTGTGCCATAAATGGTACCAATGAAAAAAATAATTATGAAAAATGTTCAAAATCCCAAGAAGCAACCATCCCAGTTACTTAACTAGTTACTTATTAGTTACAGTCATACCTAGCATTTAGAAACTGCTCAGAGCCATTAATTTGTTACTTTTTCATGGTAACTTTATGTGAAGGGAGGTACTGATAGTTAGGGACACACATTTAATTTCTCACAAGCTGCAAGAGCTTAACTTTATATAGTCTGGGTTTATGTCTTTACTACTACTTGCTGCCATTTCTGGAGTTCCATGTTTGCTAGCCGGAGCTGACAGATGTGCATCAAAGTAAATAGTAAATATGATGTAAGTAATGAAACTGACTGACTTTGAAAGAGTAAATTTAATGCTTTGTTGCAGGTTGCTTTATAGCAGTAGAATGAAAATGTCCATAAGCTATCGTGACAAAACAGCAATGAGTCTTCTGTCCCCCTTGCACATACGTAATTGTTTGTAAATGGGAAACTGTCTAAAGTGATTTATACTTTATCTTCATGTATAGATATGCCAGCTACCAAAGCAACTGACAGACTGAATTATGTTCACTGTGCCTCCAAATTACATCAATGCTCAGTGGTTGCACAATGTAAGGACTGAAATGTGTCAAATTCAAAAAAGCTTGATTGGCTCATTGAGGCCACAATTACTGTCATAAATATACATCACAGGGGGTGAATGCTAAAATTACTGCCTCTGTCCCTCAAAGTGACAGCAGTGAAGGTCCCTGGACCACTGAGCACTGACTGAGTTTGGTTTGAATGCTGCAGAGGGATGCTCATTTCATAGCTGCAAAAATTAAGGGCTGTTAAGAGATGTCTTAGAAGTCAGCGTTACTTTGTTAATTCAAGCAAGCTGAGATTAACAGAGCCTGGAAATGATCAGTGTTTTTGATGACTGTGAACTGATTTCTCGTAAGAAATAGGAAATTATGTAAATCAATGCATTTATATTTTCAATAAAAAGAGCAAAGGAGATTAAACAATAAGACAGGGCAAAAAGGAAGTGGAAAGGCTCAATCATTTAACAACAACTTAAAATGTATATAACTGAAGTTTAGGAAAAGGTGACTAGAGTGGCACAGACACCAAATACAGGCACCAGCTGCCATAGTTGTACCTACTTTGTAGGGCTGCAGGTATGCAACGCCTTCAAGTGAGGCTTCCAGGTAGCAATGGAAACCGAGTTCTCATCAGCCGCATAACTACGCCAAACACACTGCATGCAGAATACACAAAACCAGGAAGAAGACAAAAGTACAAAGAAGACAACCCCCCACCCACAAAAAAAAGATAAATTAAAAGGGTGATAAAAAAACCCAAAAACAAAAAAAAACAAGGGAGAGGAGGGAGTCAGAAGAAAGAGGAAGAAGAGGATGAGGAGAGTGGAAAAGGAAACAAATTTAAAAAGCTGATTAGTGAAACCAAAAAACACGTTTGTCACACGTCTGTGGTTGGGCGGAGGTCAGGCATGGATACATGCCTGTGGGAAGGCAGGAGGCTCTCATAGTATCGCCACGTGGCGTCGAGGTAGGGCCTGGTGCTGTCGGTGGAGTAATAACGCCACGCAGCCTGGTACAACATGGGGACGGACAGGATGAAGAGGAGGAGACAAGAGGAGACAAGAGGAGGTGGAGGTCAGGAAAGGGGGAGATGGGAACATAAGATGGGAAAGGACAGTGGGAGAGAGGAGCCAAAAGGAGAAAAATGGAGAGGCATGTGGGACGAAATTAGGTGAGAGAGCAGAGGGAGAGAAGGAAGCGTATGGAGAAATATATGAGGAGGACAACGTGAGGTCAACGCCACTAAAATTCAGGATGAAACAGAGACATGTGTGAGGATCAGGCTGGAAAAGAAGGAAATGTGTGAAGCAGACAAGAGGAGAATGGCAAGAATAACTCTGCCAAATTGGTGTTTGTGGGCTTGAAAACTGGAGAGTCTTAGAGGGGCAAAAAAACTTCCTGAGTTTAGGGAGTTTACTACACGATGAGGGAGCACAGGGCTGGACAGAGTGAGGCTACATGCTATGTGCTTTTTATTGGGTAGTTTCAGGGTTTCGTAGAGTCCATGGAGGAAAAAGAGAAACTGGAGAATGATAATGAATCATTTAAAAACATTGCATATTGAACAGTCACTCAGTTTAGTTCAATGCTGCGAAGTACTGTTTTTGAATAACAGCAACAATTCAGAATAATAAGTTTTTATTTTCCAGCCCATTAACAGTAATGTGTCAGAGCAACAGAAAGAGAGCGGGCTGTCTGCTTTACCTGGATGAGATAGGCGGCTGGGTTTCTCCTTTTCTCAAAGTGCTTCTGCCTGTGCTGCTCCTGGACCTTCAGGGCAAAGCCTGAGCCCAGAATACCCTGGTACGATATTAATCAGAATGAATACTGGATGCATGTGTACGCCAAAGATGCTCAAGTATCACTGAGCAGCTGAGTAAGACACTGCAACACAAATGAGAACATCTGGTGTGGCTGCATGAAAGGTTACACAGCCAACTCAGAAAAGGCATGTAATGTGCTCATTTCTGTAGAAGGAAGAGTTTGACAGTTTGGGAAATATGCTCATTCACTGTCTTGGCGAGTGTTATATGAGAAGATCGCTACAATCCTCAAAGCACATTGTCATAAAAAACATTTTTGCTGAAATGTCCGTGGTGCTGGGATGCACTGAGAGTTTGAATATGTTGAACTTTGACCTGAGGTGTGCTGATCTTTATGGGTACAGCCAGCACGGTTGACCACAGCTTGAACTTAAAGATGTATTGTGTTGGCAGGAATGTGTGCCATCCTGCAGGTACATATACATTCTTCTTCAAGTGCTCATCAGAACATCGCTACATAGAGCCACTAGAAGTCAAAAAGGCCAAAGCACACTTTTAATTAAAGTAAGAATACAGATTTCGCTGAGTCACGTCAATCCTCATATAATGTCCTTTCACATAGAACATGGAAGAAAAAGTAAATTATTTCCTTCCTAAGTAAATATTCCCTGAGCCTCTCAGGTCTACAATCAAATATTAGACAGAAATGACACTGGTCTTGCGAGGCAAATAACTGACATGACAGAAAGACTATAAAAAGAAAATACTGACTTACTGCTGGCAAGGCAAAGAAGGAGATGCCCAGGAGGGCAAACCCTGCGGACAGCATCCGCCCTGTCCACGTCTTTGGTGTCTTGTCTCCATAGCCAATGGTTGTCAGAGTGATCTGTGAAAACAAACTACTCATCATCCAGTCCTGAATGCTGCTCATATTGAGGCTCTGACAGTTTCTATAGATGAGAGACATTTCTGTCTGTAACAGACACCAACCATTGTAAGCTTGACCAAAAAGTCTTTTTGGTACCATTTTCTATTTAAATACCCTTTATCATTGCTTTATAAGCTGTAATTAATTAAAGCTGAATAAATCATCTATCAGTGCTGTATAGATCAGTTATTAACAGGTGCAGCATTTGGAACCCAGGTCAGTAAAAATGCTATTAAGCAGGAGTTTATCCTCATCCAGCAGGACATTTTTAGCTTGTTCTTGAATTTGGTTTATTAACAACCTGTTAACAATTACGTATATACATTTACTGATTTTTGTTTGAGTTTTTTTTTTTTTTTTCACCTTGCTATTAATGGCTTCTATAAAGCATTATAAAATGACTCATTATTAATAAGAAAGCCATAAATTACAGCTTATTAAGCCATATAAAAAGTACCTTATGAAAAAGTGTTTTTTAATTTTCCTCATTGCTGTGAGAATTAAAGACTAAATTCTGTGTGTTGCTACACTGTGGAAGTGATGGCAGATATTTAAAAAATCCCAGTACCTAGAACAGAAATTATCCACGAAACATCCTTGGGGTAAATGTAAAAAAAAAGTTTATTTTTTATTTATTTATTTTATGATTTGGTCCTTTTAAGCAAAAATAAACTGTGGCACACTTGAATCAAAATGCATCTTCTGGTTACACAGCATGCATCTAAGTGCGCTGAACTTGATGTGTCACTGATGTGACCAAATGATTTATGATTGGTCCAACTACCTGAATATTTTCCACTGATTACTTTGTGTTAAATGTCTTTTGGTGTGCAGAACTGTTTTCTTTTGCATACTGCTGGATTTATCGCATGGAGGCATGATTTGAAATGATGCCTTCAGGCAGTGCAATCACATCTGAGTGATTAGACCTGTGTGGATGCTTTATAGCAGCAAGTCTCTCTGGCCTTGGCTCTAAGTACACCGAAGAAAGCCTGTGGGAGGAGTGGAAGCATAGTGTGTGTGTTCTTGTTGTCTTTTATATGTGAGGACCTACATAAGTCTCTAAGGATGATTTGTAAAAACACAACGAGAGGCCATTTTGACAATATTACACCTTCGACTGAAAAGAAGGAACCAAAAAATTATGTTTTAATAAAAGAGGGAAGAGAGCTAATTATGATAATGATTTGTCATGATGGTACTTAGCACATGAATATGTGACTGCTGAATGGAGTTATTTACATGTGTTCAGCACAAGTCTGAAAAGGAGCATTTAATGCAGTGTGTTTACTGTTTAATGGCAGGAGCAAAGAAACTTGGCTGAGAACCGGAATTGGCACTCCACCAAAACTCTGTGTTTGCCTTCAATACTCAGTCTGTCTGTTTTATCTGCTGTTCTGTCTACACATATATGCATCTATTTCTTCTCCTGTGTTGGCAGCATGATTTCTCTGGAGTATCTTTCATTCATGCTCTGATTGCCTTGCATGACAAAGGTGACTGCATCCATTTGGTACTGCAACATTATGATTTTTTGAGCTGCTATGAAAATGGTGGTTAATGGAACTGTGCAGGGCTGATGTTTATGGAGGAGCTGTCAGTGCTCAGAGGCAATTACAAAATGGAGCAGGAGAAAATATTAGCAAAGACACCAGTTTTAAGCATTCAGTGCAGGACCCATTTATGTGAATGGGTAACAGTTTAACTTTGCGCTCTCTTGTTGCTCAAAAAACCAAGACAAGTACAGTCTATGGCTGTAGCAAACAATCAGCAATGTAACAGAGCTTAAGATATTTGAGGTGGAGGGACAGGAATGAGAAAAAAAAGACTGAATCCTGGCAGGCAGAGCTGCAGATATTTCTCCGGACTCACCGTGCCCCACCATAAGGCATCAGCGTAGGTAGCAAACTCCTTGTTGAACTTGTGCTCCACAAGGTAGACGAGGAACGAAGAGAAGATGAGAACCAAGAAGCCGATGTACCAGGCGGTTACCAATTCCTGCAGGCAAAGGTCACAACTGACTTTTAGAGAGTAATTGTGAAAAAAAAGACAATTCTGTTAATGCGTAACCACTTTGGCATATGAATATACACCGTCGATAATCCGCATCACCAGCTTTTCTATGAACGCTGAGGACAATGTAACAGAATGCCCAAGTTATAACCCTTTATTAAATCTGTGATTTAACTCCACTTCAATCACTTCAGATTAGTTCCTAAGACGGAGGTACTGTCCTGTTTGCTTTTACAGCAGGGTGAGAGCTTTCACCCAAATACAAAAGTGCACAAGAGCAGGTACATATGTTGTTAGGGTTATAAGGCCGACCATTTACCTATTAGTAAGATGATGTTGTCAGGAGGGAATCACGCTTAAATGGAGCAAAAATCAGGTTTTGAGCTGGTTCAGAACATTTTATTGTGTAAAGCCTCAGGCTCAGGATCGAGTTTTGTTATTTTAGAGTCTTTGTGTGTCATGTGTTGGAGGTGGATGCACAATTCCCAGTGGCAAGGTTGAAGAATACACAGAGTACTGAATGTGTTGCATTATCCTGGATAGCTAATGGTCAGTCATGGACAAAAAAAGAGCAAAAATATAGCCTAAGGTCTCATTATTTAGTTTGATTAGTTTTATTATGTTTATTTGTCAGGGGCCATATACAATAACAATCATTTCATACATCATAAGTTTTTGGCCCGTGCAGTACTCTAACCTGAGCACTACGCTAGACAGCAGTTCACGTAACATTTACTGTAAATGACCATCTCTGTTGTTAAGCTATCGGTACTGCTTACTGCAGCTGTTCCACTGCACTGCAACCTCAAAACACACCACAATACACAACACAGCACTGCTATTTTAAGATTCAATATAGAGCATAATCTATAGAGCATTCTGTCTTAAGCATCAAGACATGTCTCAATACTGGGCAAACAAAACAAAAATGATCTGTATGGCTGCATACCACCAGAACCTGAGAAAGTATGCATCTGTAATGTAGGTGAGCTGACTCTTTAAGTCAATGTGTCATGACATTTTCTTTTACTTCAGGCTACATAACTGTGTTTCTGGGGTAATCTTTTCATTCAGAGTGAACTAGAAAGTACTCAATGGATCATCTACGGTGGCCCAAAAGTCTTTTCAAAGAAGGCCTTGAAAGAACACTGGTTACATACGCAGTCTTACATCATTTGACCTTTTCATTCAAAATGTAATTATTCAGTTTGAACGTTCAGCTTTGTTACAGGAGACGAAGTTGGTCCGTCCTGGCCTCTACATCTACAGGGTCATCCTGGCCTAAGAAAGGAGTAAAAACATGTTAAAAGAAGGGGGTTGTGTGGGTGGGAGGCGTATCTCAGAGAGGTGAGTATGAGTTCAGGTAAGAAAAGCAAGAAATGCCTGAGTCAGAGTAAAAACTGCCCTCCGTTTCCATCACCCCTCTGTGTTGCTATGTTTATAAAGATCTATAGCCTGCCATGCTATAATCCTGTGTTGTCCTGTGCACAATGACAAAAAAAGTAGTGATTCGAGTCATCAGTTGACAAACACGAAGTTGACTTGCACTTTGTGAGTTGAGTCACTTTTCAGCCCTTTGTTGTCATTGCACACAGAGCAACACATTTAAACTGACATTTAGATGGACAATACTGCTTATGTTTACTTTAATGTCATGACAGTAAACTACAGCTCATGTCAGAGTCCTTTTTAGGTTAAAATGATTACCTTGCATTTAAACAAACTATATTACTATATTTACAGTGTATACTGGGGCAGCAGGGTGGTGTAAGGAGGTCAGGACATCTTGCTCTGCAGCTAACAACAACAAGAGTGTATGTACATCGGCCGTTCATCTGTGACAGCCCACCTTGCTGTGTGCATACACCACCGAGCCCAGCAGCTTCCAGGTGCCTCCTCTTCGGTCCATTCGCACCATGCGTAGGATCTGCAGGAAGCACGCAGGCTCCATGCAGGACTGAGGTGGCAAAGATGTTGCCTTGGGTACCAGCCGACACCGACACCACTGCCACCGACGCTATCAGCACTATAATGTCTGGAGGGCAGAGGGAACACACACACACACACACACACACACACACACACACACACACACACACACACACACACACACACACACACACACACACACAGAGGCTTACCAAAAGAAAAAACAGGAATTCATTATGACACAAGCAAAGAAACAAACTATATGATATCTGGCATTGTGTTCACGGTTTTTAGTTTTATACAGACTCCAAACTCATTTAACTGAATGGAAATAATATTGTGGAGCACAGCTTAATCTAAATTAAGTTTAGTTGTGTTCTGCAATTTGTGTTTTAGTCTTTGTCCACACATTGTATTTTATTTATTTTTTTTTTGTCATCTCTGTGTTCATGTTGTTTATTTTCATTATATTTCTTTGAACCCTGTTGAGCTTGAGTTTATTACATTTGAGTGTGGACAGGATTTGTTTAGGACCTTTTCATGCAAAAGCATCATCTGAAACACCTAAACACTGGATAACGTTATATGAACAGATCACACATGAACATTTACATGAGCACAAAAAAAGTAAAAGTCACAGGAGCTGAAACGTGTTCAACCCTGACAGCTGATTAGTTTAAAAGACTGGCCTAAAGACAAGTATATCTGACTAATATTGACCGTAATGTGAAACTGGCTTTTTAAAGATGGCTCATCCAAGCCTTGAAGTCAAAATATCTGGGACTAGCTTGATGTCTATCATGTTGGGCATCTACAGTACAATCATGTGCTGTGAACTCTTCCTATATACACTGTACGTTTGTACAAGTTTCCTGGCTACCATATGCATCTGTTGTGGACACAAACAGGGTAGTGGTGAAGAACGTATTGGCTAAAACTCACACTCAGTGTATTTGAAATGATCAAGATCTCTGCATTGCATGTGACAAAGATTATGATGGTCTGCAGGTTTCAGATTTGATTCTCTTTTCATTCTCCCATAAGCACAGACTATAAGTTTGAACAAAGTGTATTACTGCATGTGCTGAAAATTGTGACAGACAGATATACAAACATCAACAAACAAAGTCCCAAAGGGAGAAACAGGCAGACATTTAGATTTCACTATTCAGAGGAAGTTCGTACAGAAACCACACTGGACAATAATTAAACAAATAACATTAGACCTACAAAGAAAACAGACAACAGACAAGTAACATGCGTCTGTGACTCAAGAAATAACTTTTTTCCCTCTTCCCCCCTTTTGCTCCTCTCTCAAACAGATCTTCCATTTCAGTGATGCTCCATGTGAAACTCTACCCCTGAGTAGTGTTATTCAATTCACTCTGTGCAAGAGATTTTTCCTCATATATGGCATAACCAGGGCTTTCTCTTCTCTTTTTTTTTTTTTTTTTGTTTTAGAAAAAATGCTGACCAAGGTGTGGCTAATGGCTGGTGTTCTAACCCATAGACCAGCTGACCCATAGCTGGAGGAGGTAAAAGGGGAAAAGTCAGCAGCAGCCCCATGAAAAATACATTAATGACACCCAGGAGAGGAGAGACTCTGGGGCACCTGAGCTGCAGTTGGGTTCCCTCCCTTTGAAGGTGCAGAGAGAAAAACACGAGACATGTGAGTGACAGAAGGACGAATGTGTGTGTGCAGTATCAGTACACGTGGTCGTGGTGTGTGCCCATGTCAGCAAAAGTGCACAGGCCCATAAGCCAACAGTCAGAGGGGGTAGGTATTCCTTCCTTTCATGGTTTGAAAACAAAATACTCAAAAATGTCTGGAACATCTCATGGAGGGACTTTTGGAAAGCTGACTATTTTTAATCCTAAACTTCACAAACCCACGTAAAATAATAATGGGAGCTCTTCCAGCCAGTAAAAAAGACTTGCACGAATGTGAGCTGTTACTGGCAGGTACCAGCCACGATTACTGCTGCGGCAGGAGTCACTTGTAAACCTGTGCATAACACAGTAATGTCCAGTATGTGAAGGAAGGTGAAAATATACTCATTGGATGATACTGAAATGAAGGTTATAATATACAAAACCTACACTTTTCAACTGAGTTCAGTCCAGTTAGCAGACAACTAAACATCTTTTCTAGCAGCAGGGCGGTTATCAACTCTAACAGTGAACTTTTACTTTGAAAAATATGGACAGTAAAGGCTTTATTTACTTTATTAAATTTATTAATTTTTTCTTATTTATTTGCTGTGTGAAGTGAATGAAGTTGGGTGGCTTTGAGCCTTGTTTCTCATTGAAATGAAGGGGAGATTGCATCATTAGACCGACCCTCCATGCTTGGTGAATGCCCACATCTTTACATCAGTGAAAGACAATATCCAGACTGGCAATGGCTTGTTCATGCTGCTGCCGCCTGGAAAGCCATGTACAAGTGTTGTAACATCAGACTGCAGAACAGCTGACTTCTAAATTCATCCACCCTTACTTCAACATATTCTTTTCTTGTATTTTTTGTGCAGCCCTTTTGTATGTTGATGAATGACCTCGAACATTGAACATAAAATAGGCTTACAATTAAAAATGTGTTTTTTCACAGAGCTGCAACATCATCAAGGTTGTTTTTTTAGACTTAAGAAAGCTCACCCAGTGGCGCAGGTGGCTCAGTCGGTAGAGCGCGCGCACATGTATGAGGTCGTGGGCGTAACCACAGCAGACCCTGGTTTGATTCCTGCCTGGGGTCCCATTTGCTGCATGCTCTTCCCCCCTCTCTCTCCCACCTTTCCTGTCACTCTTCAGCTGTCCTATGTACAATAAAAGCCCCCCCCAAAAAAAGAAAAGCTCACCCAAAACAACATTAAAACATTATATAGCTGTTTCTAAGGTTCAATAAGTACTCTATGTTTGTCATGTCTTAATACCAATATCCAGTATCATCTTTGAACTTTGAACTGTGTAAAGAAAAGCAATATGATTTCAACTGTGAATCTACTGATGACTTTCTGGTCAGATGACTTTTTTAAGTCGTGACATAAGATATCAAATGTCTGTTACAGTACTATATTCTCATATTGTGAAATGCGGGCAGAGGCACAAACAGATATAAACTAGATAAATGGACAAATAGATTTTATTGTCCCCACAGGAGAAGGTTGTGTTTCCACAGAGTGTGCATTATGTGCCTCCCGAACAAAGATACATTTACAGAAAAACATTCTAGTGATTAGAGATCCTTGAAATTTAGCACTGCTCTGGCAGAGGTGACAAAACTCATACTTAAGTGTGCCTTTTTCCATCCATATGTCCTATATCTAGTACCACATGGGAGTAGAGTGAAAATCGAGTTGAGAGGTGTCCAGAGTCATGCTATGGTCAAGAGCCTGCTGAGCGATGGCTCTATTATTGAGATCAGAGAGGTTGAAGGTTGGGAGACCAATGATTTTGGAGGCAGTGTGTGTAATACGGGACAACGTGTTCCTGTTGAGGGGGAGCAGTAAAGTATTACAGACTGAATTATGCTTTTTTAAAGTAGTAACAAAACGTGGGGGTTAACAGAGAGTGCTCTGCGAATGGCAGAGACTCTCAGTTGGCAGTGTTGTGGATGTCAGTGATGTGTGGGTGTGAATTTGTTCTCCAGTGTGATTCAGAGGTATTTGAACCTGTCGATCTGCTTGTCTGTCTCACTGCAGATGAAAATGGGGTTCACAGAAGTGCAGTGTGTGTTGGGGTTCCTTTGTGTTATTAACCTTCAGCTGTAGATAGTTATTATAACACCACTGAGCGGAATGAGAGAGGAGTGTTGAAAAGTCAGAGCACTTAAAGTATGAGGTGATGGGAGATGGGCTAGTGGGCAAACAACATTTCAGCCTCTCAAGTACCCAAACTTATGGATTTTCACTGCAGGTGTTACACTGATTTCCCAAGCTGCCTCTCAAAGTACACTGTCATCATTTTCGTAATGTGTTTTATACCAAATTGTGATGATCACCATTTGAAAAAGAGTAACAGCTGCTGTAATGAACAGCATTAGCAGCAAATCAACAACTAGTTTACTTTAGTATTGAAAGATAAACCAAGATATTTATTTTTCTGTCCATAACGAATACATACAGGATTTAGGAACAAAAGCCTTCATTTACAGCATAAAGTGTTCTGACCATCAGGGTAAAAAAAATGTTAGGAAGATTATATGATATCACAGTCCATATTCAGGTACAGATTCCAGGACATTATCCAACACATTTCACGTGGACTAACCCCAGTGAATGATGGGAACGGTGCAGCAGGAGTCATTCATTCAGGTTGTCAGCAGCTGTTTTCCTCAGTCCTCAGGGAGGATTACTGAATGCTGATGGATTTGCTCCTAATGGGCTTTGTATGACTGCAGTGGACAAAACCAACAGCTTACACTACCGGAGGTGAAATTGGTTCCAGTAATTAGCGAGTTAATTCTGGTCACTCTGGGACTCAAATATGTATGTTTAGCACTCATACTTAGAGAACACTACACTTAAACATAAATGAACAGAGACACATGCAGTCCCAGTAACTCGAGTTACGGGTCCAACCAAAGAGTACAACAGAAGACCACACAAATTACACACACACATATCAACAGACTGATGGACTAACAAAGCCTTTGGTCACGACAGCTAACATTTAATTTGAATATTAACATGCAGAAACTAGATTACATATTGAATAAATCTATTGTAGACATGAAATGAGATAAAAAATATATACTTTTTATCATTTTTTCTTTTTTTTTTAGGGGAAAACATATTGGCTAAGATTAAAGAATCAGATGCCTAAAATGCCATGATTTGCAGGAATGATTCCCCAACAAGTCTAAATGATTGCTGCACTGTTACTATGATTATTAGCAATTTTACCAAGCATGTTTGGTTTTAGACAAGATTAGCTTTTCTACCAGAGGGGTGGGATTAATTAACATCATAATTATTCATCATCATTTTTTTGAAAACTCCCTGCTGTTGGCTCACTGACAAATACTGTCATGGTAATGTTTCCTTTGCAATAACAAAGTGGTTCTAGCGTGTACGGTAGGTAGAGGGTCTGTTTGGCTTAGTGTTACTTTAGGAAAAAATGTAAGTCAGAGAGAACCCACATGAGGCCAAGAAGAGTTCAATCATTTAAATATTTAAACACAAATATCACTGATCCCATTTGGTATTTACTCACTTACTGTTCTCAGCACAGTGCTGTGGTAGTGGCACTTTTTATTCTATACAAAACTCCCATAATCCCATTCTTGTATGCATGTTAAATTTGATTATATCACACAGTGCGAGAGGTGCAGTCACATATAGAGACATGAACACACATTCTATAATGCAGTACAGTCACAGGGTTTCTCTCTGTGAAGAAGACACAGACAGCACAAACACACGGTGGGACTGATCATCGTGTGTACCTGCTTCACATCCTCAGCAGTCTCTGTACAGCTCAGGTTGTCTGAGTTCAACTCATTTTCTCACTTTATCCCATCATCTCTCTCATTTTTTCACACTCTCTGTCCCCGTGCCTCTCTCTCTTACGCTTAAACCACAGCAACCGCTACAAAGTGTGACAATGGAAGCTCATGGCACCCTGTGTGACCTCTGAGCCTCGCTCTCCCTCCCTCCAGCACCCTACTGTACTGTTTCCAAGAAGGAGCAGAGAGATCCATGTCTAAACAGTGGAAAGAAGAAAAGGCAGTTCATGCAACCTCATTACGTAAATGCTCCCTGCTCTTATGAGCTCTGACCACAAATGAAAGTGACACGAGCAAACTATGGTCAATAGCGTGCTGTGGAACAGTGCTTACGTCTGACATCAAATTGCATTCACAGGGAGGACAACTGCGGTCCACTACAGGGCAAGTAGAAGGCAACTGAAGGGGGGGATAATACTCCTGCTGGAAAAAAATGTACTTTTTTGGGGGGAATTATTTATGTGTGTTTCCAGGAAAGAGACCAAACAAAAAGATGCTCCAACAGCTCACCTATGACGCAGAAAGGCTTCCTGGCGAAGCGGAGTCGTCCCTGCCACCCTCTGTAGCGACAGCAGCATCCTGCCGACCAGATACGGATGATGTACTCCAAACCAAATACCACGATCATCACAAACTCCTGTTCAAAAAGACAGCAACAGTACTTGTTTTGGCAGTGTGTGAGTGATGGTAACAGAGACATGATATATCAGTCACTGCCCCTCAGTGTAGATTACAAATACATCATCACATATTATTGTACAAATCATTAATGCAATGTGTTTGTCATTAGAATGGGTGCCAGGTTGAAGTTTTGTGTGTGATAATAACACCAACAGGTCAGCCTGGGTTCCATTAGATAACAACACTGATGCAGTTAGTGCAGTGCAATTTTTGAAAAGGGTTGCAGGGTAATAGTGTGCAGTATATGTTTGACTGTATTAAAAAAAAGCGATCTCTCCTTTCAGTTAGAGCCTTTTGAAAAACATGTTGAGTCATAATATTGAGTCATACCATTTTTGTTCTTGTGCCCACTAGTAGCTGGTTCTGTCCTTTTTGACTTTCTCCCTAAAGGCGACTTTGAACTCCATTTAGTGTCATTAGTACTTAAAGTAAGGAAAGTTCCCAGCCTGAGGGCACACACTCAAACAAGTGAGCCACTGATCTGGACGTCTAACTTTAAGCTGTTTATAACATAGAAGGTATTCTTTGCACTCCTAATTCCACATCTTCCATCAAACCTCATAAATCACCATTTGCACAAATCACTCAAATGGCTCAAGTTTTCTATTTTCATTCCTCCTTTTCTACTTCAATTCAGCACTTCCACCCTTCCAGTCCAATTGAAACTTACACACAGCGGGTAGGAACATTTGTGCTGCAACTTCATACTGTGCTTGTAGATTTACTTACTGTTATGTGTTTGGGGTTATTTTTCAACTTAGAAAGAGAAAATGGGAAGCTGTGACTTGCTGGTCACCATGAGGGACGTAACAGCACCGGTCCTACAGTGAGGACCTCAGCAGTGGGGTCAGTATCTGCAGCTGCTGGAGAGCACCGGTCTACAGACTGGTCCTTAGCCTGCAAGTTTTTTTATACCTATATATTTTGCATGTTTGTACTATGATCAATAAATAGTTGTGGATGGAACCAAATGTGTGTTTGTATCGTGGCTGTTCTTGAGAATCATATTCTACTATTTACAATGCTCTGAGGGGGTAAAGGCTGTAAATTTGACCATTATACTGCAGTAAGATCCGTATTTAAATGTGAGAGTGCATAGCTTAAAATTAACAATGGTCCTTATGATGTATTACAGGTGAGAGGAGAAGTTTTTCAGGTAGTTGAAAGCAAAAATGATGTGTAAAAACAATACTTTTGTCATGTGTCAGCGGACTAATTTACCTAGTCCTCCCAGTTCTTTACACCTCGGTGGAAGCGCAGACAACAAAAGGTCCCACTTTAAGTTCCTTGAGAATGGTTTCTGGGACTAAAAGTTCCTGGTACTTTTGGTGGAAAGTTTTTTGGTTTTGGCTGATTTCAATATGTGTAGACTAATTTTACTACCTTTCAGGAAAGAAAAAAGAAACAAAACAACATTTTATTCCTGGCAGTGTTGGGAAGGCTTAGAAAAGCCTTTGTGGAGGTAACTACATTTTTACAGAAAATTACCCATAAAAAAGTTTGACTCCATAATTTCTGTATTGTTAGCTCATTACAAACACACAAGAAGTTGCCCAATAATCCGCCTGCAAAAATATACAGTATTGCATCATATTGTATTGCACAAGCATTTCACATTTCAAGCCATTAGTCATTTAGATTGGCTGATGTTTGTCCAGTTCTTACCAGAATGAGGAGACAGTGGGAGGAGAAGTCCTGATGAGGCGGAATGGTTGAGAACACAGAGAGGACCAGGCAGCTGAAGACCAAGATGAACCTAAAGAGAACAACAGGAAAACAAAGGAGAGAATCATAAATACAACACTCACACACACACACACACACAAAATTGGAATCAAACATGATGATATCAATGGTCTGACCTCTGAAACCACCACATTGACCAACAGATTACATCTTAAATTCCAAAACACAATTTTAACTGGTCACAAATATGCTGTTGATCATAGAAATGTGCACTAAAGTGGAATGGTCTGCTGTATTTTCCTCTGTGACAAACTCTTGAACCCATTCTGGTACTGAAGGAGGACCAGAACATGAACAACCTGGCAGCACAATCACAGAACTTATTTCCTCTCTGCAGTGAACCATGAACCCAACTATTATTCCATTTCCTGAGATATCAAGTTAATCATGCTTGTTTTTGTGTAACGTGATTTGCAAGAAACAAGAAGTGAAACTGCGGCTATTGGAAAACAAGCAACATCCGACCATTTCCACACTCCGACTGTCGCTCCCTTCGCCAGGAAACCATGGCCTTCCATCTTCATAACCATAACATGTTTTTTTTCCATCATATAAATCTTCCAAGAACACATCGTTGTGTGAAATACAAGTGTGGGCTTTAGAGTTACTGGGGCTCTTGATGCTTAACGGTGAGAGCACATCTGTGTTTTATCATCTCAGATCTCCTCTTAAGCCTCCTGGAGAAAGACCGGTTGACACTGTGTGTGTACTCTCTTTTTCAATGTTGTCCAATGAGAGGCTTAAGTAAAGCAGACATTGCTTTTTTCAGTCATGTCCTGCTTCATGTTTGTGCAGTTACACATTAATAATTCAAACTAGAGACCATTCGGTGAGCTCTAACCTTTAAGCCTTGAAATTTGTTAGGCACTTTTACTTCACTGTTCATAGACTTCACTCTCAGTAGGAGCAGGTAGTGATAGTCAGTGAGATTTTGTACTGATATCATAAAATAATATGTATGACAGAAATCTAAAGGAGCATAAATTTAACATACTATACACCCAGCCCTCAGTGTATGTGCAAACATGAGAACACGGACCACCCTCCATCCCTCTTCTATCATACAGGACTGTGAATATATTCATATGCATATGAATATACAGGACTGTGCATTTTACAACTTCTTACTGAGTGTAATGATCCTGCTCTAATTCTCAACCAGAGCACGATTCATTTCATTTTTAAAACGGTTTTGCCCAATATAATCAATTTCTACTCGTAAAATTGTCATGACATTGGCTCCGTCCATGATGCAGTTTGTCCATCTCCACAGCTGTATTGAAGTAGAGACTGGGGACTCCTTACTATCAGCCCCTTGTTGCCAGATCAACTCCAGATTATCACAGTTGAAAGAAAGCCTTTCAAGCTAGAAAATCGGGGGATCGTCAGGATAATGTCCAGCATCTGAATGGTGCCTGTGTGAAAATGGTGGGTGTATGAAGTGGGTCAGTGTCTCATAGCCCACAGCACAGTACAGGACTGTGCTACTCTGACCCCAGTCGGGCCCTCTTTGACATCCAGAGAGCTGAAATGGAGGTCAAAATTTTCCACAGCCACAAGGATGTTTATGTCATTATTTCTGGACCCATACGTTCTCCTGCTCTGTCACGCGGGCTCCGATAGCTGCAGGAGGTTCCGAGTGAAATGAAAGCATAAAGTATCAAAAGTTTGAGGCTTGGTCTGTTGACATTTCCAGAGATTTGAATAATGTGATTTTGATTGGAGGAAAACATCGAGTGACAAGCATTGTGATGCTGTCAGCTGAAAAGCAAGCTCCTTGTCACTGGCACACCTACGCCTCTCGCACTTACAAGGTTGTCAGACCGAAAATTACAGAGTGACAATCAACTTCCTTCATCCATAGCCTTACTGGCGTTTCCATTTTGAATAGATTTATTTTAAATTTTAGTAGAGAACTACTGAAAAGCAGCCTGACAGCGTCATTAAGCTCTCAACGAAGTTCACTAATTAATCCCACAAACTAGTGGTCTCTCAGCAGGCCTTGGTCCCAGTGTGTCATGAAGCCCTGAGCTCGTGGCCGGCAGGAATTAATCTGAAGTGTCTTGCTCCACACTTTCAGCACAGTGATCGCTCTTAACCTTCCAAACAGCAGCCGCTGAAAATTAAACTAGTTTACACACACAAACACACGCTCGCAGTCCCAACATAGAGACATCTGTCCTTCCACCCACTCACCCAATCACCTCTTTCAAATGCACCCTCCAACCCTTCTCCACTTAGATAGAAACAGAAGGAGACCCAGCACCACTGAATGAGCGGTGAGTGCTGCTCTGATTTGCATAATTTAATTGATATCTGTGGAAAATAAGTTACAACACCAATAACTAATGTCCACAGGTGGATAAAAACAGATATCAAGCGGTTCTGTGTCACCTTTTGATCTTATCTTATCTCTTATCTTTTATCTGTGTACAAGGGTGGAGCCAGACGAGGGGCAAAAGCTGGTGCAGTCCCTCCTCCCCAGAATCAGATAGGCCACCCCTCCCCCGGGTCAGAGGCTGACTAGTTAGAGGTTGGTTTGTTCCTCTATATGAAGTTACTGTCAACATTTCTTGTTTGAAAGTTAATTACAACAACAAACAGATGCAAAAGAACTACACAGAGACACAAAACAACCACACACTACACGTCACATTTTGGGGGTCTTGCTTCTACTGTATGTAGGAGCGGTGGAGGGGTCATTTACACGTCTGTATCTGAGGGTGTAGCCTTTTGGGTGATATAAAATTCATATAAGAATATCTGAATTAGTTTGTTTATTACATTAAATAGTGTAACTATTTATAATGTACAATTTATTCTTGCCAAGAGCCAGGGCTTTAATTTCAGTCAAAACACATTTCCCTAATGTTCAAAGATACATACTGTGGAAAGAGAAATGCAACCTTGGATCCACAGACTGATGGGGTGTAATGTGTCAAGAACCATTACTCTGAAAGTCATCAAAAAAATCTGTTCTAATGACCCCTGGTCACGTGTTAATTGGGTTACAGCGCATTAATAGAGTAATGATGCTGTAATGACCATATCTGATTGGGTTTCTAAGTCAGATAATTTAAAGAGGAAGCTCTCACTCACATGACATGTAGATATGTCCATGTATGCTGTCCATGGTCCTGAAACCAAATTCTGCTCCAGTTTTTGGATTGTACTCGTGGGTTGTTCATCCATCATTAAGTTTGGCTTTCACAGTAAACCATCATGCTATTTAACCTCGGTTGATATGATTGCAGATATTAAATTGTCCATGCCAATGTAGCTATTAACTATCTTTTCCTATTATATTTTTTACTCAGTTGTGTATCCGCTCCAAACCACATAATACTAGACTTGCCAGTTGGTATACCAGAAAGGAATGCACTTTACCCTGATGTACAAACAGGAAATAACAAATAACTTTTCCATACTGTCGGACAAATACCACACAGTCAAAAATCAACTGAAACTAAAATGTACTTAGTTTGATCACTTTGCTAGCCCTGTGGGCTGCACTTACCATAATTCACATTATTAATTAATGTGTCAATTATTTTCCCAATTAAAAACTCTAAAGGATATTTCATCAATTTGTAGAGTTAGTCTAAGAAGATGTCATTTGATACAGGTAAATCTTCATCCCCAGGTGAGAGGGTCAGCATACCGTTCTCAAATACCTTAGCTAGGGTTGCAGACATAATAAAAAAGGGCTGCCTTTCCACTTCTTAAATAAAGAGGTGGGGAACAGGGGAAGTGTCTGTCATGTTAATGGCAGCTGTGCTTTAACCATAGTAACTTTAACCCTTGTATTGTCTTCACTTTTGGGACCCTCTGGTATCCCTCGGGCACATTTGTGGTTTTAAAAACTATTCTGAAATAAAATCTTACTTCATAAACCATTAACATATATTGTCTTTATCTCAATTTCAAACAATAGAGATAACATTTATGTTTAATGATTGAAATCAGTCTCTACAAGAAGACAATTAACAATGGAAGTGTGACTCGTTTTTGTGTCTTCCCTCACTGTGGCTAGAGAAGCTGGGGTCCTGGGCACATGTTGTCTCCTTTAGATGTGCAGTGTCATTAGTGCCTTGCCTAAGCTCCTCAAGGAAAAAAGTCGTCTTCTTTGGAGCTTCCTTTGGTTCCAGTCTGGGTTGATTGCCATCCAGATTGTAAATGTATTATAGGCTGAGACATCCAGCTTGTTGTAAAAGATCACGAGTGGCGACTGTAGTGTTCTTCTTTGACAGCTGTGGCAGACCAGCAGCTTGTCTGAGTTGTATTTGGTGTTGCTGAAGTCAAGAATGACCTCTGGCTTACGGTGCCCCTGGCTACTTATTGTTCCATCCCTGTGTAGAGTGCTCATGAGCACTTTCCCCTTTTTTTTGGTATGTAAGATACCAGGGACAATATTGGCCATGAACATAAAGTTGGAGGATTGGACTGACCTGACAGAGGGTAAAGACTTCAGGAAAGTGAGAGCAAACAGCTTCTCTGTGCTTAGATTATAATAGTGTAACGTTATCTGGGTGTGTTTGTGTCTGTGTATGTGTGTGTGGGCATGTTCCTGTGTGTCTCTGTGTATGCGGGTCAAACTGACCCAAAGACCATATGAAAGATGTAAATGTGTGGGGTATAGTAGCAAATTATTTGTTTTGTTTGTATATGTTTATCACAGAAAATAAGCTAAGGCCATTGAGTTTCAGGTAGAAAAAATTATAATTCTACCATTTTTTCTTCTTGTAAAAATTTGAAACGGGTCAATTTGACCCGAATACCATACAAGGGTTAAGAGGAGACCAGGATACAAAGAGGAACCTAAAACCCAATAAAAGACGTGTTCTGGGCCATAAAAGTAGTCCTGTCTGTCAGGCTTTCAGATGTCTGTCTGTCTTGTTTTCTTGTCAAAGATCTGTTGTTAGATTACTGACCAGCTTTTAAATATAAATTTAAAATAATTTTTTTTTCATTTTAAATAATGTTGTTCAGAGAACTGTGATATCTGTGCTTTTATTGTTTTAGCCTTAGGTGTCACGTCTGAGGCCCACAGACCTTTAAATGCAATGTAGTAAAGCTAAAGCATCAAGGGATATTGTGTTTTCTCACTACAAGCAAAGTGACCCTCAGAAGATATCTCTTGGTTGAAAGAGTAAAACATCATCCATAAAAACTTCATCACCAATGGTCTCAACTTAACTACTCACAGTGGTCTAGTCTGCCTCCTTTTATGGTGACTGTGACCCAGAGACATGGCCTCATGACCTCTGACCTTCACTGTGAAGTCATGCAGTTACATTCCTTCACACAGTCGGACATACATTGCATGTCTCAAAGCATTCTTTACATTCGCCCTGACAAAAAGTTAGTCTATTCAAATGGTGATAGCCACCTTCAGTGTGCTCAGCACATTTCAGAGGCTTACATGGGAAAGGTTTAATGGACATGTCATACACTGTTGTATTGTTATCACTTGTTTAAGCACTGTACATTCCTATCTTTATGCTCCCTCAGCACAGTCACACACATATGCACAAGCACTTGGTCATAAATCTGCAAGACAGCATATGTGTGCATGTGTTAGGTGCAAGCTATCCACTCCTGCATTATAAGCCACAGTGCTGACAGTGAACCGGGGAAATGAGTGTGACTGTAAAGCTCAGAGGAGGCTGCTATGAGTCCAAAGACGACAGAACAATTTCCATAATGCACCAGGCTCTTTGAAAGGCTCAGCCAGGGAAGCACTCTGTATTTTGTCAAGCAGTGGCAGGGGGGGAAACATTGTGTCTCTCTATTACGCTGATGTTATGCATCTCAGCCTGCAAGAGGCATTGACGGAGAGAGCAGAATGAGCGGAGTGTGTTTGGGAGATTAGACGAGTGCAAATGATATTGCAAAGTTGGCTCAAAGAGGGACCGGGAACAGGGATTTTCATGACGTCTGACTATTGATACAGTGAGGTGTTTAGGAGGAGTCTGGTGGGATCCTTTGTTGTGTGCGAGGCTTTTTGCTGTGCACAGTGTTTATAAGAATGACACACTTCGATAACAGAGTCAACACAGAGTACAGTGGAAATCTGGGGGGGGATCTGTTGGGGCTCTGTGCATCCACATAACAAAAAGTATAGCTCAAAGGTTTTCCAAACTATTGTGCCTATTAAGAGTAAAACTACACACACACACTACCGTATAACTTTAATATTACATATTACATTTTCACTGACATCCTGTTTTGTGGTGGGGCTGCCATGCTGTTTATGTTTGGGTTAAGGAGAGGATGTTCTCTCTACCACAATGAAATATTTGGAAAATATTGCAAAGTAGCATGACAGTCATCCTGTTGATTGCCAAGATTTTCAATTACACATCCTTGCTCATAGAACTTCCTTTTTACGTCACAGCATTTTATTTTGTGTTGCTCGGCTTTTGTATGCTGCACGGGCTAAGGCTTTGAAGCTCTGCATATTTTAAGATCAACTGTCTAAATACTCTGGGTCGCTATTTCCATTGAACCAAAGATACTTGTCAATTCTATAAGTATTGCTGCTTGGCCAAGTTCACCTCCACTGCTCGCTCCTGAAAGCTTCAGTTTGTTCCCCAGCTGGTTGAAAACAGTGTCTGCCAGCCATTTGTTCCCGAGCAGGTAGTGCAGAGTTGGATTTTAGACCTTTTTCTCTGAAACAGCTGCCTGTTGGGGCTGAAAACGATCCTATCAGGGTAATAAGAGTGAACCACTCATTATAACGCCCTGCAAAGCTCAGAGAAGCTGCAGGTTTGGATGGTAATTCTCTGGAGACTCAACACTATGAGTGACCTCTCTAACTCTTTGACTTTCAGTGGAGAGAGATGAGGCCCGGTGTGTGAAATAATATAAAAAAAAGCAGAAATAAGAAAAGTATGGACAGTGTGACATGACATTATGTGGCCACTGTGGATTCAGAGGAGGAGCCCTCTGTTACCTCTGTTACTGCCGAACACTGTGTTACCCAAGTGATTTTAGACTGACAGTCCCAGGAAGTGCTGAGAATACAGGATGAGTGTGAAATGGTATATTTTTGACATTATCATGAAGTGGCTGCAGCATTACAGAAGAACCTGGTTTCAAGTTTAATAGCAGGGCATTGGTGTGCTGCTGTGAAATGTCATGTTGTCACGTAAAATGTGAGCGCATTATGCATCTTTTTTAGTGCTCTCACTGCCTCCCCCATCAAACAGGAAAACCTTGAATTGCTCAGCACAAGTGGTGCACATTCTGCTGGCTGGATTTGGTTGTTTCCTCATGATGTAACAGGAGGCATCTGGAACTGCAAAGAGTGAAAATACACAATCTGGTATGGTTCATTTTCATTAGTGGTATGTTTCAAGGTTTTTAAAACTTTTTTTATGATTCAGTTTGCAGTGTAATTAAAGTCTGTGATCAAAGATGTGTAACGTTTTAACTTGTGCTCTCCCTGACAAGATGATAACTATCTTAAAGTGGTGGTGTAGGTTGAGACAAAAAGGCCTGACATAAAGCTTGCTTTCCGACAGCGGTTGAATTAAACATTTTAAATATCACACATAACACTTTGTCCTGACGTCCTGGGAAGACACACGCAGGCTGCGGGGTTGATAGGAGCACAGTGTGTGCTGTGCAGTTTGTTCTCTTTCAACTCATAATGCACAGTCTGTGATGGGTTTTTTTAGAAGTCTTTAGAGATAAATTGCGACTGTAGACAGCAAATTTGAAGTGATTTTTTGAAATTTTGCACCTTGTTTTTAAACGCCTGAATCTTGCCCTTGTTGGTGTTTTATTGTTTTAACCAATTACTCTGCCATCTTACCTTACCCCAAAAGATAATTAGTGCAAAAAGCAGATGGACAGGGTGCATCATCCTGTAATGCTTCCCCCCTAACAGCAGCAGTGGAAATAGAGTTCGCTACACAGCTGAGCAGAGGAATCACAGCTCCCAATAAAGAAACACAAGAGGACACTGTGTAAGGGCATGCACATAATCCTCTGTGCTGTGAATTGATGTTCTATTACAAAAGCAAAATGTGAAGGCGCTACGAGGAGATAAAGCCGCAGAGACCACCCACAGAGCTCTGCTATTTCACACTCGTCCTTCATTTGAACACGTTGAAGAGACCATAATGAAAATTCAGCAAAAACTGCCAGGGGTGTATAATGAAAAGTTAAGGGCCTTTAACATGCTTGTTGGAAAAGAAAGAGCAATACATCTGGATAAAACCACAAGTGTGCAAACCCATAAAGCAGCCTCACTCCAGTTTAATGTGTCCTGTTCTCTCATGTCGAGGCACGTAAAGCAGCCGTGCAAATTAAAACTCCATCAGCAGAGCTGTAGGAGAACTTGTAATGGAAAGTAAAGGAGGAACTGAACAATTCTGACTTCATAAATGAGCCAGACCCTGACTGTGCGGCCTTCCACTGTTTATGAAGCTCCACTGTGTTGCTGGTGAGGTGTTCCTCCCTATATTTATGTTAAGTACTGAATGTTGGTTTGACTATAAGAGCTGAACGATTAATAGTTTTCAAATCAAAATCACCAATTGTGCGGTTTTAAAATGACAACAGCTGCAATTTTAATTATGAGTTACATAACAGTATCTTAACAAACAGGGTGAAAAGGTTTTGTTAGTAAGTCTGTAAAGCTAACCTAATGCTAGTCTATGCAGCTTAAGTGAGGAGTCAGACATGACCCAGTTTAGTTTTTGGCTAAACAGTGTCATTATACCATAAATACCCTACCCATAAATACAAATATGACACCACTTTTGAATGTCATGGTAACAGTATGTTTGAATTATCAGCATATGTATTTCTTAATGTTAACTATACTATAAATTAATATTTTATTTTTTTTTTTATTTTTATGTAAAAAGGGCCCAAGCTTACATTGAGGTTGGCTTTTGTCTAAGTAACAATCAGCTGCACCACATTACAAGATTCTGTTCATATATGGACATGGTAAGTTTGCTTGGTCAGTGTATCTTACTTATGTAAAACTTGCAATATTTGATTATTTTCCTCAAACTGTGATTACTGATAATTTTCACTCTTTTTTTCTATTAACTGTTTAGTCTGTAAAACGTAGAGAAATTCTGGAAAACTTCTAAGGCTGGTTACCAGAACACAGAGTGACATCTTCAGTCGACTGGTTTTATCTGACATTAGTAATTTTTGCTTGATAGATGACTTACACAGTAAGTTATCAAAATAGCTGTGTCTTTTGACTCAGTTGACTAACTGATTGATAGGTAAGTCATGGTCAGGTTATCAGTCACAGTGTGCATTTGAACATCTGCTTTAAAAACATGTGACTCATGTGTGCTTGTTTACACCCACTTTTAAAGAGCCACCTGTTTTTTTGCACAGACACACTTTCACATCTGGGATCTAAACTAGAACAGATTTCAGAGTCACAGACCTCCACCCACCACACAGATTCCCATCTGGCAAATCACAGTGACTATTTCATGTTGCTGGGAGTCTTGATGGGCAGCATCTTGGAACAGGAGCACTCAGCAGTGTTTGGCAACATCCTGAAACTGATGTAATTATCTTGTGAAAGCACTTGTGTAGAGAGCGGCAGTGGTTGTGAGAGACTGTATCACACTGTCTCACTGTGTACTGATATCTGCTTGTTGATACTTTCATTCTTTTTTCTTTCTTTTAACCAAGCGTCAGATGAATCACTATCAAGAAACCCTGCTGCCAACTGAGACTGATGTGAAATGAATAATGGGCCCTTTAGGTCGAGACTGGCATGACCATTCATCCTCGCTACTTTAATTTGAGTATTTCTCACACATTATCTCTGTTATGAGAGAGGATATTGTCCAAACTAATCATTGTCAGAGATTGATCTGTGTCATTTGCAAGCTGATCGATCCTATTCCACAGTTGAAAATGTCCTCGGTGACTTTCTCACACAGTCTCATCGCTGCTCGTCCGCGGTATGCTTAGTCCAGTGGCGTTCCACTTTTCCACAGCAACCATCTCCATCGATCAGCACTATTTGTCTACTTTTCCCAGCCAGTGACGGATCAATACTTGGACCTTCGAGCTCCGCCCCACTTCTACATTCAATCTCCCTCTAGGCAAACAAGTATTAATGGTGCCAGGTGAGGGGATAATGAGGCACCCAGACATAGACTCGCCCGAGGTCAGGGAGTGGCAGAGGCACACAGAGCTCTCATTGTCATACCGTAATGAGAGACGGACATTGAAGAGGAGTGAAGCTACATCCTGGACTAACCCCACAGAGTTTGGAAAACTAATACCTTTATGTCTTGAATAAAGGCATCACCTGTCCAGATGGTGCTCTGGCCAGCAACTAGTGGAGCTGCCACACCCACGCTCCCCTGTGGTGTGCACAGCCACCTACTCAAAGGTCAAATTCATAGATAAATACACCTACTGTATAAGTGGAAGATGAATCAACAGAGGGAGAAAAAATAGAGTTAGATGCAATTCAATTCATTCTGTACAGCTGAAGTAGAAAGAACAAGAAAGCCATCATGAAGACAAATTGATCCTGTGCGTCTAACTTAAGGGCTTTAAACAAATCAGAAAGCACTCTCTGAAACGCTTCGTCTCAGAGGGATGAACCGCCACACACATTACTTTCACTTCACTTGAGTACGGAGGAGGCCGGTGGAGCCAAGCGCTGCATTCCCTGTGATATCTGCCCAGGCAAACCCCTGTGACCTCAAAATAGCAAGGACTCCATTAATCAACAGTGCAGGAGTAGGCCGCTCGATGGGCTGACGTCCAGCATCCATCTCCATGCCATCTAAATTTGGGTGATAACAGAGGAGGAAGCTAATGGCTGAGAGCATTAGAATGGGCTGTGCCGAATTATTAATCAAATGCAGATATACGTTGTGAAGACCCCTCCTTGAACCGCCACCTTACTGTGGTGGAGGGGTTTGTGTGCCCGAATGATCCTAGGAGCTATGTTGTCGGGGGCATTACGCCCCTGGTAGGGTCTCCCATGGCAAACAGGTCCTAGGTGACGGGCCAGACTAAGAGCGGTTCAGAAGCCCATCATGAAAAGAAGAATATCAAGGACCGTTACGTCGCCCGGATTGGCGTTACCAGGGCCCCACCCTGGAGCCAGGCCTGGGGTTGGGGCTCGCAGGCGAGCGCCTGGTGGCGGGTCTTTGCCCACCGGGACCCGGCCGGGCTCAGCCCAGAGAAATGGCGGACGTGGGCCCGCCTTCCAGTAGGCTCACCACCACCTTGCAGGAAGGTCCATGAGGGGCCGGTGCAATGTGGTTTGGGTAGCAGTCGTGGCAGGGAGCCTCGGCGACCCAATCCCTGGAACAAAACTCTGGCAATAGGGACATGGAATGTCACCCTCACTGGGGGGAAAGGAGCCTGAGCTCGTGCGGGAGTCTCGGGAGGTTGAGAGGTACCGGCTAGAGATAGTTGGGCTCACCTCCACGCATAGCTTGGGCTCTGGAACCCAGCTCCTTGAGAGGGGCTGGACCCTCCACTACTCTGGAGTTGCCCAGGGTGAGTGGCGGCGAGCTGGTGTGGGCTTGCTCATAGCTCCCCAGCTCAGCCGCCACGTGTTGGAGTTCACCCGGTGAGCAGGAGGGTCGCTTCCCTGCGCCTTCGGGTTGGGGATAGGTCTCTTGCTATTGTTTGTGCCTATGGGCCGAACAGCAGTACAGAGTACCCGGCCTTCTTGGAGTCCCTGGGAGGGGTACTTGATAGTGCTCCGGACTGGGGACTCCATTGTTCTACTGGGGGACTTCAACGCTCACGTGGGCAACAACAGTGATACCTGGAGGGGCGTGATCGGGAGGAACGGCCTCCCCGATCTGAACCCGAGTGGTGTTCTGTTATTGGACTTCTGTGCTAGTCACGGTTTGTCCATAACGAACACCATGTTTGAGCATAAGGGTGTCCATCAGTGCACATGGCACCAGGACACCCTAGGCCGGAGGTCGATGATCGACTTTGTTGTCGTTTCATCTGATCTCCGGCCGTATGTCTTGGACACTCGGGTAAAGAGAGGGGCTGAGCTGTCAACCGATCACCACCTGGTGGTGAGTTGGCTCCGCTGGCAGAGGAGGAAGTTGGACAGACCTGGCAGACCCAAACGTATTGTGAGGGTCTGTTGGGAACGTCTGGCCGAGCCCTCTGTCAGGGAGGTCTTCAACTCCCACCTCCGGAAGAGCTTCTCACAGATTCCGAGGGAGGCTGGGAGACATTGAGTCCGAGTGGACCATGTTCTCTGCCTCCATTGTCGACGCGGCGGTTCGAAGTTGTGGACGCAAGGTCTCTGGTGCCTGTCGTGGTGGCAATCCCCGAACCCGGTGGTGGACACCGGAAGTAAGGGATGCTGTCAGACTGAAGAAGGAGTCCTATCGGACCATGTTGGCCTGTGGGACTCCTGGACGCAGTTGACAGGTACCGGCAGGCCAAGCAAGCCGCAGCCCGGACGGTCCTGGAGGCAAAAACTCGGGTCTGGGAGGAGTTCGGTGAGGCCATGGAGGAGGACTATCGGTCGGCCTCGAAGAGATTCTGGCAAACCGTCCGGCGCCTCAGAAGGGGGAAGCAGTACTCTGCCAACACTGTTTACAGTGCGCAGGTGGGGAGCTGTTGACCTCAACTGAGGACATTGTCGGACGGTGGAAGAAATACTTCGAGGATCTCCTCAATCCCACCGACTTGCCTTCCAATGAGGAAGCAGAGGATGGGGACTCTGAGGTGGACTCGTCCATCACCCAAGCCGAAGTCACTGAGGTAGTTCGTAAGCTCCTCGGTGGCAAGGCGCCGGGGGTGGATGAGATCCGCCCTGAGTACCTCAAATCTCTGGATGTTGTGGGGCTGTCTTGGCTGACACGCCTCTGCAACATTGCATGGAGGTTGGGGACAGTACCTCTGGAGTGGCAAACTGGGGTGGTGGTCCCTCTTTTTAAAAAGGGGGACCGGAGAGTGTGTTCCAACTACAGAGAGGATCACACTTCTCAGCCTCCCAGGGAAGGTCTACGCCAGGGTACTGGAGAGGAGAATTCGGCCGATAGTCGACCCTCGGATTCAGGAGGAACAATGCGGTTTTCGTCCTGGTCGTGGAACAGTGGACCAGCTCTATACCCTCCTGCAGGGTGCTAGAGGGTTTATGGGAGTTTGCCCAACCAGTCCACATGTGCTTTGTGGATCTGGAGAAGGCATTCGACCGTGTCCCTCGTGGTATTCTGTGGGAGTGCTCCAGTGAGTATGGGGTCCGGGGGCCTTTGCTAAGGGCTGTTCGGTCTCTGTATGCGACCGGAGCAGGAGCTTGGTTCGCATTGCCGGCAGTAAGTCAGACCTGTTCCCAGTACATGTTGGACTCCGGCAGGGCTGCCCTTTGTCACCGGTCCTGTTCATAATCTTTATGGACAGGATTTCTAAGGCGTAGCCAGGGGCCGGAGGGAGTCAGGTTTGGGAACCACAGGATTTCATCTCTGCTTTTTGCAGATGATGTTGTCCTGTTGGCTTCTTCAAGCCAGGACCTTCAGCATGTGCTGGAGCGGTTTGCAGCCGAGTGTGAAGCGGCTGGGATGAGAATCAGCACCTCCAAATCCGAGGCCATGGTTACTCGACCGGAAAAGGGTGGTGTGCCCTCTCCGGGTGAGTGGAGAGGTCCTGCCTCAAGTGGAGGAGTTCAAGTATCTCGGGGTCTTGTTCACGAGTGAGGGAAAGATGGAGCGTGAGATTGACAGGCGGATTGGTGCAGCGTCCGCAGTTATGCGGTCGGTGTACCGGACCGTCGTGGTGAAGAAGGAGCTGAGTCGAAGCTCTCGATTTACCGGTCAATCTACGTTCCCACCCTCACCTATGGTCATGAACTTTGGGTAATGACCGAAAGGACAAGATCGCGGATACAAGCGGCCGAAATGAGTTTCCTCCTTGCAGGGTGGCTGGGCGCTCCCTTAGAGATAGGGTGAAGCTTCGGTCATTCGGGAGGAGCTCGGAGTAGAGCCGCTGCTCCTTCGCGCATCGAGAGGAGTCAGCTGAGGTGGCTTGGGCATCTATTTGGCATTTGGATGCCCCTGCCCCCTGGACGCCTCCCTAGGGAGGTGTTCCAGGCATGTCCCACCGGGAGGAGGCCTCGGGGAAGACCCAGGACACGCTGGAGAGACTATGTCTCTCGGCTGGCCTGGGAACGCCTCGGAGGATCCCCCCGGAAGAGCTGGAGGAAGTGTCTGGGGTGAGGGAAGGTCTGGGCATCTCTGCTCAGACTGCTGCCTCCGCGACCCGGTCCCGGACCAAGCGGATGAAAATGGATGGATGGATGGACGTTGTGAAGACAGCTTTTCAATCAACAGGCAAACTTTCTATTTATTCTTCAGTCCCTTGTTTTTGCTCATTTTCTTGCCAATGCAGGGAGAAGTGTGGTTCTCATGTTGCAAGGCAACAGAGGATGGTGGGGACTGAGCACATTTGACGCACATTTGTCATACCCAATAATATTATCTTAAAAGAAATAAACTGCAATCTTTCTCTGAGCTTATCTCTACTGTGATCCATGTATGGATAGTAAATCATTTAAAGATCGCAGTCTTTGAACATAATATGCTGTTTCTACAGAAAGTAAAACAAACAATACGACCAGTCTTACAAAAAAAAAATCGCATCATGGCTTCTGTTGGCCTCTTCTCATCCCAATGAAAAGGGTCTTTTTCACTTTTGGTTTGAAAACGACCGGATCGGATTTTCTGCTTCTGTAGAACAGCGCTGTTTTGTTAGTCTGTTCAGCCATATGACATCCATTGCTCAAGCAAATGACTGAAAACCCATCACTTCCTGTGCAGAAAAGGAAGGACATCAAGGATACATCTCACATCCCTACTTCAACACGTACCTTTATTATTTTCTTTTTACAAAGAAAAATACTCTGTATATAAATTCAGTGTATCTACATATAACGTAGATGGCATTCACACCAACAATACATCAATATCTCAAGTTGAGGTTGTGTGTGTGTACAGTTTCTGAGTAAGGAGAGAAAAAATAACTTGAGGGCCGGACAACTTACTGTGATTATCTGTGAATATGTGAAGATTCACCACAAGGGTAAACACAGCAGTGTTTCCCAGAGGAGCAGAGTCCTCTGGCAAGGCCGTGGATTCACAAAAAGCAAGAAAAAACAACAACAACTGGACAGTGGGGCACGGAGGCGGCAGACAAGATGAGATCAGAAAAAGCTCGAATTGATGTGGGATGTCTGTGGTCAAACTGGATGATAAATAAGCACGAAAGAGAGAGAAAGAGGATGGAGGAAAGAAGGCAAGGAAGGAAGGACAGAACTAGAAGAATAAAAGATTAATTCACAAATTATTTTTTCCCCAATTCTGCCTCAAAGACGACTTCCTTTTGATGAAGTGGGCCAAACCCACCTCAGATATTGTAATAAGACATTAAAAACATGGAATAATCTTCCTCTTTCTTGGAGGGCAAACATTTCTGTCTAGAGACTAATTTATCCTGCACACATATGATGATAGACTGTCTCATAACCTGAACATGAATGCAACATATATTTCAGCCGTTAAAGCCTGTATTGGAGAAATACTATACGCTTAAATTCCCTTCAGTTCTTTAGTGGTAGACTGGGAGTTCAATCATTGGAAATGTAATAATGCTGTGATGGATGATCACTGGATGATATGATAAATGGCCTACAGGGGAAGACTGAGGGCTTTACAGAGACTCCATAACTCTAACACTGATAAGATATTATAAAAATATACAGAGGACTATAAGGAGAACTATGAGGTGAGGCCTTAATGACTCTCAGCAGAAATCTTATGGACCAATGAACATGACAAAATGTCAGCATCTCTAATGGCTGCCATGATAAACCACCAACATTCTTTTATCATGAATTGATCAGTCCCCTCATATCATATAACCTGCCTGTCACTGCACAGCATGTGTATGAAAATTTTCAGTTGATCTTACAGTGATCAACACGTCTAGAAATATTTTCCATTTTCAGCCAGTGTCTGTCCTCCATTTGAGTGAGAATGAGACCGTTGCTCCAGCATCACCTCACGTCACCCGGTTCTAATCTCATCAGTGATAGCAGTGATAACGGTGCATCCGTTTTTCTAAAGATAGTCTCACAGAAGCAGCTGACAAGCATGTATGATCCTTGATCCAGTTAGTGTGAAACATGGAAAAAAAAACTGCCACCATCCGGGCCTGTCTGCAGATGTCAGCAAGCATGTAGACTGTTAATAAACAGGAAGCAACACCAGTGCTTCATTCACATTTACTGTACAGTATTTCCAGTCTTACTGCACTTTTACTTCTCTACTAAAATATCTCTTGGGGTATTCATTTGGTGGAGCATCTGTGTAAAAAATCTAACTGCTAGATGTAAGATCCTGTAAATAAAGATGCGAGAATATAACAAAGATCTTTTTATAAAAACATAAAAACACAGTAAAAGAAACAGCAATGGCTGTAGATTATTTGCTTTCACTGTAGTGTAATGTCATTAAATGTCTGTCACTTGAAGAGTCAAAGTACAGTGGCTGGAATTGATCTGATCTGAAGAATGAACATAATAAAACTGATTCTTTTATACAAGGTTGATGTTCTTTGATGCTGGAAAATTGACAGCGGCATGTGCTGATGAGTTGATGTGCGTCAACCTGGAAGTCTGCACATCAAGATGTTGCTGGTCTACAGACATGCTATCAGTCTGTGGGATTTTTCTCAGGCAAAGCCCTGAGGAAACTGCCTTAGTGTCAGCATGCCAACATATGCACACTGTCAGCATCAAGAAGTTATAATCTTTATGTTTTGTTCGCTATCTTGAATATGTTAGCATGTTATAATTACTTAATTAGCATTAAACACAAAGTACAGTCGACGCTCAATGTCATGAACTGAAGTATCAGACAAACTGAAATGTTGACCTGTTGAGGATGAGTAAAGTGATCAGTGATAATCCATCCTGAGGCGAACAAACATTTCATTGGATCCCATTCAATAGTTGCTGAGATATTTTACTCAGGCCCTACAAATGTCAGCCTTAATGTGGCACTAGAGGGAAGACCAGAATATCACTAACGTCATCAGGATAAATCATCTTTAACCCATGAATATTGAGATATTTGAGATATTTCATGAGATAAATGAAAACTTTAACCTGCTGGTGGTGCAAGACTGTTTTGGCACCACCGAAGTCACTGGGATTCATCCTGCTGGGACCACTGCACAACAAACACCACAGACAAACGCTGCAGGCTATACAGAACAGTGAAGGTTTCCAGGGGACATAAAAACTGATGAACATGATGGTGAATCGTAAAAAGGCTAAATGTTACGTGTATGCCAATATCCCCAGTAAGGTCTGAACTATGTAATCAGAAAGTTAACACTGAAATGAATGAATTGTCAGCTGTTTTTTCCATCATCATGTCACTAAACTGTGTGTGCTCCCTCTTTTTAGTGGAAAATGCAGTTGTATTATTATGTTTTTGTTGTTGTGTTTGTGTGAGTATGAACTGTGGCCTGTCTGTGTTTATATTTATGGAGCATTTCTCTTTTCTTCCTTTGTCTCTTTCACATTGTTCATAGGTGAATGTGTTTAATTGTCTTCTTATTTGCTTATGTGTAGCATAATTCTTCTAATTTTAAAAAAGGCCCTTTCCATTTTCTAATGTATTCTTATGTTGTAGTTTGCTGAACTCTCTGCCACTGTATTACCTACTGTGATGTATACAGTATACTTATATTAATTAGGATATGCAATTCAGTTGCTGCTGTCAATTATAGGACACAGTGTGTGTATATGTTGGTGTGTGTGTATGTGAGTGTGTACATTAAAACCATGTAAATCTTAAGATAGCACCAACATTTTGTGTTAAATACATTACACAGGGGACGACAAACTACATGTTGAAGAGCTGCTTGCTTGCTTTGTTGACAGGCTGATGTACAAACATATTTGGAGGCTATCTGCCACAGAAGGTGTCAGTGCACAAGAAACAATCGGTGTAGGAAGTCATTTTTCTAAAAAGTACTGCCGCAGCAAAACACAAAATCCTCACAGCGGCTGACAGGAGACAAAATGACACAGCTTCAATTTTCACCTCACATTTGTCAACAGTTTTGTCAACAACAGCACAATCGGCTTGCTTTTGTTTCCTCAAAAGACAATTTTGCCAACTTCTTCCTACAGGACTACACATGCACTGAGTCATCCAAGCACTTGTATCAAACTGACATGCACTCTTCATTAAGCGGGTGGTTGGAAAGTACAAATCAGCACATTTCCACTCACATCACCGTGGGCATTTATTTCTCTCTTTATATTTAGCTGCATACAGAGATGATAAAACACAATTACTGAACAAACGACACGATAAAGGACTTGGGAGTGTTTCCTATATACTGTACTGTACTCTCTCATAATTTCATTACACTGTGTGGTCTCTGGTAAACAGTATGCGTAGGCCCTTTCATTATGATTCACTGCAGAAGAAGAAAGGAATTTAAACAATGGTTTTCTAAAGCATATTCAGCACGGAGCTATAATATCAGGTGGGAGATTTACATTATTAAGTCACAATATGACGAGATGAGACCCAGCCCCTGGTTCATCCCTCGGTTCATGAAGATGAATGCAGTGGAATAAAAAGCAATTATGGCAAACAACATCTTACAAAGATGAATAGGCAGAAAACAAAGAGGAGGGAGGCTTCAGTGATGTGATGACAGTGGATTCTCAGTGGCTGATGCATAGCTTCCCGCCATCCGTTACCTTCACTACACAAAGGTGGAGGGCAGCCATTGTTAAAAGAGGAGGTCTCCCACGGCCTCTGCTAATTTGGCTACAACAGCAACATTCGACATAGCTTTTTGCACCTTTCTCGCTCATGATTAATGTCTTAACTCCTGCCTGACGCTGCTCTATTGATCTCTCTGGCTCAGCTGGCCGCGGATGTTAACGGCCAAGAAAACATATGCACCTGATTGCATACCGCCACTCATGGGAAAACCATTTTGTGCGGAGTCCTGTGGAAAAGCAGTACACTTCCTGTTCAGTCGCGGAGTGGTGAACAGCACATTCTCTGGCGGGAACCTCAGTGTCTCTGTTAAAGGGATTTGTTTTGCCGTTTTAACAGAGCGGGTATGCTTCAGACCAATGCGTGCGACTGAGAGAGCCGCTCAGTTTTTGTGGAAACAATAATCGAGGTGCCAGATAATCACGCTTGCTGTTTTCTGGAAAAACAGTTGACTTTTCTGTTCAAGGTAATTTGAACTTCAAGCCACCGTGGTGTAACACAGAAATCAGAAATCTATAATAGAATGCAAAAGAAACACACAAAAAGGCATTCCCGAATCGTGACAGGAAAACGTTCTGGTGAAAGGTTGCAGAGACATTTCTTGGTGTAAGATTGTTTTTTAATAGGCAGGCACATTTTTCAAATGAGATGCATTCACAGGGTCAGGAAGATAAAACACATGAATACAGGAGCTGGTTGGCTGTTTTTGTTACAGTAACGATAACAACGTCACAGTAAATTACAGCTGGGCTCAAGCAGTGGCCTGATGAGAGACAGCCCGAGAAAGCCAAATGGAAAGATGATATAAATCTGAGATGCTAAATCTATTCACTTTAGAATGCACAACTTGGAAATTATGAGTTTTTTGGTTAAAGGGTGTGGGGAGGATGAGGTTGGAGAGGGTTAGGGAACATTCCATGCATTAGTGGCATAGCATGAGATACACACATAATTCACTTTCCACATCTTCACCCAATTAACTAATCGCATCATAATCGAGCGAGCTCTGGCTGGATGTTTCACGTCAGTGAAAAGTTATCGAGCCCCGAAAGCCAAGCAAAGCTTTTCTCATTCACATTTGCACACTCACACACACATACACACACACACACATACACACACACACACATACACACTACACACACACACACACATCCAACAGGGTGCTGCATGTTGTACTCTCAAATCTTATGAATGAGATGCAGTGAATGCAATAAAATAAACCATTTCCAAACAGATCCTGGCAGACATTCTCAGATTAAGTATTTTTAAAAAATTAAGAATGAATAACGCATGGCTTTGGGAGCTGCTGCGTGTCCATTAAACATGGAAAATCAGACTAGAAACCAGGAGCCACAAAAGTATACTGATGCAACGGTGGAAAAGACAAATAAAGGTGAGAAATGTGTTCACATTCAGGCATATTCACAAATGATATTCTAAGGCAATGACATTACCCATGGAGTGTCAAGTCAGAGAAGTAATGCAGACTGATGTATTTAATAAGTGACTGCCAGGATTGTGCGTACAATGTTGTTCTCCTCCTTATACAGTGTGTCTTAATCTAGTACTACAGTTAGTTTGAAAAGGTCACCAAGTCCTTCAGTGACAGAGACAACACTCTGCTGGGGTCTTCAGGGACTGTGCAGAGGTTTACTGTTATTGTCAGCGTTGGAGAACTGAATTTGAAAGCATAGCTTTACAAGCTGAGGTCTGAATGGATACAGATAGGTGACAAATTCAACCCATCATTACCATCACCAAGGTGTCTTAGTAAGGAGTTGTTCCATCTGAGGCTCTGGAACAGCTGTAGTTCTCCTTGTTAGATTCTCCAAGAATTTAAACATTTTCATTTGGCAGACATTTGAGATCTGGTGACTGAGGATATGATTTACTGTATTTTCATACCCATCAAACCACTCAGTGAACCCTCATCTGCCTGAATCCAGACCTCAATAAATCAAACAGGTCTAGTATTGATGGTTGTATTGCTGTTTCCTATTGAAAAATGATTACAAAAGTGGCAATACACAGATTCAGTTGGTGCTCAGGTCTAATCCAGCCAGTCAGCATTTTGCATCTTTCTCTGCTTAATTTCTTCTCATCTCTGTACAGTTCCTCTCTAATAAAGGCATGATACAACAATGATACAACAAAGATATGACAAATATTAAGTACTTATAAACCACTCCTTGTAATCACTACCATGTTGACTATATATGATGTTGACAGCATACATCAGTCACGACTGACTGGTTTTGTCTTTACAAAACAGTTAAAAATCACTCCTAGATGACAAGACGGTGGCTAAACTTGGTTTAGGCACATGACTTGGTTAGAGAGTGGTCATAGGGGTCAGGTTGACTGTCGGTGGGTAACAGGCAGTGAACAGTGATCTGTCATGTGAAAAGTTTTACATCAAAGTCCTCCCTCTGTAGACTTTGTGGCTTTCTAACAATATCATACCATCCTTTGCTCCCAACAGACATGAATCATAAGTTCTTTCTTTCTTTCTTTCTTTAGAGGTTTTTGTCATTTGAATGCAAACATTATGTTGCTTTTGGTCATTTGCTGAAAGGGTCGATACTGCCTTTTTTCTTGGGAGGACAGTCTCAATAGGATAACATGGGTATGTTAGGTATGTTATCCATGGGTATGGATTATAACATGAGTATGAGTATAAAATGAGTATGTTATCCTCTGACGCCACAAATGTATAGAAAATGTACTTCCCAAGAATGTGTGAACAAAAAATGATATTTGTTCCCATCCAAACATATTTCAGTAGATTTCCCAGTCTCCGTCCACCATAAGTTGGAAATGTTTTCTTCTTTTCTCTCTCTAGAGGCTCTTTCAACCTGTGTATTTGTTTAGTTCAGAATCTGATAAGTTTGGCCTCTTACTCCCTGTGAAGCTGAACAGAGTGCTCGGTCTCAACAAAACCATGGAAGTAAAATGTCCTCAGACTAGCTTTTGATCACATTAAGGATCAAAGGAAGTAAAAAGTATAGAGGAGGACTCAGAACAGAAAGGAAACCAACAATGGCAGTGAAAAGTCATGCCTAATGCTCAGCAATGCCACGTTTGGTACAGAATGGCCTACAGTTCTTACTTTTGTCCTGATGACAATGACATTCTTGTTCCCATCTCCTGTGTCATTAGCCTTGAATTAAGAATCAAGACATCCATTCAGCTGGTCTGACCGATCTCAGTTTCAAAGCCAACAAGCCCTCAAAGCATATATTTGACAACAATGTTCACTAATAAACATATTTGCAGAAGAACAATACGAATAATAAGCCCTTTTTTCCAAGTCTGGATGGCCAGTTATGCAAACAAGTGCTACAAAAGCTGCATTCACATAGTTTCGGGTTTTTAGTTTCACTGTCAGGGTATCGTGGATTAAAAAAAAAAACATGCCGGTGAATAAAACAATTAGCAACAATTGCTTTTAGCGAACAGAGAGCAACAAAGTTGTGCATTCATGTGAAGCGGCCATCCATAATGGAATGGACAGAACAAACAGATTTGCTCTGACAGATGAGAAAGGTCTCCAGTCAGAAGGAACTGGCTCCCGTCCATCACGCCTAATGCACCTTTTACAAAAGGTAAGTCAAAATTCAGTGTGTGTGTGTGTGTGTGTGTGTGTGTGTGTGTGTGTGTTTAGAGGCAGACTATCGCTGGCACAAACTCTTATGCCTCACTCCTCCTTTCTATTTTCCTTTGTGTCTCTGTTGTTTCCCTGCTGCAGTTTAAAATGCTGAATCACACCAGCAAGATTTCGATTTGTCTGAAGACCACTCATTATGCTTAATTACTCCCACTGTTTGGCTGTTGTCCGCTGTCAGGCCCAGGGGCTGCATGTTTGTGTGTGTATATATACACTATGTGTGTACTGTATGTCTGTGGGGGAGTGTGGGTGCAGCTCTAAGTTGTGTGATTGCAATTTTCACGTTTACACTGCTGCTACATGAGCTCACGGTTTTAGAGGTCTTTTCACAACAACAGAGTGCCCACACAAACTGCTGTTAAAATATCCTCATTACTAAAATAAAATCTCATCTATCTGGCTGTGAGCTTGAGTTTATTCCATGATCCTGCCTCATTCATGCTCAGAATCACTTTTTATTTTTATCCCGCTTTCGGCTGTTAACTTGAGTCAGTTGCAAAAGAGCAAATAGTTTGAGACGCTAATTAAATCAATGCCACATGTCAAACAGCATTATCTCTGTTTTCTCCTCTTTGACCTTTCCCTGCAGCAGGTGCTGAAGCACTTGTATCCATCCCTTGGCTGCTTGGCTCGGGCCCTTGGCAGTTCACTCACTTCACACAACACTACAAGTGTAAGAGAGTTTACATGTGGAAGCCATTGCCTCACAATCTCATTATCTCAATTACGTGGCTGAAAACACACAGGTGTTAGCCTGCTAGCAAGCTACTGTTGTTGCTACACTCTCCCACTGTATCCGACTAATTCATTTGGTGAACAAATCCAGTTTTTCCAGGTTATTTAAACATCTTTATTTACTAAAAGTGAGCACCACTGAAGCGTTGCTAATAATTCTGAATACGAAGGTTTTCTGTCTGATTGTGTGACCGCTTGTATTTCTCCATCAGCTGACATCTTAGTAGAATGTCTCCATGTTTCCATATCTCAATAAATAACTTGGAGTGAACAATGTTATTATGACCAATAGGAGTGATAGCCAGAACTACAAAAACTGCTACTAGATGACAGCAGAGAGGTCTGTGGGTGGCAGGTGTGTGGAGACTCGCTGACTTCTCCTGATCCCATTTTGCTCGCAGCTATCTTAGAAATTGGCTGCCTAACTTCCCCCGGCTATTCAGTGGCTGAGGCCTCCACTTGGTCAAATCTCTCTGTTTGTTTGTCAAACTAGTGATGCCGTCATCAAAAATCACCAAACAGCTTGCCACAGTGAGACTGCAGACGAAGTCATCATCATCATCGTGATTCACTGACGAGGCAGTTTGGATGTGTGTGAGTGATCGCCCTTCTCTTTGCTGAGACTGTTGACACAGAGGAAATGATACTGTGCATGTCAGCTGATGACCTCTGCACCAAAGTGTAGACTGTGCACTTTTTAATGTAGCTGTATGCTGTTGTTTTCATGTCTTCGTTGTGATGATCAAGTCCCACAATGTTCATGATGTTCAGTTGTCCTTTGAATGAATTGGTATGGATTGGTGTCATTAGACCTTGACTAATTTATTAAGTAAATATTAAGTATTTATTCCAAATATTTATTTCCAAATAGCAGAATGACACTGACTTCTGTATTTTTTTCCAAGAAGCGTGTCTTTTGAATGTCTTTGTAATCTCTGTGCAATGTAAAATGTAAATGAGGACACACACCTCAGTTAAGTGCAACTAATGTGTGAGTTCTGAAAATTTCTAATTAAGTGCTAATTTATGATCCAACAAGCACTTTGATAGACGCACACTGATCTTAAGAGTCTCATGCCACAATTGCATTTGCATGTACGTGCACCAGTATTTTGAGCTGAATAACAGTATCTGCATGCTAATAGCAATGATAACAAGCTAATGTTTAGCAGGTAATGTCAGCATGAACATGCTTACCCCAACTAATTAGCATGAAACACAAAGTAGAGTTGAGGCTGATGGCAGAGGTACAAGATGTACGACATACAAAATGAAGTTTCACTCAAACATAAAGTCACATTGTATAAAAACACACAAAAAAAATATTAAAATGTATCCACACAGAGATTCTTCTTTTTGTCACAGGGCCCGCATGAAGAGGAACTCTAAAAAGGAAGAATTAAAAAGATTCAGATTCAGATTCAGATAATAATGGGTGTGCCTGCATCAGTGTGGAAACCACTCTATTATACAATCCCATCTACCCTTTGGCCAGACAGGTCAGACACACAAGTAGCTGAATGTCTGTCTGAGAACTCAGAGCCATTATACACACAGATCTCTAGATTGCCTCTGCACAAACTCATTGTGAGGCATGAAAATGGACCTACAACAAGCAGCAGAGAGGGTAAAAGTTAGAGTCTGAATCCCTCAACAAACATAGGCCATGGAAATGGGCCGCCTCTAGTCAAGACAGCGCAGAAAGACATCTGGTCCTGATTACACTACTCGCTGACAGCAGGATGTCTCCTCTCTTCTTTTTGTCCCCGCTTCATCAATCCTCCTCTATCTGTACACCCTCCGCTTTTCTCAGCATCACTCTGTCTCCATCTTTTTCCTCCTCTCTCCCTCACTTTCTGTCTCAGCTGTCTCTGGCTCATGTCCAGGAGTTTTTCAGACAGTTTTCAACAGTCTGCAGCTCTGCAGAGCTAGCAGCAGTAGTTTTAGCACTGAGGTAATAAGGGAGGGGTCTTAGCTCTCCGGCTAGACGAGGCCTGTGGTGGTGCTGCTGCTGGGGGATGATGGCTGCTCTGTCACCTGGACTCACCGGCCTGGAGTCACTGATCCTCTCACTGCTTTGGCTTATTTACAGCCCTAAAGGCTCGGCAAGGTCGGTCAAAGTCAGTACAGTGATAGCTCCAGCTGGGTGATGCAAGGTCAGTCCTTCGCCACAGGGTGAAAGTTGGATTTTTATTTCACCTCAACTTCATGGTGTACTTTGCCTTATTTCACCAACGCCAACACTTCTGATTAGAAAGGTTTGCCGATTCAAGATCTGATCAACATTTGTACTCTAGAAAAGAGCATTTCAGACTGTGAGTAACATCTCACATTAACCCAACAGAAAAACAGCAGGAGGGGAGAGCTAGTGAAAAGAAGAACACAGAATGAAGGTTTTACGCTCACTCTTATGAATGGTTGGCAGGATAGAGATGGAAAAGATATTAAGAAATCTCCACTGATGTATTGATTAGTGCGGAGATAAAAGGGACATTACAGCTAATCGAAACATGTGCTAAGTGGCAAAAGCATTGATAGTCGTCCCAAGACATGAAAGTGTACAACACACACACTGCATATGCACACACACAGGCCCACTGACCAGTGTGGCTGGGGCTGACAGATTGTGCCCTTTGAGAGCACACATTGTTAAATAATTCAGGAACAGCTGAAATGCTTGCTAACAATAAACTGTTTTATTCTGCAAAGTGACACAAACACTTTTTTTAAAGGCACCTCTGAGCCATAGAGAGACATGAAAGGGTTTTTATTAAGAGGATAGGGACTTTAAATCTTTAATGAACATCCATCATACTGATTGTATAACTGCTAGAAGTACCCGTGTCTTTTCAGCTAAAGTATGTAGAAACAAAGAATTGGCATGACAGCAGATCAGGCTGATTGGCCAAAGAGCTTTCTGCTGTAAGACAATTCTTGCCATCATCCATCAGGAAAAGACACTCTGTGCATTGCACTTCCTTTAAACACGTTGTTGTAGACGGAACAAAAGGCCTTGTGGAAGAAAAATGGCGCAGCCGAATGTTAGTTCAAATAGAGAAACAAAACACTGAACTATAACACTAGAACCAGTGGATGCGTGAGGCGAAGCAGCCTAAGGGCTGTATCATTAATCTAAAATATTGTTGTCTTTAAACTCAGACCACCAACCAATGTGCGTCTTATTGTTGTTGTCATGATTCTGGCCTCGCACCCTCAGGTTAATATGAATAACACTGCACTGTACTGAATAACACTAAAAGTAGGATGTGGGGGTCCCGTCCCTCCAGAGGCGCTCCATTGCTGCTCCAGACAGCATGAACTCACCAGAACAGCATGGTAAGCTCATGAGACGCAGGCCATAGCGGCTTTGGAAAACCTATCCCCTGACATTTTCCATTCATAAAATTCCTGGAATTGAGATGAAGGAGGGAAAATAAATCAGGCTGCAGCCTGGTGTCTGTGTTTTTTCATGTATGTTTTTTTTTCATGTTGCTGTGATTGGCAGAATGAGGGTTTAGCCATATGTTTCCTCCTGCTACCATTCTCCACAGCCCCCTTTTGTTTTTCCTATTGACATTAAATAGACATAAAGAAGGGATTTGCTGAGTGTGCCTTCCAAGTGAAGTGGTTAGAAATGAGAAGCTTTTACGACATGGAAAGGTCTTCATTACTCTGCATATTACCAAGACCCATCTATTGATGGAAATTTCCGCATCCCCTCACTTTTCCATAAAAAAACATGACTATAATTTCAAAAATGCCTCTCTCCCCCAAATACCCTTGGTTTTGTTTTAGTTCTTAAACACCCAGTCTCTATGATGTACAGTATGTGTACCACATTGCGGCTTATTTGGTTTTTATATTTATTGAACAAAATTGGTGAGCTGGATTGAATAAGGCAATTCAATTCTCTTTTCTAATCTGCAATTCTTTGAGGTGGTTTTCCATTCAGTAATTATGGGCCCTCCTGCTAACATACCACCCCTGCTGCACCTATAGCTGTGCACTGTGAAGATAAAAGGATCGAAGTAAATGTAAAAAAGTAATCTGTCAATTCACCAGCCAAACAGAAGGAATCCTTTCTTTTGATCCCTTACAAACCAGATCAATCAGTCTAATACTGAAAAACTGATTAACTACTCTGTCACTGCAGAGATCAAACTGAGCCCAGAGCAGATGACCTGGGTTAAGGCTGGGAAACACAAGAGGAAGACCAGTGCAATGTCACTGCATACTAAAGAATCCCATTGTATGTAGGCACCCGTTTTGTTCCCTTTCATGTCTGGGGCATTGTGACAAACCGATCCTCAAGTGTGGCCAGTCATTACCCCCAATGAAGAATTAATTAATCACCTAGTTCATCATTTCATCTTTTCATCTAACAGTTTTGCTTCATAAAGTCCCTCCTCAACCCTTCACTCTTTTATTTTTGGCGCATTACTGATACACTGCCAAAAGGTGGGCCACGCTGAGTCGCGGGAGGGAAATTACATGCAAATGGAGATGCAAAAATCAAAGCTGGGTAAAAACAAAAAAATCCCCTTGCCCACATATGTGCACTGACACAAAAGAGCACAGAGATATTCACACATAAAGACCGACACATATAAATCTGTGGTATAAATACACCACATGCTGTGCTCGATACTGAGGCAATAACTCCGAACTTAGTGAGTTCATTTGGGGCACACAGTACAGTGAACCTATGAATCATGCTGTCTATGATGCAGCATGGTTCAGCTAAGTGAGCAGTCCTTTTTTAACAAAAGAAATCAAATTAAGTTTATTGTAGACCCAGTTTAACCAAAGTGCTCCACAGGAAACATTAAAATGAAATGAAATGGATTGCATTGATTCTGAATGCTTTGATATTATGCCCCAAATTAAAATGAACGTTTAGAGATTTAAGTGTTTTGTAATGCAGTTACATTTATTCTTGAGGCTGTAAGTAAAATTAAGTTTTATTGCTATTATACTATTATTACTATTATTATGTTCTCAGAAACAGCTAAGCGGTCTCAGCTGCATATTAAAAAGATGGAAAAAAAACATCCTGTGAGCCTCTACTGTATTCGCAACCAAATGCTGACAGAGCTCAGAGCACTCATTCGTCATCTTTGCGCCTCGCTACTCCCCAGATTGAGCTTGATTTCCAGTTGAGTGTTGTTTTTTCACCTATTACTTTTAATTACTTATCTAAAGAATCTTTATGTGTATGTATATATGAGTGCCTGTCTGACAGCTTTAAGTAGTGTGAAAATGGATGGTAATCTAAGAAATGATTTCACTTAACTTGCAAGTAAATGATAACACAAAAAGGGTTGTGTGTGGGTTTGTCTACCACCTTTCAGGGCTTGGTGTATAGATTATATCCTTATTATACAATATGATATGGATATGTGGTGATATAATACATGCTTAGAAAAATCAATTGAGAAATTAGAAATGGATTAACAACACATATACAGATGTCTGCTGCTGGCTACTCTAACTGAATGAATACATGGAAAATCAAAGTACTCCATCACATTGATGCATAAATCATATAAAATATGCTATGCAGCTATAAATAGGTCCTGATCACTGGTTTCAAAACATTTCATACTACGACATGCTGACAGGTATGTAGGGATGTGTAGGGATAGTTACCATAGTATGAACAGTTCAGAAAAATCTCTGAGCTTTGAAAAGTTTTTGGAGCTTCATTAGTACATAAGTCCCATCCCTGACCCCCGTCATTTTCTTTCCACCACATAAGCACAATTTATGCAAAAAAAAAAAAAAAGTGTGGTGAGACCGTGAGACTACGTTTTAAAAAAAAAACTCTTAATTGGCTTTTTTTTTTATTTTTGCCTCTTGTTTTTGTTAGCGGTGTTGTTGAAAAAGGTGTTATTAATCTGGGAAAAGTGAGACTAGAGGACCACCACAGCCTGCAGAAAGGTTGCTGTCACTGACTATTTTCTCTCTTTAGTCTCACATTTCCACATGCGCCCTCTCCTGTGTGACTCATGTGGACTTGTGGTATGTGACGTCCCCTGCTGCACACCGCTGCTAATTGGGATTAGCATATTACCCACCAAAACAATGCTGCGGTGATATGAGTCTGCCGGGTCCAGTGGCCTTTATTCAACACAGACCCAATAATCTCCCTGTCTCTGGGAGCAAAGCTCATTAAATCTCGCGGAATGGAGCCCATTATGAGCGCCCGCCAGCTCTGGCACCTCCTGCAAATCCTATCATGGCACAGATATGGAGCTGGGGCTAGCGTGGGGGCTAGTGGGCGGCTAATCACAGCCCTGGTGTTTGGACTAGCCGATTAGCACTCCTCACTGATCCCTGATCCCCGAGGATTAAACCCAAACAGCAGCAGGGCCTGGCCGTACAGGACTAAATAGAAATTCACGAGTATGTCCCTCCACACACACACACACACACACACAAAACACAGGCTCATGTGAGCAAAAGGTTCTTTCCTTCAGGTTTGCCTCCAGATTAGTTAAAGTCAACTGGGGGTTAAGAAACAGCTGATCCTCTCTCTAAACACACTGTACCATCCTACAGCACCAACACAGAGCTGGTTCTCCTTTATGTCTGTCTTATTAAGTCATGTTTGCCTGTATAGGTTAGGTTGTGGCATTTTCTTGTGGGCCTTTTTTTAATCTTAAGTTCTTTATTGTGTTTTATTTGTCCTTTAACGTGTGTTTTTATTGGGCACCTATTTTGTGAAGTGTCTCCAAACCAAATTTCCCTAATGGGACTGTAAAGTTTGAAAGACAGATCGTGTTGGTGGGAGACTCTAGTGGGAAAAAGGACATGGCACAGAATCGCTACTACATAGCAGCACCTACTGTATGTGTGGATAGGCTTTTAAGGACACTCTCTACATTTGTAAATATACATTTTGAACTAATTAGAACTACCTTGTAATTACTTTGGATTAATTAGTGACAAAATACCCTAACCTAAACTGTGCTTTATAATTCAATAACTCATCAACTGTGATTCTGGTGCACTTTACAAAGTAAGCCCACTGTTACCCATTTTCACCTCTGTGTTACATGTTTGATGTCATGATTTCCTGTTCAGCACAATTTTTTCATTTTGCATGAGAGATAACAACAATAGCTTTGTTAGCTGAAGGCAGCCCTGTAATAGATCAGTGATTTTAGGGGGGCCCTTTTTGAAGTATAAGACACAGCCTGTTGTGCTGTTAATCTCTGAATTCTATGTATCTATATATCATTATAGACTCCTTTAATGGGACTACAGGGAAGACAGCCTACACCTTGCTCAGATTGTTCCGGTGTAACACCACATGTGTTTATTATGTGTTCAGGTTTTTTTGTTTTATAATGCTAAATGAGGCTATTGGTATCATATTATACAATTACACTTTGATGCTGCTGGCTGGTTGCCCTCAAACAATCAAAAGCTCTCAGCCTCGTACTGATGGAAGGCTGCATGTTCTCATAATCCCTGCATGAGTCCAATGTGAGTCTCCCACAGAGAAAATCACATAATAATGACATTGTAATTACATAACAGAAAATGCATTGTCAAGCAGTCAAAGTGCTGCACACTTGAAGGCTGATGGCTTCCTTTTTATCACTGAGAAAGTAAACCTGTGGCAGTGATCCAACAAAAAAATAGAGTATATAATAAGCAGAATCTGAGACACTGTTTTTTTCTATCTTCTACAATGTGAATGTTAATGTATGTGTGCATATCTGTGAGGATGGATATGTATGTGCACCCAAACACTGTTACTCCATATGGAATGATGACATGATATTTATTGCTGTGTTTTCATGGTTGACATCTTGAGTAAGGAATATATTCCCTCATTTGAGTCAGAGAATATGGTTAACTTTGCATTTAGTTCCTTAATGGCATTGAAGAAAAGAAAAGTAGTCCGTCGCTTGAGCTGTAATGTCTCTATGCATGAAACTAACTGAGACAGTGAGCAATCTATGTGCCGCATTAGTTATTTTCCCATTGGTTCTACTGGCAATTTCAAGAACGGTCAATCGCACCAGGAACCTGATAGTGGCTGTTGCAATGCTTTAAATTGCAGAAGGCAGAATAGCTCCCTATCTCTGCTGAATATGTATCAGGTCATGTGTTAGAGCACTCTGCCAGCCTTTCTGTTTATCAGGCTCAAAGCTCAGATGGTATCCATTGACTGTCTTCAAAGGTCTTAGAGAGGCGAATGTCAAAGCAGGTGAACAGAGGCGCTCCTTAGGGGGGTTTATGGTCCTGTGGCCCCCATTATACACTCCACCCTCGAAAAAACCCTTGAAAAAAACTGAAGCCAAATAGAGAGCCAAACTTAAGGATTAATATTGACAAATTGTATTACAGACATTAGGAGGAGGCTGAAGAAGGGAATGAGTATTTAACTGTCAGAAATCAAAGCTTTTATTTGAACATAGTTACCTACCTTTGTGGTTGGTTTCCTCCTGTATGCCAGGCAATCACTGGTTTTACTTCACTTAAGTTCTGTATGAAAATTGACAGGTGGAGACTTGAAACTTAGTTTAAGCCTCTGTTTTATTTTAATGAAAGTTACATTATCATGTCCTGGTGAAAAGCTCTCACATCTGCCTTCACTTGACGTTTCAGAAAATCATAATCAGACTGGAATTCATGTATTTCTTAGTTTAATTGTCTGCACACCAAATGTGCAAGTGCACTTAGTGTGATTATGGTAGAGCATAGGATGAGGAGTGATATTCAAACCAACCCATCCAACAAAGCAGCTAACTGAACAGCTACACCTGAATTTGAACACATCACGTTACTTTAGAATTTTTAGATTTCTTTTTTTAAGTGCCAGCAAGATTGGAGAGCAGCATTAGAGAACACCAACAACTATCCTCTATTCATTGATATCAGCACTATCCTACCCTTTATCTCCTGTCATACCCAGAATGCCATTGGGCACAGGACATGAAAGTCAGTGCATTTGGGACTCAATTTAGTTGAACCCAAAACTTGTAAAATAAAGAAAAATACCATGCTCTGCAGTATGTAATGTGGGTGTAATGGGCAGCTGCGGTGTGTAGGCAGGGTTCATTCTACTAATCCAAAATACAATTATACTATTAAGGTGCACAACTAGAATCCGCTTGACTAAAGAATATTTTGGTGTGCCACCTTAACAATTTCATGATCCACATCTGCTTAACCGTGGCCACAAGCCACAGCTATAAAAACTGAAAAAGGAGCTGGGAATGACAGAAGGGAATGCTATCAGTAACCTGACTCTGTCTTACTTGACACCCTGTAGAAACCCTCAGATTGATCACTTCAAGACCATGTCAATAATGAGTTACTTATAGACTGAGTACAACCAGGTCAGATATACTGCAGTTTTCATGACAAGGCATCTCAGGTCCTGTGCAAGAACATCTGCTTCATACAATCCATCACTATCAGTCATGCTTTAGCAACCTCTAAAATCTTTGAGTGCAGATCAGTAAATGGTGTAAAGCATTACTTGTATTACTGCTAATTACTGCTGTTGATAGGTATTTACTTAAAACCCAACAGTGATACAAGGAAAGAAATGGTTATAGTTTGTGTAAAATCCAAGCTAAACCTGTAAATGTTTGGTGAGTCATGAGCATGGAGGAAACACTACACTGTGACTCAGGAGGCAGAGATCCATCTGTCCTATGTCTCCATTTTCAACAGTTTCAAACACAGAGGAGCACTAAGTCATCCCACAGGGTCGATGGCTCGACTTGTTTCCATCTGCTCTGTCGAGCAATTTCCCAATGCTAGTTTCATTACATGCACAAAATGATGAGACGCTGACATGATGCTGAGTAAACAGTAGGGGTAAAAGGTCACACATGGAGTAGCCAGTTCTAATTTAAAAACAAATGACAGCACGGTAATGTCCTCATTATTCACTTTCTGTCCATTTTGTGGCAAATGAATCCGGCCACTCCCCTGCGTCCCCTGCTCTGGCTAAAGCGGGACTCTAAATAGCATCATACAGCATCACACCCTGGTGTCTATGATGGAAAAGGAAGGGTAGAGGAAGGAGCCAAGGAAATGAGGCCAATTTCCCCATGGGGCCCTCGGTAACCAGGGCCAGCCAAACAAGGTCCACATAGATGAGCTATTAGACGACAACCTAATGGCTGCTCGGACCCACCGACTTCCTGCCAGGTGTCCCCCAAGGGTGTGTTCCTGGATGTTTGAGTTTCAGTCTGGGTGCTTTCCTCTCAGTTAGCCTGTTTTTCTGCACTTCATTGCATTTAGTCTGGCCGTAACCATCTGTTTGGCTCTGCCTGATTGTCTGTTCCTGAGCAACCTCATCATGCTCCTGCTCCCCTCTTTAGGATTAAAGAGGCTAAACAAACAGTATGCTTTGTAATGGACAGGAGTTCAAGTTGGAGTGATGACCTCAGGCTGGAAAAAGAAAACTGGAAGTGAAATGCAACAGAACGGCTACTGTGTAAGAAGAGAGGATGCTTTGGCCAGACGACTGGGGCCACTGAGGGAGGCTAACTGTGTTTCCAGTGGCAGTAAAAGGGAGCAGGCCTGAGCTGCAAGCACAAAGTGTGCAGGGCAGACTGGAAGTTGAAGAATTTCCGTCCTGGCGTGACTGTGAGAGGAAGAGAGAGTAGGCTAGTGTCTGCCAGCGAGAGCAGCACTCTCTTTTTCCACAAGGGAGAAGTTATGGCGTGATTTCCATGTCATCCAAACCACTCCATTTGGCGGGAAATTGGTGTGTGTGTATGTGTGTCCACATGTGTGTGAGGCCATGTAGTCAGTAAGTCCTGACCAACTGAGTGCACACACACAGAAACATACACACAGGCACGCGCACATCATTCAATTTCCCACCTCAACAAGTATGCCATCATGCTGGGTATGGTGGAGGAAGGCTGGGCGCAGCACCGCAAGTCAAAAACCAGCACTTGACATATTCAGCCACAGAGCCCAAACTGCTATGGAAATGGAAATCATGCACATACCACGGTCAATCAAACACTAATAATAGCTCGGCTCAAAATTACATTTGGGAATGGTCATTTTGTGTCAATCAGATCTGATGTCTTTATTTCATATCTGCACGGTTGACCGCTTTAGATAATTGGATGCTTGCAAGTGTATCTGCGACCTTATTGGTTGTATTTCAACATTACACCTCAGTCGTTTTGTGCCATGCACTGTCGGCACCATACTGGGGTGCAGGGGTGCACCGGTGATCAGGTAAATATGTAGAGTGCCGTGATAGCAAAATAAGTCTGTCACCACATTCCAGATTCTATTAGCTACACTAATATTGTCGCTAATGAGAAGGCATTACAGAGGCCAAAAATAACCTGACGGGGTGGTGAGGCTTCATCTGAGCCCTGGGTGCCGTTGGCTATAAGAATATATGGACTGTGGCCGTGGCCAGCTCAGCTCTCCCTCTCCTGTTCGCCGAGCCTCATTATCGCACAATCACGCCTCACTAGCTACGAAGCTGCCTCTGTCTGCCTGGCTGCCAGTCCAGACAGGTGGGAGGGAAAAGAGAGAAAAAGAATCAGACATAGAAAAAGAGAGAGAGCAGGACTGAGAGGATAAGGTAAATGTGAAAAAATGGTAGAAGGGTGGGGATTAAGGCTAAGGAGGTCACAACAATGAGGAGGTGGCAAGAGACGAGAGGAAAGTAAGACAAAGGAGGCTCAACTCACGAGCGGAGGCAATATGAAAAAAAGCTTAAAAAAACAGAAGAGAAGGTAAAGGAGAGGGTAACTGAGACGGAGGCCAAGAGAGAGTGGGGGGTGCAAGAGTTCATGGATGACTGTGGCAATGTTTCTTTTTTTCCTCCCCCCACTTATTTTCCGTCTGAGTTACACGGTCATTTGGCTGCACTGGCTGAGACCACCGGCGTGTTTCCACTTGGCTGTCTGGTCGTCTGCCTGCCTGTTTATCTGTCTGCCTGTCTGCCTGACTACAGGTTCTCACTGTCTTCCTGTATGTCCACTCGGTTTCTCTTCCTGTCCTGTCTGTCTTTCATCCAGTCCTGCTGTTGGCCTGTCTATTTAGCTGGCTGACAGTTTCTCACTGCGACCAGCGTAGGAAAGCAGAGCCCTCATTTCCCCTCCACTACAGAGTCAGAGACTTCTGGGGGGCTGAACTGAGTGAAGCTATGAACTCATACACATACACATGCACGCACACACACACACACACACACACACACAGGTGATTTGAAACAGTCTGACATGTGAATTGCATATGGAATATCGCTGTGCATTTTCCTGTGATTTCCTGAAATGCAGACAGTGCCTCTTGTTTCATTCTCTCTTGCAGGATTATTTCTGTTTAGCTTTCCCTCTCTGAGAAATGTACTTGGGCAGTCTGTCTGCAACTACAGTTGAGGTTCAGTGTCATTTCACACAATACAAATCCAGTGTTACATCACTTTCTAATACCTGATATTTACACACATTTTCAACATTTGCAAGGGGCAAAATGAATAAATAACTAAGATTCAAAGATTTAACTGAGGTCTGTGATCACATACTGTTCATTGAAAAGTCAGAAACACTGCAGCTTTTAGTGGTGGCCTAATTAATATTTTTCACACATAGCTGAAAATGAGATGACTATTATAAGATTTAATATATTAATTAAAAGTATATACAGTAAGATGCACTGAAATAATGGGCACAGCATACTTATTTATCTTACTGTTCTTGAACAACACCAAATTGTAATTGTCCCATTCAAGTATCATTTTGGTCTTTCAACAAGTCACATTATTTAGTTAAAGCTGATATAGACTTAGACTTAGACTAGACTTTACTGATCCCTTTGGGATGACTCCCTCAGGGAAATTTAAGTATAGTAAGTATAGTATTTATATATAGTCCAATGCTAGGGACATTTGCCATTCAGCTGGTGAAAGGGATGAACAGTTCAAGCTAAAAATGCAAAACGTGCTCCCTGAAGTTTTTGTATAAGGGTTTTTTGCTAATTGGAGCATGGAAAGATAAACATTTGCTTTATTCTTGTTCTAACAGATAATCAGAACATCACACATATGTCAGCCTCTAAACATAGCAAATTGGGCATTTTCTTGAGCTGGAATCAGATCTAGAACTGATCTGAATCCAGCCCTCACTACCACACTCCTTAAGTGTTTTTGAAAGCAACTGAGAAATAAGGTTGATATTTCATATTGTTGAGTGGACTAAAAAATACATTCTGCCTGGAGCTTTTGTCTGGCAGCTGTCTACTCTGCTTGGAAGTTGAACGTCACGTCTGTGTGTATGTGTGGCGTACATGTGTGAAGGTTTCCTAAGAACCCATTGACAGTGTGTGTTTATGTATGTTTCTTGCATATGCAGCAACATGCCTCCTCAGATCAGACTTCAGGTTTCAAGTGTGTTTCCTCCTGATTAAACACAGCAAATACAGTAACTGTCTGCCAAAGCAATCCGTTGCGGGACTTCAGGCTATGAGCCTGCCTTACCCTCTAGGTGTTTGGTTTAGTTATTTAAAGAGACACCTTCAATAACAACCAAGTGGAGCGAACAACCCACAAAGGTCTTACTTATGATGGAAGAAAGTGAGTAACAGTTGCCATCTGCCTGGAGCCAGGTTTGCTGTGTCTCCATTAAGAGTTATGTTTTGGAAGGAGGGAGAGCGATGCCAGGTCAGAACACACGTTTCCACACCTAGTATTTAACACCCAAAACTTTTAAGCATCTGGAAACACTACGCAGATTCCAAATTTAGTTCATCATGCTCTCATTACCATTACAAACAGAAGTAATGTGAACTCTGACATCCAGACAGAAAAGCTGGTGAATAATTAACCATGCATTATATTGGTTTTATATAACAAACAATCCATTCAACAGTGTCAAGTGTCAGCTTTTAAGGCATATTTTTCTATGTAAACTGTGACAACATCACTCTGGATCGCACCCGACAGAGCAACAACAACATGTTTTACGGTAGCATCTGTGCATTGTATTTGGCATCAGATGCAGCATAATGTGACTTTTTGGTTCCATAGCATTTCCATTAGCCAACACTCTGGCTGAGTGGAAAATGAGAGACAGAGAGAGAGACACACAAAAGAGAAATCAGCTGCTGTTTTTTAGTTTTTATAGTGGAAAACAACAAAAGCACCCAAAATCGACCACAGAGCATAAAAATTTATAACCACCAGAGAGGCGTTAAAGGAGGGTCAAAAAGGTAACGAGGACGAGGTCAACAGTCCTCTGGACATGTGAGAGTTTTGTAAGTGAAAAGCTTACTTAAACAAAAGTTGTTTGTTTGAGATATGTATCTAATGTTCACATTTGTTACATTTTCAATCACCAGGTGAATTTTCCTTTCTTTTCCATCCCTCCTCCCCTGCTCCATTTCTTGTCATTTGTATTTGACTTCTCCACATTCTTTATCAAATTGACACACTATTTATATTTCCACTTCCCCCCTTTTCTGTCACAAGGCTCACAGCTGATGATGCAGAGAACATAATGAGAAGAAAGAAATACAGGGATAACTGATTAAGATCACAGTGAAGGGAGCAGGCAGTGGTTAGCACAGTTCCACTGTGGCTTCTAGGTTTGATTAGAGCTGACAGCTCACCCATGTGCTCCACTGTTAGCCAGAATAAAATGCTCCAAAACTGCATTCATCCTGCTTTAGTAACACCATGATCATCATTTGTGTCTTATGGTGCAGAAAAGAGGCATTAGGACAATATCATTGATCATTTACACAGCACTATTCATAAACATAAGCAAAGCCCTGTGGACTGGACTCAGTGGCATTCAGGTAAACTTCTGTCGAAAGGAGAAAGCAATGATTTGACAGCAGACTTTTCTCTACTGAATAGGTCTGATCCAAACTATAATGACACTGTCATAGAAGGTGGAAATCTATTAATCTGTTCGTATTTAAAAAGAGTATCACAAAAACAGCAATACAACAAACTTTATACCACATTACTCTGACCCCCAGCATGCACTGCAGTGAAGTCTTCATCATTAAAGCAGAAATCCAGAGCTTTCTATATGCTAACAGTCTTGAACCATTTGATCAAGTTAAAGTTCAATCTGGCCAGTCGCTGAGTGAGGTGGAAATGACTGAGAAGCATCTGTTTCAGAAAGTAAAATTGTTGGACGCAATTTTGTTCCGAGGTTCCCAACAGTTTGAGATGCTGTCAGGCAATTCAACATTTATGTAACTGTCCAAAACTGACAATCAAGGGTTTGAACTTTTGTCTCAAACTGCCTCTTTTCATTCTTTACACAACGATCTCTGTCAGACTGTCTGTGTCAGATGGTAAAGAAAAGAGTCTTTACCACCCAATATGTTACTGTGGCTTTAACATCCCAGTGAACTCAAATGACTACGAGGAAAGTTTTCAGTGACTGCAGCTAGAATATAACTTTAATCATAACTAAGGGTTTCCCCAGTTGATGTACTTCAGTATTTTACCCCAGGTAATCCTGCAGCCTGTTATTCTTCAAACATGCACTGTATTAATAATCGCCTCCAGAATAATTCCTGTAATCCCTACATGAGTTTTTTTCAAAGGTCATCACTGTCTCTCATGCTGACCCCAGACAGCCAGTAACATTTAATTCTGGCTACAAGTGCACCACTTATAATGTTTTCACACTTAAGCCCAAGATTCAGTGTTTGCTTGTTTCACACTGTGATCTTTGAGTGACCATTTGGATTGCACAGTGCCGGACCACCTGGGCTGAGCCAAAACTGCCATGTTGAAAAGCAATGGGAGGAAAAAGAGTTATGGACGGTCACAAATAAACTGTGGCAAAAGGAAGAGAAAATAAAGAGATGGAAATGTCAGAAACAACTTAATCTTAAGAGGAGTGATTAGGTGGTTCAGGAAATTGATCAATTGTTTTGGTTGGGTGCTCAGGGTTAAAACAGAAACGGTGCTGAATAGCAACAGTAACAGTGGTAGCAGAGAACGGCTTGTTTTAATTGTTTCCGAAGAACAGCTGGCTGCGGATAGTGGGCCTCACAGCATAACAGAGAGAGAGAGAGAGTGAGAGAGAGAGAGAGAGGATTGAGGCTCAGGCCAAAACTTTGATTCTGCTTTTCAGACTTTGTCCTTACTGACATTAAGTGAGTGCAGCCTCAGATTGAGTTGGATGTGCGATTCAATAAAAAATGAAAACACTTAGCTAAACACAACAAGCATTTACAGATGAGAATCATCTACAGATCTGCTAAAACAATAACAACACAAGAAAATGTGTTTACCAGCTTCAAGTAAGAGCGGTCATCATACTGTAATACCTTGGACACAGTCCATTGCTACTGGAAAGGGAAGCAAAACAGCTACCTGCTCATTTTGGGAGAACATCCAGTGGAGAGGCTGAACTCATTTCCTCTCACGCCTGTTTGCTCACACAATTTTCTGGTTGCTTTCCACTGCACTGCCACAACTACAGGCGCCTCCTTGATAAGTGACAATTGTTCAAAAATAATCCCTAATTATGCTGCTGAGCAATGCTCTCTCTGTGCAGTCGCTGCAAAAGTTGTTCCCTCTTCAGCTTTAATAGTGTTAATAAACTATCTAAGTGTTGGTTATGGAGTGGATTCTTAAGGCTGCTGATTTCAACTCCTACTAAAGGTCAAACTCATCACGCATTTTCATAACCACGGAGGAAAAGCTTTCTGCTTTTTTCTCTGCACCACACTGTCGTCTTTGTTATCAGCCGTGCACAGGGGTTGCATGAGGTGCCACGGCTCATTCCACATTTTGGTTTTCACATGTGAAATTCATTTTTCACTCAAATGGCCCTTCTTTTGAAAGGACGTGCTGTGATCTGGTGCCCTTCGTGGTGCAGATAAAGAGGTTGTTTTTATTGAACTGTCAAAACTGTTATGGGTGGTACTACTGCATGTGTGTCGCCTGCAGTCTGCGGAAGGCCATTTATCTTAAATGCACATACATGTAAAAACATTGCCAGGATGGCAGGGGTGATAATGACAGCGGTGGATGAAAAACTATATCTTGCCTCTATGAGTCTGTGTGCATGTTAAAGCTGTAAAGATACTGGTGCCTTCCTAAAGGAAGCAGTCTGCCATTTTGATGTCGACAAAGTCTCTTTTTTTTTTTTTCAGAAACACCAACAAAGTGGTGCGTTGCTCCAGATATAGAATACTTAGCAGGTAATTAACAGCTAGTGTTAATAAATTAGCAGTCAAAACAGCTGGCAGACAGTGAGCAATAGTTGTAATCTCCTAACCTTTAAGTATAATTTAAGCATATCAACCATATCATTGCTTAAAGCTTGTCCCCTTTAAAGGTATCAGATGGGGCTCCTGGGCCATGAAGCAGCTTGATATGTCTGTGGAGTAGAGTCAGTGAAGAGCTGTTAACTTGTTTGATGTTCTGATATCAAAACATTGTCAGGTTACCTTAGTTTGTCATTATTGCCATTTATTGAGAACTATTTACACAGCCTGCATCAATATATAAAATGGCACATGTTAATTTTTTTCACAAACACAATGTTGGACAGACAAACTGCAGTGAGACGTTTTCCTGTTTCCTCATTTTCACAATTCTTTACTGTATGTGCATGTGTTCGTTTTTTCACTCAAAAGGCCCTTTTATTGAAGTGACATGCTGAAATCTGGAGCACTTCAAGCTGCAGATAAAGAGGGTTTTTTCAGTGGGTAATACCAGGGAGGAAGAGGAACCAGGACAGTAAGACAGCAAAACAAGCGCACAAAGACAGCTGATACTGTATGTGGGAGACACAGAAAGAGAGCTTTGCTGTAAATAGCTGTAGCTGCTAGAGGCATCTGAACATAACACACAACTGACAGAGTCACAGAGAATACAAAACAAATGATGTGCCATCGCTAACAGAGGACCAGCAGAAGCCAATGAGATGATTGGAAGGATCTCCACCCTCATCCCTGGTTTGGATACCCCGAGGTCCAACCAAAGGCCTCACTGTCAGTCGTAGGTCATGATGGGGGAGAAAAGGATCACAGCACCAGAGCCTGCTGGAAGCTTCCACTTCCTGCTCTCACTAAGTGATGCTGGCAAGCAACACTAGACTGACACTGTGTCTTCTATTTAATAAAGAAATAAATAATGTGCGCATTCGTGTGTGTTGTGGTCCTTAGGATAGTATCTGTATATGAATGTGACAATTTGAGCCCTTGCAAATAGATAATGACATTTAAAAACCTTCTGAAAAAGAAAGTAAAAAAACTAACTCACAACTTAGTTTGCTTCTTGACACATCTGAAATTTGTCTCAGTGTTCACAATGCCTTGGAACCTAAGCGATGAGACTCTGTCAGATATAAACCAGCAGAAAATAAATTATGTTCTTGCAAGAAGGCACTTCTACTGAGTATTTAACCTGATATATTGCACCAAGATGCCTGTGAGACCAAAGGCCTCTCCGTTCCCCGGCCATGAATATTCAAATGAGATGTTCAATTTGTGCAGGGGAGATTATTGGAAAGCTACAGAAGCATGCAGGATTCTCCCTAAAGCCAGTCTGAAACCATGTTATGCAGAAGACTGAATGACTTGCTGAGATACGAAGCCTTAAATTAAAGTGGGATCTCCCTCCTGCTCCCTTGGGGGAAAAATATTTAGTTTCTGTTGGCATTTTAAGCTGTTCGCAAAATCCAATGTGTCTGCTGAGTAAGACTTTCTGAATTCTGCTCAGCATTACCCAGCTTTACGCAACTGCTGAAGTCTGAACTTTGTGGAAAAAAAAACCTGGGGCCAAGAACCTGAAGGGGAAGTTGAAAAGAGCAAAAATATTTGTTATTGGCCAACATTTATCAGATTTTTGGGTCACAGTTGTTCTGTTCCAAAACTCAAATCTAATCACATAAAAACACATTTTGATGTGAATAAAGTGTGATGTTATTTCACACCACATTTGTATTATTAATATTTTTCAACTTGAATAAGATTTGACATAATTTAACATAACTCATGGGAAAGCACATCCATGCCTGATATTCATGAGTATCAAGGATGTTCAGAATGGAAGAGAAAAATGGAAATTTAATGTTTCGATTTGCTTTGAAAGAAAACTGTATCACTTTACTGTTAGTCAGTATCACTGGAACAGGACGTCCTGTACATCTGATTTTCCTCATGCCCCATAATTCCACAGAACACCTTTGGAAGAAGTTGAGTTAGAAGTGAGTAGTTAAAGATTTAAACTATATGTGTTGAAGATAAACTGTACAATAAAGTATGAAACAGCACAGCCCATCACATGTGTTCATAAACCATTTCCTGCACATGGATCAGGAGAAATGCATGTATTTCTTAAACAGCTGCCATGTTTAGGAACAACAAAGCTTAGACAGCGATGGGTCTGAAAATGGTGTTTTATTTTCAAAATGATTACACTACTATAACTGACCAAATAAATATTTCTTTACTGTATGTTTACCCCTGTCCATCATTCCTTCACCTGCTACATCAGCTGCATCACTAAATTGTGAAGCCACACTGTGACTAACAGCAACCTGCATCTTCATGTAACATGTAACTATTTCAGAAAGTGTGGTTACAACAGGGTCAAGGCTGGAAACATCATGTCAAATGTGGGTTTTCTAATTTGGAAACTTCACACATTGAAATCGTGACATTCACACATGAAAGCATTTCCAAATTCCCTTGCAGATGCACACGCACACTGCAGCACATACTGAGATGTGAGTGGTAATAACCTGTGCTTGTGACTCACCAGCAACCAGACATGCTGTGTTTCAATATGAGAGACCATTAAAAAGGCAACAACAGCTGTGTGCCTGGTCTGATTTTTTTTTTTCATTTAATTTCAAACCTTTATTTAACATTGAAGAACCACTGAGCTTGCCCTCATTTACAGTGATGTTGTGTTAGGAGCTAAAAGAAAACAGTAAAAAACACAATTAAAAATAAAGAAAGATCCAGTACCACTCTTAAGCGGGAAGGTTCATGATGGTTTTAAATTGTCTATAGATTAATAGAGCACAGATTTTTTTTTAGTATCATTCCAAGAACATAGGGTGCTAAAATAAAAGCTTGAGTTTCCAAATTTCAAGAGACCTTAAGCATACGCCAGTCATTTAAATGAGTCAGATGGGGGTCCAAAGTTCCAATCCAGCATCATAGAGATGCAAAGTAGTACCTTTTGAACAAGGGCTTAACAGAAAAAACATATCCCAACGTTTATTATGCCTCTGTGCCAGAGAAGAGCAACCCACCTTATTATACATACAATGGTCCTTACTGTAGCTATCACCAGTAATAAATCTGAGGGCACAATGATGGAGTATGTCTAGGGGTTTAAGAGTGGAAGAAGCAGTATTTCTATAAATTACCTCCCCATATCCAAAACTGATAGGAAACTTGCTTCAACAATTCTCTTCCTGCTAATCTCAGGGAAGCTGGTTCGGTTTTTTGGCACAGTCAGATTCTCATTGGCTAGTTGTACAGAATCAGCAGCACAGTATATAATAGTGTCATCAGCACAAAGATGCACTTTAAAGCCACTTAATAGCTATGTAAATGGTGAAGAGGACAGGACCTAAAATTGTACCTTGTGGAAAACCTTTTGTTACTGGCAAGAACTCTGATTGGACTCTCCCTGACTTCTCAAACTGAAGTGTCTCATACAGATGTTTCTGAAACCAATAAGAAGCCTGCCCATGAAAGCTGATATGGCATAACATTTGTAAGAGCAGAGGAGAGCTGAATGTATCATGTGCTTTTGAAAGATCCATAAAAATGGCTAAAGTGGATATTGAATTATTTGAAACTAATGCAATAGCTAAAATAATGCTATGATTAGCTCTAAATCCAGATTGGTGTCAATATAATATAGATTGACTGAAACAATTGCCTTAAAATGGTTATTTACAAAAAACTCCAGGAATTTTGCTCAACTTGATCATTTGGTGATTGGTGTATAGTTATCTAGATCAGTTACATGGGCCAACTTCCAAATACTATAAAGTATGCCTGTTATTATAGAAAGATTAAATTCATGTTAATTCCTCTGTAATAAGTGGAGTGGACAGTGTTTGTTAAACTTGCAACACTTGCAATGCAACATCACTTGAAGAGAAGGGCGGAAAGCTAAACTGAAAAACATGGTTCATGGTACATACACAATCATTATTAATATCAACCATTACTGTATGTGAGCGTGTGCATCTAACAGGTTATTCCGTGTGTGTACATTTGCGTCAAAGTCTGTACATGTCAGTCACTTAGAGGTCTCTTCTCCTGCCTTGCATCCCTGCAGACATCACTTCACAAAGAGCACTGCTGAAGGGTCACACACATCTATCTTGCTCGCAGCCCTTTGGTGACTCACTGCACTCTGGCCAAGAAAAAGGGTCCTGTGCATTCATTATCAGTTGCACTGTACGCCTACACTCTGACTGAGGAGTGCGAGCTAGACAGCCAGAGAGATGGAAGAAGAAAAGACAGGATGAAAATAGATATTGTGGTGAATAAAGCTCACATGCTAAGTAGAAGAAAAAAAAAGGTAAATCTAAAGAATACCAGAATTTACCAGGAGAGGAGGTCAGTTTCAGTGTATTCAAAGGCAAAGCAATGCAATGAGTGAAAAATGTAAAAGCACCCTGTAAGCCGCACCACAGGCAGTTCAGAAAAAGACAAAAAAAAAGAAAATGAAAAATCGTCCCAGACTTGCAAAAAAGATACGTGCAAGATCGTAGTGAGTCTCTGTGACGAATGGAAAAGGCTTGTTTGGTGAAATGAAGCGATGCCCTGGAGATAGACGTTAGACGAGATGAGAATGAATATGCAATCAATATCTAATTTTAAAAGACGTTCATGGATGAGGGTGCAGTGGTTAGCTTTACCTCATACAGTACTGGAAGCTGCCTCATATGTTTCTGATGTCGTCCACCACTGTGCAAGTGTATCAGAGATTACATTAGAAGATGTTACTGTGTGTATCCAAATAATACCCTTTGTTCAGCTGTATATTTTAATTAGATTGAACAAAATCAATCAGTGCTACTTAGTTCTTTGATTTGTTTATTCATGAAACATCTAATTAGTACCATGAATTGATGTTATGGTTGAGTGCTGTGTTCTCCTTTTGTTGGTATCTGATACTCTAAAGTAGTATAACCTACTAACTTTGTATAACTTATTTTCATAGTCTACTTGTTTGAAATACATGTTCTGTTGCAGAACTATGTTAGGTTGATTATCTCTAGATCTCTATATGATATGCATGAAAGTTTACCTTAAGGACTGCTGAAAAAAAAACATTACAAGATAAGGTACATCAATTCAGCTGAGGAAACAAAAATGAGAAATCTGCTAACATTAACTGACTATTTGATAAGAGATTTGATATCCACTATAAAACCAGCTATTGGACCCAGCTCAACGCAACTTGGTATTGTTAATCTAATTATCTTCAGTGACTATACATTAACAGGCATACTACTGACCAATAAACTTTTGTTTAGCATTGCTTCCTTAGCAGGATATCTCAAAATTTATTGTTGTGCATCTTTTGGAAGATAAGGCCATGGGCAGCCCAGAACATATTAAATTTGTAGTTTTTGGCCCAATGGATGGATTGATGGATGGGGCATTGCAACATCCATCCATTTTCTATTCCTGCTTTATCCTGACACACAGGGTTGCAGGGCGTGCTGAAACCTATCTGTGTACACCCTGGACATAGATAGATACTCACACTCATGGGGGGGGGGGAAGGTTGCCAATTAATTGTGGGAGGAAGCTGGATTGTGGGAGGAAGCTGGAGGACCCATGCAGGGTATTCCAGGCTCAGGGAGAACATGCAAACTCCACACAGAAGGGCCTGTGTGGAACCCAGAACCCTCTTGCTGTGAGGCGACAGTGCTAACCACACCACTGTGCCGCCTGGCACTGCAACAATATTCTCATTTCTGCAGATATAATCTACCATTGAATTTCTTCTAAAACAGTGGTTTTACTTCTCCTACTAATTTCTAAATTAATCTGCAGTTTATGTCAGTTTACGATCTGTAAAAGGTCAGCAATGTGTTTTTCAATATTCTGTGAAGTTGTGCATAACTGTTTTCCACAGTCTTACTGTATGACCATTTTATTTGAAGTAGACTACCATAATTTCTAACACACTGAGCAGTTTTAATCAAGCGTTGATAACTCTGAGCGATCACGCGGTATTGCTTTGTATTTGTTTATAGGTTGAGCTAAAGCAAGTTTCTTTCACAATCTACAGTTGAATATCACTGATAAAGTATAGCTGGTTTGAACAGATGGCCCTTTCTGTGGTACAGCACAAGTGTAATCATATTTACCTGACCTAACCTAGTACACAGAGATGAACATTTTTTTCTTGAGTAGCAAGTGAATGCAACTATTTTCTTCTGGATATAGCTTGTGGTGGTGAAGAGGAACTATCCTACAGACTTGCACAAAAAACACACTGGCAACATACAACCCACATAATGACAGACACCACAATTACTACCTCTGACATGGAGAACACATTTATTGTCCTGTTGTTTGGGGCGGCTGGGAGATTTTTTATAGCATCTCTTAATACCCATGAGCTGTACTGCACCTGAACAAAAATGTTTTCCATGATTCAAATCCATGTATGTTCTGGTGCAGGTGAATGTGCTGCAGCAGACAGCCTGACCTCTGTACTCTTTCATAGTGTTGATGACCATGGACAGTCACACTTTGTTTGGCACTACTCAGTGATGGCAGCCTATTGCTGTCAAAAGACGCCATTGTGCTGCATTGTGTATTAAGCTCCACCATCTAATGCAATCTAAGACTGGCACTGTGGATAGTAACAAGACAGCACCTGAAGTCAACCATGGAAAGTATTATTAATAAGTATATTAGTATTATTGTTATTCAATTAAGTCAACTCTAAACAGAGCCTCTTTTTATTACCTGTGAATTACTTTGAAGTGAGATGTTGCCATCACAGCCAAAACTCCTCAAATGGTAACCACTTTAACACAAAGACATACTCTAGTAATGCAATTCTCCATCTATCAGAACACATTCACTCATCCACTACTCCCTATATAATAAACACTCATATAGATATATATAGATACACACACACACACACACACACACACACGCATACATATATATCTATATATCTATCTATCTATATATATATATATATACACATATATATATATATATATATATATATATATATATATATATACACACATATATATATATATATATATATATATATATATATATATATATATATATATATATATATATATATATATATATATAAACCCCATTCTGAAACCAGTCAAACACAAACAGCACCTACACCTAAATCACCAACTGACCCTTCACCTATTCCAACTCATGATTTAAACGTCAATGTTCAAATATGTCCAGAAAGGCCAGCGTTCAACATATTCGAGCTGCTTGACTGTTACATTTGACTGACAGCAGTACTGTGGTGTGTATTGTGTGTGCAGAAGCCCAGCAGCCTTGGTTCAGGGTTACCAAGGTTCATCCATGTAGGCCCACTGTTAGAAAGAGTCAAAATAGTCTGTTAAACAAAGGTACAGGGTCTCCGTTGGCGCTGGCACTTTGCATTAAAATCAGATTGAGTGACTAAATCTTGTTAAGAGTATCTGAACTGTGTGCTTTTAAGTAATGCACATGATGAGGTGCAGGCTTATGAGCCCCCCCAGAAAACCCAAACTAAGCTGAATTATACTTCCACACACTCTATCACACAAGCTTTTCACTCATTCTTTTTTTCCCTTTATCTTCTCTGTCTCGAGGCCATGCACACTTTGCTTTGTGATACACACTCTCTCCCTTCAGTTTCCACTGCTGTCATATTATCTATCTGTCCTTTCCAGCTACATCTCTCTTTCACTCCCTCTGTTTCCCTCTTCTTTCTTTCCATTTGCTGAACTATGCTCCAATTAGTTTGGCCCCACAAGGCAGCAGTGTACCAGTGAGGACACTTTATAAGGGCATCTCCACACGCGTGCTCTACACACACACACATTCATACACACACATATACAGCGCTGTATCAAACTTAAGTTACATAGTGACCACCTTTTTATTGAAGCTAATGACTATGAATACTGAATATCTTTGCTTTACTTGCTTTGTCTTTGCTTGTACCTACTCTTGTTAGCTTCACATTTTATTTAAAAAATGTGTCAATATCTTATAACTTAAATCTTATAACTGATTTAAATGACTATTGCTTATTCTAAACAATATTATCAATTATATTATCATATATATTATCAACTATACTACTATCATAGAAAAGTATTAACTATACTACTGTTACTACTATTATCATGTTATACACATCATGGAGAAAAAATCTCAGAAGGAGCTATAGGAGTCTATTTTCAGATTGACATAAATAGGACATAAGCCCGGCATGGTTGATTACAGATTACATAACCATGTTTTCATTTGCTTAGAATACATCACACGATGTTACGATACAAATGTGACTCATATGTCAAATCTTGTGTGCCACTGTCAGAAAAAGAGTGATTGTTTTAGGTTCCCTCAGCATAGTATGAGGTAGGCGTACGTTGTCACAACAAAAACAACAACGACGCAACCTAAAACACAAGGTCGGTGCTGCTGTAATATTGTTGATTGGACTTAATTCATTGCAGGGGAGTCACATGACACTCTCAACACCACCAGCACTGAGCCAGAGTAAAGTTGCTCCTAACTCATAAAAATAATGTAATTTTTGGGAAAAAAAAAAAAAAAGCCTACTCGTTTTTTTTTCTTGCTCATGTGTATATGTGTGTAATATGACCACAGTGACACACTGAACTGTGACACCACCCACCACCAACAACTTCATAATGTCAACAAACTGTATTTTAGGGGTCTAAAATGTCAGTGTTGCATCGTTCAGTGAACTTCATATTTTCCACTCTAATGTTGCCTTAGCTGTAGTATGCTCAGCAGTTAAGCTATCAGTAGGAAAGAGGAAAGAGGGTAAACCCACTTTTTTTTTAATTTTCAAATTAAAACATGAAAGAGCTGAGGTCAGCAGAGCATCCATTTGCTGACTGGCTCAAAAAGTGAAGCAGAAAACGCATCCAACCTGAGGTATAACAGCTCCTCAGACTGTGAAAGGGCCTGTTTAGCATCTCAGATGCTGGCGTGACAGATGGCAGCATCCTTCCTCACACAAACTTCAATAGCTATTCAAAGTGCTTCTTTCTCAGGTCCAATCAAGCAGGGTGAGAGGCTGCACAGGCTGCACTTCCACGTTTGCTGAGTGGTCCACACAATGCTTTTATTTTGCTCTTGGTCACATGTTCCCTGACACTGTCCTTTTTGCTCCCTCATCTTCCTAAATAATACCAATTACTGAACAGTGGAAGGAGAGGAGATGAGAACACTTCGGCAGTGAGGAGGATGAAAAGACACAGCATGAGGACTGAATCATTTGCATGGTTATTTGCATGTTGACCATGCCTCCATGTGCATCTTTGCTGTTGGTCTTTAAATCATTTGCCTACAGGCTTGGTGTGATTGGTCAAAATCAGTTCCCTCCCAGTGCGTAGCAGCTGTCATTCTAACTGAGACGTGAATGCCTCCAAAGTGCATTTCAGCATTTTTTCATTTCCATACGTCTTGCAGTGAGGCACATGTATCAGTATGTATGGTCACGCAGACTTGAATCACGGAGCTGGAGATATTTCTGTAAGCTACTTACAAACAAGTGGGACTCTAAACAGGCTCTGCCACCTGGGTCCGTACATGCATTTATGTGTGGTTGTTGGCAATGACATCATATTGTTGAAGGGTGTCACCCCATTCACAGCAGACAGTGACATCATCACTGCAGGAAACTACAGGCGTCGCTGCTTTTCCCCAGTGTTCAGATGCGATATCAAACCCCACTAATCTCTGTGTCTTTCAGCACAGTCATTTGTAAGGATAAAATGACAACAACGAGCATGGCTTCAGTCTCGGCCCAAGCAGAATGCTGTCAAAGGGACTCCAGCATCTACTTTTTTAACAGATGAATAGATTTTAATAAAAATGTTTGTAGATGTTTGAATACAGATCTGCATCAAAAGACACAAAGGAATTGTAGAAACTGCTGACTCATGACAACTGAGTCATGATCAGTGGAATTGTTGTTATCATGCTAACTGTGGCTGAAACTCCATCAAACTCTACAATACTGCTGAAAACCCATAAGTGCACATCTTCTGCTATGACTTCACATGCTAATTTGACGACCACTTTCAATAAAAGGGTATAGGATATAAAAAAGCAAATGAGTGCTGGAAGAAATTTATAAAAAAAGAGCAGTGAAAAGGGGAAGTTATGGAAATTTGATTGGAGATTGAGATTTGATTTGAAGTGTTGACAATTTGTGACCAAATGCCGTACTGGGAAAAAAAAATCCTCTGAGGCCTAAAAAGTTTTTAAAAAATAAGGCTGATAAAATAATAGTGGTAAAAAGTGACATTGCACATTTATACTATTTATTATTCATGACTTCAGTATCTTCATGAAATATGTGGTTCTACAAGCTTGATGGGGTCATTACTACTCACAGTTGGGCTAGCTAGTGAAGTACAATAGCATGTGAGCTATCATGTAAACATAATGGCCAGCTGAGAAACTAGCTTATTCAAGGATTCAAGGATTGTTTATTGTCATTCCAACACAAGTTAAACATGGGATGGAACGAGATTAGCTACCCTGGTCCCGGTGCAAGCCCAAATAAGAATAAATATAAAAGTAGAATAAGTATAAAAAAAAGTAGAATAGTACAAAATAAACAAGATAGAATAAGCAAAAATGAGGTAGTGCAAAATGAGTGGATAAGTATAAATAAACAGAGTAAACAGAATAAATAAATAATAAATAGGATTAACTGCAATGAAGATAGAGGTATGACAGTGTACAAAATCATATACAACATATGACAAACATACAAAGGTAGTCTTGAGGTAGTAGTATGCAAAATAAGATTTTAAAGTGTCTTAATTTGTGGTGTGCAATGTTCAGGTAGTGAAAAACAAAAGCAACTGCATTCTGTGCAAGTGTTGCAGTGTGCAGATGTGTATTGTCTTTGGGTGGCTGTCAGAAGAGGGAGGGAGGGGGAGGATGGGAAAGGTTGGGGGGGGGTGGCAGCAAGGGGCTACAGGGGTCCTCCAGAGTTTAACAGTCTCACAGCTTCCGGGAAGAAGCTGTTCCTCAGTCTGGTGGTCCTGCTCTTAATGCTCCGCAGCCTCCTGCCTGAGGGGAGGGGGACAAACAGTGCATGTGCGGTGTGAGTGGGGTCCTTCATGATGCAGGAGGCCCGTTTCCTGCATCTGGAGGTGTAGATGTCCGTGGTGGTGGATAGACTACACAGTCCTCTGTGCAGCCCTCACCACCCTCTGCAGAGCCTTCTTCTCTGCCGCCGAGCAGCTGCCGTGCCACACGATGATGCAGGAGGACAGGACGCTCTCCACCACACATCTGTAGAAGGAGGTCAGGACTGAGCTCCCCATCCCGGCGCGCCTCAGCCTCCTGAGGAAGTAGAGACGCTGATGTGCCTTCCTAATGAGACAGGAAGTGTTCTTGCTCCAGGTGAGGTCGTCAGAGATGTGTACGCCCAGGTACCTGAAGCTGGAGACCACTTCCACCGCAGTCCCTCCGATGTACAGGGGAGAGGGGAGGTGTCTGCCCCTTCTGAAGTCCACGATCATCTCCTTGGTCTTCTTCACGTTGATGCAGAGGTTGTTTTGTCTGCACCAAGCCCTCCAGTTGTTCCACCTCCTGCCTGTAGTCGGACTCGTCGTTGTTAGCGATCCGTCCCACCACAGCTGTGTCATCCGCGAACTTCACGATCAGACAGCTCGGATGTATCGCTGAGCAGTCGTATGTGAGCAGGGTGAACAGGAGGGGGCTCAGCACACAGCCCTGGGGGGAGCCGGTGCTGAGGGTGATGGAGGAGGAGGAGACGTCGTGGATCCTCACAGACTGCGGTCTGTCTGTCAGAAAGTCCAGGACCCAGTTACACAGGGTGAGAGGCTCAGTCCAAGTGTTGTGAGTTTCTGGACCAGGGTTCTGCAGTATAACTGTATTGAACGCTGAGGTGAAATCCACAAAGAGCAGGCGGACATAAGAGTCTTTGTTCTCTAAGTGGGAGGGTGAGGGCTGTGTGGACCACAGGACCACAGAAGAAATTGCATCCTCTGTGGATCTCTTCTTCCTATATGCTATATGCATACTGGTGCGGGTCCACAGTGACGTCGACGCAGTCCTTGATGTGGGCCATGACCAGTCTCTCGAAGCACTTCATGACTATCGGGGTGAGGGCTACCGGCCGATAGTCATTCAGGCCTGTCACTGTGGACGCTTTTGGGGATGGGGATGATCGTGGCGGTCTTCAGGCAGGTGGGGACCGCCTGCCTGTTGGAGAGAGGTGTTGAAGATGTCCGTCAGCACCTCGGTGAGCTGGTATGCACAGCCCTTGAGCACCCGCCCGGAGATGTTATCGGGACCAGCAGCTTTGCGTGGGTTAATCCTCTGGAGGGTCCTCCTCACCTCTGTTGCGGTCACCCTGGGGGGGTGAATCTGGTGCTGGGGGAGGTGTTCGGATCATCAAAGCGGGTGTAGAAGTTGTTGAGAGCGTCGGGTAGAGAGGGGTCCCTGGGGCATTGTGCATCTCTGGTGTTATAGTCTGTGATGCACTTTATGCCCCTCCACATACTCCTTGGATCGTTGGACGTGAAGTATCCCTGGATCCTCTGGGCGTATGCGGCCTTGGCCCTCTTCACTCCTGCAGTCAGCTGTCTTCTAGCCGCTCTGAGTGCCAGTCTGTCACCAGACCTGAACGCAGCATCCCTGGCTTTCAGCAGAGACCGGACCTCCGCATTCAGCCAGGGTTCGGATATTCTGTTACTGTCCTGGTGCTGGTGACGTCCTCTGTGCACTTGCTGATGTAGCCGAGGACAGCCGATGTATAGTCCTCCAGGTCCACCTCTCCCTCACGGACAGCTGCCTCCCTGAAGATCTGCCAGTCTGTGCGCTGGAAACAGTCCTGCAGTGCGGGGACAGCATCACTGGGCCACACGGTGATGGTCCTCTGTGTTGGTGTGTGTCTGAGCAGAGGACGATAGGCAGGGAGCAGCATGATGGAGATGTGGTCAGAGAAGCCCAGGTGGGGGTGGGGGACGGCTCTGTATGCGTCTCGTTTGTTGGTGTAAACACGGTCCAGCGTGTTATTTCCCCGTGTCGGTATGGTGACATGCTGGTAGAACTTAGGCAGGGTGTCTGTCAGGTTTAACGTGGATTGAAATCCCCCGCAACCACGTAAAACGCCTCCGGGTGTTTGTGCTGGAGCGAGCTGATGTTGTTGTGAAGCTCCTTTAGCGCCTCGTTAGCCTTAGCACCCGGCGGGATGTAAACAGCCGTAACAAACACCGCCGTAAACTCACGGGGCAGATAGTGTGGCCGGACACTTTACAGTCATATGCTCTATCGCCTCGGAGCAGTGGCTGTTCACCAGAGTACAGTTTGTGCACCAGTCTTTGTTCACGTAGACGCATAATCCGCCCCGCGTGGCTTTCCCCGACCGCTGGTTCGGTCCGCACGGAACAGAAGCCGGCCGTCGATCTGGAAGCTGGGTCCGGCATGTTTGTCGTTCAGCCAGGTTTCCGTAAGACAAAGCACCGCACAGTTCCTCATCTCACGGGAAACCCCCAGCCTCAGTCGAAGTAGGTCCAGCTTGTTGTCCAGGGAGCGGACATTGGACAGGAACAGGGACGGGATCGGTTAGCCTTTAGCCTGGCTAGCAGTCCGCCCCATTTGCCAACTGTCAGATTTCTAGTTGGCCATGGCATAAATTTGCAAGTCAAAGTTAATCAAACTTTGTGCTATAAGATTTTTGCAGATTTACTTTTTTGTTCCGCTCCACTGAAACAAGTTGATTTCATTGCTAAATTTAGCTGTGTGTGCCCTTGTAAAACCTGTAAAACCTGTAAAACCTTTGATGCTGCGCATCAGGTAGCACACAAGACCAATTCTTACCTTGCACTATGAATTTTACAGTTTACAATGACAACTTAATAGTAAAGCCCCCTTTGAGTACAGAAAATCTGGCTTCTCAGTGTAAAGTCATTGTCAGTGCGCTCAGGGAAAAAACACTAATATGCAAGTAAAATGGGAAACATAAAATGGATCCAACCAAGAAAAGAAAAACTTTTTTGGAGTATGTACTGGGTGATCAACTTTTATTGGAATGAATGGACACCATCTTGGAATGTGATATGAAGTTCTCTTAATAAATCCATGGTTAGGAGCCAAAAGTAAATTGGTTTATAAATGGTGGTGGCACTGGGCGTATCAAAGACAGATGAGTTCTTCCTTGGCCCATAACTTCTCACCAGATTTCAATAAAACGTGTTCCCCAGATTTTGAGATATCCTGCTAAATATCAAACAGACTGAACCAAAAAACAACCTCCTTATATAGACAGTTAACACACTCTAGTATGCTGTGACTGGTTTGACTTTCTCTGTAGGAGTAACATTTACAGCTTAACTGGGGACAATAATGCTCAAACTGTCTAATCCTCCATGAAACATCTGGAATGCACCAGTGCATACAATCCAAAGAATTCATACAGGATATTTAAGATATATTCTTTGGTAAAGCAACACACTGTGCTTTACCAAAAGTGTTTTAAAAATATTACTTTCTGTTAAATGCACTTCCTGTTTTAGACTCTTGCATATGACTGAAGCTTTCAGCCAGTAAGTCTTGCTGTCAGTCTCAGCAGCGAACAAAGACGGGGAGGGGGGGTAGGAGGGGGTTTGAGGGGTTATCACTCAACACCTCGTTAGACACAAATGGAAACACATTTCTGAAAAAAATTATAAGACTCCATTGTTGTGCTTGCATACAGAGGTAATTCGGCATTCCTTGGCATGCTGCAAGCCAGAGGAGAAAAATAGGGTTTCTATAGGTTTTTGTGTGTCACTAATTGCCAGTGTATATGTGTTTCAGTGTATTAAATTCTCTGTCATATTCTGGTTAAAAACAGACATACTCTGAGAAAAATAAGCTGATTTTATTGTCCCAAAATTGGGTATTCACTCAATTGCAGGTTTTGTTTGTTTACATGTACTAAACAATATTTTGCACTGACTTTGCAATTTGACTGACAGTTCTTGCTATAACCAACAATATGTCAGAGCAAAATGATGTTTTCAGTCCATTTGAGGCTGGAAATTGAAGTTACATTTGCACCATTAGGAAAATATTGTAGAGAAAATACTTTCATTTGTGCTGTTATATTTGCAATCGCTGAAGCCTCTGAGTTGATTTATTTCCTTTCCTTTAAAAATAAAAACTCTTATTGGCACAAGAAATCACAGTCAGTCACAGATTTAAATTCTAGAGATTAAGTCTTATTGACGGCACTGGCAACTAGCATATGACGGTGGCAGTCACAATATCTGAACTGACACTAGTAGTTAGGGCAGTTATATCAGACCTGCTGTTGCATCCTCATCAGTTTTTCAGACAGATCTGCATGTTCACAGCAGCTAAAAGAATAAGGCAGCAAGCAGGGACCAACATGGTAGGAGTTATCACTGACACTGCTAGTTAGCGCCCTCGGACGGACACACACATGGCTAACGATAATGATGTGTCAGTGATCTTCTGAGGCTTGAGACCCGGGGCTTCCATTAACGTCAATGTTAATAATTAAGAGAGGACTGCTTTGGGAAAATAGCTTAGCTGTGCAACTGAGAGGAGCTGAGAGGAAAGGGAGTGAGAGGGGAGATGGAGTGAGAGAAATGAACACCTGCAGCAGTGACACGTTTGAAGTGAGAGTGAGAAAGGCCTTATGAGAGAGAAAAAGTCTGTGTAAGAAGATACACGTTACTTCCAGGAATCAAATAAGGGACAGTGAAATGGCTGAGGGCTATAATGTTGTAGAAAGAAAGAGAGCATACATTTGCTAATTTTAGCAAAGGCCTAATTTTCACTTAGGATGGGGAAATGCCCCCCCCCCCAAGTTTTTCACTTAAGTCTCTAAAAACAGTAAGAGAGCGGAGTTGACTCACTCTGTTTGGTTGCCTTCAGTCATTACCATTGGAGAAAAAATTGAATGAGCAGCAGCGAGTGCTTTGCCCACTTATTTCGCCCTCATTCAGGCTGCTCTATCTGCATGGTAAAGGTTAGTGGGACTATACGCAGCATGAAAAAATACCTTCAAACAGATTCTTATTTTGCTTCTGGCTGCCTGGTAAATTAACTGTCAGTACAATATTCTCTCTCTTTTAGCTCTGTATTTGGTCTCTAACAGCTCCTGGGGGGAAATATCTGGCTCTTTACCTGCTGAGAGGTTCAGACAGTTGGGGTGCTTCTGTCTTTTTGGTCCTGAGGAGATACAGTGGATTTTAAGAGCTTTTCCTCTGCTTGCTGTGGCTGAAAACAACAATGATATGAGAACAGTGAGACGAACCAAAACAATAAAGTTTAGTGGCCTAAGTGACAACTAAACAATGCACTGAAACTAGGAAGCTCTGTAAAGCCAAAGTGTTCTCCTCCCTTATGTGTCACTCATCGTTTCTGTATGTCACATTGTTTTCAACATCCTCATTTGATGCACTGTTATCATAAAAATATTGTTTGACCAATAGCTGCTTTAACTTTATTGGTGATAATAAATCAAAGTTGTGTTTTACAGTTTGCTCTGTTGCCCCCAAGTGGCCAAAAACATTAACAAGTTAACAAGTTAACAAGTTAACTTACGTCCAGGAGCAGGACTACGCTTCACAGCACACCTGGTGACCCCATCCTCTCTTGTTCCTCTACTGTCAGGTCTTCTTCATGTACACTCCCTTCTCTTTCCTTTATCCATTTAACTCCCACTGTCATCCCTAAATCTACCCATCTATGTTCACACAAATTCTTCATCACAACCCCCTCTTATTCTCTATATAATATGAGATATTTGAGAGACATGCAGCGACTAAGCAACTAAGTTGGCGGTGGCAGCCATGATGGGGATATAACTGAGAGTGGAGGGGGCTCCTGAAGTATGGAGGTTGGTTAAGAGAGGGTTGACGCAGGCATGGGGGCCTGCTTCAGCAGCGTGTGCAGCTGCTGTGTTTTGGTCCCTTGGCAGGTCACATGGTGCCGATGACGAGATGTATGGCGGTGATGGCGGTGGCGGGGGGAGTTGGAGGACGGGGGTCTATTTTTGAGCACTGCCATTCTGAAGCATGAACCCCCAACCTCCTCACTATCTCTCCTCTTTTTGCCTCCTCCATCCCTCCCTCTTTTCTCCCCTGGCATCCCATTTCCCTGTGTAATTAGGCTTCTAATTAAGGCTGTGGATGTTGAGAGGATGAATGCCCACTGTCGGCGCTGCCTCGCTCTCTCTGTCGCTCTCTCTTTCTCTCTCTGCATGTAGCCTGTGAGCTGCACTGTATGTCTGAAACACAAAGACCCAGAGCTGGCTCCTCCGACAAATTCTGTTTTTATATATTTAATATTGAGCTGAGGGTTGGTATATTCAGCCTGCTCATGAAATGAGCATAATGTCGTAAAATCCAAATATGTGCATCAAAAAGGGGAGAAATACAGTATCCACCAAAGGATTACATGGAGAAAGCACAAGTAGAAACAGGCAGCAGTGGTATGACAATAGCACAATGGAAAGAGAATGAAGGTTGTGGTGGTGCATGAATGCTTTGATTTGCCTTTTCACTCCAGCAGCCTGCAGTTGAAGAGGCTCTCTAGTTCTAGTACATCTTTTTAAATACTGTTATTTAAGAATAATCAAATCAGTAAAACTGTTTCATCTGCCCTTTCCTCGATCTTATCTTATATTAATTATAACTATGCCGTGTGTGTGTGTGTGTGTGTGTACATCTCAAGGTGGATGGATAACACATATCTTAACATCATTCATGTCCACAGCACATATTTTCAAAATGTATGCTTGTGTCAGAAATTTAATGTAATTGTACACAATAGTTAGATAGCTATATTATATTATTATTATGATTATGTCATGCAAATACAAGTGCCCAGTCCACATGGACTCATGAGACATCAAAAGTTACAACATTACTTAAACCTAATGCTACAGACTAGTGTCATTCAAATGAATGAAGGACATTTTTGCTGTTTGAAAATGGCGTTGGACAGCTTAGATAAGTATTTTGGCCATTTTATGCCCTTTATTACAGGATCAACAATTGAGGGCTGATATGAAATGAGGGGAGAGACAGATTGGGAATGACAGCCAAAGACGGAATGACCATCTGGAGCATTGGGAGCTTTATCGGTGAGCTGCTTGACAACTCGGGCCGATGCCACACAAAAAATATATACTTTAAAAAAAACAAACAGCCCCCACTCAAAAAAATAACCAAGTGCTTTGTGGCTGACTGACCCAGGTGAGTCGGCTGTGTGCCCAGTGTGGTTAGGTATTACATCTGTCAGCGTCTCTCTCCCAGCCAATCACTTTGGGTCCATTCTGACTTTACCTAGGCCCCACCCCCTTTCCTGTTTCTGATAACTTGTGTCATTTGGATAAATAGCAGAGTGGAGAAGGATGGACAAGCATAAAGAGAAAAAGGTTGAAGTCCTGTGAGGCTGATGCCTTCCACCGGCAGCACTAAAGAATAAGGAGGAGGTGTCAACAGCTGCATATATCATAAGTAGCTATGAGGAGTACAAAGACCGGCCTTAAACCAAACAGTCCAGCAGGCTCCTCTTCCTGTGTTGGCCCCTGCTGACTTGTCCTTGAGCAAGACACTTTATCCCTACTAACTCCAGCAGTAACAGACCCTGCACTCTGACCTGAGGATACCGAAAATACAAACTCCCCATCTACATAAGAAATACATGTCTTTGACGAAGTGCGAGGTTTCCCACTTTCCAGCCTGCCACCTGAAACAATATGTCCAAATTCAGTTGTTTACTGAACCATTATCAATTAACAGCAAGGTGAATAGGCTGCCGTTTGTTTTTACACTCCACTCTCTCAATTCAGCTTCACCAGACTGTAAATAGTTGTATGAAGCTATAAATAACTCTAACAAGCAGCTGAAAACATGAATTTGTGTTTACTGCTGCATGATTTCTTCCTGTGACCCTACACCTCTAAATCGTCAAGGACAGGGGTGTAATCAGGGCTGAGGCTGAGTATGGTAGGTATGTGGACTCCCAGGTAGAGGTTGTCCATCCATCACATGGATATTTATACTCCCGTTCCCCCACCCACCCATCGTTCAATTAGTTCAGAGTGCAGAAAGTCACTGTCAGTCAAATGGACACCAACAGGGTGACCAGTGACAACACTCACAGGGAGAACATGCATGCGGAGGGGATGCATGTGTATACACCTTACACTTTAGGTGGCTCTGTGGAGTGTGAACAGATGGATGGACGGATGCACATATGGATTGGAGGATGAGTGGGATTTAAATGTGTGAGTGAGTGTTTGTGAGGCTAGTGGGCGTAGGCATGAGTGGTCATTGGGTAAGTATTTGTTTATGCGCTCATGTAGCTGGATGATCCATTTGTGTGTATGTGTGTGTGTTAATTCAGTACAGGGTGTGAAACAGCTGATGGGTTCACATTTAAAGCATGACACTCAATGTGTGGGAGAAGCAATGAGGGCTGAGTGGCCTGCCAACACAGGCAGCTGCCTTTCACATTCAAATCACATCAATCACTCCCTCAACATGATCCACTCCATCTCATTCTGAGAGAAAAGCATCCGACTTATGTACCCTTTTTTGTTTCCTTTATGTTGAGCTCTCACATTCAGTGTTTGTCATGTTAAACAGCAACACTGAAATTGATTTTAGTATTTTCTGCATTACAGTCTAGTCCAGCCACAAGGTACTGACCAGAGGAAATATGACTATTATCAGTAATACAATGAGTAAAAATAAGTCTTGTCTATATTTGGCCTCTAACGTGGCAGGGGGTTAAGACTCAGACTCAGACAGATACAGTAAAGTATCTAAAGTAAATACAGTAAGATACAGTAAAGGCAAGTTCCATAGTAAGGGGGAAATATCTGACAACATTGGAGGGAGGGTTTGTATGCATGCAGAGAGGAAGTTCTTCCTGCAAAGTTCAACTCGGGGCAATAATGCTCCAACACATGGTGGCCCTGGTTCAGAATGTAGTCTGTCAGTGGCATATCCATAATGACCACCAGGCAGAGAGGCTAACAGTGAGTAAGTGATGAGTACACCGCTTTCTGACAGACAGACCGCAGTCTGTGAGGATCCACGACGTCTCCTCCTCCTCCATCAGCCTCAGCACCGGCTCCCCCCAGGGCTGTGTGCTGAGCCCCCTCCTGTTCACCCTGCTCACACACGACTGCTCAGCGATACATCCGAGCTGTCTGATCGTGAAGTTCGCGGATGACACAGCTGTGGTGGGACGGATCGCTAACAACGACGAGTCCGACTACAGGCAGGAGGTGGAACACCTGGAGGGTTGGTGCAGGACAAAACAACCTCTGCATCAACGTGAAGAAGACCAAGGAGATGATCGTGGACTTCAGAAGGGGCAGACACCTCCCCTCTCCCCTGTACATCGGAGGGACTGCGGTGGAAGTGGTCTCCAGCTTCAGGTACCTGGGCGTACACATCTCTGACGACCTCACCTGGAGCAAGAACACTTCCTGTCTCATTAGGAAGGCACATCAGCGTCTCTACTTCCTCAGGAGGCTGAGGCGCGCCGGGCTGGGGAGCTCAGTCCTGACCTCCTTCTACAGATGTGTGGTGGAGAGCGTCCTGTCCTCCTGCATCATCGTGTGGCACGGCAGCTGCTCGGCGGCAGAGAAGAAGGCTCTGCAGAGGGTGGTGAAGGCTGCACAGAGGACTGTGGGACGCAGTCTGCCCACCACCACGGACATCTACACCTCCAGATGCAGGAAACGGGCCTCCTGCATCATGAAGGACCCCACTCACACCTGCACACGAACTGTTTGTCCCCCTCCCCTCAGGCAGGAGGCTGCGGAGCATTAAGAGCAGGACCACCAGACTGAGGAACAGCTTCTTCCCGGAAGCTGTGAGACTGTTGAACTCTGGAGGACCCCTGTAGCCCCTGCTGCCCCCCCCCCTCCACTTCCCTCCCTCTTCTGACAGCCACCCTAAGAAAGACAATACACATACACATCTGCACACTGCAACACCTGCACAGAATGCAGTTGCTTTTGTTGCTTTTTTTGCACTACAGTTAAATCATATTTATTCTGTTTTATCTTGCACTACCTCATTTTCGCTTTTTCTATCTTGTTTATTTTATCTTGTTTATTTTATTTTTATAATATTATACTTTTTTATATCTTTATACTTTTGGGCTTGCACCGGGACCAGGGTATCTTATCTCGCTCCATCCATGTTTGACTTGTGTTGGAATGACAATAAAGAATCTTGAATCTTGAATCTTGAATCTTGAATCTTGAATTTGTGTCAACAGGAATTAGAAACCTGTTTACACTGACCAGGTGTGTATCAGGTCTTCATGCAGATGAGTCCATACACATTACTGCATGTGTTGTTGTGGGTATGTTGTTTCAGGAACAGAGAGATGATAAAACATGATTCAGGGAAGCTGATTTGAGTCATAGATCGAATTGAAGGCTTATCAAATGCTAAAACACTGCACAGTGGTTTAAAATACTCTTAGGAAGGATTTAAAAACTCTGGAGAGGAGTTGCAGTGACAATAATTTTATCTTTCGTGGCAAAGGTCATGAGCTTAACAGTAGAAATAAATAGTTTACATTACAAATGAATCCAGAAGGAATGTGTGTGTATTTAATTGGTCTCTTGCCGGATGACCTAATGTCTGTCTGAACACCACCTAAAGCAGCAGCTCCACCTTTCTTTTCGTTTGGCAGCACTACTTTTTTTTTAGATTTTTCAGATTTGAGCTTCATACCAGTGTATGCCTCAAAATACTACATGCTTCTAAACCACATCTCAGGGAGAAGGCTAAGTGCTCCATTAAGCAGTATGTCAAATTGAGTGGCATTTACCTCTGGAGAAAAATAAGTGCACATCAGTGAGCACACAAGCAGCTCCCAGACATCATGAGGCGAGGGCAAGTTATATTAGTGTGCAGGAATTAGTCATTTCACCAAATCGAGAAAACACAGCTATGAAAGGGCTGTCTCTCTACTGTCTTCCAGTCTATAATAACAACATGGAGAGTATAAAATGAGATTGGTGTGCAGCTATGGTGTCTGGCAATGGAGCTGCCGCCACCCTCTATGATTTACCATGGCCCTGCATAATGATCATGTGGAGCAGATGTGAGCCGGGCTCAGCTGAGCCTTTGGATGCACTGTGCACTGAGAGAGGGAGGCACACTCTGCAGGTGGGTGAGGTACTTCTGCTCCCAGTCCTCTGAAACATTTCCATTCATCATTCCACGAGTTTTCTCATTCATGCAGCCAGCCTGCGTATGAGGTACAAACAAGATCAGAGTAAAAATGCTGTAAATGGATTTTCAAAATAGATTCAAAGTATCTATAACCCGTGACACTGGCATGGTAAAAACATTGGTGAAAAAAAATAGCAAAAAATCAAAACTGGAGATTTATTTCATGGTATTTAAAATGCCTTTTCCAAGAAAAAGTCTTGTGAGGTTTGTCGTGGAACAATAACATGGCTGCAGCCTGCGGGATCACATACGAGGGCTGTTTTTAACTAGTCCTCTGTGTCCCAGTTTAATTAGAGAGAAGCCTATAAGCACGCAACTTCACACTGTGTTTACAGCTCCATAAAAGACAAACCTTCTTCTCTCTGTCACTGATGGGTTCAGATGTAATGAGTCCTACTTCACATTTGTCCTCAAATGGAGGAGTTACCATTGCACACACTCACCAGACCGTCTTCCCTCACGCCTCCCAATCTGTAAACACATGTCTGAGTTCTGAAGAAACAGCAGACACCATAACAATGTAAAGGTTTACAACAGCAAATTAGTTAACTGTAGAAAAAAGCTATTTTGGATGTCTTGAATACATGTAAGAGGAAAACAGTGTGTAAAACAGTGCATTTAACTGCGCTCAGCAGTAGTTTTACAGCTCGAATCACCCATGACAGACAAATCTTCTAGACGCTTTCCCACAAAGACGCGGTGCTTCAATCCTTGTAAACGCCTGTAAGAACAGTGGGTGGGCCCAATTAAAAAGGCTACAGTGAGAGTGTGTGATAGAGCATGGAGCATCATTAAGTTACAGTGGGGGAGGGCATGATATGATGCTATGTTATTCATTAGTGGTCTGATGGATGTTCAGCTGCCTGTGATTAGGAGGGGTAAACAGCAGCTGTTCACTGGAGTGAAAGTTATTCTGCCGGGGAAGGTCATAACTCTGTCGGCGCTGAGGAAAAATAGAGGCTGGAGCTCAGGACAGGATACAGCTGATTCATGGGTAGAAAGAGGAGTCTAACCACCTGACCTGACTAGATTAATTAGTGCAGTTATTCCCAACAAGGGGCACCCAAGGGGTATAAGCCAAAGGGCTACGTGGAAAGACTGAAAAAACATAAGAATATCTAAAAAATACAATTTAATATAGAAAATATAGCCATATAATGAGTCCACTCTCAGTCTTGAACACTGTGTGTTGATTCTGATAGCATGAAAACTAGTTAGTCAGTGAGCAGAGAAGTCAGCAGGTCAGGCGCTCAAAGTAATGAATAAATGCTTACTAGCTTCAGCCAATGCATGTGGTACAAATGCAAGCTTGACCACTCCACTAAACACTGACAGTTCAGTTGTATCAAAACATTGTTGTGGCCTAACAACATGCACTTTTAAATGATTAAGAAATCTAAACAACATCCATTTTAAAATGAATTCAACATAACAGAGGTGCTGATTAAGGTGTACTCAAGGTCCTCTCACAGGGTTGTGGGAGTTCATCTAACATTAAAGGAGAAAAACCTCTGCATTAATGGTTTGATCGTGCATTGATCAAAGGTTTGATCTCAGCTCTTATTCTACAGTTTTGCAGGGATTTTGAGCTTGATCGGATAATAGAAGGGCTGCACTTTGGGCTAAACGGGCCGAGTTGTTTCAGGTTAGCGTACAAAGTAGAGGTCATCGCCGGGAGCCCCGGAAGGCGGACAGGTTGGTGGTTCAAGCAAAGGGAGCATAAGGCCAAGTATCAGGGGCCTTTCAGGATGAAGCAGCAGATGGTTGAAGAGGAAGCTGCTTGGCATGCATTAGTGTTCATCCAGGTGCACCGAGAGAAGGAGACAGAGAACAAGAGCAACTTCTCTCATTTCTTCTGTATGTATGTATATGTATATGTATGCATAAGCAGTGAAATCTGTTCAAAAGTCATTATATTCCTCTATTCATGAGTAACCAGGCAGATGCCAAATCCAGGATTATAGAGTCTCTCAGGTTGAAAGAATATATTCATTGTGACAGAGACGGTATGGTTTACAGTTTACTAAGGCTAGAAACTGCTTAGATTCTAATTTTTCACCATTATTAACTTCGCATTCAACTGTTTATGAAATTGAAAAAGATAAAACTACACTGCAGTTATATTACTACTCTATTTTCATTAGTTTAAAAATAACAATAAGAACGATTATTCAAGTCCAATTTAAAATACACGCTTAACAAAATGAAATTGTGTGTGCGTCCTAAGTATATTTAACTATCTCTGACCTGACTAATGTGTTTTTTGGTAGCTTCAATAACTATGTACAGTAACAGCTTCTCTACAGTGTATTCATTAATGAAGACAAAACATCAAATTCGCACTAAAGCAAAACATTGGCTCCAAGCATGAATGGAGGAATCATTTTGTATGTTGTATGTTGTTGAATAATCTCCATTTACGGACACAGAGGCAAAACAACAAGTTAAGCTAGGCTTGGCAAGTGTGTTTGCCAAAGTCACAGAGGAACAGAACTGGTCAAAACAACCTAACCCTGTAAGACATCCTCTGTAATCCCACGTCAGAACAAGGCTGAGGAAAAATTGACTCAATTAGCAACAAATACAACAAAAAAAAATTGGTTTTGAGAAAAGAAGTAGGATGATGTGGGATTTTAATACAGGCCAGCTGGAAGGGAGCTTTTTCTATTTTCCACTGTGTGAAGGTTTCATTTGGCTCAATGGGTGTTTTTCAAAAGGCAAACAGCCATTCTAAAACCAGAATAGACGGTGTGAAGATGCTATGTTTTGGGATCAGTAAAGACTTGCCTCTGACACTTCACATCTGACGGCCGACCGTCCACAGTGCTTACATGGACAAGCTGACGGCATTTAGTGTGCAATGCAACCACACACCATTGTTTGTTAAAAGTTATTCTGGGGCACAACAACCTGATTCTTGAAGGCAGGGTGACTAAAATTTAACAACCGTACTTGCCGGAAACTTGCTGGAGGTGTCACAGGGCAGCCCCGCTGTGACTTTATTGACAACAGCACTCAGAGATCTTTTCTCCTTACTGGTTTGAGGTTGGCAGACTGATACATGGAAATAATAAATTCACTCACCATTAGCTGTGACTATAACTCTGACTGCAATAGCAGACTCTTTTATAAACACAAAATGGTGTGTTTTAAGAGTTTACAAGCCATGTTAAATATATACTTTCCCCTCTTTTGTTAACTGACATCACTATACCAGTGTGGGATTTGTAGAGCAGAGAACCCCTCTTGCATTTATCGCTGTTTATTTCACCAACTCAGCCTCTGCGTCCTATCAGCAGGTCCTCTAAATAAAAGGAGAAGGGATTTGTTTGCCACTTGGCTGTCATAGGTGGTAATGCACCAGTCAAACTGTCAGAGGAATATTCATAACACACACACACAAGAGATGTAACACCAAATGCAACAGAATAGTAGGAGACAGGTGGCAAAGGTAGAGGAGCACAATAAGAGATGTATATATGTAGAGCTCTTGCATTAACCTATGATTTACTTCAACAATTTAAAGTGAGATTATATGGAAATGCCTCCTTTAACCATTGTCATACTGGTGGTTTTGGGGTATTTACAAAGTACACTGCTCCTTAATCATGACAGGAAATTGGTTAGAGCTGAGTGTGTGTTTAACAACTGGCTGTGTCTTTAATTTCAATTTTCCGCAAAGGAGAAAACGGATAAAGCCTTGCGGAGCACTGCGAGCCTCCGAGGGCACGTGGAAGCTGCGGAGGACAAATATGCAGGACTTATAGTTTGAGGATTAGATCTAAATATAAGTTATGAATAAAATCTCTCATTAAAATATATTTAATTCTCCTATAAAACCAATAACGACGGTTGGTTTTCCATCTCCCTGCAAACTGCCAAGAGCAATAATTCTACTTCACAATCCTCACTACCGCAGCCCGGCTAAAATATAAATTACTTTGACAAATATTTTTCCAAAAACCTCAGTAGCCATATGTAGAATCCAGCTCCAGCAGAGCAGGAGCATGACTTAATCGTTGTGACAAGCCAGGCTGATGGAGATTCCAACAGAGGGCTGAAACCCAGAGGATTTCATCAATATAGATCAAAATACGGAATTCATTCCTAACTTAGAAATATGATTAAAAAAAAAACATTTGGAGGAGAACTCCTCTCTCAGCTTACAATGTGCCTTTACAAAGAACACGCTGATGGTGATATATTCCTCTGTCAACATACCTTTCAAAACGCTTTCATCTATGATATGCGATCGGGCTACTGTACTCCATACGAATCTTTTCTCTCCGCAGTCAAGCTAGCCTATTAAAAGCCCGAGTGTGTAATATGACCCATGTGGTGCAGTCATTTCAGCCACTATGTTATTCCAACAAGCAGCTGTTGTGTGTTCCTGCTCAGCTTGATTCCCCAAATCCAACCCCGCCCACGCCGCCTCAACCGCCTCTGCCCTCCCTCCTCCGACACACGAGCTGGCACGCTGTGGGGTCAAGCTTATTTTGTAAAGACAAACACTTATGAGTTGATTTGCCGAGCGACAGGCAGACATGACTTGGCAAACAAAGGCGATGGGCAGCGGCTCAGAGACAATTTAACAGACTTATGTTTGGATAGTAACTGACATTCAAGCAGCTGCGGGATTCCTCCTGATTGAGCCCCTGACTACGAGCTTTCTCACGCACAGTTTGTAACGCAGTCAACATCGCTTAGGCTTGATTTTATACGAACATTATTTGATCCTGGGTACCGGATCATTAAGTACAGTACAGCTGAGATATTGTACTGTAAGTAAAAATACTAATGTTGCACCCCTGTGGCCTCATCTTCCCTTTCAGTCTATGAGACACTGATTGATAATGACACACCAGCTGGTCAGAAACACGCTACACACTCTGAGAGATTATCATTGCTCCTGCTGCTCACTCTCTCTCTCTCTGTCATACGCCCATTCATCACTGTATACCCTTAAAAAGCAGCAACTGTCCCTCAATACTTGTGCACAAATAAACACACGCACTGCTTTTAGCTTCCAGTGTGATCGTATCTCCTTGTCTGCAGCCCCTGTCAGGGCTCACAAAGAGGGACATCGCACAAAGAGGGAGGGTAGCAGGCCAGAGTAAACACGGCACAGTTTAAGAGAGAGGCCACCCTTCACCCTCCACCCTTTAGCTTTGATGTGGAGGTGAGACTATCAAGTACCATTTTACTCAATAAACTCTAGAATCTGTCTGGGTGATGTATGATGCGTATAACAAATGTGCAGATGATCAGAAAGATGTCAGAAGACAAACCTGGATAAAGATTTTCATTTCCCTTACTAAACCCCGAGCTGTAGACTTCAGACTTTAGAGAGAAAATCAAGTCAGATTCTATCTCCACTAGACGTATTTTACATTTCAAGAATGGTTTGATCGTTTGGGAAATATCTCAGCTTCGCTAATCTTGGGTGACCATATATTCAAACCCCCAAACTGTGATCCTTAAATGCACTGCGCGTTCATGCATGTGCACATATATGCACTCATGCACAGTGTTTTCATCAGGGCGGGGGTCAATTAGCGCACCTGTGCACAACGTTCAACTCTGTGGACATCATCAATGCAGCATTTTTGTTGCCTTGACAACAACACAGTGACTAATTGACAGTTATACATACATTTTAATGTTGAATTCAGACGCTTTTATATTGGATTAGATAATAATCAGCGAGACAGAACATGATAAACATCTATGTAAGCACTGAAAACAAGTCTAATGTTATGATGATTATTTTAATTGTGGAGAAAATCAATTTGATGGTGGAAGTGGAAAACCGGGATATATAAGCCTTGTTTTCTGTATGGATGAAACAAATAAATTCTAACATGTTCGTTATTTAGCTTTAAATGTACTAATAGACAGATTGTGTTACTTTTGAGCAAGGCTAACACCTCTCTGGAGAGCTTTATAGGTGCTGCTAGGTGTAATGCTATCTCTGGAGACAGCCAGGCTAGTTGTTTCCCCTTCATCCCAGTCTTTATGCTAAGCTAAGATAACTGGTATCAATAATTTCATCTGACTCTCAGCAAAAAAGGAAGTGAGCATTTGTCTCAATTGAGTCAGTTCAACTTCCCAAACTTCATAATAGTGGACAAATAGTACTAACATTTCAGATTTGAGCTCCCATACTCATTTTATAACAGCAAAGGGTGTGAGATGGGTGTTTGGGTGAGCAGTGCTTCTTGTGTGGATACATCTGGACTCCTCTTTTCTCTTGTTCATTAAAGCCTTTTTATTTATGTAATCATAATGCACTGATTGGTCTTTTCTGTGTAAAACCATTATTAAAACTGCTTTGAATGGAAGATGTTTAAATCCACCATTGTGCCACATAATAATGTTTCTCTGGGTCACTGCAGTGTGCCTGTGTTTGGAATAATGATCGTCATTATTTTAGGCAGCATTTTCTGTGTGACATATTCAATCATTTCTACTTTTCTAATGCACCTGCAATTTGGGCGCAGATTCATTTGGCCTCTATGGAGTCCTTTTATTTGTCTCATATCATGATGGAAAATCACATTGCTCCCTTTATACAGCTGCAAGATAATGATCTATTTGTCATTCTAATATGACCCACCGTTGTGATGTTTGTGTATGTGATTAGCTTTACATTAGAGTTTAAGTCCTTTTACAAAGGATGCTGACCTTATGTTTCCTCATCATATTTCATTATGACAGGCAGCTGTAGGAGCTGACATAACACTACTGAAGGAAACACTGCACATTCACACACACGCACACTACCACAGGCCTGAAAAAAAAAAGACTTCAAAAAGTGAAGACACATGAAGACCTCTTCATGTCAGTGGCATGTGTGTGATCTCTTCCTCCTTCCCCAACCCTCCCTCCTCAAACACACACACGCATAACACTCTGTATCTGCATGACAGAGGACTTTGCCTGAGGTGACCTCGGGAGCAAACTTACTACTAATGTGTTCTGACAAGTCAGCTACAAGAAGGTGCCAACAGAGCAATGTAATGGTTAAAACCAGCCCGATGCTCATCCATACCTCAGCACTTAAACCTCAGTCCTGTAACCCAGATGATTACTTTACAGTACACGTTGCATTATTTTGTGCAGACAAATAAGAGATTACATTGGCTGGGCCGTGGCTGCGTGGGACCATAAGCCCGGGAATAGTTCTGGGGTCTCTCTCACTGGTTCAGTACGCCTGAGGGGCGGGCAAAACTGTGGGGAAATATTGTGGTTGACCAGAAAATATGGCTCCCTCTCACAGAATTCATACTCAGAAATTAGTTGACCCCTGACACTTGTGACTTGCAGTCATAAAACACTAACCTAAGAGATGCTAGGCTGCGGCAGAAACAACAGTGGAAAATCACAAAATGATTGTTTTCATAAATGAAACTTTTATATACTTTTAGGCATTTGGCGATTTTGACAAGACATCTCAAGACCTGAGCTGGTGCATTACCTGGTGATCTTAACAAACACAAACACTGTATTCGGCCAGTTTTGGAGTTGTGTGAGGTTGACCTTCACAGCGGGTTCCCACACTGAGCTTTTTATGCTCCCAAACAGAGGGGCTGTGTACAGGCTCCCTGCTACATGGGGTAAAGAGAAATAAGACTGACTGAACATTTCTATTGTATGTCTGAACTTAAACATGAAGACATGGACCACAGGAGCGAGAGACAGGAGAGGAGAAGGAAATAAAGCCACAGAGCTGGACTGTATTTGCAGTAGGGGGAGAAGAGGGACGGGAGGGGTAAAGTAATGATGACTTTTTTATGTCATAACATGTAGTGCAAACACGCTTGTCAGGTTTCATGTGAGCCCACATGAACACACAGTGGAGGAGAAAACAATAAAAGCATCAGAAGAAGGACAAAAAAAGCAGAGAAAGGTGACCTGCAGCGTTACCAGGCTCGTGCCAAGCAGAGTGCCGGGAGCAGAGCCTGGTGCTGTATCTCCCTGATGTGCTGCCAGTCCCCCTCCAGCCTCCTCAGGACCAATCTTCAGCCTGTATGCTCACTCTGGCTGTGAATGTAGATGCTGGAAAATCCTTTGTTCCCAACCCCCCACCCTCTCACATTATGACTACTGTAGTGTGTAGCCTACATCACACTAGAACGAGGCACAGTGGTGCTATTTTTGAACCAAGAGTGCCTATCCTGAGGCCTTTTGATACTACGGGTCTTCTGATGTTAGCTGTTATATCAGTTAAAGTTATGTGGTCCTCAACAAAATATGCACTATATGTATTTGATGACTTTTTAATATCTGTGCAAAGTAAGCTATGTAGGCAATTAAAGTTTTTTTCAAAAAAGTCCTGCATCCAAAGTCCACACCTTTTTCCTGTAGTGTAATGAAAATCACAGAAAGTTGAGATGCAGAAAAATTAAAAGACCTGAGCACCTATATTAAATATTAGAGGGCAGTAAGGGTGTTCAGGGTTAGCTGTGTTATTCCCACAAGGACATAGCGGGCCCACAGACCCATGAACACTAAACTAGTTCCAGCATACCTAAATATAGCGTGGTAGCAGTGGCTAGGGCAAGGCTTGTATCATGACTGTCATGACTTCTGGACATGGTGGCGCAGCAGTGACAGCATGGCTAGTAGGGCTGACACCTTCAGTGGATGACAGAAATGCACAGGCTGGCAGGAAAGCTCACTCTGATTTATTTTTGTTTGTGAAATGAAATCGTCCCAAGACGTCTATTTTCCAGTCTTGCACAAGCTCAAGAAGGCAGCATCAATTGCTATGGCAACACAAAAGGGCTCAAGATTGCCCTTTTCACTTCGGGATTTCTCAGATGCTTTGAGGGGTTGCTGGTGTTGCTTACATAAAAACATTAGGAGGCTGGCTGTGTGTGTGTGTGTCTGTGTTTGTGTGTGTGTGTTTTTGCATGAGGCTCGCACTGAAGCACCTCGGCAGTCGGCAGATAAACCCAGTTATTAGGTCTCAATCTGCCTGCGTAATGTATCAAATAAAGCATTACAGTCAGATCCAAAGAAGTGAAGCAGCCTTCCTCCTCCCATACTGCACCCTCCAAGGCAAGCATCTGCCAGCACATTTGTGATTAAGGCTCAGAGATCAAGGACGACTAAAACAACAATAAAAAAAGCAGAGTTATGAGGTTGTACTCTATGCTGCTCTCTTTGTTCTAGAGAATGGCCTCAGCACAGTGCTAACATAGGCACAGTGATGACAGAAATGCAAACAAGCAGCAGTGCGTGCGCAGGCGACAAGGGAGAGAGATGAAGGGATGATAAGTGGAGGCAAAGGGAAGAGTGTACATTTAACACTTGAACACCGCAGCTGATGGTATGGGTCATTCTGATGTAATGCCTGTACAATTCTGTGAGTTTAAGCTTCTCTTGGATAGAGAGAGAAGACGAGACGAGATGAGAGGCCTTGAAAAAAGCAACATGAAATCACTGGAGGCAGTAAATAAGAAGGGGTGGGGTGGAGGGGAGGCAATAAGCAGAAATGGTATGAGCAGATGAGAAAAAGGTGCCTTTCTCACGCTGAAGGTGACTCACTCACGACACTGTCACACAGACCACAGCCTGTGAAATGACTGGCTGGAACGATCAGCCAGAAAACCCTCTGATCAGAAAGTGAGACTCGAAGGGCGGCCAGGTGAAAAAATCCTCGCCCACAATTGCAGGTTCAGTTCAACTGTGCAACTGGGAGCTCCTGACCAAGCTGGATTTGAAAGTGCTCACAGATGGGAAGCTAAAAAGTGGTCTTGCTCAGTGGTTGGTCATGGGAATTGTTGGAGGCAAATGTTCATCTAACACTGTTTGGTTGATATCTTGGAGGTTTAAGGGGAAAAGGTGTATAAAAAGCAGTGAAATTAAGCCATTTTGACAAAGTGACTTAATCTCTGATGTTCGTGTTGGGAGGCATTATAGCCAGGCAATCTTTTAAAGGAGGCAATGATGCATGAGGCATGATGTTTCTCTTAGCTTAAGCACAATACCCACAATACATGTGTACAGACATGCCCTGTACCAAGGCCTTGTCATAGTGTTTACAGAGAGGCCATCTAGGAAGATAGAGCAAGGGGAACTCCCTCTGAGTAAACGCAGGACATGATGACACCTACAGCAGGCGACCCCCATTACCTGTGACTCTCCTCTGACTGGATTCAGACAGGCACAGTAATTTCCATAAAGATACATATGCAAGACATGAATGTACATGTTACTGAATTTTCATCGATGACAGGATCACACTTAATGTGTATTATTCCACATGTGAAAATAGTCCCCAGCAACAAAGTGCAGTACTTCTGTTTGAGTAATGTTTGTTATACACTACAGTGCTCTGCTGTTTCAGGAAATTAGTGAGCCTTTTTTTTTTTAATCAAATTATATATTTTTTAAAGATTTACATCTTCATTAGAAACAATTGGGCTTGGTGCAGAAAGCCACAAAACAGGTAGAGAAGTCAGATACTATTGAGACAGATCTATTATTGGTATTTTTTATTGTGATCTATTTTCAAAGGTTTGTGGATTTCATGCAGCCATTGGTTTAATTTTATTTCAGTGCACCGCAGAAATATAATATAATATTCATAATTATGTTTTCATTTGTGTATAATCACCTGAAACTAAGAATTGTTGTGTGTCCTTTAGCTTACAACCTCACTGCTAGATACAACTAAATCCCAAATGCTGCTCTTTTAAAACTTGCAGATTGAATTTTTATGTATAGTATGCATACAAAATGACATTTCCAAGTATGACATTACAACAATTAAATGCATAAACTATGTAAGAAACTGTTGTATACCCATGCTACTATTTGGTACAACAACTAATAATGAGGAAACACAAGACCAGGGAGAATCTTACATGGGCATGTATTTAGCTTCACTCTTGGGACATGAGGATTACAGTAACACATACACATAACACAGGGGGGGCGTGACAGTATCAAAAGGGACAAACTTGTGCACTCAGTAGACAACAACAGAATCCATTTATGTTAGACATGCAAATGCTGTCCATCTACATCTGAATCAGAGCTTTAGTTCTTCTCATCAAGCTGTCACAGACAAATTTACACCTCAAATGCGTATAACTCCCAGAACCATCTTGACACAGCTTCTGTTTCTCACCCTCGTACTGACACAGTGTCAAGAAACCGCCATCTGGACAAAGACATCGCACCTCTGCTTTATGTCACCGCGCGGATCAAACCCGACAGTTTCTCTTCGAGAATACTGGTGCTGTGTTGACAGTGCTTTTTGCAAGAGGCTTCTTCCCTTTGAATCACACACTCACAGGGCGACAGTGAACCCTGGCTACATGCTGCCACAAAATGCCCTTATGAGTGACACAGATTAAGAACATACAGTATACGCCAGGTGAATGGAAAACAAACATTTATATGAACAGAGAGGGCTTTCTGAGTTGAAGCAACAGCAGAAGTGGGACTTACTCCAAAAGAGAGAGCACAAGCATCTCAAAGTGATAATAAAGAGGGGATTTACAGAAAAAAATTTTTTTTTTAGGTGACAGAATCTCAATGGCTGGACTATACACAACGGCTCAAAATATAATACATAACAGCACTGGGACTCAGCGCAGCATCTGATTAGTCATTCAGATGTCTACTAAACATTTTATTGTGTCTGTTGGCTTCAAATACCCAACTATGCCTTTCACACACAGCTTTCAGGATGAGCCAGCATCCTTTACTGCAGCCTATAAATTCAAGTATTCCTAACAATAAACCGACTGATAGATATTTAATAAGTGAGAGCAGCGGGTTCATGTCACCACATCGCACCCCCTGGTAGTTCAGCGTGCCAGTTCAGAAACCTCAGGTGGAGGAACACTGTATCCTTTTCCCCGCACACTTTCCTGCCCCTGAACATACTTGCAAGGATAAGAGCGTGTTAATCCAGGGGTGAGATGAATGGCAGCACTGTGTATGTGTGTGTGCGAGCAGGAAGGAGGGCAGGCTGGGACCCCAGGCGCAACTCGACTCAGCACAAAGAAGGGCTCAGTGCTGCTGCTGTCACACATAGGGAATGGATAAAAATATGCATGTATGCAGTAGTCATACAGTATACAGAAAAATGCAACAGCAGAGGAGTTAAAGAGCAAATGTGAGCAAGATATTTGCCGTCAATTAGCGATCGGTACTATAAGTTACAGGGTCAAATGCTAATGTTGCATTCCCTCTCTCCCTCCCTCTCAAGTATCCAAAGTGACCTCACCACTGGCTTTTATTTTGAAAATCATTAATTGTATAGCTAACATGGATGACGGAGTTGAATCTGATGTTGTTAGTTTTTGTTCAATTTCAAAGAAGTAATTTCATCTGGAGGCATGTGAAAGTGGAACACAGTTGAAGGTGAAATATCACTTTGAGCATTAAAGCCAGTGAGGCTGTGCTGTGTGGGCATGTCAAACAAAGGATAACTGAATACTGCGAGGGCAGACTCGTAAGCGCATATGCTCTTCTGACCTGAGCCTAATGTGTCGGCTCAGACGAGACAGATAAAGAAAAGAGCTTCTTTTTTTTTCACTGCCACCTGAAAGCAGTCAATGGTGAAATTAAACTTCTGTGAGTTATCCAAACAGTCCTTCAGCTGCTCAAGCAGAACAGCTTGGACAAATTAATATCAAACAGTGATCCTCATGAAGAAGCCTATGCACACACTCACACAGACAAACAAGAGAAAGAAATCTGTTGCTGAGAATGGAAAAACTGCTTGGTATTAAAGGGTCTGCATTAAACTGGTTCAGATCATACTTATCAGATCGGTCTCAGTTTGTCCATATTAATAATGAATCCTCTGTGCATACTAAAGTCTGTCATGGAGTTCCACAAGGTTCAAGTGCTAGGTCCAATTCTGTTTATTTTGTATATGCTGCCCCTGATGGCAATATCATCAGGAGGCACTCCTGATGATAGATTTCCATTGTTATGCCTGATGAAACCCAATTATATTTATCAATAGAGCCAGACAAAACTGATCAGCTCCTGAAACTCCAGGCCTGCCTTAAAGATATAAAGGCTTGGATGACAAGAAATTTCCTGCTGTTGAACTCAGATAAAACTGAAGTGATCCTATTAGGTCCGAAACACCTGAGGAACACATTTTCTCCTAATAGAGCCTTGCTGGATGGCATTAACTCAGCCTCCAGCACCACTGTAAGGAACCTCTGTTTTGAACTCTGAACCTCTTTATTTGATCAGGATATGTCCTTCGACACCCATATTAAGCATATTTCAAGGTGTGCCTTTTACCACCTGCTGCACGACATCGTAAAAAAAAAATTAGTCCATGCATTTGTCTCTTCCAGGCTGGATTATTGTAATTCACTTTTATCAGGCTGCCCAAACAAGTCGTTAAAGACTCTACAGCTGGTCCAGAATGCCGCTGCTCGGGTGCTGACTAGAACCAGGAAAAGAGACCATATTACTCCAGTATTGGCTTCTCTGCATTGGCTCCCTGTAAAATTTAGAGTGGATTTTAAAATCCTGCTCCTCACATATAAGGCTCTACATGGTCTGGCACCGTCAAATCTTAATGAATTGATAACTCCTTACCATCCAACTAGAGTGCTGTGCTCCCAAAACGCAGGCTTACTTGTAGTTCCCAGGGTTTCCAGAAGTAGTCTAGGGGGCAGAGCCTTCAGCTATCAGGCCCCTGTTCTCTGGAACCAGCTCCCAGTCTGGGTCCGAGAGGCAGACACAGTGTCAGTGTTTCAAGAATAGACTTAAAACCTTCCTTTTTGATAAAGCTTATAGTTAGGGTGGGCACAGGACTCGCCCTTAGTTATGCTGCTATAGGTTTAGACTGCCGGGGGGCTCCCATGATGCATCGGGCACCTCTCTCCTCTTCCTCTGTCTCTGCTTCCTCTTTCTCTGCTTCCTCTACTCGTATTTCAAAGCCAAAGTCAAAGTCCAAGCATTTTTGTCTATTCAGCGGCATGTGCAGAACATGCTGAGGATTTAAAGTATGTTTCTCTCAAACCCCTGGTGCAAACAACAAAAATTAAGCAAAATACAACAAAATAAGCATATTGATTACAACCAAACTAAGACATGGCAATAAAACAAAGACATGGCAAAATCACAGACAGTGCAAATTGATATGGTAGTAGTGCAAACTGGAGTCAGCTTATAAAAGTGTTAAATAAAGTGTTAAAGTAGTTAATGTGAATACTCTTATGTCCTGTAAAGTGCATGTTACTGCCGGAGCCCCGGTCCTCTTTGTTCTCTCCAGTCTTGCAGGTTCCTCACTGATTCTGGTTGTGGTCCACCTGTCTGATATGTAATATCACAGATCTTTTTGTTTTATCTTAGTCTGCTTATTGTTTGGCCCTCAACATAAATGTGACCCTTTCTTTTAACCCTTTCTTTTTTCCTTGCACTGAGACACTGTGCTGTAAGTTAACAGTCAGGATGTTTCAAAGCAGCTATAAGAGATATTTCACACTACAGTGTAGACATGAAAATGCAAAAGGGATCAGTAGCAGGAATGAACCTAGAGAGAATTTTCAGCTGAATCTACAGCTCCCTTTGGCTTTAGAGAGCTTTATAGTGAGTTTCAGTTCACTGTTTAGATGTCTAGCCCACAGCTTTACTGTTTTGGTTCACTCTTGCAGGTCTTATAATGTTGTTTTTAAGTGCGCGAGGCAGCTGTTTTCTCAGCAAAAAACACAAAACACTAAACTGAACACAGTGGAGCTAAAGAGCAAGATATTTCCCCCAGGTGTTGGTAGAGACTACAAACACAGCTAAAAGTGAGTCAGTGCAGAATTTTAACTCATCCTGTGGACAGAAACACAAATCAAAATGTATGATACGGTAAGGCTTCGTTGTAACTGCTGAATGTTTAAATAAGCAACTGTTTGCTGGCATGTCAACTTAAAAGGTGATGATATGCCGATGTTGTGTTTGCAACTTATTTTCAATGCCAAAGTGGCCAAAAAATCCATTTCTGCAGGGGTATGGATCTTTTTGCCACGTTTGTATTCTGATTCTTGCTTGTATGCTACAAACTGAATTATACAGCAAGGAAAGACACAGATTCCTTCTTCACTATGCAGCTCCCTGTGGTGACGTCTACTTCATTAAAGTAATTGCTTCTCCTGCACCCTGGTAATAAAAGGACTTTTTGCAGGTGGCCCATGGAAAGCAAATGCATTTTCTTATATATGCAAGGACGGTAAAGGTACAAAAACATTTAATAAAGCCACAGTCAAGATGGTGTACTGAAAACCTTGGTTGTTTAACAATAAATTAGTGCTTACATAATGTTTGAATGAATTTAAAGTTTTTCCTTTTTTAGCAATCATAGGACTACCATTATTACTATTCCTGATTGCGCTGCATTGGGTTTACCTTAGTAACTGTCAGCCCGCCACTCATGATTACAATAATCATGCTTCTTGCACAAAACACTGAAATAGCTAAAGACCATTTGAAGACACAGTTGGCTCAGGTTTTATGTAAACACATGGCCATCCTTTCAGTTTACATCACAGGAAGCCCAGCAGGTTCCTTCTTAAATGAAATTATGCAAATGTGTTATTTTCCTCGAGGACATTCTAGGTGGGTATCATGGAAAGGTGAGTTGAACAAGGAAACAACCTAAAGACTTCACACTTTCCCAGGACCCCCCCCACCCCCCCACCCAACACACAAGACCTCTGATTTCAAATTAATAATACAATATATTTTTAACCACTCTTTAACCACCTAAATGGGGCCTCAAAGCATCCCACCCTGGGTTCTACAAAGGCGAAGTCTCTGTTGGGTATGGTCATGTCTGAATTTCAGCACATTTCAATTTATTTACTTTGACGTTCTCAGCTGCAACAATTGTCATATCAGCAGACCACTGAAACTTTCAAGGGCGCTAACCATCATGGCAACAGTCATCACAGGAGAGAGAACAAAGGGCAGAGTGGGAGTCCGGTCCCTCTACTTCTACCGTTGAAGCTCGCTGCCACAGGGATGAAAGAAAATCATTCACCAACTTCCCAGCCAGCCAACCGTGCGTTCCCAAGAATTCTGAGCACTCATGTGAGGAGAAAGGAGTGCAAGTCCGAGGATCCTTGTGGGTGTGTGTGAGTCAACACTTTCATAAGATATGCAAATTTGTGTTTTTGAGTTAGTGGACAAAAGGAGATGTGTCTCTCTTAAGCCCCAATAACAGAGGATAAGGAAAGTCGTAATTGAGCTGGATGACCCTCATGGTGGTAATACGGTGACATCATTACATCATTCCTCTTTGACCCCACACAGCGTGGACAGGCCTCATAAAGAACAGTGACTGAATTGATCTGAAACCCTTTTATATTACAATAAATGTAATCCTCTGTGAGGAATTATGACTCTACAGAAGATAGAGGTGGTACATTATCTTAAAAAGCAAAATGAGATTGTGTAAAATGTGAATTTATAGATATCCTGTCTTGTGATAACTGTTACTAAATGTGGGCTGCTGCAGTTCTAGATAAGAAAATGTTGCTCATAATGCACAGCAGAGGTGTTTATCAGATTGATATCTTGGATGTGAAACACACTCCTCTTGGGTAAATGCTCCTAGTTGGCTGGAAGTACCGGCTCCTCTAATTCAGCTGAAGTAAATAATTGAATAATGACATCCAATTTATATACAAACTGACTAATCGGAAACACTTGTTAGAGACACATGTTCAACACAGTCCAGCATTTAAAGCAACAAGATATTCTGGAGAAATCAACTGGAATTATCAACAATCTGTGGATTCAATAGCAGAGGCCTTAAATATGTCCACCTATCCATGTGAAATTCAACTTTGGTACTTGACACTCAAATCTGGCACGCTGTCTACTGTGTTTAACTGTTATGTTGCTACTATCACCACATTCTCTTTTGCTATTAATTTTGCTGTGTCACTTCCTGTTATAATGGGCCTATGACTCAAATTGCTCATTCAAAGCATAGACTAGACTATATGGTCTATAGTACCAAGTTGGATTTCAAACAATGCTAACAGTTAATATCTTTTTAAAGCAGGCCAATGAATCTATTCAGTATTGATTTTGGCGGCCCCTGTGGACAAAGGTGGTAGTGTTTCCCCTAAAGTTAGGTTATATGTTTCCTCTGCTGCACTCCCTGCTGCAATGAGATAACTTCACCAGGAGGAGAGCGGAGGACAGCTTAAAGATGGACCTCCAGTCAGATCAAAACCGAGAGCCTTTTCATCTGATGTGGTGGCAGACATTAAAAATAACTGTTATGTCAGTCTTCTCGCTGTTGGTCTCATTTGTTTATGTTGGTCTTAAGGAGGCATCAGGATTAATCTAATAGCCAGTTTAAAACTCTATAGAGTGTTTTATTGTGTAAAAAAATTCAATTTTAAAAGTGCCTTTACTGTCACATCATCACTGGACACAGCACACATAACAGGCACATCAAGTCCCCCAACAGCTCGTGTTGTCCTGAACACGACTTCATTTCTGCAGACACACATACACATATACCCCACCCACACGCCAAAAAAAGATGGTACTCTGCAGTCAGCATGTGTCTGAACTTCCTTCCTCTCAGAAACAGTTATGATGCCACAACAACAGTCGCACGCGGGAAATTGAATGCAGCTGGTTGGGAGGCCAAGAATGACAGAGAGCAGACAGGAAGGCCAAAGATATTCCTGATTCTTGTCCTTCAGCAGGCGCTGAGTTCTGTTTTTAACAGTGGGCTTAAGGATGTGAAACTTACTCCGCAGAAGTCAACGAAAAAAAAAACGCAGCAGTGGTTTATTTTATTGAAACTGCAAGTGAAGCTATTAATGTACAGTGTGTCTGATGTTACATTCAGGCTCCACTGAATAAAACAAAGACTTCAGTACAGGCATTAAGGAAAATAATGTAGACTATGGTTAGGTTTACAGTAGCCTCAGTCTCTCTTTATATCATTGACCTGTACATGGGTTTCACTGGCTTCATTCAAACAGCAGGAAGGAGTGTTGTTTTCTGGCTGCTCCACCTGTGGTAGCTATAAGATCAGCTCATTGTTCACATTGCGACCTACCAGCCACCATATATAAAAGTCACCAAATGATGTGTGAAAATATGTAAGATTTAATCAGCAGTCTGGTCCTGTGAGACTAAAGAGGTGTGAGTCAGTGTGTGCACCCTGCCGGACCTGTTGGAGCCGTCCCTGCGGTGAGGCTGGAACAGCATCAACAGGTGTCCAACTTCAGACCTGTTCAACCGACAATCCTACATGCAAATTATGGAAACAGACTCACACAAACGCGTGGTAGATGAACGCCCAGGTTCTCGGTCTCTCCAGTACGTTGTACAGGTAGTTTTGGAGCCGCCGGTAGCGCACATTTCTGCGGCCGCTCTGCGCGCTGTATACGAGCGGCTTCCCCAGCAGGCTGAGCCGGGCTCCCTGCTTCCCCCTCTGGTTCTCGGATCCGGCAGCACCTGCTGCGGCGGAGGCTGACAGCAGACCGTCTCCCACGTTCATCATCCTCCGTCCAGACTCCACATCTTTCGGGCCGTAGCCTTCGTTACGGTGCCCCGGCGACGTCCTCATCCAGAGCCCGGTGCCGCCTTCGTCTCCGCTGTGGTTCCGGGGCATGGCATCACCAAAGCGGGCATCAAGTGCGCGGAGGTCTTTTCAAGCATGCGTGTCCCGCGCCGGCAGCCGAGCCCTGGACCGGAGATCAATTACGCGTGAGGGTGTCAGTCCAACAGGCGCTGAGCTGGGACTGAAACCGCCGCCAGAGAAAGGCACAGTGTTTACCGTCACACTTTGACCGCCCTCTTTCCTCTTGCATCGACCTCTCCCCGAGCCATTTACACAACGGCCGCGCGTAAAGGTATCCACCGCGCGCGGTGCTTTCCAATCTGACTAAATAACTAGTTATGGACCGCGTGTGTGTGTGTGTGTGTGTATGTGTGTGGTGGGGGGGAGGTGGTATGGTATTTAGTATTCATTTTCAGCAGCACAGGCTCCCTTCCTTGTGCGCTTTACCGCCTGTTGCTTCAGCGGTACTGCGCGTCCACGACAGATGCGCATCTGAGCGCGCGTGTCCCGAGCCTCGCGTCCCGGAAGACGGTCTGATGTTATCTCAGCTCTCTCTGTCCTGTTCAGGTAGGTGAGTGAACGAGTGAGCAGCCGGGGCGCCTCGTGTCATTTAATTTCCCCCAAAAAGTTTCAAATTACACCGCGTTTTTTTTTTTTTTTTTTTTTGGCCAGGCCTATCAGGTAACATGGGTTCTGATGAATTTTCCACTTGGTCGGCTGAAAAGGCAACCACTGAGGACGGCTCACTGAACATCTGCAGAAAATATTACAGTGTAACCAAATTTCCCTTGTAATTCAGAGAGGCCTTCTATATAAAGTCATATGGACTGTGTACACGGGGTTGAGGTAAAGGCTCCTTATCGTCCTCTTCTGCTTCACTCTTTCAATTCTGATGTGTCAGCTGCTGTAACAGGAACCACGTGGCGTCAAACACACATGTCTCTCACAGGATCTTTGGCTTGAACCCTGCAGACCCTGTGGTGTTTCATGGTGATACAGCCAACACTGATGCACACTTTAACGAGCACATGTGACCCATATCGGTTTGTATGTTCAGAGTGAACTGGTTATTGGTCAAGAAGCTGAATTAAACGAGAATGCTGCTTCTTTTGTGTTTCTATATAGGTTACCCTAAAGTGAAAGCGCTTAGAGAAATGAAAGGCTTGCTCTGCCTCTGCGTGGACTTCCCCCTTTAACTTCAGATAACATCGTCCACAGACCCTCAGCCTCGCCGGATGCTGCTCTCAGATGCAGCAGAGCGCTGAACACGAGCGAAGAAAAGCCCTCACTTCTTCTCACAGTGAGGTGAGAGGCCAGAGACTGAGGAGGGACAGGGGGCACTCAGAGTTTCTGTCTCATCAGCAGGAGTCAGCATCCTGTCACAAACACTCAGTGTCAGGGGGCGCAGAGGTGTGTGTTCTCATGTTTGATCCACTGAGGCTCAGACTGTGCAGGACTGGACTTTTTTTCCCTGCGGAGGTGCGAGCGACTCCGTCTGTCTTCCAACAAAACTACGCCATCTGCTGGCGGCTGCAGCAACAGACAGTCTCGCAGACCTTCTATGCAAATGCAGTCTTTTGCTCTCAGCTCTCGTTCTTACAGTCTGCTCCTGAGGTGCACGACTCTGCATGGTCACAGGAGGAGTTTCTGTGCAGACTGATTGAAGCTGCTTGTAATATTCGTGATCCAGGGCTGACAGACACATGGATGCTGAGAGGGATGAGAAGTTTCAAGGGTATAAACTACACTCCCCTCAAATACTATCATTTTAATAGGCTGCTTTGATTAGTCAGAACCTGTTTCATTCCCTCTTTTTCATGTTCATGTACTGCACACTTTGCTTTATTAAAAAAATAGAATTAGATATACAACTGCTGGGTTAGTCATTACAGTAGTCAGATATGGTCCAAAACAAGAGAATAATTTCTAGGGGAGATCCCAAAGTTTCTAAAGATACCAAATATGTCAGGCTGAATTTGGGGGAAATATTTGTTAAAAGTCCTGGAGTTAAGCATGAACGTTTATTCTTGACCTTGGAAAAGGCAGAACTCAAGAACTCAAGGCCCACTTACTAGCTTTTTTTCCAGTGTTTTCAGTCACATCAGTGGATGAAGTTTGCTTAGTTGTCATGGGCTGTTGATGTGACACAATGAGTCTTATAATGCTATCAGTGAAATCAGACAGCCACTGAGTTTGCATGTCAGCATCCATCTGCATTTCTATCTGTAAAAAGCTAATAATGGTCAGTGTTTAGTGACTTGTCACAATGTGTCAGTTGAATTATGTGTTTATTACTGGGGTCACAAGTAAAGGGGGTGTTGTAGTGGGCTACGTTATGTTTAGGTGTTTTCTCTCTCAATATAAGTCCACTTCAACTCTACCACTGGCTATAGTAATCTTGATGAAAGTGTCAACTAAAAGTGAATATTATAAAAGAGGACTTTATGGCAGAATAGCTATACTGAGTTGCAGTTACACGTGTACATTTTTACTACCTTCACATGAAATGAAAGGGGAGTCACTGAATCATTAGGGGGGTTAAAATGTTTCTCATACAAACATGTGGTTCAAACTTCAAGATGTAAAAAGACAATGCTAAACTCTTGTAAAACTTGTGTATCTTCTCATAAGTAAACAATAAATAATGGTATTGTTTTTCTATCTGAAAAATGACCTTTTGTTCATGTTGCTAAAATGTGGTGTAACTGTCCACTTCGCAGAGGAACTCTCTCTTTTCTCCTGAGAAAGCTGTAGTTAGCTCACAGACAGCCCTGTGACACAGTAAAGTGGCTTCCTGAAACAAGCATCCTGTATTGCATTTTCAACATATGAAGACGTTAAAGTGAGGAAATACAGCCACACGTGGAAGGCTTCTCAAAGTAAACAGCCTTTTTTTCATGTCAGGAGACATCATTCAGATTATATTTCTGTTTTCCCAAAGCTTTTGTTTGTTTAAATTTTTTAAAGCCGTTTTGTTTGGAAGGTCATCTTAATGGATAATATTAAAAATGAACTTCATGATGTTTGTACTCCACCTCCAGTCATGGTCTCTGTTTCCACTGATGTGTGACCTTTGAACTGATTAGATAGATTAATCCATTTCCTGGGAGCAGCATGGAAATTTTATTGTGGCCTCTGACTTGTGTGATCTGCAGTTCTCTTTTCCACCATAGTCCGTATTCATGCTCTGTACACAGAGGTCGTGACCCCTGCTGCTGTGACGAGGGGAACGGGGGGCCCGACTGGCACAGCGAGGCTGGTGGGAGGGTTAGCCAAGATTGCCTGCAGATGTTGTTTCGGGGGCCCTCTACTTATTTAACGAGAGGATGTGGAACTTAAATCTCCCAAGCCCTCTGCTGCACTGTATCATATGTGAGGTCACACATGAGGCCATTTTGGTTCAACTTCCTTTTCAGCGAAGCAAACTGTAGAAGCACCCAAGGCAGAGAGTTATGGTGTTATGTCGCAGCAGTACACGGCTGCCATGTGCTTTTACGGCTGCCAGCAGATACTGAATAATAAAACTTTTTGCTCTCTAGAAATGTACCATGTCTTTCTCTTTTACAGAAGTTATAAGAATCGAAATGATAAGTAAAGGCAGCACCATGAATGGAGACACAGCGGTGCCTATAATTATTAATTCAAATAAAATAGAATAAATAAAATAAAATATTGAGTGAGTACTGGCAGAATGAGTGAAAGAGTTAAGATCTTCCTACATTGAAATGATTTAAAAAAAAGAGTATTCCCCAAAATGTCTAATTATGTTTAATGTAAAAACTCAAAAGAATGAAGAGGTCATTTTTGGTTTATTTCAATTATTATGTTATTTGTAGTTTTTAGTACTGTTTGCTAACAAGGAGTAGTTTTGTGTAGATCCATTCATCTTCCTGTATCTGACATAAATGTGTCATACTTTTGAAATGTTCTGCATCCAGTGAAACATGTGCTTGTGTGCTTATAAGCAGTCAAACTGCTCTTTGAGTGGATCCCCAGAGTTTGACGTGGTACTGCTCTGATGAGTAAAGAACTGAGTGGGACTAAGGAAAATATTAAGTTTCCCACAGCCTTGGCATCAGATCCCATTTTGAAATCATTTTTTTACTTCAGCCTTTTGACATGATGTCAAAGGTAATTGCATGCTGAGAGAATAATAAAAACAGAAATAGAAAAATATGACTATTCGAGCTCAGAGATTTGGAAACACTGAAATGAGAGTGTTTTTTTTTCTTCCACACATTCTTTTTATTTGTAAATAATAAAAATGAACTTTTTTTTAAATATAAAACATACACATCATTTGAGCCACATCTGTTATACAAACAAGAAATGTTGCAGTGAATGCTTTACTTTTTTCTAATTTTCTTTTTGTTTCAGTGGAACACAGAAGTTGTAAACAATCAGCAATTTTTTTTCCTGTTAATACTGACAAAGAAAAAAAAAAAAGGAAAACCAGCTTCACTGGACGATGGAAAGAAAAGTCAACTCTTCTGAAGTGGGACTGAACATGGCCAGGGTTCAGACATTGGGTTTGAAGCACGCACGAGAAGTGTTCAGATGACGACTTTTAGAGAAGTGGTAAACCTGTAGATTTTCCCGGCCACTTTGTGACCCAAGTCCATCGCCTTGTGTTGTCCCACTGCATGGTCCCTAATGACATATTAATCGCTCCTCATTATAGAACTTGGCCCCTTTGCAACTATCACTGAACCAGATGAAAACCCAGCGAATGGCTGTTGAGTATTTACAGTGTATGACTCTCTGTGCATCTGCATTTATTCTTTATATAACATAACAGTTCATGTGTTAGCATATCTGAAATCATTATGTTGAAACATAATTCATATTTCCATATAAGTGGATCTGATTTGTACATATTTATTCATACATCATCTCAGCCCCTTGGAGGTATAGTATGATGTGGATTAACAGTAACAGGGGTTGTGAGGTCTGTTCAGTACTACTGTACAGTACAGTACATCTTCCAGAGGGTCGAGGAAAGACATCAACGTAATCTTGGGATTTTAGTTTGAGAGACATTCAGCACCGGACTGAGGGACGTGGACTAGACTGCAGTTCAAATGTCTTTGCGTAATGGGAATGGCTTCGGTTTCTTGATTTTATCTCTTTAATATTCAAGTACGAGCAAACTGTACAACTGCATGCAACATACAAGCGGCCCTACAGTATGTGGAACTAACACACGTATCTAGTTCAGTATCTTTTTTTCTGTATCTGTTTCGTTTTACAAAAATGTGCATGCAGCTTGGAACAGGTTCCAAAGTCATGCTGGCCCCGCCTTTTTCCTGGTGGGAGGAGTCTGCAGGCCAAACGGAGGATGAGCATTGGTGTTGGTGTCCCGACAGATCAGTCTGATTGGTTACTTTCACATTCACAGAGATGCACGATGGAACTGTGAGCGATTCGTCTTTTCTGTTTGTTTGTCTGTTTCCTAATATCTCGACAAAGAAATGATCGGAACCAGTGACGGTACTGTTTGCTTTTTTTCTTTTTTTTAACTACATGTTTTCTTCAAAAAGTTAAACTTTTTGTTGTAAAAAAATCAAGCTCTTGTGCTTGTGTTTAAATTTCAAAACAATGTAAACTAAGGGTTGGATAAAAACCTGAAACGTGCTGGGGTGAGGGAAAGCACTTCCCAAAAAATGTGAAAAATTAGACGGTCCTATCTTGCTCTCGCTAGGTGAACAAAGATTTGATTTTTTCAGGTTTTTCTTTTACATTGATGTTTTATCCTTGTGATATTTCAAAGTGACATACATTTTATTTATTGGTCAACCTCCTGGGAGGCCTAATATACATCTATACAAAGACGACTGACCTGGACCTTTGCCAGTAGTGGAACAAGGAAAACAACGCTGCACGCTAATCTCACTGTTAAGTGTAAAAATCTAAGCTGTGTCATCATCACCAGTCCCCCCCCCTGCATAACACTTGCAGACATTTAATAGTTTTTATATCCTTTTTTATCTCTTGTTTTGTTTTTTACTCTCCATGCACACACCAGACTTACAACATTATCATGAGCATTTTACGCACTGTAAAAACATTTTGTGCCAGTAGTAACAAAGGGAAAGAAATTAACGACAAAGCAAACACGCTAAAACAGTGTGGCTTCAGAGCAGCCATGGTAAACATATTGAAAAGAGGATTTTTCGACAGAGAAAGGGACCAGTGATGCGGCTCCAAGGTCTAGGCACCAGAAGAAGGCCCTGTGCTTCCAGACTGAATACCCACGTGGGAGCACCCTGCCTGGGGGCAGGAATGCCGGCAGTCTGTTGGGGTTCTGGAGGAGGCCACTGCAGAGAGGACTGCGCCACCTGCCGGTGTGGAGGGTGATTAGCTCTGTCTCGAGTCCATACATTCCGATGCTTACATACATTTCTTTGCTATTGTTGATTCAGTTAAAAACCACCCTGCTTTATTTAATTCTCTGACACGTTTCCCGTCTCAAGAGCTACTGCTTGTTGTCCATCGACAGCCCTGCTTCTTCAGCATACACAGAGAAAAACTATGAGATTTTTCTTTGAATGAATATGAATGTGGCGCTCCCTACAACAGACAAAATTAACCGCGACAGGAGTGATTGTCAGATCTCAACAAAGCTTTCTCGTTGTGACTGTTTCTGATTGTTGTTGTTCTACATTTCCGCCATCTTTTTTTTTGTTTGTTTCTCTCTACAGTACAGTTTCAAGAGTTTGTTACTCATTGAGCGGCGTAGAGCTGTTGGTCCACTAGGATCGGACCCCGGGAGGTCCGGAGGAACTGTCAAGTGACGACTGGGAAGCCCGCCGCGTTAGGGAGGCGAGCGTCGGATCCACCAAGGAGGATGGTGGGAACAACTTGTACCAACCAATGACTGTGCTTGATAAGTCCAGTTCCTCCAACAGGATTTGTGCAACTCCCATGAAGCTTTTATGGTCCATTCGGCCGTAGTCCCCCCATACAATCACCTGAGGGAAATTCATTTTCTGTTAAATTTCACAGCAGGTCCTGCTAAAACTCATTTTATCAATATAAATTCTGTGCAAAAAAATAAATCAACTGATGATTAATAGGTCTCACCTGTAAGACTTTACCCTGTGGGCTCTCCTCGAATAGCAGTGCTTGCTGGTACAGTGGATCAAGTGTTTTCCGTGCAATCTTGGTTTTCTTTTTGGCTACGTACGCTCCATTATTTAGCAGATAGACCTTGACATATGGAGCTGAGGCAGAGACAAAACAATAAAAAAGCCATTAGTGACGAACACAGAGACCCGCCAATATAAACTAGATCAGATCTCACAGCTGGTTGGGAGGGAAAATAACAGAGCGAGCTTCGGTTGGGTGTATAATGCCGGATTTCAGAGGATGTAGAGTGTGGATCATATAATAATGTAGAGAGCATATGAATGTCTTGAGAGGGAGGGGGGAGTCGCTCTTTGGTATTTTAGGTACTCACCAGGGAGGGATTTGGATCCTGGCTTTTGTACGAGTCCTCGAGCCCTGATAACTTCCACCTCCAGCTGACCCTTTTTCTCCATCATACCGATCTGGATGTCACCTGGGAAACACAGAAAAGTGAAACATGCTGCTGCTTACGACCCCTCTATGTCACTTTGGTTGGAGACAAAAACACATATTTATTTTCAGGCGCAACACTGGCCAGGGGTACTGTATGTAAATAGTTTGCCTTTTAATTCTGACTTGACTTTCTCTTGTATAGTTTTCATGTTTATTAGTATTCATATATTATTCTTCTTCTTTATTTGAGTTAGTTAGTTAGAGATGGCAAAGAGAGAGCTGCATGTGTGACGATGATCAGCAATCAATACTAATACTAACTAATAACTAAATAAAATAATGGAATAAATAATAACAACAATTAGACATAAAATGATAAAAGCCAAAATATGTAATATTAAAAATAACATTACACAAATATTGTTAAATATTGTTTAAAAGTAAATAGATTTTTTTTTTCAACATGACAGGAGAAAAGAAAAGAAATAATAATAATGATGCTGAGATCTTAGAAAGGAGAAGAGAAGTGTCAGCAGGATCTTACCTATAGCAGGAGTAGCCAGTGTTTGCCTTCCCACCAACTGAGCCGGTCCCAGGCCATCCAGAAAGTCGCTGAACTGACTGCTTGCACCCAGATTTACTCCAGAGAAGATCAAACTGAGACAGAAAACACATAACAATGAATTCATTACGACAAAAAATGACCACTATCATCAAAATCAACATAAAGACAGAGGTGATTCTTTAAAAATAACAGCAGTGGTTGCCTCTCCCCCACATTAATCTTGGTCGTGTGTGCAGTCTTTGAGACTTCAGGGCTCATTTTGCTGCCTTCAGGAGGAGCCATTTGCTGCCGGTCATTATTTACAGCATGAAAAACATCTTGAAAATAGCCCAAACGAGGTAATCCATCACAGAAAACACCAGGCCTTAATTTGAATAACTCAAAGTTTGTGTTTCATCACTGCTTCGCTGAGCCCAAGTTGAGCTTTGTGTTTTTTTTAACAGTGCGTTCGTTATATTACATTCTGTTCACTGTCAGTCACCTGACACATACATGCAGAAATGATGCGTAGGCCTGGATATAATTCCTGGGAACATGTTTGTTACAAACTTCACTGTCACATCCGCGCCATTTTATTGATGGAGGTTTAGTTTTGTGAGACAGCAGTTAATTTCAAGCTACAGTAGCTCTAACAGTGTACAATTTGGAATTTGAAACCAAGAAAAAAGAAAATATATAAGATGTAAATATAAAGTAGACATAGAACTGAACGTCCTGATATTTGGTATTCCCCTTTAAGAGAGAGAGTGAGCGGAGGAGGGAGCTGTAGAGAGTGTGTAGATAGTCAATGGAGAGTGATCAAACACAAAGTGTGTGTTTTACTGACTTTCCCTCAGAGTTGTAGCTGTTCATGCTGCCATTGTTGGACTCCCTGCTGGGCTGGCGACTCATGTTCCTGGTCAGCTCTACCGCCATGCCGGTCTCTGTGCTCCTCTGGATGGGTGCACCCTTCTCCTTCTTACTCTTTCCCTCTGAATGAAAGAGGAGAGATGAGAAAAATCACAATAATGTAGCCAGAGATGCTGTCATAGTTGTTTTTTTCTCTTTATTTTCCTCATAGAATAAGTGAAGATTTTTTTACTTCTCTTCTGTACTTTTTTGTACAGCATCGATTAAATGAGGACGTGGACTCCAAACCACAGAATTCTTGAAATAGATTTTAATCACAGACTGATCTTTATCAGGTTCGCCTGACAATTATATTTGTGGTTTGGAGGCAGTGTGGAGGCATTACTTTTTCATTAATGATGGTTCAATTCCCCACACTGAAAGAAAATCTTCTGCTGACCACTGAGGTAGAGATGAAGATCAACATCAGCTAAAAATATGCAGTTGACGCAATTATTACTCAAGTCTATTTCTTAATTAAAGGTGAAGTAAGACATTTTGGAAAATGTGCTTCTTTGCTGTCTTGCCAAGGGTTAGATGAGAAAATCAATACCACTCTAATATCTGTACAGTCAGCTCAGCATAAAGACTAAAAGTATGTGCTTGTTTCATCCATTTGTTTAACAGTCTTGTGTTGTGTGTTAGTCTTATTCTTGTGAGAGTTGCACAATCTTAAACAGTGACATTTTGTTACCTCTAGGCAGAGCCAGGCTAACTGTTTTCTCCTGTTTCCAGCCTTTGTGCTAAGCTAAATAACTTATTTAAAATGACTAAAATGACTCATGTTCACTAAAACCGTCTCTATGTCCTGACTGTAGTACATGAGACAGGTAATGACAGTGACTCCTCTAAGACCAAGACCAAGAATCTGCCACACCTGAATCAAAACAACCAATCAGAACAAAGTACCTGATGACAGAGCTTCAATCACTGCTCCTGCACAGACTTCCCTTCACCTTCCCTTCCCTTCAAATCCCATCTCTTCTAAATTTTACTGACTGTAGCTTTAAAAACCCTTGTTTTGCTTAGGAAACAAGATATCCTGACATTTACTTTGGGTCAAGCTGGAATGCTACATTTCCCAAAATGCAACTTAAAAAGATCATTTGGTAAACCCTCCCTGCCTGGTAAATGCCTCCAAACTTCATCAGAGTTTGACACATGACACCATATAACTGTTTTAACAGGGTGAGAAGCATCAAACCGCGACGGCTTCACTGAACTTTAAGTGAACATTTGTGCCCTTTGAATGGTTGCTGCCCCACAAAATGATTCACTTAGATGAAAAAAAGTGTATTAGGACACTGTGGTTAGGGAACAACAAACATCATGCAGCGGTGAACCAACTTCCAAGGCACATTTATCAATGGAGTAAAGCCATTTTCATATCAAACAATTAAAAAAACAACAAGTAGAAAATGACAAGATCCAGCCTACAGATCCACTTAAGGAGTCTGTGATGTCTCTGTCTGAAGCACGGCCAAAGTCGCACCCATGTCATGCTGAATCCGGTAATCACCAGTAAACAGGAAATTTCTGGGCAGAAAAACAACCCAAACAACACTGTGTGGCATCTCAGAGTGGGGTGCGTCCACCCTCTGACTCATAATATTGGCACGCACGGTGCAAAGTGGAAAATGTAGTTGAATCTCTGAGCCTCCCACCACACCTTGGACATGCTGACAATGAGCTGAATATTTACATCCAGCAGGTGAAGCAGTCAATCAACAGCCTTAGCAACATACAACCTTTCATAAAAGTAATTTTTCTCTCATAATCACACAGAAAGTTTAAAAAGTCGAGCATAAGTCTTCCTTACCTGCTTTTGCTCTCACCTATCATGACCAGGGAAGATTTTTCAAATTAAGGTTGATCTCTGGACTATCTCTACTTCCTCTGTCTCCTCTCTACATCAGGCAGAGAGGACGAGACCCCCCCCCAGGCCCAGTGTTGTCTAATAGCTTTTTATGTCCACTACAAAGAAAGGGAGTGCTGTGTTTGGCTTTCATCATGAGCCTTACACCCCCCCACGGTAAAAGTGCAGCTAGACTGTGTTGTGTGACTGGGAGCGGGGCTGCGAGGGGCTCTCAGCTGGTCACGATGTTCTGGAACACTCTGAAACATATTATTTGGTTGTTTGTCTTCATAACAAGCACCGGGGCAACAGAGGTTTGTCTTTTATGGAACGAAGGGACACTTGCAATTTGTAGTGCAACGATACAGACTGCTCCTCAGGACAAATCTACTGGACATGTGAGGTCAAACACAGTCTGGTAGTTTAGTGAAGTCACTGCAGATTCAAAGACATAGATTACATGTTGTGCACTTTAAGTGTTTTAAATGTAGCATGGTGTTTTTTTTTTGGTGGGGGGGGGGCTTGCAGTAATTCAGACTAACTAAAGGCAGGTATAGCTCTGTGGTTACAGTAACAGTTTGCAATCAGAATCTAATTTAAAAAAATCTACCTGATCCCAGATAACATTTATCAAAATGGCACTACGTAATATATTTGGTACATACTGAGGGAACAAAAACATTTTGGTTTTTGTCTCAGTACTTTTGGGATTTGCAATCTCTGCTGTGGTTTCCAGGTTGAAAATGAAAATGTGTTCCCTTCAGTGGCTTAGTATTTTACTCCCTAAAGGGGATAACCGTAATAACCCAAAGGTTGCAGAAAGGATGACTGATTTGGGTGTGATGGGCTTAGATATGCTGGACAAGGAATGAACCTGCTGAATGGCTTCCTGTGTGGAGTACCCTGGTGTCATGTGCTATGGGTTAATTGGTAACTGTGAATCAATGTGAATGGAAGCATAAGTCTGTCTTTGTGTCAGCCCTGTGATTGACTGGCTTAATGATTCTAGTGAAGCTCAACATAAAGGCAAACCCTGTGGCACAGACATCTCCACGGCATCATCAACAATTACTCCCCATTCCAGTAAATGAATTATTCACATTGACATCACACATAAACTGTGTATAACCAGTGGGTATACAGGCTCCATTGAACATTTTAGGGTTGCCATGGCAACTCACCAGGGCCACTGATCTGTGAAGTACTGCGGCTGCGACGATTGCCAACGATGGCCACCACCCGTGCACTGAGGCTGGAACGTCTCTTCTTGCTGCCACCACCCACCGTACCCAACGCTGTGTCCGATTGGCTGCCATCAGTGCGCTCCTGGGTGTAGATCTCTCCACTCACACTGGAGCTCTTCAGCATGCTACGGCCCACCGAACGTATCTGTCGACTGAAGAGAGGACACACTGAGTGACACTGTGATCTGGTGTGATGGAGAGTGGCTCTGTGGCCTCTGTAACTTCCCATATACTGTACCTTCATTTTAGTAAACACAAAAACAGCATAGTGGACAAGAAGTGGTGGATGATGCTTTCTGCAACATTTCAAACTAACTGTGGTTGAGGAATTATGTTTAATCAAACAGCATGTTAATCAAATAACAGAGGAACAAATTTCTGAGATCCCAAACAAAGAAAATGATGATGACAGACAGGTATTAGAGAGTATTACAGACAGGATTATCTTACAAAATGACTGTTTACCACTATGTTTGGAGGCTTGATGTTACAAAATTGTCCTGTCATTTTGGCCATGACTCTCTAGAAAAGGAGATTTAGATCTCAAGACATTATCCTAGTTAAAAAAGTAATCAAATACGAATACAATGAAATAATTTAGCAGTTCAAAGCTGATGATTATTTCATCTGTTAAAGTTCATTCTTCTTAAACAAGCCACTACACAAGGGCAGAAGCTGCCCAGAGCTCGATGCTGCCTCCTAGGGGCGTGGAGGAGCTCCCGCACGTCCATCCCCTCAGAGGGGGTCAAAGTGCTGCAGGAGAGCCCAGCTATACTGGCCTGACCATCCATAGCCTCGACTCCGAGTGGGCTCCTGACAGCCACAGTCGAGTGGCCCAGGGGAGCAAGGGAACCACCAGGAAGGGGGAGGGTGCTTTGAGGCCTCTCCACCGCCCACTGAAGGGAGGTTAGGGAATGGCGTGTGGCAGAAGGAGAGGGTGGGAGGGGAGGATCCAAATCTGGAGGATGGAGGGTGTCCTGGCAGTCACAGCACAGGATGCATGCAAGGAAGGATCTGAGACATGCAGAGGGGATTGCATAAACATACACACAGACACAGGCACAGAAAACAAATATAACAAAGATGACAAACGATATTGAACAAAATGAAAACTGATATGCATTTAAGAACATCGTTCACATCATATGTGTTAAGTTTTTCTTTTTTGTCTTTTGTGTGGTTTTATTCTGAAAGGTCAGCTTAATGGAATACAAAGAATTATGACAAAATATACATGTATATGCATGAAAATGTGAAGATGAATTTTACCTGATTTAAGCAAAAAAGCTAACATGAGCAGCGCCCAGTGAATTGTTTGAAATTGATGAGAAACTCAAAAATAAAGGCTTATTAAACATGAGTTTAACAGTTTTAAAACCATTGATAATAAAAGACATAATGGGGGGTTGTGTGTCACATGTCAGCTCAACCTCATGCTGCCCCTGTTCCCGTTTCTCTGTATATACTTAGTGCAGAAGCAGATTTAAAACTATTCATGAATGCAGATATTAATATCCCTCTCTGAGTGAAAACTGACCTGAGGCCAGCGGTCCTTGTACAGCCCTGGATTACTAATTTATACCCATTGTCTGAATTTCAGATAAGCTACATTACAGGCCTTCTAATACTGACTGATCAGTTTTTATAAATAGCCGCTGACTCCACTGTCTGCATTTTTTAATTGAAATGTGTCTTTTTACTGTTTGATTCTAGCCTTAGAAAAAAGGCACATGCTCACCTCTGTCTGCAGACTGATGGGACACCAGCCTCTGCCAGAGGAACACTGTTTATTTCATGCTCCTTGATCTTTGTTTTTACTTTACCAACACATCTATGAGACCTCTAAGTCTGTGGATATGGGTATGCAAATATTTGTACAGTACATCTGTCTCATATTTCATTTAGATGTTTTGTTCTCTGTTCATTTGAACCTGAGTGCTCAGTATGGGGCTGTTTTTCATGGTTTGGTTTTGGTTTTCATGGTACACCCTTACTGTGCAGTGTACTTCTGTCCTGGCTAATACGTGAGCTGTATTCATAGACAGATAGCTAACAAGAAAGACCCAGTAGGCGTGACTCCAGGTTGAGAGCGATTTACTGAAATCTTCTGAGACTTTTTTCCTTTTTGTAAAACTGCAACACAATGAAATATACACAATGTTACAACTGAAATTAAATATATGCAACAACACTGGTCACACCTTTCTTCTTCCTTTTCAGGTTATAAATCAGGTAAGTACAACACAATATTAAATAAGGCAAACACACATCTTTTTTACAGTATGCTCTCACAGGTAAGTAACAGTGTAAACACAGTAACGGTTCACACATAAACATAATATATAACATGAATGAGGCTTGACAATGAATTGAATCCTGCCTATGCTAATAGCTACGACCCTGTTAGCATTAGCAATATAAGCACTGTTCTACCAACTAAAAAATAAAAGGTTTTCAACTTTAATGCATTTTTAACAACTTCAAACTTAACTTAAATGAGCTAAGATCAGCCATACCTACTGATGGATCTACTCCAAAGCTCAGACAACAACCACTCTGAAGTACAGTCTGCGTGAGTTATGTAGACCTCTTCTCAAGTCAGACCTTTCCAGGCGCAAAAACCTGCCACGCCACTAGGGGCCACTAAACATTATTCAGACAGTGACAGGAGTCAGAACAGCACTGTATCCAGTTAAGTGAAATCTTGGTACTAAAACATACAGCAACTTTTTAAACCACCGTCTGCTTCCACCTTTGTGCCAACGGTTTGGGGGAGGTCCCTACCTGTTTTTGTATGTCAATGCATCTGTTCACAAAGCCAGGTCCATTAAGAAATGATCTTCCCAGTTTAGTGTGAAGAACTTGACTGGCGTGCACGGAGACCCGACCCCTACCACACCCAACACTTTTAGGATTAAGTGGCACCAGACAGATCTTATCAGTCAGCTTCACTAAAGCTCTTTTGGCAGAATTGGAGCCGTTCCCTGCGGCCTGGTTCCAAAATCTCATGGAAAGCAGAAGACTGGAACAACATTTAAATTTCCATGTTTAGAAGGAGATATTTTATAGTATGGTCATAATTCATGGGTGTAATATGAATAACAGCACCATATAAGCATCACGTTCAAGTGTCCACACACTTTTGGCCATATTTGAATGATTGTGCTTGTTTTTTTTGTTTTTTTTATATACATTCTAACATACTCTGTCTCTCTCTCTCTCTACACTCTCTCTCACCTCAGACTCTAGAAAGTGTGTCAAAGGCCGTGGGGCTGTGCTTTTATAATGCTCTATCTGGACTGATCTGTGGTAAGGCCATAAAGAACGGGGGCCCTCTCTCTCCTCTCCAAGACCTCAATACATTAGCCAGCTAATAAGCTGCACTACATCACCACCTGGCCCACTGAAGACCACTGGGATAGGGTTGTTTGTCCTTGTCAGCACACTGCTACTGGTCAGCAAGGAATGTGTGTGTGCAGTTTTGTGGGAGTGTGTGTGCACATGAAGAAACCATGGAGATTTGATTTTTTTAATTTTGATCTACTTTTTGATTATTTATTTCAGCTCAGGTCTATTTGATTGTTTTTGCAAAGGCTTTTTTAGTTTTGGTGTTAGTCGATTTACAGTTTTGTTAGCAATTTTAAAAAAAGTATGGTCTTTTTTTAAAATTAACATTTAATTAATACATTAATCTTGTAAAAATGTACACCTTCAGATTTTGTACAAATGTATTCTCATGCTTAAAACTGAACCTTGTGTGGCTAAACTAATATTTATGTGTTAAATCAGTGGAGTGCCCCTTTAACCTGAACTACTTTGGTACATATAAGATGACTTTGGGAGCAGAGGAGATGGTATGGGTAATGTTTTGGAGGGTTTTGATGACATTGGGAACAAAATGTAATCAAATAAGTCCATTATAACAGATATTTCCATCGGAACAACCTAACTACACCTCAAAATAAGCATGGACAACAACCTTTAGCTCTTTGATCTGACCTCCAATCTCCCTTCAGAGGTTACAAGCAAAAATAAAATAACCTCCCTTCAGAGTTCAATAAGGTGCTGTTTATAATTACTATCACTGAAAAGTTTCCCTTATCTGCTGGTGTCTTCAAAGAGCAGGGATTTGGGGATTCTGTGTTGGGGATCCGAACCTTGTTGTATAGTAAACAGATGGATCGTCTGCCATCATCATTGGGGGTCTACTGATCTTTACCTGGACTCCCTCGTGTCTCCAGCTACAGTGTGTCTCCTGCGCTTCAACTCCTCAGAGAAACGTCTCTTTCCTGCCGCCCTCCTCCTCTCCTCCTCTCCATTCACCCCCCACGAGATCCTCCTGTCCTTTTTCTCCTCCTCTAATGACTTGGATCTGAGTGTGCAGTTTGTATGCATTTCCGTTTGTTGTATGTTCCCATATTTGTGTGTGTGTGTGTGTGAGGAGAGAGGAGGTAGAGCATGCAGAAGGACAGAAACATGCAGCAGTTGGCATGCAGAAATAAAACAGAAAGACACACAGTGATTAGCATGCATATAACACAGCCTCCAATTACCCAAACATTAGGCTCATTTCAAAAAGGCTGATATGACTGTGTGTGGATCCATGACTGTAATTACAATAGGATGGAGTGACTAAAACCCACAGCGCACTTAACATTTAAACTGAATGATGAAGACTGACCTGAGTCGTCCCCCGGGTCGTTCTGACTGGATAGACATGTAGCTGGTGCTACTGAGGCGGGAGGCACTGCTGGCACGGGAGAGGGCTGACACATCGCTCATATCACTGTCTGACGATCTGGCCGACATATTGTCACTGCTACGCCTCTGTTCTGCATACATCTACCAAGAGAGACGAAGATGGTGGGAGAGAAATTATGATTTTGTTTAAACTGAGGATAGAAAAACAGACATAATATCATTTATCATGTGCAAGAGGAGGACATGAAGTAAGGGATCTGAAAAAAAAAAAAACGATGCTGACCTCCCGTTTGGTCTTGAGGTCCGTCTCAGGGTCGTGGGAGGCTGAAGGCCGGTAGGAATGTACTTTCATCTGCAGCTGTCGGGCTCGCTCCTCTACTGCAAGGGCTGAGACAAAAGAGACAAAAAAAAAGAGTTAGATGCAAAGAACATGGACAAAGAAAGAAAAAGGTAGAAAAAAGAAGAATCAGGAAAATAAATCTGAAACATTGGTTTCCAATAGGAGAGACTCCAGATTATCTTGAGGATGCAGGATCGGGGTTCTGACACTAGATGGAGCATGATGTGCACTGATCATACAGAAAAGGCCCTTGTGACAAGATGCTAGGAGGGTCAGACAGAAATGCTCACAATCAACCAGGAAACAAATATAATTTGCTTCTGAGTTGGATTTGCCAAATTGTAAAAAGTCAGACAGAGATGTTAAGTTGTCAAAATGACTTCATAACTATATCTGTGACTGACTGTACATTCTTCATACATTGTACCCCACCCATCTGACAGCTGAGTAAGGTAAAACATGCAAAATATTTTAAAATGCTTTTCAACCCAGAAGATCTAAGAGGGGCTTGGAGAGCTCTGTGAGGCATACATTTATTACTATTGCTTAATCAAAGAAGTATCAAATTATACATCTGTGGATATAGATTTGCCTCTTTCACCAGGTTTATTATCAACATGTTCTTGATTTTGACAGAGTCGTAGAAACAGAAAGGGAGATGTACTGAATTGATACATTCTCCTAGATCACTTCAGTTGTTGCCTTGAGCTCACTGCCTCATATTTCTTTTGTCTTTAGTTTGCATCATTTGCCATTATTAGGTATACTGTAACAAAAACGCACAAAGCTAAGGCAGCAAAAGGCAGGTGTCTCTGAGACAAGGGTTTACATTTGGTGATTAAGACTTTGATTCAGTCGCTGCATGTTGTACCTATTTTTGAGATGTAACATAACAGCTCTCTACCAGGAAAACTAAATCTACTCTTCAGAGTAACACAACACTATAAAATGATTTGCTAACGTGACCACTCATCACCCATGATTCCTTAAATACAACATACCTTGCTCTATGCTGCTGCTTTTTGCAGGGAGCTGAGGCAGCTGCCTGCCCCTGCGACCTGATGAGGGAGTCCCCGTTGGAGGAGAGGGGCTGCCATGAGTGTGTGCTCTGACAGACAGGAACAGAAAGACACAAGGTAGGTAGGAAAAAAGATTTTATACTAATACTAGAATTAGATTTTATACTAAATAATTGTCATGGCAATTTTGCAATCCCACTCTGACAAAAGGAATGAGGAACCTCTTACAGTACTGTCACATTATATCAGTGTTTAACTGTATTCACCAGTAATTGAAGCAAAGCCCAAGACTGAATCACAGAGACAATAAACTGAAGCCAGTATTATGGATCACATTAGGATACGAATGGATCACAATCACCAGTAAAGGTGCAGGAAAAGTAAAGGAAGTAGCACTGAGTGTGTCTACACAAAGTATGCAAGTATCTCAGAATGTCTATACATCCCAGTTAGTGTATTATAATGCTGAGATGACACATTTATGCAATAAACCTTACTATTCACAGCTTCATAGCTGATAGTGCCCCAAATTTACAGAAACTACATGAACTACTGTTGAAAAGAAGATTTATATTCATACCCCAGCTGAGATCTTACTTCTTGGAATAGAGCGAGAACATTATTTTGGCCTCTTGAGATATGATGTTTACATGTGGCTCTTGTGCATACAGTGCGACCACACTCAGTGTGACAGAGGAAATCAGCACACAGGGGAGCAGAGAAGTAGTGCTGGCAGTAGCATGCACCTGTCTAGCCGTGGTGAGTTTGGGCAGGACCCAGCCAGAGCTGTCTGGCCAAAGGGCCTCAGCGGGCCCCCTCTCCCCCTGCTGCCCCGCAGGATAGAGGTGGGCTGGATACGACTGGCACCAACAAATAAAAAGAAATGAAAATATACAACCTTGTAAATACAGCAAAATTAAATCAAATGAATATAACAGAATGTATGTTACTCCTTTCAGGGCTCAGAGAGCACAGCAATGCTTAGACTGTGCAGAAGTCCAAGTGTGCAGACAGTGTATACCGAGTGTTAAACTCAAAAACAATCATCAATCAAATACAGCTGATGCACTCTATGTCAACATACAAGGAAATATCTTCATCATTTTCTAATTGCAGTGGCTATTCTGAGCATATTACTGTGGTTCTTATTCAAATGTTCATATTTTTCTGAGTATAATAATACTATGCCTTGACAATATTGTTAAAGCAATAGTTTGACATTTTGGGAAATACTCTCACTCATTTTCTTGCATAGAGTTAGACGAAGAGATAAATACCCCTCTCATGTCTGCACGATTAGTCTGGCAGATAACCCCACATAAAACCACAAATTAACCAGATGATGTGATGTGATGACGAGAGCTTTAGAGGTTACCTTTGGACAGAGCCAGGCTCGTTGTTTCTAGTCATCATGCTAAGCTAAGCTAACCAACTGCTTGCAGCAGCTTTATATTTAACGTACAGTTTTTGGAGTGAACGTAACTTAATTCTAACAAAGTCTTTTTAAGTATGAAAATCAAATCATTTGTGCTAGATTGTAGATGTAGAGCTAATGTGTTTCTTCTGCATGGTATTATGGGCATTCATGGCTGCATATTGACTTTAAAAAAAAAAAAAGAATCAATATTCCATCTTTGACAACCAGTCACGGATGGTTAGATATCACCCCTCAAGAGAGAAGAGAAGCAGTGACAGTAATGAGAAGAGATTAAATAAGGTGAGTGAGTGAGGGAGTGAATGAATGAATGAATGATCTTACCTGTCCCCCTCCAGGCTTTTTTTGCTGCCCCTTTGACAGTTTGGACTTGATGAATTGCTACACTGCCTGTTTCAGTAAACAGCCACCACAGAGAGAGAGAGGAAGAAAAACAAACACGATATGGAGAATGATGACCCACAGAATGGCAAAACTGAATACTGACTGATATGTTGGATATAATGCAAAGCTGAGACTTTGTGGTTTTGGTTTGTGTGGTTTATAAAAGCAATATAGCTGAGAACTGCACATTCTGTAAACTTTCTTTTTTCCCACCGACAATGTTACAGAAAAGAAAAAAAGCTTTCAAGCCAGAGAAGTGGGGAAATAGAACAGGTGCTTGGCAGAAAGAGCGGGTGCAGCATGATAAAAGAGGGATTACATAGCCTTAGACCACAACTATTTACAGGAAAAGGGAAAGAAACAGTGCCAATCGCAAGATCAGTGCAATGCTATCATCTACAGGATGAGCTTTTACAGAGGAGGCTTCCAAGGTACAAGCAGGCAAGCAGAGCTGCAGCGTAGTGTTCAAAGAGGTGGGGACAGCAGGAGTGGGCAGGCCTGGTATACCTGTCTTCCTCAGGGGCCACATGTTCTACTAAGATCCTGGGACTTGGGGGAGTCTTGTGGGGCAAAGAGTTGGACGACCTAGAGGGGCGGAAGGGTGGGAGGAGGAGCACCCCAAGGTGGGAACACCAGGAGAGGATGTTAGTGAATCAAGGGACAGCCAAGGCCTTGAAACTTTGAATTTTCTTTAAATCTCATGACATGACTTATTGTACATTTCAAGTCATGTTGGAAGTCTGAGCATTTACTGTGCAAACAAGCTGAGACCATGCTGAATATACTGTAACTTAGACTATGTAGGTTACTTATTTGTTTTAAGGAACAGTGTGATATTGTGGGAAACACACTTCATTGCTCTCTTGCCGAGAGTCATCTGAGATAATCTATAGTCAGGAAGCAGCTTAGCTTAAAACAAACTATTAAGAACAGGGTAAAGAGCCAGACCTGGTTCTCTCTGTAGGTAACACACGTATCAGCACTTTGTAAGCTCACAAATTAACATGCTATTTTTCATTTGTTTAACCTATACACAGACTGAGGAGTTAAAAATACAATTTGTGTTTTTGTTACCTTTGGAGAGAACCAGGCCAGCTGTTTCTCTCCACGTACAGACAGGAGAGTTGGTGGATCTTCTCTCATAACTCTCATGAAGAGGATGAAAATGTGCATTTCCCAAAATCTCCAAGCGAAATCTTTACTCAGCTAACCTTTCAGGGATTTACGCAAATTTGTTGGCTCTATAACCTTGTCTGTCTCTGTTAAGTATTCTGTCTTCTGAACACTACTGGATTATTTACTGTCATTGAAATCAGAGATATTTCCAAGATTCAAACAGCAGGTAGATGTTTGTCAATGAACGTGTGCAATGGTAAATTCGTTCATGTATGAGAGAGACGTATGACATGAACTGAAATGAAAACATGCAGAAGCCTAAACGCCAAATGCTGGATGATTCAATCACGCAGTCCAGCAAAGACAATTTGCAAGAGTCTATGATCATGTTTCTGTATTCATCTCTAAAACACAATGTTAGAAACTTGTGCAAGTTAAATTCACTCAATTCATGAACCACATTCAAAATGTGTGAGTTCATTTTCTTCTTATACCTGTCTCTGTCAGAGGAGTGAAAGTTGGTGTCTGGTCTCAGACAAGTGGTGCTGGCACTCCTCACTCTGTCCAACGATGGCTGCAGGTCGCTGCACCGCCACAACACGGCAGAGAGAGAGAGAGAGAGAGAGAGAGGAGACAGAGATGGAGACAAGATGTACAAGGACAGAGGAGGCAGGCAGAGATGTCAGGAAGAGGAGGTTATGAATAACGCGAGAGAACAAAAGGATGATGAGTGGGAGGTAGACAAAAGGAAAGATGGAGAAATTGAGAAAATGGAGGCAAAGTTAAGAAAAAGAGTCAGAGAGGAGGCAGAGGAAAGGAGAGGGAGAGACAAAGAGAGAATAAGAAAGCCATCAGACAGCGTAGTAACATGTAATGGCTCTGATACTGCATCTCCATTTATCATAGGCAGTCATTCCTCGCGGCCACATACACTGTGAGACCACTCAGATGGAAGGTTGGTGAGTTGCCATGGGAACCAGGTCTAAGTGGGGACAGGGGACTGGTTGTAAGTGTGTATGTGTGAGAGGGTGAATGAGTGAAGAGGAGGGGAGCAGCCAGTGTTCACGGCCGCGCTCTGCTGCATACGGCCACAGCTGTGTGTGTTTGTCACATCATGCTCGGTAACAATGGTCACTTTCAACAGATGGTTAACTCTGTGCCATCACATGACATTGCACATAACGTTTTCAAGCCAAAAGCCTCACGTGGAGAGCAACAAGGGCATTTGTTTGTTTAATGCTCTGCCAGTACATGCTTAAGTCTCTGCTATTCATTATCACCCAGAAATGGGGGGAAAAGAAAATGTGCTGGGTGGGGGGGGGGGACGAGGGGAGGGGGTGGCGTGTGAAGTGGGTGTGTTCTTACCTAACTGTGACCTCATCAGTGAACCTAAGCACGCGGTGTGTAAGGATGTTACGAGGCATGGTGCTGCCCCCGTCCTGCCTGTGGGGCGGCTTGCTCTTTAGGCATGCAGGGAGGGTGGAGCTGTATGCCAGAGCCCCGCCCATGAGAGGTGGGGGAAAGACCCGCATGCAAAGGAAGGCAAAGGAAACAACAAAAATGACACATGCAACTGAGAGAAAAAAAAAAGCAAAGTAGGTGAAGGGGGAGGAGACACAAGCTTGACACTGAACAGGCGTTTGTGCAAATGAGCAGGAGAGACGAAGAAGCAACATTCACATCATCACATCATGGTGCAACATTAAATGCGGTCTCCTTCTCAGCTCACAGTTTATGCTGCAGCTCAGTGAAAAGGGAGGATTCTCAAAAAAATATACGCTTGGACAACCTCGGATTAGAAATGTGCCTGCTGAGTGATGCTGGTGATCACCAGAAACACCACGCACAGCAAATCACTAAATGAACTCATGAGACAAACTGCTTCCTGTCTGTGACCTCAAGAGTGAGAAATTCATTATGTAAGAGTGTAGAGATAGCTCCTCTTGCCCTCCCTGTGGATTGACCCCACAAACATATATGGGGAGATTATATGAAACTCTGATTACATAACACAATCTACAGATCTAAAGGCAGTACGTGGCGAGGAGACCGAGCTACCGTAGATCTATAAAATGCATAGTAGTGCCGTGAAGAGGATTAGAGCAAAACAGAGAGAAACAGAGGAGCTCTGTCTGTCTGGTGGTTATGTGGCCAGGAATACATTAAATATGACTGATGATTGTGTATTTTCATGCTAGTTCAGAGGTAGAGAAAAAGAGAAATATATGTAGCAGGACTCAATATTTACAAATGTGACTGGTACAAATTATGATGCTAGGGCCAACATCTGATAAATACAGTAAAGGACAGTAATTGTGGGTTTGCATGCTTTTTATTACAAGAGCAGCATAAGCAAAAATATCCTACATTTTAGTCTCTAACAAGGAACAAACTCCAAAAACTTTAGATCCCACACATAATACCTCTAGTTGAATGCTACTAGCTATACTAGTGAATTAATTTCATGCTTTTTCTATAGTAATTTGTAGTCTCCAAGCCAAAGCCAAAATACCCCTGATGACATCATTTGGGGTTATTTTCTCAGACATGACAAAGCTCCTCCTAAGACAAAAGAGACGTAATTCTGGTGCTTTAAGCTAAATGCTGTTGTTAGCAAGGCAACATGCTAACAAAGACATCAATGTGCTGATGTTGTGCAGGTACAGTGTTTACTGTGTTAACCATTGTGGACACAGTAAACACTGTACAGCTGAGGCTGATAGGACTGTCATTATTTCCAAAAAAGTTGCATAAATTAACATTTTGTGATGGTTCATCCAATAGTTGGATACATTTAATGCAATACCATAAATGTCTACTTCATGTAGAGCCAATACAGGAAAAGTTAGTTGGATTCATCCTCTAGGAACCATGGGACCATGGGAATCATTCAATTTTGCTACACTCCACATCACTACAGTTTGCTAAGATGTTTCGGTCGGCATCAAAGTGGTGGACATACTGACTGACTTGGTTGGTCTACTCAGAGCCAAGCCACAAGCCTGACTCATAACCAGCTGCAGCTGAAATGCAGTGGTGATCGGTGTGTTTCAATAATGTTTGCTGGACAACCCAGACTTGAGATCCAGGTAACGGTGAAAAAGAAATAACTAAATTCTGATTATTATTATCAGAATGTCCATGTTTGCTTATTGTTTAGCCTGCAGCTTTAATTAACTGACAACATCGCTTGTGAACGCAACACTTTATTGGTACTCATCTATCAAAATCCAGATGGCAGAGCTCCCTCGACTGCGCTGATGACTTCCTGCTCTCATCTGCTACTTAGAAGGTAGAGAATCAGCCTAAATATGCTTTGGAAAATGGTCAGAAGTGATGTAAAGTATGTGTGATGTGGAGTTAATGGTCTACAACATGTAAGAGCACCAGTATGGCGTTTTAAAGGGTTGCATAATGCAGAGGGAAAAGCAACACATACCATTTAGTCAGCTAAAGCGGCACCATGACAAAGCAACTTTGCACACACTCCAACCAAAGCGAGCACAAGCAGTACATTGGTCTGGGAGACATATCGGCATTCAGTGCGTTTAACACTGTCGCAACTAAATGACCCACCAACTCCACAAATGAGTTTGGGAAAGCTGGACACGCACAGAAAAAGGGTATGCAGGATTGCCTTTCACGCTAAACACTTACCTGTAAATGTCTTTATGGATACCGTTTACTAACAGGGGCATTTTGGGTGGGAGTGTGTTGCTGTATCTACCTATGCCCCTGGTTGTGTGAATGGAGATCATGCAAGTAAAGCAAGACAAGAAAAAAAAGTGGGAAAAATATACAAATGCTGTGAGTGAACACATTGAATACAAAAAAAATAAAATAAATGAATCAAAAGAGCTTTCTTTGAGGTCAGCCATAGAGCAGGTCTCTAATCCCCTCACACAGTGATCAGTGTGCTGTGTGTGTGTTTATGAGACAGCTGTAGTGAGAGACAACAGTCAGAAATGAATCTAGAAGTGTGGTACAGCTACGTGACCCTGAAGGAGACATATACTCGTCACTATCTAGTCCAGTCAAGATGATCAACACCCTAGCTGCATTAAAAAATATCAACATTAAGCATGTTAAGATGGAGTTGTTAAAGTATAATGAGGATGAAAATGATTATAAAATGGCATATTTTATTAAAATAAAGCTGATTGGTGGTTGTCTTTTTTTTTTTATTGTTACCTGTTTGTGTGTAGGCACTCGGCACTCCCGCCCCGGATAGACCTGTGCATCTCCAGGACCTCACTGTCATTGCCATGACGATGGGTGAACAAATGAGAAACAACCCGAGAAAACACAACAGAAGAGGATGGCAACTCAGACAGGCAAAGTGAATTTATGAATGAGAGAACCAGGAAATCATATTTCTGAGATTTCAATTAAGTCTGCATTCAGCAGTACAGAATGAACAAACTTAGTATGTTGCAATGGCTAGTTTCACACTGTTAGTAGTATTAGTAGACATTAATTTGGTAGTATAACATTACACACTTTGATTAAGCAAAACATATTTCAACCTTTATTTAAATGTAAGCAAATATTAGCAGGTCAGCGCTCCATAGGAACTTTATGATGAAGACCAGAGCTGCTGTCAAATCGCTGTTGAATGACCCATGAGCACTGATCCAACATCTACACATCTTGTTATTTAGCACATTTTTTCACAAGCAAAAAGAAAACTTAACACATTGCCATAGTCCCACACCCGCGATGTTCCCCACAGATCCCAACAACAGGTTACCTGTCCTCAGAGTACTCATAGTCCGAGTCACCGGAGCGTTGGTGCTCCAAGTGGGAGTCGTGGTAGCGGGAGGGGGAGTGGGAGTGGTGGCGGTTCTGGTGGATCTCATCCAGACTCCTGATGAAATCAAAGATATGTACCGAATTTTTGTTGTTTATTTAGGCATGATATAAGTCTTGGTCCATAGTTAATGATTGTGATGATTTGATATGTTCACCTTTACTTTTGGTCTGATTGAACACAGTATGAATCCATACAAAACTATTTGATTTATCAAATTGAAGTGCAATGAAGGTGCCCTGCTGTTCTCACTTGGAAGAATGCAATGTCAGCTCAGACAAAAAAAAAATCCTTCCCTTTCCAAAAAAAAAAAAAAAACTACTATACATATATGTATACACACACACACACATATATATACACACAAATATATTGATAAATATTAACGAGCCACATTATCCTCTGACACATATATAAGACATATGTATATACATATGCACGCATAGGCTGGAGTATTGTCACCGCAGGCATCACACACTCCTCTGACTGTTCACCAGGTAGTTCTGGCAGGTGATGCTGACCTTTGCATGGGCACGTGTGCGGGCCGTGACCGAGCCCTGCAGGAGTCCTCTCTGTGGGGGGACACAGACCGAGAGCGGTGTTGGACGGGCCGCTGCTGTTCAGGCACAGCCAATGTACTGCCCCGCTCTCTCTCCCTGGAGAGTTACGCTCTGCACCTACACACACACACACACACACAAAACAAAGGCGAAATAGAAGAATTCACGCACACACACACACACATTCATACAAACATGTTTGTCGATTAATGGATATAACACACACACACACATTAGTCATGAGTCCCTTGACGAGGATACACCAGTTGCCCATGTTGTGCTACTGACTACCACTACAGGAGCCATTCTCTTACGGACTGTAGAACATCACATCTGGATGTTTTACAGGCAAATGGCCAGCTAGCAAACAGGTAAGCTGGTCATGTGGGCCAGCCTGGGTAGCTGACTGTTTCTGCAGGGTCTGTCAGACCTGAAATCAGTGAGACTTGCATCTCTCACTTCTTGTTTAAGCTGCATTGAGTCTCAGATGAGATAGATATAATACTTTTAACCCTGTAGAGATTTAACCACTATGGCTACAGTGAACTGGTTATATACCTACAGGATATGGAACAATACAGGTAATAGAGCAAATGCATAAGATTAATATTTACAGACGTTGCATTTGCTTAATTTTCTTGCAACATGTAGATAAATATGTAGACACTACATAAGATATTAAATAGAGTTGTAAAGAAGAAGAAATTAATTTTGGCATCCAGAGTTCCAGGGTAGTAGTGTATTGTTCATTTTCTGCATAGTCAAAGTTAGGTAACTGGCAGCTGGAGCTCTCCTGAGACTTGGTCGCGCTAAAAATCTCCACTGGTTCGGTTGTCACTACAAAAGATGAGCAACACTCATAGAATATACATTTTTCATTCATAATGAAAGGCAAAGTATAAGCCTGCGTTAAAAAAAAAGAAAAAAAGAAATATAACTCCCAACATGCAATTTGCTGAGAAACAGCCGTTCAGCAAGCTTAAAATTCTGTAACGTACATCGAGCAGAAAGTAGAGCTTACGCTTTTTAGAAAACTGCTCACACAATCTGCAGCTTAAATGAACTCTCTTTTTGATTCTGGGTCAATTGTGGATGAATTCAGAAAATATGGCGATGTGTTTTGTTCTGCAACTGTTTCAATTTCTGATTTTCCTCCCAATTCACAACTCCAGGTGCAAATGCAAACATGAGGTCAGAAAATGAATAAATATATTATCACAATCTGAGTTCAGTGTTTGCATAAGACAAGAAAGCACAGATTTTCAGAAATTTTTAACCCTCAATTAACTTCTTCATGTGGCAAACCATGCCCATATGGCATTTGGAAATGCCAAAATGAACGATTTAAAGATATGAATATTTAAATTAGGTCCATATATATCTGACAGTAAATTAAGTCACAGCAGAAACAGTTAAACAACAAAGCAGTTGTAGAGATTCTATTGTCCAAAATAACACAAATTCAGCTTCTACTGTACATGTTCAGTGTCCTGTCAGTAAAGTAGATACTTCTGGGCAGGACTAGAAGCATGCAGGAGAATGGCAGGAAACTGAGTGGAATGGCAGTGAAAAACTGTAGCTCTACAGTCTAACATGCACTCAGTGCTTCAGTGTGTCTACGGCCCAGCAGAGGAGGAGAAACACTTCACTGCAGCCTCAGTCAAATACAGTACACTGCTAAACTGCAGCACTATAAAGGCTGTACACTACAACACTGCAATTCAAAATCTGCAGTCCAGTAGCAATATGATGAATTGCAAAAGTCTTTAGAGTGTTGCCTTTCGCTGATACAGCAAAGATTAATTACTTTAATTTGGGTGCAATTTGTTCTAAAACACACAATGGAGTCAAAAGGAGGCTGGAAGGTTTGAGAGAAGCAGATGGAGGGAGGCTGCAAAGGAGACGCTCTCTCACCCAGTGCTGGACGCCTACAGGCTAATACAAGGAAATGCTCAGTAACCATGCCCCCCACCCACCTTTAGTCACTACCATCAAACCATCATCAAACTCTGTATCAATGATGCGATGAGACCCTGCACGCACACGCACACACAAACACAACACACATATATACAGGACAAGGTAAGAGTTGAGACATTCTGTTGTCAGTCTCCGACACAGAGACACAAAAGAGAAAGCTCAGTAAAGGAAAGGTTAGTAAGTACACACTCAGACACCCTGTAGGTTCACAGAACAGCAATTAAATCATAACTATCATACATATAGACACATCTTTTTTTACACATAGCCTGTAAAATATCATATGTAACAGACATACTCTGTAGTTTCTTGCTGGGGCTGTCTCCATGGACATGTCTGCGTGGGAGGTACGGAGAGGGCTGAGGCAGAGGTATGGAGGACACATCATGTGTCTGCAGTTTATACCAATGGGGAATGTCATCCAGCAGAGCAGTCTCCAACTCTATAAGGATCTGAGAAAGGACACAGAGGGAAAGGGTGAAAGAGGCAGAGGAGTAAGCAAAAAAGTAAGCAGGATCCACTGAGGAGCCACTTTTTCAAAGTTGTTTGGATAGTTAGGACTGGATTTCAGTGGAACTACGTCAACCCTTAAGATCTTTAATACTTGAAGCCCAATCTTTATGGCTTTTTTCCCCTTGCAGTAAGAGACATAAAAAATAAAACATAAACGTGCAACCCATCATCAGATTTCACAGAAGATGAGACACAGGTAACTGAGCAGAAAAAGCTCCATCTGCAAATTAATATAAAAGTATAAAAACAGCAGATAGATGTCATGTGTTTCCCACCTCTCCCAGAAATTCGCTTTCTTCCTCCTGGACTCTGGGCTGGTCCCACACTGTGATCTCTAGCATGCGTTCTCTGAAGTCCCGCCGGTGAACGTGGGAATATAAGAAGGTCTGATTCCACTTGGGCTCTGCACTCTTCTTCACTGTTTTAGTCCGCCGTTTACTCTTATCACTAAAAGGAAGGCATGAACAAACAGAGTTTACATTACAAGGACAAAGCATGATTCTGAGGGTTCCTTTAAAATAACAAGAGTGAAGGCTGAAATTCTTTTTATTGCTATTCAAAACAATAAGATTAAACTGAAACTGATTTCGTTTGATTATATTCCTTACCGCTGCTATGAATGGATTATACTTGTGATATGGACCTATAGAATACACAAAGACATTACCTCCTATCAGGAAGGAAGTACATCTTGACATAGGGGTTCCGAGGTCGTCCGTCTGGTCGGGGTGGCAGATCTATGGCTTGAAGGACGTTGACGATCAACTGATGGCCCACCTTGTCATACCACAGCTTCACCTGTAAAAATGTGTGAAGACAATAAGCCGCTGCCCACGTCTTCATCCAGTCCTACAAACCCCATCTGCCCCACCTCTTTCAGATACTCACAGAGAGCTGTCCAGGCAGTACCAGAGGAAGGTCTCGGAGGGTCCCAGGGCTGGTAGGGGACATCACCGATATAGAGGGACGGTCCATCTTTTGTGACTCAAAAGAACTGGAGCCTGCTGTTGACAAGAGCAATACTCTCTGTTATAAACCATTGAAAAAAAACTACTGTAAAATTTGGAATTAGAGCACAATTTGTAAATAGTGTATTTATGTCCAGAAAGTACTTATATATGCAGAAAACAATGGTGATAACACAATAGCCAATACAAACACTTACTAGATTCTAGAGGAGGGTGGGAGGACTCTGGGATTCTCGGGGTGTCTCTGTAAAAAAGCAAAAGAGAGTCAGTGACCTCTTCAACTTGATATGTAGAAAATGCACATAAAGACACTTGGAATGTAAAGAGACAGTTAGGACTTAAGTGTGCATTCATCTTTAAAAAATGAATGGGTAAGAGACCCATGTCAACCAACAGTTGCATGGTAGAAGAAGAGCAAGCAGTCGACATCTTAAACATGTTGGGTAGTAGAGGGGAGGAGGAAAGCTGGAAAAGGGGAATTTTCTGTTGGATCTCAGGATTTCAGGGAAGGTATGAGGGGAAAGGGCTCCACCTATTAAGTCAATACTACTTACTGATATGCTCTATACACTTTTCTCAAGAAGTTTTTGGACATAATTCGGTGGATAGAGCTTTTAGATAAAGGAAGGAGACGTGTCTGTCAGAACAAAATCTATTCCATCACTCAAGTGCTTTAATGATCATTACTTAAAGTTTTAATAACATTAATCTTACCCTATAGGTCTCGAAACAACTATTTCCACTTGAGGTTCAGCCTTGGATTCAAGGATAATGTTGTACACTTCTTTCTTGGTTGCTCCCGGCAATGACTTCCCATTCCACTGCAGCACCTCGTCACCTGGAACCAAGATGGCCGACATACGATGACGATCCAGCTGCACACTCACCTCACATTACATTTTAGTATAAAAAGCGGAGAATTGTGCGCATTCAAGTCAACCCAAAAATTTAAATTCTCTTTGCATTCGGTGTAGATACATTTACTGTAATGATACTGCTATTCTGCATGTTTCTCAAAAGAGTATTAAACTATTTTTGGACATATTTGGGGCTTAATAGCTTTTAAGCTTCAAGTCTGAGTGGGCGGTTCTTTCGCAGCAGTAGACTGACACCTAAAAGCTGATGTTGCTATAACTACTCCACTAATGTCTGGAGACTGTCATGTTGTGTTTAACCTACAAACAGTGATAGGAGAAGCTTTTCACCTGTTTCAACAAGACCATGTGGCGTTGTGCCACCTTTATAACGCTGATGTTTTAGATCTCTTCAAGCTGTTTCTGTTTTCCAGTCGGACAGTGGAAGCTAGTAAGCCGGGCTCACCAATAGGTAGTTCTGTAACCTCACTGCTACATCACCATGTTACAACTCATGTGACGTAGGACGTGTTCACATCATAGACATAAACTATTGTTCACAAATATATTGCACCAATCAAGTTACAGTACCTACATCTCCAGAACACATTAGTTCTCCTCATGGTAGAACACTAATGTAGAAGATCAAAAACAAACCTCAGCGATATACATACCTATTTCCTAACAAAGACAAATTTTAATTTCAGTTTGACTTGAAAAGTCAGCTTCCTGGTGAAATCATTATCAACCAAGTATAGAAAAATTACAGTGTCTCCTGCTAAGAAACAATATGTTCAGCAGATCCGCACCTGCTCGTAGGTGTCCCACAACATCTGCCAGGCTGCCTTTCTTGACTTTGGTGATGAAGGCCCCTAGTCTCCCTGTCTCTGTCATCTTCCCTCCCACCACCTGCACACAGAGGAGAGACAGGAGAGTGATAGGAACATAGCGTCATGTTGGCACACTCAGTGGCCTTTTCCTCTTCTGGAATACTCTTCACCTTTTAGTGTCTGTTTCCCAGACCACCTCAGCTTTCACACAGAACAGAACTAAAGTTAAAACAAACACTAACAAACCGGGTATGATCCAGGTTGAGTGTCGAGTGTGAGTGATTCTCCGCTTACTTTTAGGCCGAGGAGGGAGCCAGCCTCACGGGGCATGGCCGACCTCTTGCTTAGCGTGATGCGTCCGATTAGGTGGTCCCCTTCTTTAGACGGCTGCCATGTTACTGGATGCTACAGGAAAAGGAGAGGAGGAAGAAAGAAGAAAATGGTGACAGAAACAAGACATGCACAGCGGTAAGGAGTGAGGGGTGGCAAAATGTTACTGTGCATGCTTCGATAGACAAGTGAAATCAGTTCATTATGTGTAACTGTATTTAAAAATTACTGTTTTAATCCTGTTTGTATTATTGCTCTTGAGGATTTGTGTGTATCTGCTTGCATGTGAATGTGTATGAATATGTGTGAATTACTGTAAGTAGCTGGAACAGAGGCAGTACATTAATGCTCTGATTCTGCTGGGTTTTGCAGACACTTACATGCCACACTGCAGGATCTAGAGAATGGCAGTCCCAGTCACCTGCATGGAGAAAGAGAAAGAGGAAGGAAATAAGTTACTTGGTCTGTGTCAGAATCCTGGAGAAAAGTGTGTTTTACATGTAGTAGTATGTGTACTACTGAATTTGAATTAAATCAATGATTCAAATTAAATGAATGAAAAATGTTTCCTTTGTCAGGTAAGACCTCTTAGGGGTTTATCTTCACATCCATGACCTGACACACTGGTCATTCATAAACATAATATAGGAATGCCCTAAAGTGTACTCCTTTTGGCAGGAACCATGTACAAACCATCTCCACTGTGACAAAGAGAACATTTCCAGACCACAGACTTTGACATCATGAATGTCATGTTTCATGAAATGCTAAAATAAATAAATGCAGCTGCTTGTACCATTGCTGGTTCATGGAATAGATGATAAACTGACTGTGACAGACTTCTTACTTCACTTATACTATAATAACCTTTTTATTCAAAAACCCTATTGTCATCTGAATTTAAATAAAAGACTTTTGATCATTTTACTTTTTTCCCTCTATTTTACATTTTTACTTCTCAAAATCCTGCACTTGATCTTTGGAGGGGGATGGGGGGTAGGAGGGGAATTACAAAAAACAAAAGGGGAGTGGGAGAAAAGTATAGAATAATTAAGTGTTAAAGACTGAAAAGCATATATATATTTATAATAAAAAAATATTTAAAAAAAGTTGAAAAGTGCACTTCACAAAACGAAATCATTCATATAATGTGCTGAAAACTCTCCTGATGTTGTTGATATCCCCTGCCTTGCTTTTGTTGTTAAAATGCTGTGCTCTGTTGGATATTATATGTTAAGTTGTTTATTTTTTAAAGAGGAGGAAAAAGAACCACAAAAACATGAAAGTTATATAATAACGGCACTAATAGAAGCCAACTGAAACGTCATTACAGAACCACGGCTCAAACTAACTTCATTCATAATCATTCACTGTGCTGCAAGTTGGCTTGTCCAAAACTCATGCCAGAGCCCGGCCAGGGACAAAGACACCAGCGACTGTCAGAGCATCCCAGCTCTCATTAACACTGACAGATGGTCGGCTCGAGTAGGAGAACTAACTGGCCTCACATCAGACCAGAGCAGCCTGCGAGATTCATGGCCACTTTTCCACCACAGGAATAAAACAACAAGATGACATCAGATGTGGATTTAAAAGACTGCGAGGAACCGCAGTTTCAAGGGAAGTGAAATATTTGAGCCTGGCGCTGAGCAGGATGAATGATTCAGTTGAAGATTCTGGCAAAGAGAGAAGTGAGCCTAACCTTTACTGCAAAAAAAAACAAAAAAAAACATATAGGACATGCACTGCTGTTTGTCAGAGCCATTATAGAGATATATTCAATGTGAGTGAAGTGGAAAATGACTGATCTGACAGGTTAGCCAATAAAAGCATGGGTGATGGAGATAAGAAAATCAGAAAAAAAGGTCTGAGTAGACATGACTCCAGTGCTTCTAATCTGAAATCTGAAAGTCCACTGAGAATGCTTGAGAGGATAAATGCTGACTACACGGTTTGAACTGCTGAGAGGGCTTTTTTAGTTTTGGAGGATGAACACACTGGGCAGATTACAAAATCTAGGCTGCTCCTCTAATTGATGCCACATCAAAGCATCAGCTATTTGCAGGTATTAACGTAGTACTGTTCTTGAAAAACTGTGTGTGTGTATGTGTGTGTGTGTGTGTGTGTGTGTGTCATGTCTTGTCCCCCTCTTCCACTCCATCTGCTACTGTATTTTACCAATCGCATCATTGCAATAAAATGAAGAAGATCAATAAAATCCCTCACATATGTCATGCATAACAAATCTCTACATCACGTGAACTTGAACCTTCACCACACCGCCTGCAGAAACTACCAGTTTGCCACAACTAACAGTGATTTCAGTTGTGCCACAATTAAAAGTGAACAGAAACATTAAAGATGTGTACCATTATCAAACTGCCTGTAAGAGGTGGACTCCTGCCAGCTGACCGCTCAGTCAGCAGACCTGTACAGAGCCTGACAGGCACTTTTTTTTTGTCTCTGTACATTTTCCTGCCCATGGCACTGAATGTCACCTCAGAGATTTGTGTGAAGAGGATTTTGGTATAAAAGAACAGAAAGTAAAAGGTTCTTTTTTGATATATTTTTTCCTTGGGTATTGAATACATTTTAAGGTAAATCAAAACAGGCTGATAAGTGCCACAAACACACTCAAGGACCACAACAAAATGTGCCTGATCCCAGTCTGTAGACATACCAGCATTTTATTTATAGTGAAACCTTAGTTTTTGTTTTGTTTGTGCTCGTTGTGGTTGAAGAAACACGGGGAAAATACCACAGCATCTCTTGTGTCATCATTTTAAGAGCAACTCTGCTGTGTACACTGTGATATCGTTGTTGATTCATTCAGTACACTCCACATCTGTTACAGGTCTGTCCATCCTGGGAGATAGATCCCTCCTCTGTTGCTCTTCCTGGTGGTTTCTTCCATTTTTTCCTGTTAAAGGGTTTTGGGGGGTAATTCTTCCTCCTGACTCAAGGGATAGACGGTGCTGTATGTTGTACAGTTTGTAAGACTTGTGATTTGTGATATTGGGCTATATAAAGAACATAGACTTTATTTGACTTGAGTAGTAAAAATGTACTTTTGTGCTATTTTTTGTCATTTTGTATGTTTGTGTGTGAGTAAGAAAGTACCTGTTTGGTTAATCTGGTTAATTTGGTTTTACAATGCCTCCTCAATTATATAAGATACACTGATAAATGAGATTACTGTTTAAATGAGTATTATTGTTCTTCAGTGTAGCTTCTCTTCTATTGCGGCTGAGCAGCAGTCAAATCAGTGAACAAGGTAGAATCTTGGAGCATTTTTTACTTTACATTGTTTTTTTCCATCTAACAGGTTTCTAAGAACATTGCCATCATCTGGTGAGTTCTGTATTTTCAACATTCCTCCCATAAATACATTTTATGAGCCTCTAAGTGACTAAAATGTCCAATCCTGGGCTATCCAAGACCATTCATGATGATCAAGACAGCATTCAGCTTTCAGTACAATGGAGACTGACAGCAGAAAATTAAAATTTTCAGCTCTAAATATAAGAATTCAGCATCAGAGTTATTACGATGGCTTCTTGTTTGACTTGTACTTGACATGTACAACACTTAGGAAAGGACAGACAACATATTCTAATAAGTAATTAGACTATAATACAATATGTAGATAACTAAAACGTAAAGCCTTATGATTGAACAGTAACTTTATTTTCTCAATGATAAAAGAAAATCTTGTTCCTCATTACTGCTACTGCTAATGATCTGCGCACGAACACAAACAGTACACTATAGTACAACTCTAGTTTATATTCATGCTCATTCACTGGGGACTTTTGAAGTAATTCTGGTAAATATGTCTCTCTCACACACACTTACACACACACAGAGAGTAACACACTGCACACAATGGTGGCTAAAGTGCAGCACACTGGGACACAGTGTCATCCCAACAGCAGACTCCCTCTTCCATTTTCTCAGAAACCATTATTACCTTGGTGTTCTTCTTTACATCAAGGAAGTAACCCAATTACATTTAATCACTCCCTGCTTCCATTTTACTTCAAACACTGAGTCAAAGCTGCTGTGTCATTAAAGCCTCAGTTTGGGCAGAATTGGAAAGCACAATGTAAACACTGTTTACAATAATCCTGCTAAGAGGATTCTTGGAACACATGACAACTGTCTCTGCATGAAAATTACATAACATCTTTCACTTATACATCATGTCTGTTTTGTGTGTGTTCAACAAAAAAAATCAAAGCTTGTAATCCGAGCTGTGCGCCTGCATGGCGCCTGCAATGCTTGTGTTTTTATATGTAAAATATAAAAAGATAGATGACAGGCCTTTTTACAGGTCTACATAAATAAAGAATCTTCACTATGTCATGTAATGTCATACTTGTACATTACTATTAGGCTGTTTAAGAAAATAAAACATCAGTTGATACCCCACTGTAAATAAGAATTTATATACATATATACAAATAAGATATTTTACCTTATGATGGTCACTAGTGGGAGTGGAGCTAAATCAGTGATTATAATCCACTTAAATGCGCAAATGTGAAATCTCATTTACCTGATTTATAGCTTAAAACTAATGAAGCTTAGGTTCACCTGTTAGACAGGCATTTGGATGACAAACACTACAAGTAATCAATAGATCCAATCTGGATAATTTACTGGCTTTTTAAAACAGAGTTACACAAAAATACACTCAACCTTGGAACTAGTTATTACTGCATACAGCACGGTATAAAAAAATAATTTATCTGACTGACTTGTAATGTTTGGTTTGTAGATCCACTTAATGTTATTTTTACAAGTATTAGTTCTGTATTTTAACCCTAACCCAAATTCACCATTCAAAAAAGTCTAGTACACTATACAGTACAGTTTAGTACCTTATCAGCAACAAAATGACAGCATATGATGGTGCAGTTAATGACTAGCTGTTAAACTTAGCGGAGCATTTAGCTGATATTCTACCCAGAAGTCGATAGAGACCAAAAACAGATCTAAAAGAGAGTCAAAGGGGGTTGTTTATGTGCTATGTAACTGCTGGATATACATCTGTAACTGTAACTTGCAACTAAAAACTTTGAAATGTCAACTTAGAGTTATCACATGCCAAGTTTTTATTCAGTGGGCATTTAAAATGCATTTTCAGAAAATCTACAAATAAAACGCTGCAAATTTCCTTCCTTTACTGTTATTGAAATATTAGGTGATTTATTGAGATAAATAATTGATGGTGCTCGTTCTGCAGTCAGGTGCCACCACTACAGAGGAAGGGGGCGCAATGAGATGAACTAATAAGGATTTTCATTTTATTTCATTTTTCATTTATTAATTTGAGGATGGATGTAGTCTAACAAAGATCTTTTAATTGTTATCCCCTCACACTTTAATTATGCAGTTTAATTGCAGACACATAACATGAGGTGGTTTATCACATCTCATAAACCTGCATTAACACCATGACTATCCCTTGTCACCAAAGCCTTTTTTCCTAGACTGTGCTTAATAATGTAATCACTAACGCCCAACGCAGCATCATTCCTTTAAATGCAGTTTCTTCGAAAAACATTATCCTGCAGAACTTCCTTCATATCACAGATGAGAGTGAAAGGATGGATCCTGTTTTGAGGCCCAGCTAGCTAAAGAGTGTTTAAAACAGCTAATAATCTCAATCCACACCATCTACCCATTACCAGTCCCTGAGTTATAGTAATCTGGATTAAAACATCTGGAACAGGCCCATTCTGTGACTGGTGAGAGAGATAAGCTGATAGAGCACAGCTAACTCTACCTACTGCCTCTTGAATTTAGACACTCTCCCATGGCTTATAGCACAGCCTAGCATCCCTTCTCTGACAACGGCGAGCTGCAAAATACATAAGTGCCAAGAAGACACCGGTGACCATGCAGCATGCAACCACAGTCAGACTTGATTTTAGCTGGTTGCCCATGGTTGGCTGGTGCAGCTGGCTGTTTGCAAAGCATTACGTAGCAAGCGAGCCACTGGCCTAATTCCACAAATCTGCTGCCCTAAATCACAGGGACTCTCCAAATAAATGAGAGATGTCCTGGGAGCAGCGGGGTTTAGCCACAGCACAGAGGTGTAGATGACACACAGGGATAGTAATGCACAGTGTGATGGGTGGGTGCATCATCCTATCACTTATCGTATAGTTTTACAGTCCGAAATTAGAATGTTGTGGTATTTGAATAATCTTACGAGCCAAAATATCTCTCTGCTTTTTTTCACATTATCGTAATTCTACTACCAGGTCTATTTTAGATGCTTGGGTTATTAAAATATGGCCATGAGGAGTGGGAAGAGCAAAGACGTTGCAATGGAAAGGAGTTTATTATGGCATTCTTATTTCACTGAGCTGTTTTAGAATAATTGAATCTTTACAGCCATCTTTCATCTGAATAACAACTCCCTCCTAGGTTAAGGAAATGCGTCCAATTGTTTGTCCAATCATTCATTTGGGCTCCTCGTATCTGTCAGAGTATTAGGTAGGTTACAGTAGGTAGTAGGAAACAATTAGCCATGACGGCTGTGATTCTAATCCTGCCCACACTACACTGAGTTTACAGCAGGTTATACAGGCAGTCTGAAAGTCTGAAAGTGCTCTGACAATGACGATAATAGAGCAAATGCAAAGATCAAATTAAGGTCCTTCAAGATTCAGGTAGACAGAATGAGGACCACATGAACAGATGAAGGATGAGCATGTGAGCGAGGAAAGAGCTGCAGCAGCTCTCCAGCAAGTTTTGGTGAGCAGAAAAAGGCAGCTGAGACTTTTTAAGCTGGCTTCAACAAATAACTATAAGAAGCAGTTTCTAGTGTAAGGAAACTGATGACAGGAAATGGTGCAAGGTATGCAAGTCCAGATATATTTAGCTTAGTAAGCTAGTGCGAGTGAGCACATCTGTCTGACTGACCTTTCTCGCTGACGCTTTCCATGTCCACGTCCTCACAGCTGGTGTACTCGGGCGTGGAGCCGCCTTCCTCCTCTGAGCTGCTGATGGACATCTGCCTCTTGTTGACTCCGCGCTTGCTCTTGTATGTCCGTGGAGGGGGCGGCCGCAAAGACTCCGACTGGTCCGAGCTCTGAGAGTCCTTCCTCAGCAGGTTATCCCCACCCTTGTCCCTTGGTGTCCGTGTTGTACCGGGCTCTAGGCGGCCTTTGTTTGGGCCCCAATCTGGAGGCACAGGTCCCCCAGGTTGGGGTCCTGATCTGGCCCCACCTCCGGCAGGTGGAGCTCCCCCTCCAACCCCCACGGTCCTATCCACAGAGTAGGCTCGATGGTTCTCCAAGAGGGCTTTGCGGTCTCCCTCCCCACCTCCACCCCTCCTGGCCAGACGGTTTTCAGGCATATCCCCACCACCTCCTCCTTCACCAGGCCCCAGTCCAACCTCGTTGATTGCCAGATCACTATGTCGTCGTTCGTGGCGGACCTTGGACACCTTAGCATGCATGCGCATCTCCTGCTCCTCCTTCTGTGGCTTCACCGGGTATCTTGCCAGGTTGGGATCACTACGGTAACGATTCTGAAACTCCTCCTCACGGCGCTGGCGCTCCCTCTGCTCCTCATCCTCTGGGCGTCGACGGTGCATTTCAGAGCGACCCAGGTTCTCCTCCCCATCCTCGTAGTCCGTAGAATGGATCTTCTCCAGCCTCCGTCCATCTCCTAACCGTCTCTCCCCTCTTTCTCCAGGCCCCACTCGCTCATCCAGAGATGACTGAGACAGCAACTTCCCAGCAGGTCTCCGGCCACTACCACGCCCCATGCCTCCCTTACCATTTTGTTCATGGAGGGAAACTGGTCTTTTCCTGTATGAGAAGAGGACTTATTAAACCATGTACCGCATAGTCTACAGGCACAGATATAAACACCTTGGTAGCATTTCAATTACAGGTGAGTAATGTGACCATTTTTAATATGAAAAAATGCTAAGAAGTTTTTTGTGCAGAAATATATGGGGCTACTGTGAGAATGTTTCTTTCTATATTTGTAAAACCTTAGTCACTTTTATATGAACAAATTAAAACTTATACAAACCAACATGAGACAGTGATGAATTCTTACCTAACTCACGCACTGAATGAAAACAAAGGGATTGAATCAAAGACCTCTCAAGACTAAAACCTGTGACCTACCTTCTCCACTGGGTAAGCTAAAAGAGACACAGATCTATTCTTTTTTTACCCTGAGGGATTAAAAAAACTACAGGAGCTTTAGCCAGCAAACAGTCCTTGCTTTCTTGCTTTTTAAAAAATCTGGTTCCAATTCCAATTCCCATCATGTTAATGAAAAAGGTACAGGTTGTATATGTAAAACATCCTCTAACAGCAGCTATTGCCATTATACTGCTGTGAAATATATGACAGAATTTATGTTTGTGTGTGTGTGTATGTGTCTTGATGCCTCACTTTTCTCTAGGTGGTTCACTTTGAGAGCGGGACCCGGGCATGGTGTCGGCACCCTTGGCAGCAGTGACACCAGCAGGTGGCTGTGTCCCGTCCGGCGCCCCTGCGTTAGTGTTAGTGCTGGAAGGGGGGGCTTGGGACCTGGAGCGAAGCAGCTTCCTGTCCCGTTGGGCCTCACCTCCCGTGGCTGGGTTGTTCAAGGAGGAGCCCAGGCTCCCAGGCCGCACCCCTGACCCCGAAAACCATTCTCCTGATTTGGTGAGAATCTCCTGCTGTTTACGGCACAGGTTGCATACCCACATTACCTACAGGGGTTGAGAGGACAAAAGTGTTTGCAAGCTGGGTTCAGGAGCATTAAAGAGGAATATAGAATAAATGAAACACCTAACAAAAATGAGGTTACGCATGCCTGTGACACAAAAGTCTGCAGAATTGTCAAAAAGGCACATTTATTTTATTGGATATATAGCCTAGCACCAGACAAATGTGGTAATGTTAACTTTATGGGAACAGATCAAATTTCTCCCCGTCAGAAAGTCTTGTTGTGTCTATGAACTTTCACAAACACAAGCTCACACAAATGGTGATATCTCATTGTTAATAAAAAGAAAAGAAAAATGACAACATGTTGGTATTTCCCATTCTTCCTTTTGCTACAGCTAATCAAATATTAGAGAGCGCTTACCATTTCGACATATCCATTATCCGTGTATACAGGCTATGGTAACTTCTGTAGTGCTATTTAGAACAACTCCTGAAACCCCATAAGAGGTCATGTTTCACTCATGCAATGTTCATTGTTGGTGATAAAATAGAGCATACTGCAATACTGTAGTGGAAGAAGAGGAAGGAGATTCACTGTAATGGTACTTTATTGTCTAAATGTGTGTTGTTTTCATCCAAAAGGGGAAAAATGAGTAAAGCTTTTCTAGTCACTGCATCATATCTGCCCATGCAGCCCGTGTTTGTCTGTGATTTACCCTCTAAAAGTCTATGAAATGCACCATTACAAAGTACAGTTGATGACCACGGCCATGTACAGTGGGCATGATAAAATGTGATTGTTCACCCTCTAAATCAAACCCACAGACAACATCAAATACTCACACGTAGCCATGGCTACTGAATATGAGCTCCCTTCGACAGCACAAAAACAGGATTTATCTCCCTCCGTATTTATAATCCCAGCGGTTTATTTTTAAGAGAATAAATCCAAAGCAAAGAGGAAACACAGTTGTCCCTTGTATTCCACTGAAGACTCTTGGCACCAGTTGCAGACAGAACACCTCTGGGACCTTTGGAAACCCCAAAATGTTTCCCCTTGACGGCCAGTGGGATGGACTGTTAGCAGTCAGTTTAGCAGTTAGCCCTCAGCACGCCAAAGCACATTCATCATGGCCTGATTGAATCCTAGTTGGCGCATGTCCAGACTAATCTAAAGTAAATCAGCTGCCCACACGGCCCACAGCTGTCGGGCAGCCACCCAGCCACACACTACAGTCTCTTTTTCTCTCTGTCTTTCTCCACCTCTTTACCTCAGCTGAGGGGCCACAGATTAGCAGTGGCCGGTAATCCTTTCAGCTCCTCACCATTATTCAACTCATCATCAGCTGACAATACCAGCTCACAAATCATAACTTCAAACCTATAGCCCCGCCTCCCCCATCATCCCCCTCAGGGAGAACTACACAGGTTGGAGATTAAGACCAGATGCCCCAACCCCCTTCTGCCTTCTTTTACAGTGCATGATGGGATACAAATGACTCCATGTACAGTGCAATTTACTGAAACAAATGTGGCAATTGCACTCCTCAAATTTTGGCCAAATCAAAATAGTCAAATTATTCTTCACATCTGGACATTTGCCATTTATAACCCTGTAATGTGAAGACTTACAACTTTTTCAATACCTTCTTTTGAAGAATTGAACAAAATCCTTTTTGACATTTTATCCAAACTTTTGATATTTTTAATAGTTGCTGCTACACACATGCTGTATCATAACTGTCAAGTGTCAAATATTGGCATTGAATATATGGTCAGATTATATGATTCATTTAAACATTCTGCAAATTTTATTGTTTTTTTTTTTTTACAGTTATTGTACGTCTGCATTTTACCATGCAAGCTTGGCTGCATTCACATGTGCTGAGACGTGCTGAGAACTGTCATGTTTCAGACTATCATATATTCAAATTTGTGTTTGCAGAAATGGGTTGACTACAGGTCAGTGTTCATGATGCACGCTAAAGGACACACAGTGTTTCCTAGTGTGTAAAGAAACACAGCAAATGAAAAACATATGACAGTCACACCATACCAAACAAAAACTGTCCCTGTCACAAAGTTGACATTTTTCAAAGTATATCATTTTGGTATTGGTAATTAAACATATATCATATATCACAAGTAACATATGGACACTAGTAAAGAAGATTTTCAGACAAATGCTTGGCCCTAGTATTGAGGTTCAATCAGCACCCAGAGGGCCTGTGTGGATCTATAGGTTGCTTTGCTAGTTGCTTCCAATGATGATGAGTAAAAGCTTTAATCCACAAGCCTAATCCTTGAACGCAAGCATCATATAGAAAAACGCACGTCATGGGAGGACTGTTCATGATTCAGGGTGTTCTCAGACCAAAAGATTTATTTGGCCAAAATTTGAGGAGTGCAATTGCCACATTTGTTTCAGTAAATTGTACTGTACATTTAAAAACCAGATCACATTTTCTAATGGCATGCCTCCATGTGTTTGCAATGTGTTTTAAAGCCTACACTGCAGATGGGGGAGGGTAGTAAACAATAAAGAAGTTATAGACCACACACACACACGAAGGATATAATACATACAATCCTTCATTGGAGTGATTGTGCTCTGTATTCCTGGATAGCTTGAAAGATACTGTAGGGGAATTAATTGTGTGTGAAGTGAGTGTGTACATGTGTGTGTGTGTGTGTGTGGGAATGTCAATGTGTATGTGTGTATATGTACAAGATGCAAAAGCCCCAGCTTATACTGTGTGTGACACATGTACTTCTCCAAAGGCAGCCCACTCTAGTGTCACCTCGAGTTCATCTCGCAGCCTCACTGCATGCTGTGGAGCGCGATGTGCTGTGAGAATGTGTGTGAATGTGTGTGTGTGTGTGTGTGTGTGTGTGTGTGTGTGTGTGCAGATATGTAGATATGTGTACAGTACGTATATGTAGGACATTTCTGAAACCTTCTTGCCTAGAAGAGCTTGGCGTGGCGGGACGACTGCCTGTAGGCAAGATGTGTGTGTGTGTGTGTAGAGAATAATAAGCAGTGCCATCTCTCTCATGTAATAATGTCAATCTCCTTCTGCCTAAAAAATGTGCTTCTCCATGGTAACCAAATCACGGTGAAGAGCCAGTGAGTGAGAGAAAGGGGGACAAAGCAGTGTGTGATTGTGGCTGAGAAAGGGAGTGTGTGTGTGTGTGTGTGTGTGTGTGTGTGTGTGTGTGTGTGTGTATGAGCGAGTGTATGTGAGTGTCAGCACTGAAGGACACCAGAGAAAACAAGAAAAAAAATGCACGAATGCCATTTAGACTGTCTTCAGTTACCATTGCATCTTCTATGTGACACGAATCTGAACACGGATTTCCTCTCCTTCTCTTTCCTTTCCTCACCCTATTTCTTTTTCACCCTCTTCCTTTCCATCCCTTTCCTTGCCATTCATTTCCTTTACTTTCTTTTATCTCTCTTCTGTATATTTCCTCTCCTCTTCCTTTTCCTTTCCTTTTCTTGCCCTCTATCTCTTTCTTAAGCTTACCTTTCCATTCTTCGCCTCTTTCTTTTTCCTTTCTTTTTTTCAGTTTATTTCCTTTCTTTTCTTTCTCTTCTCTTTCCTCACTCTCTTCTTCTTTGTTCCTTTCTTTGTATTTCCTCCTCTCCTGTTTTCCCCTTATCTCCTCCTTCTCCTCCCTCCTTTCTTTATCCTTCCTGTCCTTTCCCATTTCCTTCACTCGACTCTTTTCATTTCCTTTCATCTCTCCTCACCCTTTTGCTCAGCTGACACACCTGGCTGACTTGACAAATGAAGACACCACACACCTGTCACTCATACTTCTCTATTCCATAGCCCCCTCACTTCAGCTCCCGCCCCCAGCGCTGCTCCATCCATCTGCTGACAAAATGGTGAAGACACGCGACGCTGCTGCAGCTCTGCCAACAGCAGCAGCGTTCAGCAGCAGCTCACAGCCAGAGCAGCATTCATCTAGGCCCAAATTGTGTGAACATCAGCTTTTCCTTAAATGGGCAGAATAGATGGGAGCCTTGGGGGTGGCGGGGCGGCGGGGAAGGTATGGTTGGCGTTCAGTGCAGTGACCCCGCCTCAACACACACACACACACACACACCTCGACAGAATGACATATGAGGCAGCACTGAGTGTAAACTGCCATCGTTCAGGGAATGGTAAATCCTGAATGGTGGGAAGAAAGACGACCGCAAAAGACATAATGCTCCATTTCCTCTAATAAGGTAGTAGATCAACTCTGCAAGCAGGCCAAATGCATTCAGTGGTGAAGAAAGCTGAAAGAAAAGCAGAGCTGTTGTGGCTGTAAATCCAAGCAGGTTTTACATTTCTGATCTTGGGAACACGGAGAACACTCCCTCACTGTGCTGTACATTACCCAACAGGTCCTCTACTGTATGATAAGTACTGCACGTTGTACGTAACTGCCCCCCAAACCCACACATGTAAGCGTTTCCTGGTCTAATGCCCCTATCAGCAGGATGTCATCGTTTGCTTGTGCCCTTCAAAACATTACAAATCACTCTTTAATATCTGTTATATGATGCTATAGTTTTGGTTGGGTGTCGACACTAGGTTTATACACTAGGTTTCATGTTGCTGTGTGGCACCTTCTTGTCACAAATGGTGCATCTTGCTGTATTTGTATCTACAGGTGAAACACAACGTTTCCTTTCAGCATCGCTCAATAATAAATAAATCGTTTGATGCAGAAGGCTGCAACTGTGCTCTCGGTCCTCATGTCACATACCGTATGTTTCCACAGTCATGTGAGACGGGCCAGCTGAACATGTCTGGGCTGTTCTTGCATTATTATTATACAAGAGTACTTTTGGACATTTGGAAGTGATGCCACCCACATTAGCCACCCACAGCAGTCAATATGAGACGTGTTTTTAGTGTTTTAGTGTTTAGTGTGTTCTCACAAACAACTTGATGAATACAATGGTGTTAGGGATGATGGCCAAAACTATAAAAATGCAAAGACAAAGACAGACAGGGGGACAGGCAGTGGAAAGGGATAAGAGTTAAATGAAGATGAACAAAGTAAAGGAACAAAGTGTTACAGAGGCTACTACAGATACAGGGTTGTGTGAGAACAGAGGAGAGGAGTGTGCAGAGGAGGAGAGAGCAGTGGGTTAGTCATCTCGTACTGAGAAACATGATTGAGATTATGCAGTGCTTCCTCCCTTCCGGTAAAAAGTGCAGTGTCAGCTTGATGCAGCAAGCAAGCAAGTGGCTCTATGTGGCTGTATCAGCGTGAATCTGAGTGAGTGAGTGTGTGTGGGCGTAGGTGTGTGTGTGTAGGTGGGTGTGTGTGTGTGTGGTTGAGGCCACAAACTAATTCATACCACACAGAGTACCAAATACCTATGAATAAACATAAAAAATGCTGCTACCATACTACTACCCTAAAACCCCTAAGGCATGTGCATCATATATAAAAAATGTGTGTTTCTGAATTGGATATATAGTGTGTTTTTGTCAAACTATTAAGACTATAACAGGGGTTCTGGTGTAATATGTGACATTAAGTGATGAATGATTTCCTGATCTTTACTTTTTAAATACTTGACATTTGTATATACTATTTATGGTATTTTCTGAATCATCAGGCTCCACTGAATCAAGGTTAGTGTGAGTACATCCAAAGCACTTCCGTCCTGCCTGCTGTCCACAGGTAGGCAGTACTCCTCCCCTACAGAGGAGATTTCTAGTGCTTTGTTCCGTTTCTGGAAGCCATCTGGAGCTGACATTAAACACACAAACACAGAGCCACACACAGACACTCAGCCACGAACAAGCTATAGCACCAACAATAGCAGGGCAGCTTCTTCACACACTTCAGAGCTAGCTTAGCCTTTCCATCACACACTGAAATTGATCTGAACTTGAAACTGCTGGCATCTAATGATGTGTTCTCTTCCCAAAGCTACCCAATGAGTGAAGTTTTTTTTCCAGCACTGATAGAATAGTTAACATGACTATTCTTTCATTTCATGTCATGAAGGTGGTTTATACATTGAGTAATTATAATGACATTAAGTATTGTGTGTCACATTTTAAGACACAATGATTACTGTGAGGCCAAATTAACTTTTATTAAAGTAAGAAACCATGTATGGCACTGCTTCTAAGAGGATGGGTGTAAGTATGATGAGATTAGACTGTTAAAACACAACCACACTGCTGCTTAGCTCCGATTCTGGTTGATGTTTTTAAAATGTATGTTTGCACTTTTATAGGATCCATAAGTACTATTCAGAAAATGCTCAATAACAGTGACATCAGTAGCCATTAAGTCAGCAGCGGTGTGTTGCTCTCACTCTGTAACAGCATCAACCAAAGCAGTGACATGACACACAGGAGACAGGACGTTACTTAAATGTTACAGTACGTTGTTTTAAAAAATGTTGATGGCTTGTTAGCCAGCATCACTTTTTGTCTGTCTTTCACTGAGAGGCTGAGCAGCATCAGCAGAGTGAAATGGACTGAATATTATAAATAAGATGTGCTGATGTGTCCAGTTGTGAGTCTCTGTGTGTGACAGTCGTTTGTTCACATTAGCTTAGCGGACTTCACTTACTATAGCCAGACACAGATTTTAAAGTGATTTAATCACAATAAACTGATATAAAGGATACTGAAATAACTACATCATAATGGTGATGTGGAAAAAGTCTGAATTCATGTTTTGTCAGGTTTGTCTGAAGGATGGCCAAAAAACAGCTTTTAAAATGTTTGTTCTCTGAATGGAGTGTGGTTCAATCAGCTGCTTCATCATGTTCAAAATAATGTCAATTAAAATGTGTGTAAATATGAAGTAGTACCACAGAGCTAACATTAGCTAGTTTCACACTGTTGGTCCTGTAGCAGAGGTGAAGACAGGAGAGACTCCTGGGAGGTGAAAAACTGTCCTGAGTCCTTTACATAGAAAAATGTCTGCAGACTGTTACAGGCAACTGGAAGTCGGAGAACATTTTATTTTTAAGTTACAATTTCTTCACACATTAGCAACAAAAAGTGATAAAAAACACTTAATACTTTTTATTTGCTATTATTATTATTATTATTATTATTATTATCATTATTATTATTATAATATTATTATCATTATTATTATTATTATTATCATTATTATTATTATTGATACATAAGGAATAAGGAATCTTTAATGAAAAAAAGAGAATCTTTTAGTGAGGTGTTTGGCTCTTGTGTTTCTGTAGAAGCTTACAAAAAGATCACTTTGTCATATTCGCGCTAAGGCCAGTTATCTTGATTCTTGGATTTGAATCTCAAAGTGTGAGAGAGAAGTGAACCGTTCCTAGATTACACCTTCGTGTGTTTATCGTAAGCAGCACATCAAAAGGCTGAAGGACATGAGTCAACTGTTCCCATTTTTCTATTCTGACGCTGCCTTATCTGAATGCATAAGCTCACAGTCACACAATGAATCCTCTTTCTGACTATTCAATGGCTCAGCGACATCACAAACTCAAATATCACAGCCACTGCCGTCACCATTTCTGACTTTGGCTCAGCAGTAACAACACTGGCAACATTTTGCAGTGACCAAGCATTAAGGGGAAGTGGCAAGTGGACAAAGTGGAACATATACCTGTGCCCCTCCCGTCTCCCCATGGCAAGGCTGGTCTGGTCTCAAACACGCAGGCAGGGAAAGCATGCACAGGCATGAGTGTGCATTCAATACGCAGTCAGATAAATGGTCTGTAGGGTAAAGAGCTTTCTTATTTGCATGCCAGCTGAGACGCCAATCTCCCGTCCCTGTTTTTTGTCAAGGATTTATTCCAGTATCCCTTTGCCCCCTTTCAGCACAGCCATGCCTACAGCCACAGGAAGAGGGGTCAGGATGGGTCAGGAGGGTCGGACGCCCCTGCCAACGGCCTACATTATGGCTCATGCTCGCTCTGCCCGCCGGTTGACGTTCAGGGTCTGCATTCATTCTCAGAATTAGAGCTCTGATGCAGGATCACCAGCCAGCTGCCCTGGGACCGCTTCACCACAATGATCTGTGAGGCAGGAACCGATCGTGGGTCTGAATCCCTGTTCTGATACTGTGAATGAGCACAGACCCAGGTGTGAAGGGGGAGACAATAGTGGTGACCCATGCAGCAAAATCCATCACCCAGCAAGCCTTACCCTGTCCTTCACTATGAGACACTTTGCAAGGGGAGGAGACAGACAATGGACACAGAGTTAGTAAGGGTTCACACTGAAGAGAAAATCCTCCAAGGACACGGTGGCTCCAGCTGGCGGCACCCCACACAGTACAGTAAATGCCCAGAGAAATCAAAGTTAATGAAAACTGTAATGATAATATATAGCTAAAACTATCAGGGACTCCCTCTGTTCAGTTAAGTCAGTAATCCATGAGTGGATTTGTACACACACTGGCTCCGTTCCAATCCGATAGCTCACTCTCTTGCATCTGCAGTTGTTGGATTTTTAACCCATTACAGGCCCAGGCCGACACAGAAGAAATTTACATTTTAAAAATACTTTAGATCACATCATCATCAGAGAGAGTTTCAGCTCCAGATTTGAACACAGCCAGTTTTTCACCCGGGTGGCACAAACATCACATTCACACCACAGAGAGAACACAAAAAAGATGCTAACCACTTTGTCCTCCTTTGTGGCATGCAGTCCAGGTAGCAGTGAGAATTGAGAAAAGTGAGGGTGAGAGTGTAGCAAGAAGAAATGACAGAACGCAAAAGAGATCAGAAAGAGAGATGTGGAGAGGGTGAATTTGTCAAATGGGGGAGAGATTGTGGGAAAGAAAGGGAAAAAAAACAAAGGAGAAAAAAGGGGAGAGAGGACGTGGTGCAAACATCTGTTAATTACATTGTGCAGAATTGATACACATACTTCATATTCAGCGAGAGGGTGTGAGGCGGCGGGGACAACAGTATGCGAATGTATGTGACCGCTGACATGTTAGGCTGCAGGAACATGCATAACCCAGCTTAGCGTGACCTTGGTATGACTCATGACCTGTGACAACATCAGGATGTGTCACAGCTCAGTACAAACAGGGAACTGGGACACCAAAAGCAATATGGAGCGCATTCTTCCATAACGCTTACCTTCCCCAAACCATCTGCCTATATGCTCTGTGTAAACATCATAAAGTTTAATGTTCAAATCCTCATGTCCTAAAGATGCTTTGTTAGTGGCTTATACTATAATGGAAGCACTTGTTGTTAAATGGTCAAAATAAAAAATTATTTGAATGATTATTGAATTACAGTATTTGATCATCTTTGTTTTGACCTCAGGATACAGTCTAATTAGTCCAAAGCGATTATGAACTGTTTAATGAATGCTGTGAATGAATGTAATTACAGTGTGATGAATTTATAAATCTGTTACTGCTAATCCCTGTTTTAGCAGCAGTACAGTTTGCCCATTAGCAGGGGCGAAGCTTTGTGGCCTCATCAGAGTTTGGATGGCATTTACGCAGCACGCTGCTATGATGCCTTCTGCAGGGCACAGCGCGGCACTACACAGGTGGGTCATTAGGAACTGATGAATTATTACAGTAAGGTGCTTAGATACAAATAAGACTATATGACCTAATATTACTAGCCAATTGTTTTCCAGTTTCACAGGGACCCTGTGATGCATACTGTAACACGTCATCTGAGAACTGATGCTAATGTGTCTTTCACTGAAGTTAACTCTGTTTCACGGGCTCAAATAAGGGTCAGTATGAATTCTCAGTTTGTGAAATGATGAAGCTTGTGTGTGCATATCACGCCAAACTTTTAACTAAAAAGGGAAAACACAGTGTGCTGCTTATGCAGGGTAAATGAGCACACTGTAGGCAGGCAGGGGAAGGTTTTTACGTAAAGAAACCGAGCTCACACTTTCCTAACCCTGTTATTCTGCTTGGCCGGCTGGACAGAGGCAAGCACTTCCGATACACACACAGAGAAGAAGTGGAAGACAATTTACATGTTCTGTTCTCTTCCTGGGAAGGATTTGTAAATCAAATTGCTCAGCGAGTGTAAAAATTCAGATTTGTTTGTTTAAGGGTTGCAACAAATCTTAAATGGAACTTTGATAAATAAAGTACTTTCATTTTTAGAAATCCTCAGCTTGGAGTGCTCAAAGTGAAAATCCAGTATTTTTGAAAAAAAATGTAATGTGAGAAATAATTTTCACTATTTAATTATGTCCCCATGAGGTAAGTGGATAACAATGGAATAATGAAATATAAAAGACCCAGGTATTGTTTTTGGTGTCTTTCTAACCCAGCTAATTTGACAGGCCATGAATGTATTCATTGATTCATTGATTTATTCTGTCAGAGCGACTCTTGCGCAGACTCACAGACACAAAAACACTCTCATGTGCACAAAAAATAAATAATAGTCTAAATCTTCATTCATATTAACATATGCCTTTACACATGAAACAGTGATCTGTACTTAATCTCCTTTTCTTGACTGAGTTAAAATATTTACACCCCTGACATTCCATGTATGTGATGTATAATTTCCAAAACATTCATTATTCAAAAAAGGCCAAAGTGATTGATGTTATTTTAAGCACAATTTCCCCTTAAATAAATCCTTTGCTTTATTAGTTTTATTTTTAGATCACATTTACATCATGCCGGTCTCATCTCTTTATTTCCATGTAACAGCCTGCCTGCTGTGAAAGTAAAATGAATGGCTTAACCAACAGGGATACGGTCTTTATCCACTATTCTCACTGGGGTTTAAGTTCTGAATAAGTGTGGTGTCAGTGTGAGTCGAGGCCCAGCTGGGTTGGGCGGATCCTGAACAGATTGGGGACCAGCAGGCCAAGGGTGCAGAGCCCAGTCAGGTAAGACACCCATGAGGAGGTCCTCTCTTGGGTTGGAGAGGAGCCCAGAGAAGGCTTGGATGGAAGAGGGCCAGGTCTTAAAATAGTGCAAACATGTTTGGTTTATGGATGGACACCACACTGATCTAACATGGATCAAATGAATGGATATAATTTAGTAATACGATGTGGGACTATGCTGCCTGTAGCTCAGTGTCTTTACTGCATTTCGGCTTAAAGTACACATATGTTTTGTTTGTTTATTTCTTTGTTTGTTTGTTTTTAGCCATGCTGTGTTCCATGGAGAAGAAGGCATACTCATTGTGGTGATCCCCTGTCTTGATGCAAATAGAAAGTCACACCTTTGATCAGAATAATGAAATATCACTAGATGTATATACAAGATAAATACATTTTGGACATTCACGTTCCTCATTGGGTGATCTTAAATAACTTGGGTGATATGCTGATTTTCCTCTAACGCAATCTTCAGGTTACTTTGGTTATAAACTAAAATCTACAAAGCTAATAACACTAACACCATCCTCAGCTGTACTTTGTGTTTAGTGCTAATGTTGTCACTTTAACATGGCAAAATAAGGCTATTCACACTGTAAACATTATCTACTTCTATCAGCATGCTAGTATCTTCATGTGCATGTGTCAGCTTTAACCTCAAAGCACCACTGTGGATAAGTACAGTTTACATACAGCAGCACAGCTGTCCTACCTTTGCTGCCACTCTCTGCTGTGTTATTTAATCAGCAGAACAAAATAAATGTTTAATGGCAACAGAATACACAGCTGAAAATCATACACTCACTGCCTGTAGGTTTAAATGGTGGCTCCACTGTCTGTCTGTGTCCTCACTATGTTCCAAAACTCACATTTTCAAAAATATATATTTCTACTTATGGGGAAAGTTGTTTCCCTTTGCTTTTTGAAACCAACTGAAGCATAACTGACAGTTTCTTGCTACCAACAAACTAGCAAAGTGGACACAGACAGAGACAATAAAGAAGTGGATGATGCTGCAGGTGTCTGTTAAAATGTTGTTGCCACTGGAATCCATTCTAAGTCAAATATCCTTTACTACAAACTTCACTTTTTACTGCTATCCTTATCATAGGCTTATGGTATGGTTTTCACTATTCCTTTTAAACATCCCATATCTCTCTCTCTCTCTCTCTGTCCTGGTCTTTATTAAGTCATGGTGTTTGTGAAGGTCATCTCTGTTACTGTCCCACATGCTTGTTGATGGCTGCAGTCACAGGAGACACACGAAAACACAGATGCAACTACTGGTGTGTGCGTTCACGTTCAAGTGAGCTACGGTGCTTCAGTTTATAACCATTCCACACAACACTACAGCCTCAGACTTAAAATGAGCCTTGAAGGACCTACGACTGGTGCCAAGCCATTCTTCCAATACACTTTAGTGAGACCAAAGTGTGACCAGGAAGCAACAAAGCGGATGGTAACAAACACAGAAGCAGGAGGACCGACTGTACATCAGCTACAGCAGGGATGAGATGAGTGAGTGTAAGTGTGAGAAAGGAAAAAGGGGGAGGTCAGAGGTCAGGTTTCTCACATTGTTGGAGCGCAGAGAGACCCGCCCTCCACAGCGAGCGCAGAATTTGGTCTGGCAGTAGGAGCAGAGGTGGCCACAGCCGTCTGCAAACTTGGTCTTGCGGCAGATACCACAGGTGGGCGCGTCATCCTTCTGCTGTGTCTGCTGACGCCGCGTCTCCGCCCCGATGCGTCGCACCTCCTGTTTGTAGCTCTCAAACTGCTGGTGCAGTGTTCTGAGAGGAGAGAAACGGTGAAGATTGCCCATTAGTGGTACATCGTGCATTCACAAACTTTTTGTATTTTATCAACTTTGCTCTTCGGCGCTGTTCAGACAGATCTTCCCGTCTAAATATACTTGCATTCACAAACAACATCAACGGCAAAGGACGTGGTGGAGTTTATGAATAACTGAATAATTTTCCAAATACATAAATCCAACAGACACAAAAGCAGTGTCATGTGTGCAATGTTACCCTTGCACAATTCAGTTTTAGCAAAATAACTGGCAATTAGAGCACCAGTTGAAAGGTGCTTTTCAAAAAATCATAGACGCAATTAAATGAAACTTCAGCTCAGTTTTGCACTCGGTGGCTCACAGCCTTTCCCCTCCCTGCTTCCCGGGATGCCTATGATGGAAATAACCCAAGTGTGAATTGCAAATCAGGCCATGTGAAAACACCCGCAATGTTGTCTCAACAGAACTGTCAAAGGCACACTGCATTAGCATACCATGGCTCTCATATAGGGGACCCAGACATTCAGTTTAATTGCCTCCCTGAGTGAGACAGATAGACAGGAAAGAGACAGCTTCATTCACAGATTTGCAGCCAATTTGTCTGCGTGAGGAAGCAGACAAACTCTAGTCAGGTCTCTAGCAGCACACTGACTTTGCAGTCATGTTTGGGAGTTGTTTGTCAAAAGAAATGCATCGAGACAATGCAGTGCACTGACATCCACACTTCTGCACATCTGCTGAGGTAAAAATAGGAAATTCACACTACATCTTAAAAAGAAAGTGGTATAAGTGGAAGGCACCTGCTCACTGATCAGCGGTTGAGAATGAGAAAATCAATGAAAATCTGAAAATATAAGTGTAGTAGAGCAGTCTATAAAATGTCAGAAAATTCTACCAAACAGTCATGCATGTTCCAGGATCCCAAAGTAATGACATTCAATTTACACCGATGTTAAACTAGATCACCTGGGTCTGTTGAAAGCAGACATGTCCTCCCGTGTGTAGTGTTTAGCTGCTGGGTAAGAAACAGGTAGAAAACATATCACCTGATCGGTTGTCAGCTGCTTTTTATAGTAGAAATAATCAAACAGATAACAGTCCTCCACCATGACCCATCCAAAGTCCAGGAGTGATGCTGTGCCTTTACAAAATACTTTTGAATGGAGAGAAAAGGTCTGTCTTTGTCAGTTCTCACTGACAAAAAAAACGGTCCAAACAGAATTTTACATAATTTTACATAGTTTACAGTCTCCCTGACAAAATTCTTTCATAATTTTCCAAATAAAAACTGTCCAATCCAGAAAAGTCGCCAGAAGCCAGTTGTACATTCCTCTTCACTGGAGTCGTTCTAGCGGTCTCTGGGCACTGCTCGAGCGGAGACAGCAGACTGCCACCATACAGAGCTGCAACACGGAGGTGACTGCTGGACTGGGACACATTTGGCCAATCAGCTGACAGAAGGAATGGCTGGAACAGGGACAGCGATTTTGTGACGTGGGATCTTGAATGAAATGTGGAAAAAAAAAATCACAAGGAACATTTTTTGGAAAAACAGACATGAATGCCGAGGTTAGAAAATGAAATATCCTCTGTAATACACAACCTACACACCTTTAGGCTGATATTTAAAGTTTAATATCTTCTGTGCATTTTTCTCAAATATTTGCTATCTTACGTTTAATGTTAAAGTTTTGTAATGGCTGAAGGGGACTTAAGAACTAGCTGTAATAACCTAAAGGCTCAGCATCAAAGCATCACTGCAATCTATGATGCAGAGCCAGGGCACTCATATAAGTTAACATGATGAAGATTACTGTAGCACAAGAGCATCACTTTATAGTATTATACCCATCACGGACTCTCTATCCGTTACCAGTTTTAGCTGAGCTTGACTGAGGAATACAGGGTGAAGCTTTGAGCAGATAACATAGTGTCTCCACATTCAGATATACTCATGAGATGCATGAATTTGAATTGCACATGCACGGTTTTATTCAGAATGTTTAAAGTGAGCTTTGATTCAGCTAAAAGTAAATAAATAATGATAAATAGACATTAGAGTTGACAGTTAAACTGATCTGCACGCAATTCAAATGGAAAAAAAACATGACACCGCCACAGCAGCGACGTCACAGACGTGACCTCTGACCCTGAGAAGCTATCTATCCTGCCAATGGGAGTCCAGGGGCTTAGCCAAGCCCAGGCGCCATGGGAACAGCTGTCAGAAACAGAGGGTGCACAGCCGGTTGTCATGGTAACGTGGTGGCGTCAAGTGCTGGGTGTCTGCGGGTGTACGTGCACCAGCTGTTTCTGTTCTTAGAGCCACGGATTCATCAGTCTTTTCTACCACTTATACACATTCAGCAGTACATGCTGAAACTGTCCGAGCTGCACTAGGTGACTTCTTTCATATAAAATACATCTGTGCCTATATCAACAAGGAGCAGTGAGGACTGTTTCAGTCAATCACTTTTGAAAATCTCTAGATGTAGGGTAAAATTCTAATGAAAGGGTTTTATCTTCATATATTCTTTATCACTGGACAATCTAAATGTTTTTAATAGTTAATTCTTCTATACTCACATTAAAACATACTGTCGCTTTAAACCTGTATCTGTCAAAGTGACGCTCATCTGGGGGCAGAACAACATGCTGAAAAAACAACACTGACATATTCAACTCATGAAGCTGATATACTGACTGGAACAAACAGTTACCTATTTACACATCCAGCAAACTCAGTGGAACATTAGTGTTCATTTAGAGTCACTTTCCTGAACCCCCCCCCCCCCGGAAAATCTTAAACTGCTCCAGTATGTTTACAAGCTAGCTGCAAACTTTGCTAACTTCTCATTCGGTGTTGGACAGATAGTATGGAGTGGCTGCATATTATTATTATTATTATTATTATTATCATTATTATCAGAAATCAGCCCAAAGAGACTAATTTTATCAGGACATAGTGACAGTTTTATCAAATATGACCAAAAGTCATTTTAAATAAGTTACCTACTTCTACTCAATGCAGCTTTAAATCATAACGGTTTCATTTTACCTGAACCTTTTAGGTCAGACACAAAGATAGATGTTACAGCTCCAGCTTTTACTCCCAATTTGATAACAGAGTTGCAATCCATCATCACCAATGTCAGAATGTGTTTGTGCTCTCTCAAACGCAAAGGCAAAGCAGCAGACTGACACTCACACTGAACAGTAGATTCCATAAATGCATACAATAAATACGTAAGCACATAAAAAACATACATTATACAGCTGCCATATTCAATGAACATGTGCAAACTCTGACACCATCCAATATTTAAAAATCACACCCTATTAATAGACAATGTGACAGGCCAGATTAATGCCCTCTGAGTCAGCATACAGCTCCCATATTCATCAGAATTTCTTCCGTTATGTTAGTTCTAACCTTGATTCAGCAGGGGGGTCATAAGTGACCCCAACCATATGGGTAAAAACATAATCACTCTATGAAGACACAGGAAAAGACATCTTCTCAGGTAAGGACATGCTCTCTGTGTTCACTCTACTGTGTGTTCATCGATTACAGGCCTGAGCCCGCTGCCTCCCCGGGGGGTCGGCCACCATGCCTGGATCACAGGTGTGAGGGAGCCTTACAGTATTTCAGCAGGCAGAGTGACTCTTCCCTCAGTCAGCTTCATACAAATACAATATTTGCGTGGAGACACAAACACAACACTACGAAAAAAGGTCAATATACATATTTTTTTTCTCTCTAAATTAACTAATTTCTTCAAAGCCTGAATCATGTAATGCCAACGTTCATCCTTCCTGGATGTGGAGTACGATTGTGTGTGCAAAAATAGGCTTCATCACAAACCACAGATTTAAAACCACAGAGCTGAATGAAAATATCAGTAGCTACAAAAATGTAAATGCTAACATTGAAGCAAAACTAATCAATATTGTTTAATATATTAACAATGGGACAAATGACTATGTGTAATGTGCAGGTTGCTTATAGTGACAGTGTCAGGAAATTCACCCTCAGCTCGACATAGCCTTTAAGACTCCTCTAGCACTTTGTACTGGGTTCCTAGCTGTCATTAACTTCACATGCAGGTGTTTTAAGTGAAAAAGGTCTGATAAACCCGCTGTGTTCCTCCTGCTTAACACTAGACTGATAAAGTTAACGACAAACTGGTGAACACATTGAACAACATTTAGCAGCTACACAACCAGATTTTTTTTGGTTGGTGGAGACCAAAACAGAGGTAAAAGGAGAGTGGATACTGGCCTCACGTTGACTGGGTGGACTGAAAAATAACTCAAATAAATCCAAATACAGCTCTGTGTTGACTGGTACTGCTCTGTTGTCCCCAAGTGACCCAAAACCAATAAACTCAGCTTTAATCACACACGGGTAACATTACACATTACATTACATTCATCTAAAGTACCCTTGTCGAAGCAACTAAATCCTTCACAAAGCCCAGTTGCAGATCTGTATTTAACAGATCATAAAATGTAAAATGAGACCTGTGGCTTAATAAGGACACATCATTCTAGGAGAGTCCGGGTGTGTGATTATCTCCAGTTCTGATAGGTTTGCCTCACCCTTAAAAGATGAAGGAGGCTTTGCTTTTTGTCTGCACCCAACATGTAAACAGAGGACAATTTCTCCCTTCTCCAGCCCCAGAACAAAGCAGAACCAGTGTTTTCACTCAACACACACACCAAGATATCCTTTACAGTGCACTCCTCATTACTGAAAAAAGTAACATATTCACACTGCTGTAATGTGTCACTATCTGACACTGTTAGCATGTGGCCATGGCAGACAGTGGCCAGCGGGGTCCCAGTGGTGTGAACCGGCCGAACTGTGGCTGTCTCCTCTCTCTAGGTCAACACCATGGGCCAACAAAGACAGACAGAGAGCCAGATGTGTGTTAGCCCTGCTTTGGCTTTGTCAAAACAAGTGTATGTGTGTAACACATGCACACGGTTACATACACACACGGGCATATGTAAACAATGACACAGGCAGAAAACCCACAGATACACATGTAAGGGTTTGCCTTCGCCTAGGGCCTCACATATTCAGCTCAGCACGTCCAAGGACTCCCTCCCTCTCTCCAACTTTCTTCCTCTCTCTCTCTTGTTCTCTTTATCTCTCCTTCTTGCGTCTCCACTCCCTCCACCAGTCGTTGGTGTGGAGTTGTTAATTAGCACCGCTATGAATACATTGCCCAAGGATGGGGAGGCAAGAGGGGGAAGCTGTGTGTGTGTGTGTGTGTGTGTGTGTGTCTGTGTGTGTGTGTTTGTGTGTGTAGGGCAGTACTATTTCTGTCGCATCAGATGATTACTGGTGACGCCTTGCAGAAGACTCGTTTTCAGTTGGAGGAGACACAAGAAGTTAGAAAAGAAGCAGTCTGAACGTTCGAACCAGCAGGAAGGACTGTTTGCTATATTCTGCACCCTGCTGTTGTAGATTATGGGGAACTGGCAGAGCACGACTAAGAGATGCAGCTATGCCTCTGATAATGTAGGTGGTGGCTGTATGCAACCTCAAAAACAAAAAATGCATCTCCATAACACAGAAAGAAGAATAAGCAACTTTGCACAGTGGATTAATATGGAGGAATGTGAAGGAGGTCCAATATTATTCTTATGATTATTCATTCTCAAAAAGTCTCAAAACCAAGTCACCTGTGACAAATGTTATTGGTCATTTTTTTCAGTTGTACTTTTAGAAGTGATGTTTTTGCTATTTTGTAATGTCCAAAGAAAGAACGAAGTAGTCACTGTAGTAGTTGTGCATAAAAATTCACGAAAAAGGAAAGAAGAGAAAATAAGACATGCCAAATCCACATTTACAGCTCACAAATGAAAACATTTTGAAAGAATGCATCTCTGATTTCACACAGGAGTAAACTAAAGCAGGTTTCTCATTTTTACATGACGGCTGTGGATTTTGTTGACTGAAATACCTGTCATTAGCAGACCGCAGGCTATCAGCTGTATCAGTCATAGTTAGGTGGTACAAATGATTGCCAATGCTAAAACTCAATGATTCATACAGGAGAAACCCAGAAAAAGCATCTTCAATACAGACACAATCTAATGCTAAAATCACCTAAAGCTACATGTCCCTGAAGAAGACATGCAAATATATGGAGCAGCACTGTTCCTGTATTTTAGCCTGGAGCTAGTTAGCTTTTGTATTATAATATGATATTACTAAAAAGTAATTCGAACGTCATTCATTTCAAAATAACCCAATGACACTTTCAAAGTTGAGGGTGTGAAAAACATCTCTGCTTCTGACGGAGCTGGAGACCGAGAAGACGACAGACATGTTGAAACACGCAGTGAGGAGGCAAGGAGAGGAGGAGTCAGGGGTGGAGTGATCAGAGGAGGTAAATGAAAGGGAGCAGACACAGACAGGGAGAAGACACAAGGGGTAAAAAAGGAAACAGGAAGACAGGAAGAACAGGCGAGGAGTGTGTATACACGGTCCCAAAAGTCTTCCCATCTCAGAAAGAGATGGATAGACAAACGGATGTCTACAGGGAGGAGGAGGAGGAGGTAGAGGTGGAGGAGGAGGAGGAGGTGGAGGTGGAGGGGGTGGTGGAAGGAGAACAAGTGAAAAAGCAAAGGATGAACAAAGAGAGCCAAGACGGAAACAAGCGTGGGCCAGAGACCAGCGGAGGAGAAAAACCGATGCATCCGGAACCACTCTATAAATACCACTTGAGAAGAGGAGTGGATGATGGAAAGAGGATGGAGACAGGATGATGGAAAGTGGAAGGAGAGGAAGAAGAGGAGGAGAGAAAGGAATAGAATAAATAGATCTGCTCAGGAACACCGGTAATTCATTCATTTATTGGAAATGAAGAATGAAGTTAGAAAAAAAAATTCTTAAAGACGGTCACGTTCCCGCTGGAGTGTGATGCATGAACGTGATGAGGAGAAGACATTAGCGAGGGGAAAGACAAGAGCAACAGATGGGTGCTTAACCAAAGCAAACATCTTCTTTGTTTTCTTGTTTGCCTGCCATGATGTTATCCATAACGACTTTTACATAATTGGCTCCCTCCACTGTCAAAAGACTATAAAATGCTGCTAACGTCATAATGTGAGCAGAAATAAAGCACCCAGATGGCCACTGTGTATCTATCTATAGGACAGCAATTTCTCAAACAATCTGGTCAATCCTCCCTGGCTTAATGGGGTTTGATTCCCAGCTGTCATTCTTTCCAGGATCCAGTGTTGCGGCCACATCCACACTCACTGCTGCAGTCACATGAACCTGCTGGTTTAGTACACAGCTGTAGGGGAGCAAGGTTCAATGGAAAGGTAAACTAATGTGACAAAAATCAAGACTTCATGGTGTCTACAAGCTAGCGTGAAGCTCTGTGAGAAAAGCTTTGAAGAAGACGCCTTCACCACCAAAACCTTTATTCCCAATCACATGCATATCACAAAACACAGGATCAAGTTCTGGCTTTGATAGTAAGATAAGCCAGAACTTGTAAGTAAGTAAGATAGAAGGATGTGACTTTCGTGACAAAGTGATCTTTTTGCTTTTTGATTTCATTTGACTTTGAAAAAAATGTATTTACAGTCCTACTGACTTTGGTACTCCACAGACTTTCAGACTCTGATGAGGTTTACTTTCACGGTTAAATGTCTCAACTATTTGATAGATTACCATAAAATCAGGATGAAGTGAGGGAACTTTGTTGATGCCCTGACATCTAGCACCAATTTGTGCAACTCGTGGTGACACGCCTATCAAAAGTTACCATGCCAACACACTATACTAAACAAAAGCATATTAAAATTGTCACAGTGAGCCTGTTAGCACACAGCTAAAAATAGCTAATGGATGCCATGTGAGTTATGCTATTCATATATCCGTGGGTATCAGCATGACATATTTAATATTTTTTAATATCTTTAACAAGACTGGGATTAAGAATCAAAATAAAATTCAAATAAAATCATGTAGGTTTTAAAAGCTATCCATGCATTTATAACAATACCATCACTGAAGGGTCTGTGGAGTTGAAGATGTTAAATGAACAGACTTGATGTAGTCTTGTTCAGCTCTGTGTCTAAAACACTGCCTCTGTTCCTGCTCCATCGCCACGCAGACTGGGTCCTTCAGTTACAAAGCTTCAGCCTGTCTTCAGCCTGTAGCCTCAGTGTGAGTGGCCTCTCCCCTGGCCAGTGCTTGGATGTTGATAACTCTTTTTATTGATGTTGTGAGTGTTTTACTCGTATTTATGGAGCAGAGTGCTTTTTTGGCATGGACTCCTCAGTGTGTATGTGTGTGTGTATCTGTGTGTGTCTATCACTCTATCGCTCTCCTCCTCGTGCATTTTTCCTCCTTTTCCATTTATATCCCGCCAGCTCTTCCTCCATTTCCTTTATTTCTTTCCCTCTCATACCTCACTCATATCTCATATCTTCTGTGCTGTATATTGGATTCCACTCTGTCAAAGCCTAATTGATAAAAATGTTCTCTTCCACGTCTGTATATATATAGTTCACTTTGTACTGTCCTCCTCTCTATTACTCTTTTTTTGAAACACACACACACATACACAGATCGCATGTAGTGCACAAAGCCTTTGACCTCACAGTCTGCTGGGTGACGTATAAGCCACGACTAGTTGGTGGAGTAGTTTGTAGAGTAATTATGGGCAACCTCTAATCCCCTTACTATATCCCAGCAGCCTTGGCTTGCAGCCCACTCCTCTGTTGCCCCCTCCTTTTTCTTCTTCTTCTTTTCTTAATATTCTTGGGGCCCTACCAACCTCCACTCAGTGTGAGCTGCAAACAATTTTTTGTTGTTGTTATGCAAGATCCATGGCTAGAGTAGTGGTTTATTTACGTACAAAATGTTGAACAGTGTGTGCAGAATGTCACAGTGCATGATTGTTTTGTTCCTGCAAGAAGAGGAGTAAATACATGGTGCCAGTCCACACTTGAGCATACTGAGAAAACATCTACGATGAATGCAGTTTATAGTTGTTACCAATCTAGCCACACACATGTAGAAAACTCAGTAGAAAGACTGTATGTGAGTAAGATCAGATGAAGCCACAACTGAGGTATTCTTCCCATTGCTACTGTGTGAGTTCCACTGTTTGAAACGTCCTGCATGCATTTATATCATGTCCTGCAGTGGAGTGGTATACTGAAGCCATGGCCACCTAAAGGAGGCATGTTTAAACCATCGGCTATTTTTCTTTCTTTTGTTTGTGGTTAGTTTAATCCACAGTGAGATTGACTGGTGACTTGGGGGCGTGAGTTTGGAAACATTATAACTGCAGAGGCTTTAATACAGAACAGCCAGGGGTCACTGAATGGTTTGATGAGGATGAGAATGATGTGAATCATATGTTATGGCCTTCACAGTCACCACCTCTCAACCCAAATGAACACCCAGGGGAGTTTTCAGACAGCGCTCTCCACCACCATCATCAAAACACTAAATGAGGGAATATTTTTTTCAACTCCTTTTCACTCCTGTAGAGTTCAGAGACTTCCACTGTAAGGTCTTCTTAGTATTAAAAATGCCTCACACTTCCTTTAAGATGTTTTTGGTGGTCTTCAGCTTAATTTTTCAACTGGAACAGGTTTCCTATTTGGGCATGATGTCACACACACTCGCTATAAGCTTCTATATGTGTAATATTGCCTCACATGTTAATTCTCTCTATATATATCTCAATCAAAAAGATGAACACAGCTCATCTATTAAGGGGCCAGAAAATCAAAAGTACATTTTAATAAAGTGATAAATGGGGTTATATATTTATGTATTATGTTGCGCTCCAATATATGTATATAGTGAATCACACAGAATTGTAAACTTTTTAGTACATTTCCATTTGAGGACTCAGACACACCTGGCAGTGTTTGAATTGTGCTTTCTGAGGGAGCTGTGGTGGGCAAATACAGTCTGTATAAAGCAGCAGTTACATCACAGGTGTGTCACAATCCCTCGCTTACACACACAAACACGCATTGTAGGCTAAATTAAACTCTTCGTGACACAACATTATTCAACACTTAACGTGACTTAAATATAGAGACACTTTTTGAGCGGTGGCTAGTGTTACTCGAGGGCACAAATCTGAGTCCCATTACAGTGCTGTGTGTGGCCACTCATGATATAATCCCATCACTTCCTCCGACCACAAACACAGACAGAGATGAAAGAAGAGAGGGAGAGGGATGTAGAGAGCCTGGTCAGCCCAAGTAGAATGCATTCTCATTAAACTTTAATGCTGGGGAGGTCTGGGAGCACTAAAGAAGCTACTCACCGAGGCTCACTCAGGTCTCTCTCTCTCTCTCTCTCTCAACACACTCAGACCCACCCAGCCTCACACTCTGAGACTCCATCTCTTCCCATCGTCTGTGAGCGTGAAAAGGCCGCGTCCTGGTGCTCTGTCACATTTTGTTACCTATGCCTCTGCTTACTGTAGATAATGATTAACCAGATCTCAAATCAACCCAGCTGTATCAACACACAAGCACACGGCCGCTACCGAATCGCACGCCAAAGACAGCAGCTACGACTTTGCTGGTTGATTTTTAACATATGCAGTCTGCATGGCCAAAAACACGTGGACACCCAAACACTGCAACCCTATATGATTGTTGAACACACTGCTGTGAGCGATCAGTCTATTATTCAGTCGGTTAGTGATCTAGGACCTCATGCATGCAAGTAGCTACAGAGCTGTTGTACAGTAGTTAAATGTTTCTGCTGTATAACAGCCTCCACTCCTCTGGTTTCAAGCTTTCTGCCAGATTTTGGAAGCTGGCTGCAGGGATTTACTCCCTCAGATGATGGGCGATAAGGTCTTGCTTGATGAGGTACAGGGCTCCAGTCAAGTTCTGCTATACAAATGGTTTTAAAAAGTCACTATGTCTTAGAACCACTAGCTATCTTAAGAGTTACGACCATACTAAACAAATCTGAAGCATGCAGTCTAAGTCCAGACAATGTTTAGTGCCAGTGGAGGATGTAGTGTGCCCTTTATGAAATAAAATGGAAAAGGTGTGGAGGTCAGGGTGGATGGTTGTGTACCACATCACTGACTTTGTTCACTTTGCGTCACAATTTGCAATTTATGCTGGCTTTTTTTTAAGCATAATGACAATCTTTCCCTAATCATTAAAACACTCACCAAATCTCTGCAAATTAAAAATGTTTTCTCAAAGGGAGACCAGAATAATGACAATAATCAAGAAGGTTCAAGAATAATAATAATGTTATTTTCACGCACAAAAAGGGGGTGCTTGTTTAACAGCTTTAATATAAATTGTTTGGCTTCCATATCCATTGGTGCACAGATTTCTGCCTTTCAAACTAATATTCCCGCCACATTGAAATGAAGAGTGTACCCAGGCATGCATACACATTTGAACACACAGGTGCAGATGCATGCTGGATACTCAAAGTGCACGAGGGAGGGTGTTTTTTTTTTTTTTGTGGTCCCATTTGACAATGAAAAACTGACAAAGAAACAAAAGATGCATCTTTTTGAAACATGCAGCGGAGATGATAGATGTGTAGACAAACAACAGACAAACTCACAAAAACACACTGCTCTCGCACAACAACTCATGTGCACACATACATGCACACTGTTACCCCCCACCACTGACTCCCATTCCTCCAGGTGTTGCAGACACACCCAACTGCCTTCGAGTTCTTTTAATTAAGAGCAAAGTGTGAGGATCCAATCCAGCACACTTTGAATACACACACATGCACATACGGAGCTCGTGGATTCACACTCTCTCCAGCTGTCTGGGAGAAGAGTGGAGGCTGGCTGCAAAGCAACAGGACAAACTGTACAGTGACAAAGTCATTCTGTCTTTGCAAGAGCGTGCTTTCCTTCTGCAAGCTTTCATCCACAGGCTGAGAAAACAGCAACACCATCTGGGTTTGTGGTGCATTTTGTGTGCTGCCTCTCATAAGTACTGCAGTACACATGCTCTCAGACATACTGTATAGACACTCAGTGTGTGAAGGTAGAAGAGTATGAGTGGATTCTGAGCATGTGAGAATATGTGTGAAAAAGAGTATGTGCATGTATGAGTGCATGTGTTTGCCTATGTAAAATAGTGATGAACCTGAAGTCCATATTTGTCCCATTTAAATACAAATATACGATCAAATACACACACACACACACACATACACATGCATATAAATCGGCACACATGGACAAAGTGCAATCATTTCACACATTTCACAATTAGTGGAATTCAACAGTAGGCCAAAACTGAAACAGGTTAACAAGCAAAAAAAAAGCTTCAGAACATCAACAGCATCCAGTGAACTGAATATTTAAATATTTCAGGAACCGCTTCCAAGTGTGTGCTATTTTCAGACCTGATCCATAATTCAACATTAACATTTTTTCTTGCAGAAACCTTGAAACCTTGAAAGTCTGCTCAGGAAAATGTTTCTCTTTATCTCAGCTAAAAGATACCCATTTGGGTTAGTGCAGGCCCTTTTTTTAACTCAGAGACCAAATTTGGTAACTTGACATAATGTTAGCTGTTTCTGTTTTCAACTAGCAACAGTGCAAGGAAGCTAAAGCTAAAGTAGTGAAGGTTTTTATTGAAATGTCATTATTAACAGTCGTGCTGGTTTAAACAATTCAACAGCAGGGCTTGAAACGTGACAAATATGAAGTAATCCTTCTTTCTAAATGGCATATATCTTTATGAATTAAATCTAAAGTGCACACCATACATCTACATCTTACTGGTGTGAGACTTTTGACATGTTACATTTCTGGCCACACCCTAAATCAGCGATGTCACAGAAGTGGCTTTGCCTATAACAAATTAAGAAAAACACCTAATGTGACATAAATGATCAGGCTGTGGCCAGAGATGGTTGAAAGTTTCAGTTGATTTGCCTTAGAACAACGTTCATTTGTCACAGCAGTGGACAGACACATAAAAACAAAAACGAGTAGTGTATTGTTATTTTGCATGTAGAAGTTCAATAATGTTTTAACAGTTATTGAACCAAATTTATGTATATTTTTAATTCTTCATTATTGAAGATGTAACATCACGCCCTCCATTTTGAATTCACTGCAAGTGCCATGACTGTTCGTATATACTCACTGAGGACACTGAGGATTTGATATAATCACACGTCTGTTAAAAGTGAAACTATCATTTTTATTTTAAAAAAACTAATTGAAAGATTTCCTACTGTTGAAATGAGCTGCTGGCAGAAACAAAAAGGGGACCACTGAGTCTGTTTTGACGCTGCTTAAAGCTGCATGCATTTCCATCCTATGTGCCACATTAGGGCAAAGTAACAAGCTGTAAACACAACACATATTCTCACCTTTATGGCAAAGGTGTTTGCCAAAAGCTGCACATTTACACATCCATTAGACCTAGAACAACATTAGCATCCACTCAGAGACATGTTCCTGGCCACCTGATGAATTGAAATCTAACATTTACCTTCTTTTTATCTCGGCTTCTGTCTTCTGTCTTCTGGCTTCTGAAAAATAGATTTGTTTCTTTATCTGCTAAAGGCTCCACTGTTTACCAGATAGTCACTAACTTTGTCTGTCTGGTTGCTGGGCATGTAGTGCACAGCAGGTTGTTAGAGTGTTTTTTTTTTCGCTCAAAACAAATTCCTGTTGTGGCTAGTTTGATTAGAGCTGAGAGAATGAATTATCAAACAGTGAAGTTGCAACCTTAAAACCCAAACAGTGAACAAAAAGACCCTAAAACCCTCCACAGATCTGAGAGGAACTGTAGAGTGAGGTGATAATTCTCCGTGGGTTCATCACTATGAGCACCTCTGCCTTCCTGTAGTCTGGATTCATTGTTAACATAAATTTACTGATGAGTCCATCTTAAAGGACAAATCGTCTAATTATGTCCTTCCAAGTCCCTCACCAGAACAGAAGTCAAGCTGTCTTCCCTACAGATAAACACCTGGTCTTGACCTTGACCACCAAACCTACAGCTGACCTCAGGGTGGACCGTAGCAGCTCTATCAGGCAGCAGAAAGGGAGAGGGGCTTCGCTGCCCTGTAGATGCACCCTGTAGCCTGCAGCCTTGGGGAGCCTGGTAAAGAGATTAGCAGTGTTTGTGCACGTGTGTGTGTGTGTGGGTGGGTGTGTGCACGGGACCCCTTACAGAAGCTCTTCCCATTCTTTCAGTCTCCCCCTTTTTCTCTCTCTTTCCACTGCTCTAATCCTTAAAACCTCTAAATCCTCCCTCCACTCCCTCCTTCTGTGCCCCGGGTCCTGATTTCTTCTTCTGTCCATCTGGTGTCAAGGAACAAACTCTGGTCAATCAGCACCGTGCACTGTGCCGTAGATCAGAAAAGTGTTAAAGAATGTCAGAAGTGTTACTAAAAATAACACTAATTCCAGATGTGTGTTCAGGCTAATTCAAGGAGTACTACTACTAGTAGTAGTGTTGTCTTGTACTTTTAGCTCTGCCTTGTAAGTGGGCGCCTCCATTTACCACACCCAATGCTCCAACCTTAAGGCCATGTTTTTTGCATCCACCCCCATTTGAAATGTATACAACCTCTCTGCTGAGCGCATCAATATTTTACACATTATTTCTATATTTACATTTTGGAAACCTCAAAAGTTCCCAGGGGTGGATGGGAACTTGGAGCATGGGGCTGCAGAGAAAAGATTTCCTGTTGTGCTGGGAGGAGAATTTCACAACATCAGAGAGGTTGGTCACTGCTGCATTCAGCATTTAGCTCACTCCCCCACAGCATGACAGCTCCCCTCCGCTAACATCCTCTGGATAAGGAAGTCAGTGGAGGTTTAGCAAGTCAATGGGGGGGGCCTCTGAGGTCTACAGTGTATTAGACATGGACAAAGTGTTCGCTGGCACCGTGAATCTGTGAAGGAAAGTTCAGGTGCTGCCTTTCTCACAGCCTGACCAGAGCAAATTATTAGCCCAGAGCCAGGTGTTCTGGCTCAGCAGCAGATCAGGACTCTTCAGGTTCTCTCACGCTGGAGGTTAAACTGGTGGCAGATAAAGTCCAGTATCAGTATAACCTTATCACTGCCAGCTGCACAGGTCTCAGGCTATGCTGCAACCACAGAGGACGGCCCTGACCAGGTGAACGGTTTTGACATCAGGCACAGAATGTTCTTTTCGGATTTGAATTTTCACTGCTGGCATCGTCAGCTGTCATTTACGTCCACCTCTGCTGACAACGCTGAATTTGTTCGATAAGTTTCATGTACATGTATATTGCTGAATATTGTTTCAACATATAGTGTCAAAGCATATAATTTGGCTGTAGCAAAATCATCCCAAAAATTATTTAAACTGTTCAAATTAATTGTTAAAAAAAACAGAAATAGGACACACACATTTGTATAAACAAATCTGTAGCAAAGCCAAGTAAACTTTTGGTATTTGAAGTGGCCTGTCTGGAATTTAAAGGCCTGATAATCAAACTGAACTGACATTTCGTTACACTTGATTCATCTGCCCTGATGTTTTATTCAATTTTATGATTTCTGTTGGACACTGTGATAGTGGTGTGTGCTCATTGCTGCAGCTCATACCTGTAAACCACCACATACCACTGACCACAGTATCCTTTAGTTTATCACTCAAGATACTGTGTATGGAAAAGATCAATGAAAAGGTTGGATAGTTGTCAGGACCATCTACAAAACACCAGCATGTTTTTATTTATAACGCACTGCTATCCAAGATATATTAATTCTTATATCTGAATCGCTGTTGTATTGTCATTGTAATTAAAAGAAGTTGACATAATCACACAAAGGTGTCCACAATGAAACAAAATGGCTACACGGTCTGTATCTTCATCTCTTCTGTGACTGTTGTTAAGTTACAGATTCACACCCTCTAGCCCAAAACCCTCTTTCTTATCTTTCTTCCTCTTTTCTTACTACCCAAAATGCACAGAGGAGGACGAGGCTCCTGAAAGCATGTAAAGTCCAAATAAAGCTTTGGCCTCTAAAAAGAGCACATCAATCTTCTTTCTCATCTGTCTAGATATTTATTTTTCTGGCGAGACCTGACTTTACGCAGCCCTATTTAGTATCTATTAGCAGTATATAAACATTCAATAAATCAGCAACTAACTATAAAAGTGTTCTGTGATGTAAAATACCCTATATGAATAAAAATGCCTCTATCGCTGCATAAAAATGCATTACACTGTGGAACCATTTATTACATGCTTGTATATGCTTATAAATACAAGATAGAGGGACCTAAGGTAAAGCATTCTTCCTCACTAACTCTCCTCCTGTCCACTCAGCCTCTTGCATAATAATTAACAAAACACACTGTAGTAAACATTAAAAACTGCCTCCCACCTGCTCACCAGCCATTATCTGCATATTTCTTTAAAAATCCCATTTCTCCTTTACCCATGGTGTGCTGGTCCCATCAATGATTAGCCAAGATGATGAAGCCATTATTGACTGAACCTGAGCCTGTGCCTCATGGAACATTAAATACATCACTTCCTCTCAAGGGGCCCGACGCTGCTCGCTCTTTAGGCTGCAGCAGGAAATGAAAACAGCCATTAGAATGGAAGCAGGCCGGAGGATGCTGGAGGATGCTGGAGGATGCTGCACGCCTGCGACGGCAAGCATCCGTCAGTGTGAGGCCACAAGCAGGGCCCTTTTGTGTTTCAGTGCAGGTGTGGGTACAGCTCGGTGCAGGCTCCGTTGGTCCAAGCTGCCACTGCTCCTGGTGGAACCCCTGAGGCGTCAAACTGCAATGAAACCGAGCCTTTGTAGGAGGCAGCTGGAGCACACCCAGCCCTCATGACAAAACGCTCCAGTGTCCCTCCAACATCTCTGTGTGTCTGTGCTGACAGTGGGCTTAAAGTGACCTATAGCCATCTCCTGTCATTTCCCTGTGATGCTCCTTTGATGGCTCACAGTTCCAGTGCAGCTCTTAGCAAATCTATGAAATGTACCTCTCCTCACACAGCTCACAGTCTCAGTGTTTGGCCATGGATTTCCATCTGATCAATGCTCAGAGGCTTTTCAGAGGTGCAACAGTACATTCGCTCTCTTTTCTAATGTGTACCGTGTCCGGTTCAGGCCAGCTAAGATTCCCAACCACACCCCATCTCCCTCTCTCCGACGAGGGGGCACACATGAGCGTGCACGCCGCCTCACCACTGTCCGTCTTGTCGGACTTATAAAACGGTTTGTGAGCTCTAATGTCATTGTTATTCCCATTATTGTCAAAATAAACTCTCTCTCTCTCTCTCTCTCACGCACACACACACACGCTCATCCGCGGTTGCAAAAAATCTCCACTGATAAAGCCACTCCAGCCTGCATGCGTGCGTAAAAAGGGAAAGGAGAGCGCTGCTGGATGTGTAAAGGGAGGGATGGGGTGCAGCTCCCATTGATGAAAACGAGTGGGTGAAGGATGGATAACGCTATGATTCATCACCAGAACCCCTCAACTCTCTCTCTCTCTCTCTTTCTCCCCCACCCACAGCAGCACCATCACACCCCACCCTCACGGCCCTATCTACACCTGTAACACGTTTGACCCTGTTTCGGGTCATCCTCACTGACTGTGGCGCTTTATTGTTTTTTTTTTTCACGTATTGATCGATCAGCAGCATCCTGCCTCGTCTGGCTGCTTCTCGTCTCCTGATGATGCTGACTTGTGACAGAAAACACCTTCTGAGCTGTTCCTGCCTTTATATCGGCGGATCGGTGCGTTTTGTTTGCTTTTTTTTGGGGGGGGGGCAGACCAGAACATCTCCAAGACGAGTGCAGCACGACGGCAGAGCCGAGCCGAGCCGAGCAGGGCTAATGGTTCCTGGGTGTGATAGGTGTGTGATGATGAGCTCTCACCGGGTAGTGTTGTAACGGGCCAGCTTTCTAACGCCTCTAACTTCCACGATACAAAAAAATAACATAAAACACAAATCAAATAAAAAAGGGAGGGGGATGTGTCTCTTACTTTAGCATGGCTTGTTCTTTCTCCTCCTCGTCTTTTTGCCGAGCCATCACTGCCATGATGATCTTCCTCTCCTCCTCGGTGAGATGGCTGAGGTCCGGCAGGTCCGGCATGGATGGCGGCACGGTGGGTGGGCGAGGGCCACCCTGGGGCCCCACCGAGGCGGACATCTTCTCCACCACCACCCCACCACCTCCACCTCCCCCTCCTCCTCCTCCTCCTCGGCGAGTCGTTTCGGCTGACAGGTTCCCCGGAGCGTTTCCGAGCCACACCTCACGACATGGTCCGCGGGCGGAGCGGCGGCGGCAGCTCGGGCGGATGGCGGCGGCCGCTCATGGTCCGCAGGCAGCCGCGTGTGTGCTTTTGGTTCGTCCTCTCCGGGTGTCTCTGTCTCCCGCTACACTCTGATCGTTGTCCCCCCCCCACCCCCCTGCCTGCCCTCCTCTCCCCTCCACCGCCCGGATTCACGGGGAGCCCATCTCCGCTTTTTTCCCTCTTTTTCCCCTTTTTGTCACGCCGGGAGCTGTGAGGGTCTGAGGGGGGGTCCTGGTCGGTGGCTGCTCTGTGGTGCCTCCGCCGTCGTCGGACTGAGGCTGGATGTTGGGGCGGTATAGGCGGAGTCCGAGCTCCTTCTCCTCTCTCTCTCTCTCTCTCTCTCTCTCTCTCTCTCTCAGTCAATGAGGGTGCAGCCCTCCTTCCTCTCCTCTTTTTTTTGCGGAGGCGCGTTTACTCATGTGAGAATGGGCTCCTCACCATCCTCACATGCAGCCTTTACTGTGGCTGCGCACACACACGAACACACCGGTGTTTTAGTCAACACACACGCGGACGCACACACTTGGCACACGCGAGTTCCGACGTGCACACGAGGAAGCCTTCAAAAGCCCAAACCAAGCTCAGTACGTGATTCTCGCGATACTTGATCGTTTTTCTCTTCTAGTATTTTGCCACTTTAAATCAGTCACATATTAAAGCCTGTTTCTTAAGCCATGTGTGGCGCATGATGCAGACCGCACACACACAAACACACACACACGCACACACACACACGGCTGAGTTCAGCACCATGGACAGCAGCTCCTTCTCCCTCTTCTGGTTTTTCTCAGTTATTAGAGCATCTCTGCTGCTTCATCTGCCCTGTGGATGTGTAGTTTTGTACGCATCCAACCATCAGCCAACTCTCCTCTATTTGGCACAGTCCCTCACATCTATGACAGTTGGTGCACACATCTTGGTTATTTTACGTTATTAAGCATGCTCTGTGCCCAGACCGCTGCAATAAACTCTCACTGTATCTGAGTCTTGTAACCTGTAGTCCAGTGCAAGATGTGTGGTGGGTTTAACATGTCTTTATTCTGTTTGTATACCATGGGCTTGTGTTTCACCTGGCTGCATGAAGTTATGTGCCTCAATTAAAAAAATCTTACAATCATTAATTTTTTAAATCTTCTTTTCACCTTTCATTACTTCATTATTTCCCTACGTACCACTTTGGATAAACCAGACAGAGTTGCAGGTCTGCAGGTGTGAGAGGATGTCTCCTGTCTCAGAGAAACTTTAGAGAAGTCCTCCCACTGCTGTCAGCTGATCTCACAGAGGTTGAAGCTCGCCCTCGATCAAACAGCTCAGTCCAATAATAGCCTCAGAGTTACTACAGCCCCCCTCCTTCTCGGCTCGTTTTGCATTCACATCCAGACTCCCAGGCTTTACCGATCCGGAGCTGGCACCGGTTTCTCCCCGATGACGTAATGCCGGGTGAGTGGCTGAGTCCATCCAGCAGATGGCATTAACCCCGGCTGCCTCCGTCAAGTGACGTCACCGAGGAGGTGACTGTACCGCGGTGACGTCAGCTTCCCGTGGTGCAGAATTTTGTCATCATTTAGGTCGTGACTAGGGACCACCAGCCCTGAGTGACACAGTCGTGCTACAGCAGAGCAGATCCTGAAGCTCAAACTATAAATAAACCCCGAGTGCAGTCTGCAGGAGGACTCAGCCTGCTTCAGCAGCCCCTTATGTTTGGGCTGCAATTAGCTCTGCCAGCTCCAAATATGCTTATTATTGGTAAAAAACCAGCACAGCTAGTCAGGAGGATGCATGCACAGGTGTGAACTATTAAATGCCGTAAGTTGATGCAGACAGGTGGTCACAGTCAGGTTTGCTCTGGTTTTAAGGCAGTCCAGGTAGTGAAACATGTTTCAAAACTTTTCCCAGGTCAGGGGATAAAAATGACCCTGGACTGAGTCAGACCAGCAAGTGAAAACACTCACATCTCATAGTTCAATCATGGTGAAACACACTGAGAAATGTGGTACTTGTGGACAGTGTGTGATTAAGAATTGACAGAAACACTCCCCATAAGGAGTGACCTTCATGTGAGTGAAAAGCAAAATACACAAATAACCCAAATTTGACATTCCTCTTTTCGGTACTGTCTGTATTCATCAGGGGACACTGAGAAAATACCAAAACCCTTAAGAATGTGTTTTGTCAGTGTACTTTTGGTGACAGAGACCCCTGCTGGATATCAGTGGCCCTGTCTTTTATCACAGTCTAGCTTTTTTCGGTTAAGATGACTTAATGTTAAAATGGTGGAATAAAAGAAAAACAAAACTCAACCACTATCACATCTTTGATTTTAAAAAAGCAAAGATAGCTGGATATTTTCCATATGTGATACTGAAGAATCTGACATTTAGTTATCCAAATAAGCTTTAATTTGTTTAGTTCCATTTAAAGTAGGCAGTGAGCTGAATAAGGAGACCTGACCCTCCTGTGGTACAGACAGCAGCTTTATCTAATGGAGTGATAATAAGATAAGATTTCAAATCTGCCTCTATGATGCATATTGTCTTGAATATTTGTCCCCAATGCAGACAGTTTCATTTGAAATGTTGTCAGTGACAGTGACAGTAGCTCATTTCTATAATACTCTGTAATAGAGAGAAAATCTTTTCTTTGTTTAGGTCACATTTTGGTCATGAGGTAAAGATATTCCCACAGTTACCAGTCAACAGTTCCATATCCAAGGATTTCCAAGAACATTGCGACATCCAGTGGTCAGATGTAAACACTGCAGGGACCATAAAGCCTTACACAACTGCAAACTTACTGCATGTTTGGGCTTAGTTAAAGATAGACGGTGTCAAAATACAGGACACTGGTAGAAGCCAAAACATGGTGCAACACTGGTTAAGGTGGAGAGAAGTCATAAAGTGTGCATGCTGTTTCAGTAATGTCTGATACAGAGTAATAGCTAGCCTTGTTTGCTAACATTGGCTCACACTGAGAAAACAAAAGCTTTTTGGTCATATCAAACCAAGTACCTGTAAGAAAGTTATTGGGGAGCTATTGGGGATGGGGAGGGGCATTGAACTTTAGACTTGACTTTTTAAAAAGCAACACCTTCCCTGGGGTTAATATTAGTACTTGGTTTAAATCCTCCCCTTGACCCCCTGACCTGGAAAGAAACTGCACATTTACACGTGTAATGTTTACATGCATTTGTTAAGTAAATACAACAGACAGTTGGCCTGCAAACCCATCAGTTGTTTTATTATCACTATTCATTTGTAAGAGGAATGTATGACTTTTTCTTAGTTTGAAAAGTTACAAGTAGTGTTGATAAGAGTATTACACAGAAACACCTTCATCATCAAATGAACTCTGTGTGGGTGTTGGGAAATGTGGACACAGAACATGATGGTATAGCAGATAAAGCAAATACTCATTAGCTTTTGTTGACTTCTTTAGAACAATATATAATATTAAAAATAAGTCCAATTGGATATGATAGCTTGTATTCCTATTTTATCTGTATTTATTTGTTCTTTGAAGAGGGAAATGGAAACAAGCAGAGGCCAAGTATTTTGTCTCTTCATAAAGACATACAAAGACAACAACAGGACCCTCTCACAACAGGACATACGGGGGTTTATGTCAAGTGGGTACAACATATTTGACTATTTAACATTGTTCTCATGAGAAAACTTCATTAAGAGCCCCCCCAAAAAAAAAAAAAAAAACATAACAAAATACAAATTTGATAGGGGAAATGATCTTTTTATTATCACTCCATGGATCTGGAGAACAAACACTCACAGTTTGAATCAAGTGCATTTCCACTGTGGGGCTCACAGTGCCACCTAGTGTGTACAAATGCCACTTCAGGAGGCAGACTATAGGCAGGCTGGTTGTTTTCAGTGTTTTGAATAAATGGAATTAACTGCACTGTGATTCAGGAACAGTATATAATGTGTTTTTTGCCAATGCTCACATTACTCATTTTACTTTTTTACTTAGTTTTTATGACAATCAGAATAAATATTTCCATCACATCAACAGTACTTCACAAATTTAAGATCTGGGTAAAATAATTTAAACACTTTTCTGCTTTGTAGAGTTAACTGGTTGGAACATCAGAAATGTGTCAGATACACAAATACAGCAAGGCCCCGTGAAGCCAATTTATTTATTTATTTTGTCTTGTTATTTGACCCAGACTCAGTGAAATCTAGTCCGCCTACTTCTTTAGGATCTCTGTGTCCACATTTTCAGTTTTGGACACCACTTTTCCATCAACAATCTCCTCAATCACCACTCTCGTCCTCTGGGTAACAACTGGCTCAGCTGCAAATGAAATGAAAAGAAAATTTAATCTCCAGTATGTTTCATTTTCATAAGCAATGCGCTAAAAATGCAGTAGTGATGTAAACTTACGTTTGACTTTAGCCGTTTGCACAGTTGTGACGACAGTTTTCCTAGAGGACAGACAAAAGTGTTTTTTAGCATTCAAGAAAGACATGGTACAAATGTTAAAATAATAGTTCAACATTTTGGGAAATAGGCTTAATCCTTTTAAGAAGATCATTAAGACCAAATACACTTCTGGTCAATATCACTCATATCTGTGAGCAGCTGCTTACTCTATCTCATATCGACAAAGGTAAAAAAAAATGCCAGCCAGCACCTCTGCAGCTCACCAATTCACTTGATATAGCTTGTTTATTTCTAATGTGTTCATTAGTTAGCTTTAAATGTGCTGTTTCATGGATTTTGTCATCACACATCAAGTTGGATTTTTAGTGAGAAATATCCCACTGAAGAATCCCCTTACTTGTTTAGATCCTCTCCATCCAGCAGCCTCCTGTACTCAGCGATCTCCATCTCCAGCCTGGTCTTGATGTCGAGCAGCACCTGGTACTCTGTGGCCTGCCTCTCGATGTCCGCCCTCATCTGGCTGAGCTCGCTCTCCAGGGCGTTGACCCTGGCCTGAAGCTGGCTCATCTGCAGGCTGTATCGGGACTCTGTCTCTGCCAGCTGGCCCTCCAAGGCAGATTTCTGAATGGGAGATAAAGGAGGAGCAGGTATTTTGCTGAGTGCTAAGTGCTCATTTTCAAACTCCTCTTTCCAGTTTAGTTGCCTGGGGTGTAAAAAAAGCGCAGAGGCAGGTTTACCTACTTTGCTGACTATTTACAGTGTGTATAATCAAACATGTTGCACAATACATGTGTATCTGTGTACACGTGAAGTGGATTACCAGGCTGAGCTGGGACTGCAGCTCAATCTGAAGGCTCTGCAGGGTCCTCTTGAGCTCGTTGATCTCACTTCGGGAAGTCTGCAGGGTCTCTGTGCTGGTTGCCACCTCCTTGTTCAGCTCGTCAAACTGGAAGTTGCCAGAAAAAGCTGGTCAGGCTACTTGGGAATTACTCGACATCTAAGACACATCTTCATTTAAAAGCAAGAAAGAGCACTGATTCATTCCCCTCACCTTGACCTTGTACCAGGCCTCCATTTCACGGCGACTCTTGTCAGCGATGCCCTCGTACTGAGCTCTGATGTCCCGCAGGATCCTAGACATGTCCTCCTGAGGCTTGGCGTCCACCTCCACGTTCACAGAGCTGGCAGTGACTTGGCCACGCAAGGCTGCAAGCTCCTATAGCCGGGACCACAGAATAAGAGGTCACTTAAGGTCAAAGACATAAAACCCACACGCAAAGCAAAAGCAGGACTGAAGTTCTGATGTCATTTTTAAGGCTCACCTGTTGTTTGTACAAGCAAAATATAACACTTCTCGGGAGGCATTTGGAAAATGATTGACCTAGTGTCTCATGAAAAAATCTTATGTTGTTTTTATGCTCTGTTCTCTGGAACTGTGAGTTTTTCCTAAAGCTATGATAAAAGTGGATTAGTCATCTAAAGAAACCATCCATCCACACAACAATATTTAGGTTCTGTTCTCCAGTGTCACCATAAAGTTACTGAGACGGAGTAATGCTGTTCCTGACAGTCAAGCTCTCACCTCTTCGTGGTTCTTCTTCAGGTAGACCAGCTCCTCCTTCAGGCCCTCCACCTGCATCTCCAGGTCAGACCTGGCACAGGTCAGGTCATCCAGAACCTTGCGCAGTCCGGCAATGTCTGCTTCCACTGACATGCGCACTGCCATCTCGTTCTCAAACCTGTCAAGAATAAAAGCACCGAGGTTCATGTGGCTGCACCCGCTCCATTAGTGTTAACACCAACAAAAAACAGACGAGGTGAATCCCAACCAAAACCTGTTACACCAGTTTGATCTCTCTGTTGACCGTTACAGTGCTGTGAAAATATGTCCACATAGACTCTGAACCATCATGTGATGTCGTGTTAAAATGCTGCGAGCTTTCGTCCCTGTTAGCCTCAGACTTCTACCGTTATAAAACGTGGTGATGATAACGAGGTTTTTACCACACAGAGCTGATAACTTCTGACGTGACCTTTCTACTCACTTCATTCTGAAGTCCTCAGCTGCCAGTCTGGCATTGTCAATCTGCAGCATCAGCCTGGCATTGTCCTGTGTGGCAACACTGATCTAAAAAAAAAAAAACAGAAAGGAAAAATCATCGTCAGTGGTTTATTATACACCTGTAGTAAAACCACAAAGGTGTGTTGGTGATTCATCTAGAATGGAGCTGGCACAGTTTCACTGATGAGCACTACAGTTTGCTAGTGTACATGCCTCAATTGTATTCTACTGTAATTGCTTTAAATCTGAATGGCGACACACAATTATAATCCCATTTGCTTGTCAAGTGTTAAAGATAGCTCCTGGCAGAGGGAGAGGGAAACCAAAACAAGAAGAAGAAGAAGAAGCAGAAGAAGAAGAAAAAGAAGCTCTAGTTTTAAAGTCCAGCGGTCAAACTAACTCGCCCTTTTAGACTTTAACTCCTTCAATCACGTGTTGTTTCTGAAATACCGTAGCTGAGAATCACACTGCTGACTAGACCTGAGTGAGTGAGTGAGTCAGCAACATGGTATTTTAATGAGGACTCATCATGGTAGGAAAATATAATCGCTGTACAGTGATCTGTGCTGGATAAACCCTGTCCTCCCTCCTTCTCAGTGCAGTGTCTAAAGTCAAGTTGTTCAAGAGTGAAGTTTAAACATGACACACATGAGGAAATGACTAATTGTTTTAACTACATACCTTTAATTAAATCTTTATCAAATTATTCTTTGTTCTTTAAATTATTCTTTAAATTATTTTATTAAATTATTCTTAAAAGTTTAATTTAACCAGGAGACTCCATAAAGTACACATTAACTGGAATGATGAGGAGATTGGACAGAAAAAAAGGACTACAGATTATCAGATTATAGCCTAAGATCATATATATATATGTTACAATTTATTGTGAGCATTACAGAAGTAAAGTCACACATGATTGAAGAAGAAGCTCACCTTTTTGCGCAGGTCGTTGATGATCGCCTGGTACTTGCTGTAGTCGCGGACCTGGGGGGTCTGCTTCTCGTACCACTCGCGGATCTGACGCTCCAGCTTGGCGTTGGCCGCCTCCAGGGAGCGCACCTTGTCCAGGTAGGCGGCCAGGCGGTCGTTGAGGTTCTGCATGGTCACCTTCTCGCTGCCGGACACGGAGAAGCCTCCTGCGCTGGCCGAGCCGCCCCCCAGCGCCGCGGACAGGTCAAAGCCGGAGCCCAGCTGGTTGGAGGCGTAAGACATCTGCACGCTGCGGCCCCCCGCGCCGCCGTGGACGCTGGTGCCCCTCCTGGAGCCCGTCATGGTGGGCAGGGAGTACAGGGACATGGCGGAGAGCCCGCTGCGCAGAGAGGACATGCTGTCTTTTGTTGGTGTTCAGCCTTCACTAAAAAGCCTGTTAAAATCCAGCAGAGACGCGGAGGAGATGCGGCACAGCCGGCCCGGGGTGGACCTTTATAGTCCCCCCCACGGTGGGCGCGGCCCGGACAGGACAGGTAGAGCAGGTGGGAGGATGCTCCTCCATCACAGGTGTGGAGCTCACCTTTCAGCTTTACTTCCGCCTGTGTACGGCTGTCAGGGCACATTTCAGCTGACGGAGTGAGGCGTGTCCGACCTGTCTCCTCTCATTAGGCTGCTTTGATGGGTCTGATCACAGGCGGAAACAAAGGACAAAGATTCATTTAAAGACAGCCTTATATTTATACGTTTGTCTTACAGAAAGTGACCAAAAATTAATAGCAATGTGTCAAATTAATTCGACTTTTGCAGTCACCACTACATACCACAGTGACCAACAGAACATAAAGTTTGACAGGTTTGTGGTGAATTTTAAGTACGCAGCTATCGAACCATGAGCGTAAATCTTAAAAGTGCTTTATGGAATTTTTAACTGGTTATGAAACTTAATACTGATGCAGAATAAAAGCATGTTTTTTCCTGTAAAAATATCATTGTAAATGAATCATTTAAAAAATTTTGATCTCTGTGTAAGATCTGATGTTTGGTTCTCGTTACTAACAAGCTTGTGAGTCAATAGTATGACCCTGTTAGTATCACATAGTATCTCTGTGTCAGTAGCGGTCAAGAGTACTAGCTAAAAAAAAATCAGAAAGTTTGGGAACATAAAGTTTGACAGTAAGTGTCCAACTTCACTCAGGTACCAGTCCCCAATGTTTAAAGACAAAAGGAGGAACAAGACCAGGATGAACACTCGTTCAGCTTTTACTTGCTGGAGTTTCAAGAAAACTAAAAGCCACAACAAGCAGGACCTTTTTCTTCTTGTCCACCAAGCTAAAGCTAAAGGTTCTGTTAGCTAACTGGGAAGCTACACCAACACAGTTTCGTCAGATTAACGTCCACAACATAAAAATACATCAGCACCACTGGTTTCAAATGAGTTCATTTCTGTCGAAAGAGTCGTTACACAACATTACTGAGTCTGTCTAACTCAACCATGAAATGCAGGTGGTGCAACAAGCTGGCAGCTACTTGGGGCGGCATTTGCTTTGAGCATTATTAGTGTTGTTATTGGTGAACTACTTACTTAGTCGTGAGCTACATATTCGTTTTAATGTTGCTTGACTGTAAATATTCTCACATTCTTGCATGTACAGCTGTTTACACATGATCTTTGCTGCTATGAGCCTTTTTTCTTGTTGAGATTATTTTAATTATAATGATCTTAATAGTTTCAGGCACAATTCTGAGAGATCACACTGTTAATTGCTCAAATTTATTTGTAGCTGCTGCTACTGTTGCATAGGTTATTATAGCTAAGCATTTGTATATTCTCTAATTTATGTGTTCATTAGCTTGGCATAAAAAATTGGATCACCAACTTGACCTCCTTAGGAACAGGCTTGCATGTGAATTCTGAGAAAAAAGCACGAGAAGAGATTGCTAAAATTAAGTTGTTAAATTTTTGGGTCCGTTATTTTTTCCTATCTTAATTGACCTTTAATCCCACTCATTCTGTGGAGTACCTTACAGGACCGCTAACATGAGCTCCTCTCACACAGTGGCCTTGTGTACAATGAATTTTGATACTGACTCCATATTTTTCATACACCAGCAATTACTTGTGTGTTGACAGAAATGTGTTTGTACCTCTCTGAGCAGACCGCAAAGACCGTTTTGCAAGAGCAACTGTCAACACAGTGCTGCTGATATTTGAGAATGTCTTTTGTGATGTTTCCCTCTGTGTACAGGGTTCTTTATTTGTGCTTTAATGAAATGGATCAACCCCAGAGTATATTTTGTGATCTTTCTAGCTTAAAATGCACTAAATTCGGACCTAGGATTTGACTAAAACATGCTTCGTTCTTCTTTCTTAATCTGACTTTGCAGAAAGACAGATGTCTGCAATTCTCTGTCAGATAACAATCATTTCATGCCAACTTGTGGTTTGGTATTATCAAGGCAGGTCTGTGTTCATCACTCTGTCAGCATGTTTTAATTCAGGGACACAACAGAAGTATCACAGAGTCAAGTCACAAAAAAACCCACAACATGTCTGATCCCCACGGGGCAGATGCACAAGACTGGCATGTTGTACTGTGGTCCAGGTTACACTGCAACACATATAATTTGAAATGTTCAGGAATCCTTTCCCTTTTCACTGCTACTACTACACTGCTACTAAGATTGTAATGCATACGTATTGTTCAAAAAAAATGGTTTGAAGTGGAGGTAAAAGTTGATCTTGGCAGCCATCGTGGTAAACTCCTTGATAAACAAAGGAAACTATGAAGATGTGTTTATTTTTCATAGCAGCTGCCAATGTGTTTAAAGTGCTACACAGACAGAAACGAATAGACTCCAGCTTCAATTAGACATGCTTTTTCTTAAAACTGCAGACATTTTAAAAACATCTCCACTTTGTAATTACTTGTAATTACAAAGAATGGACTGTGTCTGGGATAAATTAAAAGGGGATTGGCTGGTGTCACAATAGTTGAGGGTGGATGAGCGGGAGCTGCCCTTTAATAAGGTGTTAATTATTTGTGGCTTTTTTTTGGCTGCCTTTCACTTTACTTACAGTGTGAGAAATTTAGTCAATCAGTAAACCAGTCTTCATCTGTTACGCATTTGCCTCTGCTATAAATTTTGGTTTATAAAAGAAAGTTATCTGATGACTTTTCAGTTTGATCTCAGGGTATTTTGTAATATCCAGTGTTTCATAAGAACTGAGAGAAGTACTGACAGGTTTTTCTCTCAGTTCTCAAGAACTTCTTACAGAGTCCTTTGGCTCATTATCACAAAATACCCCTGAAGTCAAATGGAAGTCATCAGATAATTGTCTTTTATATACCAAAATTTTAGTAGAGGCAAATACGTAAAATTGAGGTTTAATCTAGAGTTAAACTGACAAAGTAGATTGAACTAAGGTTAAAATGATAAGGACGATTAGCATTAAAGCAACACATGACTTTAGACTAATTCAGGGGCTGAAACTAGAGTTTAAGTAATACATTAGCTTAAAGCTGCTATGATCAATAATTTCATATTAATAAAGGATTAATTAACTCTTTGTTGTCTAACAGGGGTCACCCGTAGTTATAAACTCAGAGAGCATAATGACACAACTCTGCAAGTCCCCTCAGCTCTACAGAGCATTTTAAAGATTTTTGATCCATTGATCATTTTACAGCCAGTTTTTACTGTTTTTAGTCACAGTCACAGCTGTTGTCAGTGTCATTTCCAGACAAGAAAATCTGACAATAAAATATGATAAACTTCCTTAAATCCTTCCTGCTCATATAGACCAACTGTTTCCTGACACAGTCAAAATATCAGCTTTAAAACATACAGCTGTAATTTTGAATTCACAGCTTGTTGTAAAGCCATAAAATCAATTAATGCAGATTTAAACTTGATTAAGATGGACAGGGGTTTACACCAGCGATTACTAACTACTCATTGGGATTACACTGACAAAGGACATTAAAGCATGCACACAGGTGGTTAAACTAGGATGAGACCAACACAACAGCTTTAACTTGGGATTTGAGTTGGGGAATAGAAGCCTTTGCTGGTAGCCTGTGATTGGTTAATAAAAATAAAGTAAACTCAAATTCATCATCACATTTTGAGCTAGTTGTCTTGGAAATTAATTTTCAGTAAATAAGTATGAACAGAATCACATTAGGTTCTGCAGGAGTTAGTAAGACACAGGAGCTGAAATTGGAGTTAGACTAGAATACTGTTTTTCAGTATCAGTAATTTCAGTATCAGACCAATTTATCCTTGACTTTCTGTAACATTAAGGTCATTTTCCTTTTTTTGCTTTTTAGTTTCTAATGCACTTGGAGGTTTGCTCATTTTATCAAATTCTCCCATCAGCTGGCTATATTTAAAGAACTGTGTTAACAATCTCTGTCAACCATTGCTTATGTTCATTTTAGGTGAGTTGACCACCACCTGGGGAATGGATGTAGGCAAAAATGAAAGTAAAATCCGTACTTTCAGTTCCCTTTAACCTCTGTGTCCTTACAGTAAAGTTTTCTGATTGCAATTAAGTGTAATATCGGGCCTAAACAACCAACAAAGGTCATAAACTCAGGTTATCAGGTTTAACTTTGTGTTATTCTGCACCACTGCAGTTATCCCATAATGCCTTATGCTGACATCGTGATTTGGGTTCATCATGTTATCACACGTCGGACGGTTAGATCAGACAAGAAGTTCCTCTTCTCGGATTACTTTGTCACTTTTCCGGGGACACACACACACACACACCCCATCGACCAGCCCCTCTTCTGACCCCACCAATTGCCAGTAACAACAAAAGTACGCTGCCCTGACTTGCTTGGCTGTTTGAAATACTTGCCCCTCCTTGTCCTCCATAACAAAGAATGACAGTAAGTGTGGCACTCCTGTAATGTAATTGTTTAGTTAGAAGCAAGTATTGTATAACCTTAAGGCGCTTTGCAAAATGCCAAACAGATAATGACGAGGATAATTGTTTTTCAGGCTCTGTCACTGAGTTCTACAACCATACGGACGTTCATGTAATTTTTGACTTCTTTTGAGTTGATAACGTGCTAACAACTATAAAATCAATAATTTACACAAAATGTGAAACTCTTTTTAAAATCAGCTAAATTTACCTTTTACTGCCTTTGGGAAATATCCCAACTTTTAAATCACTGTTCATGTAGGCTTTGTTTGTCTGTTGCTTTATGTTGCTGTGGTCCCTCATCTTTGTATAAGAGCCAGACTGGGTGGTGCAAAGCATCAGTGGTGGACGTTAATATCTATATATGTACATATATATACATATTGTCATCTCATGAATTCTGTTCTCAGTGGGGCATCTTTTCAGTTCCCTTAACTGAATAGCTGCAACACACCTTCAGAGTTATTTCTTTCATCTGTCACATTTGTCCTGTAGACTATAAACTATGAAACGTATGGAATGATGTGTGTCTGGTAAGTCTGTTAAGCCGACCGCATAATTGTTTATCCCCACTGGTATGATCAGCATTACAGTCTAAGGTGTGGAGGGTTCGGTAGACAGAATTACAAAGATAAGGGAAAGTTTTTGCTGAAACACATCCTGGTTGTGATACCATCTGAACTGGCATGTAAAAACAGAAAAGGGCCTTCCTCAAGGTATGTGATGGCATTAAGACTAACACATGCACTTTCAGTCATCCATTGTATCTATCTAACAAAATGAGTGTTTTTAGAGAGACCTAAGAGAAACCTAAGCTGTTCAACTAATCTGCTCTTACTCATAACAGTCACTTAAGATTAGACTTTTGCTTTTACTTTTTATTTTCTAAGTCAAAGTAATTTTTAAAATTAATGTGACGTAATCTAACGGCATCTAGCAATATTTTGAGTAGGGTTTAGCTAATTTTGTTGAAAATAGACACAAAGGTACTCACTAATTGTGCTGAGTGGATTTATTTTAGCTTTTTTTGCTGAAAACAAAATGAGGCTGATGAGAGTGGTGGGATTGAAATAAAGTGGTAAAGTTGAGGGCTGGAAAACCAAAAACAAAGTGCTGAAAGATGCTAAAAGTATGTGAAGCTTAGGTAAACTCTTGGCTGAACATTGTCTGTTTAAGGCTATGAGCATGACCCATTGGTGACATGAAACTATGTGTTAGTGCAGATTTATATAACAATGATAATAATTATTTTTTTCAGTAGAGGCATAATGAGTATTTGACAGGTATTTATAAGTCTCTAAGTGTCTCAGGTTGAGCAGTGTGATACTACATTATACTCTGAAGCTCTAATAGCGGTTTCTCTTTCTTATTATTGCTTTTATGCTGTATAAGTAAGTATAAGCACGAGGCGTTCTTCAGCTGAACACAGCCCCTACAGCATAGTCTGCTAAAGATTATGTGAACATAATCCCTTTTGTGGTTTTGGATTTAAAGCACAATACTTTCCAATCCGAAACTCAAGTGACTTACGTAATGATATCATGTAGAGACAAAAACCTCCTGGCATGGAGTTTGGTTTATGGATGTAGAGAAGAGATCAAAGCTGTTGTATGTTTTTATAACAGGTGTGTCCTTTTTTTTGGTCTGTTAAACACCTTTAGTGAAAGGCCCCTTGTAGAGAAAATGAGGCATGATATGAGAAACGATCAAAGAGCTCCAAAGCACCCACCCTGGAGGGGAGCAGAGGCAGAAGAATGTAAAGTCACAGAGGTCACTTAAGTATTAAACTCGTAATCTGAGTCTGACTTTGTTTTCAGTCTCTTGTAGGCAGTGTCCACCTCCGTGCCTGAAATTTGACTAACAAGTCACTACCCGTTTTTCCCAGTAGCCCTCAGTTATGTGATTCCCTTGGCCAAACACTGCTGCAAATGTCACGCGATGGAGGCTTCTTGGATTTCTGTGGGAGCAACTAAAAACAGGCTCGGTGGCATTCCCAGTCTGTAGTCACAGCACAAATCATCTGTCCCAGACGTTGAGAAGAGAGCTTCCTGCAACGCCCTGACAGGTGTTGTTCTCCCAAGGATTTTAACGACATTATTAATCGCCGTCATCATCAACGGCGCACTCTTGCCAATAGGAGGCCGTCTCGCCGAGAGAGTGTGGGAGTATGGGACAGTAAGTGTCTCAGCAGTCCCGTCTGGCACCGTTTGGTTAGTCGGCATGCTTTATGTGTTTAATTATTAAAATGTACTTTAATGCTTGTCCATCATAGCACACATGTTCCATTTTCTCCCTCTCTCTCTCTTTATCTGCCACTCACTTTCTCTATCAATACAGCTCTCTAACCCTCTTGGTTTTCTGACCATACTGATGGATGAAAATGGATGAAATCCTGACAAACTGTCAGCAAAACCACATGAGAAGGTCTGCCGGCTGCGCCTCCTCTGTCAGTTCTCTTCAGATAGAATAAAAGTCTAGACAAAAAAAATATTTGTACAGCGGTTGTGGCGGATAGAGGAGCAGGCTCAGTTGTCTTTATTAACGATCCCCACATCCTGCATCTTAGTACAACAGACCTGTTTACCCAACGAGAAGTCATCTAATAAGCAAATTCTCACATACAGCATTTGCAGCGTTGCAAAAGTGGCTCCTTGAAGACAAATTAGGCTATAAGACACAAGTGACATTCTCCTAACTGTGTAAAACTAAAATAGATGGAGATTTAATTGCACTATTCGCAGTTAAAGGATCAATCACTGTTTTCTTCTTAAACTTTATTTAGCTTGTTTTCTGTAATATGAGCATAAAACAGAGATTTTGTAACTTTTAAAAGGAGATAAAAAGGAGTTAGCAATATGACACACAATTACTAGATTTTACACTTTTTGTGCTGCCTCAGTTTTACTTGGTCTAGTAAGCCATGTAGCAAATGATGGCGAATATTTGCTAACGTCAGGTGAATATTGCTGTGAAACTATACTCTAACAATACTGTGTTAATTTACCAAATTTATGACGTTAGTTCTTAACTGTTATGTTCAATGGATCAAACCAGCATTTAAAAATACACACAAACCACAAAATCCAACTGTAGTGAACCATAAATTTTCATTGATGACCTTTTATTTTTTTAATTAATTCCTCTGCTGGATTATAAACTATTTGACAAAAGCAGGATGGTTTGTAGGCAGTTGTATACAGGTGTAAATCGCAGTAATATGTCTTTTTAATAAACTGTTTCAGCTATATTGTGATTATGTTTTATGTCTGACCGGACCATCACGCTGCATTTTAGCCATTTGCCTGTTATTTCCTCTCTCAGCCACAGTGGCCACTGTTCAGCAAGTTACATAGTCTCACAAGAATCAGAAAGCATCATATCTTAGACGTAGCTGTGGAGTATTGCTCTCTGCCTCTAATGACCTGTCAGTTATCACGGGGCCACGTCAGGTTACGCTTTTTATTTGGATTTTTTCTTTTTATTACCTTTGGATCACAGCTTGTGTCTTTAAACATTCATTGGAATCTTAGTACTGCACCACACCCCTAGCTTAACCAAATATATTATGATAACACCTTAAACACCTTCAGTACAGTATCTTTGTCTGTGGCGGTGTCCTACAGTCTGTCTGTAGAGGAATGCTATGAAAATATATAAAGGTTCCTGAAGCACTGAAGCCATAATATGTCTCTGCTGAAACACAGGGCTGTTGTGGCGTATCTGTAAATATTGTATCTAAGATAATATTGAAAACGCATCACTGGCCCATTATTATATTTAGAAGATGAAACCTTTGGCCCAGACAGACACAAAGCCTTATTCTCTTCAACCAGCCAAGACTGTTACTGAGCAAAATGTTACTCTGTACAGAGTGTGTATTACTTTCCTTCAGAGCTGTGTATGTGGACACAGATTTCACATTAATTATAGTACATGCACAGGTAACCTCTTATTAAAGCACCACTCAAATACACACTCACACACAGGTCCTGTCACTGCATCTCCCTGAACATTCCCTCCACAGCTCTCATTGCTGGCTGTTTGAAAGCGGCTCAGTAATCCTGGATCAAAGAGTACAAAGGGCCCCGGAGTGCTGGTGATGTAAGCACAGTGTCCAGCGCTTACTCCACCGCTCTCCCCTGTCTCACATGCTGCCTCTGGGTGTGAGGTGGGACTGTCGAGGCTGACCCTGAGGATTACAGACGGACACACACGCGGGGATACTGGCAGGCTAATGGCAGCCTGTCTTGCTCTGTCTCAGGCGTCTGCTGCTGATGACCTGGGACACAGTGGGAAGGAGAAAGTGTTGACCGGCTCACTGTAGAGGAATGTGGCTAAGCTGTGGGGAGTGGTGGATCGGCTCAGTGTGACCAGGCCAACAGACTGAGGGACTTTCGCTGTCTCGTTGCTACACATACTGTGCCTTATTCATTTAAGGCCACATTGCCTCAGGTGAGTATCACTGAGCAAACATTTACCTAGTCAACGCCTCTGGCAGTGTGCAATCTCAAATGGGTGGCAGACTGTTTGCTGTGAAAGTTGTAACTTTATATCACTGTGGATGCATTCTGCAAGAAACATAGCAAGCCTGTCGGTTGTGTGTGATCTGACTGTTGTGGCCATCACAGGCAGTGCTGGCTTCTCATTTGACTGTATGGAAATATCAGCAGCTTGTCGTGTGGCGATAAACATTTGGGTGTGTGATCTCTCAGGTCGTCATGGATGTGTTGCAGGACTCCAGTCACACCATGTGGGGTCTGAACGCCCGCTTGAGAGGGTTCCTGGAGCAGGTGAACAGGCTGCAGGAGACAAACCGGAGGCTGGAGGCTCAGATAGCCGACTGGGGCGTCAGGAGCACCTCACGCTCTCGGGACTGGTCTCAGCAGGAGCAGACAGTCAAGGAGCTCCGTGCCCAGGTCAGACATGTCGGAAACTGTACAGCTGTTTGCCACACAAACATATGATAGAGTTGCAGATGTGCACAGTATTATTTCCATTCAGGCTTTATGATTATGCTCAGCTCAAGGCCATATTGGCTCACAGACAACAGGAGCAGGTGTGTGTATAATCAAACAGGCAATGACGACAGTTAGAACTGTGGCACAGCCATTTACTGGTGCTGAAGGCTGACTGACTGCATGCAACACCACGTGAGCAACCTCATATAAAAGTTCACTTAAAGACCTGGTAAAGAGGATGAAGTGCTGGCTGTGTTACACAATAGTTTTATTGATCAAAACCAACAACGTTTTCACATTGAGGATGGTTGTTGTTTGAACTTGACAGTTTATGGTAGTTAAACATGGGTGTGAGGCTATGAAAGTTGTAAATTGCTGTTGATGAATGATCATTTTTAATGCTTTTACCCTAGCTCGTTAGGAGAACTAAGCTCATTTTAATATATGAAAACCTTTTCAATACTAAGCTTAAAAACATATTTTTATTCTGCAGAAGATGACATTCTGGAGAAACACTGTTTTGAACCAACAGCAGAAAAATGCTTATTTTAGTTTAGTAAAAAAAATTAAAAATTAAAAATTTCACAAAACTAACTTAGCAGAAGATATGTGTGTCATTCCGCCTGGATCGGAGCCAGAAAGACACAGTAAGAACAGTGGCTCTCACGCACTGAAGGAATATGAAAGTCTTGCTCACTTTAAAGGCCCTTACACTTAGTAAACCATTAAAGCCAACCGGTATGCTGATCTCACATGACTCGACTTGATGGTTTTCAACTGCTCCCTCCTTTTTACATCACTTTCTGGACGAGTAGGTTATCACTGAAAGACATTTTAATTACTCTTGCATACCACGTCATCCAGCTCGTCTCCAAAGTTTGTTCTGAAGACTATGGCACACTCTCATATTAACACACTGGATACATTTGTTATTCAGCTTCTTAAGAGCTGCTTTAAATGGTCTTGGAGATGACATTTTAAATTGTTTTTTTATTTACAGTACAGACTTAAAGAATGGCTAATCAGCTACAAACACAACAAGTAGGAGGTCTTGTCAAAATACTGATTCACTCACAGGGACTTAAAATGGATCAGTGTAATGAAACATCCATTATGGTGTTTATGGTGTCATTGTTATGAAATATTCCATAATCTGCTGTTACTGAATACGTGTTATGTTTGGATTTCCTCCAACACAGGTGTGTCTTGCTCTGAGAGTGTTGTACTCACACAATAAAGAAATTAAGGGTGTGTTAACATTTTTTGTGTGCTTGGATTCCTTCAGTGGAGCTCGAGAAAAGTAAAATCCAGACATCTTTTTAGCCAAAACAGTAAACAAATGAAACTGGAAAGAATATTTTGATTAGTTTTACACAAGCCATTAACTAGAATTGCTAAACAAATAGATATGTTGTTTTTTTGTCTGCGGTTAAGTACAATATTAACTTTTGCATGTACATGTATGTTTACATTTTGTAGATGGTTCAGCACTGATTGACTCTCACAGTGTAAAGGCTGATATAGTTACTCGTTGTGATTATAATTTCAGTTTCCCTGTGTAATTCCCATACAAGTCATTTTGACTGTAACCACAACCAACCACAACAGTTATTACTCAAGTACATGTTTTCAGTGTGATTATTTCACTGTTTTAGAAAAGATGAACAAGTTTATATTCAGCAGTCTGTACAGGGGCAGTGATGGGTTAGTCAGGCATGAGTCTAACATCATAATTTACTCATCTGATAATTCAGTTTATATTACTGGGATTCCCATTCCTCAAAAATGCTGTAATAATGATTTCAGCTCATGACACAGCATGAATGATTTGAGTTGTGATTAGTGCAAAACCTTTGGCTCGCTCTAGCTTTTTTATGAGTGGATGAATTTAGCAAGATATCCTCCTGATCTCCCCTACGCCTGTTAACAAAGACTGTTTTTGGCACTCAGATGTGCTGAGGCTGAATGAAGGAGACTAGAGTAATTCATAATAAAAACAAAGACTGAACAAGGTTGTCCTGGTGTAATGGGGAAAGATTTACTTCATTGCCAAAGTATTATAATTATAGCACAGGTGTAAATAATGAAATGAATGATGACTGAATCTCCATTAGCTGCTCTAGTTTCAGGGTCCTGACAGGGACTCACTGCCATGGCTTACTGTGACACCTGAATAGAGCCTTTTACACACCATGACAAGTCAGTGACTCCTGTGAAAAAGGCCTATGTTGAGTTCTAACAACAAACATGCCAGTGGTAGTGAAAAAGAATATGATATAATAATACAGGACATAATAAAGTAAGTATAGTATCCGCATTTATTTACAGGCCTTACAGTACAGAATGTCACTTCCTGCTCATAAATACATTTTCATGGAAAATCATCACTCTGACAGCTATAGAACTACAAATTTGATTTTTGCACATTCCTCAATCTAATCTTGTGTCATTGTATTCTCTTTGTTTTTGTCAGGTTGGTAAACTACTGATGGAGAATGCCCAGCTGGCATTACAGTCTGACAGCATGAAGTCCAGAGCTGCTGCCATCCAGGCAAGGTCAGCTTGTTTGGCTGTAGTTTTCCTGAAAAGTCTAGCACTCCCCTCCCACGATCAATACCGTCTGTGGCTTATTGATTTGGAAATTTGGCAAAAAATTTAATTCTATAAACATATTACACTCTGTCATGTAATTTATGTGTAAAGTAATCATGTACAGTGGGGGAAAATACTGCTTTTTGGTGTTTTAATTGGTAACATAGGAGCTAGGAGATTGTCAGAGGATTATTATCACTGGCCCATGAAAGAATCACAATATACTAAACATAGGTTAACATAATAACCCACCACTCTCTGAAAGACGTCCTGTTTTCATCCTGCTGCAATGCTTTTTCAGTCCTCTGTTATCTAACTCAGGCCAGTTCCCACTCCTGTGAGCCAACCTGCATACAAATCCACGCCGGGCTTTGTGCAGCGTCGGCACTTTCACTTATGTATTGATGCCAGTGACACCGAGCACCCCCACCTCCCTCAACACACACACACACACACATTACACACCCAGCACCCCTCAACTCTCAGCCATTAACCCCTGAAGGACAGTGACGACACGCTGCAGCTTAAAATAAATATGCCTGTTCTATTTATAGCTCCACCTGATGTGTCTGCTGACTGGGTGAGTGTGTCTGTGAGACTCAGGGCTTTGTTTATGACACAGTTAAATGATGCCTTTGCTGTCCTCTTTGCTTGTAGTTATGATGTTTACTACAGTGAACACCCTACTTCACTGTCTTGCACCAATATGGTATTTCTCAGTTAAAACCACTTCTTCAATCCCTTATTGTGTACTTACTAGCTATTGTTAGACAGCTTATTTAAATTACATAAAACTGGGTACTTGACACGACTGAGGAATGTATCAGAACTTCAGAGAAATAAAAACTTTCCACTTGACTGTGATCTGTTGCACGCTATTTGAATAAATGTATTTTCTGTGGCCGTTTCGCATTTCCTTGTTGAGTTTCTGTGAACTTTTTTATGCCACGGTTAAATGATTAACTACAAACACTGAATGGGGCCCATTAAATAACCTTGGCTGTTGGCATCACATCATAGGTGTGAGACAGAAGAGAGGAACAACATGCATCTGGAGCAACAGGTGGCTTTGCTCAGGGAGGCAAGGAGGAAGGCAGATCAGAGCAGCGTGATGCTGCAGGCAGAGCTTCGGCGCTCCATGACAGAGCTGCAGGAGATGCACCAGGAATTTGAGGTCACTAAGTGTATTACAAAAGCCTGTTATGACATCTTTTATTTCCTCTACCTGCTTCACTGTGCCTTTCTCTTTCTATCTGCCTGTCTATCTTTTCTTGAGCTTTTCTATCTGTATGCACAGTCTCACTCTGCAACCTTTGTTATTTTAATGTACCCTTTATTCATCCAGGCAATAAAAACTAAATTTAACTTAACAGCCAGTCAGTGGAGTACATGTCTTCTTTGCTTGGTGGAGGATCGTTGTGCCTCCTTGTTCTTGGGACCAGTGTTATGGAAGGCAAAATGGTCTCAAGTGAGGTAGCCAGAAAGATACCTGACCATGAGGCATGGTCTCTCTTTTAGTGTGCTGAGCTACCGGTGGATTGGCCACAACAGGTTCAGTTTAGTGACACTGTTGTTCCATCGGAGGAGACTGCATAAGCCAAATATGTAGTAGAGGTTTGTTGGGAACATCAGCCCTAAACCTAAGTTCTGATAATGTCAGGCAGCTATCATGTCCAGGAAGTTGTTTGTCTTTTGTGAAACAGTGTACAAATGATTGGCCATGCTAGCGTTTTGACTTTATAGATAATAACGTCACTCTGTCCACCTGACTGCCATGACAAGTTGTACATTGTCAATCACCTCCTGTCCCCTCCAAGGATGAACTGTATTCATTTTTGTGACCCTCTGATTTTTAGCAGCATTATTAGGTCAAAATTTCTAATGTCCCATCACCCTTAGCTTAGCTTTTTGTGTTGTGCTAATTAGCAACTGTTAGTATACTAACATGCGAAACTAAGACGATAGGTTAGAACATCACATTTTACCTGCTAAAAATCAGCATGTTCATATTGTTATTTTGACCACATTGTCATGCTCACATTAGCATGTAGCTCAGCAGTACTGTTTGCATGGCTGGGTGCTATGCCATTGTTCCAACATCCCATCAGTCCGACAGCTCAACAGGCCAAAACGTAGCGCGTTGGTCCAACAGCCCATCTGTCCTAATTCACTGCTCCGATGACCAGTTTTTAAAAATGACAGTCTGTAATGGCTGAATTGCCAAAGGCTATACTGTACAAGGTCTGTGAGGACCTATTTGTACCATTTGCCTTGAGAGATTGGGAGAAAGGTCATTCTCCTCTTCCGTGACATGACCTTGACCTAGAATAGTGTTTTTTCAATGAAACGGTAGATAAAACAATAAAGATAGAATTTGCCATACTTAAACATGTAATCAGTCCTTATTATGACAAGTAAATTATAAAGAGTCTATTGTACTTCGACTCCTTACATCATAGTCCTGTCATGTTTTTGTGCGTCTGTGTGTGTGCATTCGATCTGTAAGAGTTAAGCTTCACAGCATCAAACAATTCACCGTCCCTTTACTCTGACCTCATCCACGACTCCTTCCTGCCTCCTTCTCTTCATCTTCTCATTCCTGCTGACTAATCCCACCCCCACCCCCCATCACTCCTGGTTTCTTTTCCTGCATACAGATACACACGTCTTCACACAAACATGTATATGCATATACATACAAATATAATGTACACATGTTGGAGTAAATAACTGATTCTTCTTTGCCCCTTGCCTCTGCATTGCGTGGACTTTTCTAACAGCACCCTTTCCCACACACACACACACACACACACACACACACTCCTACACACACACACACACCACTCTTGCCTTCTTTTCCTCTTTTGCATTAATTTACGTATTCATTCATAAAACAGTTGAATCTCTGTCTTAGTCTTGTTTTTCCTCTTGTGTGTCTCACTCTTTACATCATTCACTCTCTCCTCACCCTTTCTCTCTGTCTCTCTGTCTCTCTCTGCCTCTCTCCCCCTCCCTCTCCTCCTTGCTCCCTCTGGTTGGCTGTTTGCAGGCAGCCCGGGCTCTAGAGCTGCAGCGTGCCGGCTCCTGCGATGCTCTGTTAGTGACAGCAGCACAAGCAGCAGCAGGAGGGGAGGAGGAGGATGGCACAGGGATGGAGCTCACCCAGCTCCTCGACCGAATCAGAGCGCAGTGCGATCAGAGCAGAATTCCTGGCCCGGGCGAGAGACACCTCAGCCCGGGCGCCTTGTCAAATCCACTCCCCGGCTTGGTCGGGCCCAGCCGCTCTGGAGCAGCAGCAGCAGCATCCAGAACACACGGAGGAGTTCTCAGTGAGGTACGCATCCACTCCTGCATCTTCACTAATCTTTTTTTTTTTTGTTTTTTCCTCCATGCCTCTCTCATGTTGTCCTGGCCCACTGCCAGCCAGACACACCCTCAAGACCAACTCCAGGCTGTCCCATCGGCAAGGCAGACTGATGTAAATGTTCAGCTGGAGTTAAATGGTTAGCAGAGTGTTAGTGTACTGTAGTCAGAAGCCCTAGGCGTAGGACTCACCATCCTTCTCCTTCCTTTTTTATGTGTGTCTGTACCTGCCTTCTTGCAGGTTTATGTTTGTATTTGTGTCATTGTCTCTTCATTCACTTCATTTCTATACTGTTACACACAACTGTGGGAGTGTGTTGCAACATATGATCCCTGATCCTTATCAAATATTTATGAGCCGAATTACAATCTGAGCATTCTCATCTATCTTGCAGCTATTTTGTCCTTTGTGCAGTAGTAGCAGCATTTTTCATTTGGAAGTAGGAGCTTTTCTACTGTTATTTTAGCCTAACTGTCCTCTTTTTTCAGTCTGACTGCCTTTTATTATTCTAGCGTTCCTGTGCCACAGCACAATGACTTTGGTCTGACAGCAACAATAAAGTGCCTTTGCCAAAGGCTGCAAGCTACCACAGTGCTAAAATGGAGCAGGTTTTATGAAGTGCCTTGTTTACATCAGACCTTCTTTGTCAGTCCCACTCAAGTAACGGTTATACAATACTGCAGTGAAAAGTGTGCGTGATGTCCAGTATTACGGGTGTATCATGGGTAGATTTTTTTAAAAAGTCTGATAACATCAGCTGGACATGATATTGTTAAATTATTCAGGGAAAACCTGTTTTTGCCGGGAAGAGTTGCATTGTTTACTTTGTGACTTGATAAAGTACAGTACATGACTTCGTGAATTACAGTGAAGAGTCAGACCCCTGAGACACCAAGAGATCCATCATCATTTTCAAGGATGCCTTTTTAAGTTTTAAGGTGCCCTGTGCAGTTTTTTGGAAACAAACAAAAGTTTGTCACACCCAGGACAAAGCACATTATATCTATCCCTGAGGTCTGGAACATGTTGAGTGTTTTCCTTCCCTATAAAATATTTACAAAGCAAGCAGTTTTTATTTTTTGTTTTTTCTTTTTTTTTTTACGGATTTTAAATCCTTGTTTGCTAGCTTTTGGACCTTTTTCCTTGTCTGTGGTGCACTGTTTTGTTTCTTAACATGTTACTACCATTGCCAGCTGTCGATCAGCAGAATAGTTTGAAACCAGTGTGAAATGTCTGTTGCGTCATGAGTCGAAGAAACCAAATGAAAACCAAAACAGGGTCCCCCTTTTAAAATCTCTCTAATGGTTTTTAACAGAAACGACACATCAGTAACAATACGTACAGAGATGTCACCTCAGATCAGTTGTGGAAAGTTCAATTACACTTTAAGTACTTTTTGATAATTCCACTGCACTTCCTGCTAATACTTCTGTGCTGTTACATACGTAAAACTCTGAATGCAGAATTTTGACATTACAGTACTGTTTCTTGTAGTGGATAAGTTTTAGTAAGTACCTATTCCACCACTACCTGATATAACAGATTGACAACTTTAATTAAGATAAGGAATCTTGTTGTCCACTCTTATCAGCGATGAACAGCTCATGTTCGATAATCTAATAAATGCTTATCGCATAATTTTTCTCAGTTGAAACAGACTTTATGCATTGTAACAGAAAATGAGAATCAGTTAACTAATGCATAAGATAAGAGATAGACAGAAAATAATTTAGGAGATAACTTGAGTCATATCATCACTTGAGTGCATGTGAACGGGGTGTTAAATGCTTGACAGCCATCAATTGTGTCAACACAGTTTGTACAGCTGCATTTACCGGGCCTGTGTGCCAGCTGTCTGTTTACTTAAACTGAAACACACACCACCAACAGCACCACCTGTGGCTGCTTCTCCTCTCACTGTCTGACTGAGTGCCAATGGGAAAGAACTGTTACCCACATTGTATGTGTCTGTGTGTTAGGTGGTTGTGCATGTCTTTCATCAGGCTTGTTTGGTTAATTTAGTACAGATATCAATTCTAAGAATCCACATACTTTCAGCTACTGCACATTAACACATTCAGTCCACATTTATTTGAGCTAGAAAAACAATTCCCCAATTTTATTACATGACGTTGAATATTTGTATTTGTTGTGTTCACTGGTTCTGTTTACTGGTGATGTTTAGCAGGACAGAAGAAGAAAAACAGTGTGATTGTGTTGGGTATGTGTAGCTGGCTGAGATGGTGGCAGTGCTGGTGTGGTCCTCGCTTAATGTCTGATCACCTCACCCAGGAGGAGGCAGCATGGGCGCAGGTGAGCCTCGGCGGCGCCGCTCTGAGGGAGGCCCGGGCCGAACTAGCTGAGGCCAGGAAGCAGTGGCACTCCCTGCAGGTGGAGATTGAGACCTTACATGCCATGGTGAGGAAACACACATCATGACATATCACCATGGCCAACTTCCCACCTGTCACTCTGATTACACACCTTCCCTTGCATCTATTTTACATTCCTGCCAACCACTGTCCAAAGCTTTCCATAGGATTTCCACTTCCAATTACCTCTTGATTTCAATTAAATCCTTGATTTACTATTTATTGCTGTATTAAATTAAATTAAGAAAGCAAATACTAATTTGCCTTTATTTTTTATTGCTAGAGGTAAATGATCATCATGTGGTAGGTCTGCAGTTGCGAGCAGATACAGGAAAATAGTCTGAAACAATGAATATGCAATTTATAGTTTCTTAAAAATCACTAAACCAATAGTATGGTCTGTTAAAGTGTAATGTAATAACTTCAATAATGTGAATTAGTGTCTCTATACTTGCTTTGAGCTAAATGCTAACTTAAGTAAACACTGATGTTTAGCAGGTACAATGTTGATGCTAACCTCTGGCAATGTAAACATGCTGAGCTTTAGCAGGTTGATTGATTTAGTGTGTTAACATGCTAACATTCCTAAAAAGTACTAAATAGTACAGCTGAGGCTCAAGTGGGATGGTCAAAGGTTCACCAAAGTTGGTAGGATTCCTTCTTTTGGGAACTATAAATGTAACTGCAATTCAGCCAATGGTACTAATAATATATGCGTAAAATATTTGAGTCTGCAGTAGTGGACCAACCAGCATACCACCATTACCATCCCTGAAGCCAGCTAGTGTGGCTAAAGCACACAGTGTGATAACCCACCCATAAAGAAATACAACGTTGAGTACATAATGTGATTATGTGATTTGGGTGGCAAGTGACATATGATAGCAAAAAGAATAGCATGAATACATGCAGAATAAATGTCAGAAGGACATGCGTTTGATCAGTATTTAAAGAACATTTCCCAGCTGCAAACATGAGTTTGTACACTGAAGCCATGGCTGTGTGGCAGAAAGTGGGTTCAGTTCCCAGCAGCAAGTGATGGATGGTCTTCATTTAAGAGCATGAAGATAAATGTGTAATCATTATTTCAATACCTCCTTGGCTCTTGCTTTTCAGGAGAAAGGTCTAGAGAGCTCCCTGAAGAACACCCAGCAGCTGTACTCCAACCAGCTGCAAGACCTCTCCCAGGTGATCGCTGGGCTGGAGAGGGAGTTGGAGCAGGTGAGGGCCGGGCTGGCAACCCAGCGCCAGCGCCACAGCCAGCTCCTCAACACCAAGATGAGGCTGGAGCGAGAGATCACCACTTACCGACGTCTGCTGGAGCGTGAGGAGGGCAGGTATGGAATGAAAGTATTCGAGGAAGCTTGAAGTAGTCAGCATTCATATTGTGGTTCAGTGCCAACCAGGAAAGGTTGGTTTTAGTGGTTTTCCCAAGCAACTTCATTTTTAAAAACTACTAAAAAGAAAAGTACAGAAAGAAATGTAATGAAAATAGAATTTTACATAAATGCATCATTTTACATAGCATTTAATGAAAATGATGCATCTAAAAGCAGACATTACGCACACACTGATCCAATGACATGAGTAAGTAACTTGTTCCTCAGCGCTCAGAGACAAAGTAAACAAAGTCATTTCATAATAGTTTCCTTTATATGGCTGTCAAACATTTAATGTGTTAGTATTTTGATTCAAGTCAAGGCCTACTATTCTGCCTTGGATTATGTAGACTCTGTCTTAATAGAGACTGAAAATCCACAATAATTGCAGGCTGAGGCATACTCAGCCTGTAAAGTACAGCCAAGCAATATAGTGACATGTACCAACAGTAACTGCAGATGTCATAGGTAAAAAAAAAAGCATAAATGATAAACTAAGTAAGCAATGACATATTTTCTTCCATGATTCATACTGTAGCTTATAAATCCAGCTCCTTCATTTATCAGATAAGATGACGTTATCCAGACAGTCGACTCGTCTTTGTCTGGTTTCTTAACTTAATCTCTGCCAGCATCATGTTGTTTTACAAGGGAATATTCCATTCTTTTGGCACTGCCTTTAATTATGGACCACAGACAGACACCTCACATCCAACTCATTTGCAATTTAACACATTTGCTGCATCCACCATGTGATCATCAGTTTATAGCTTAAGGAAGGTAATTTGGTTTTAGCACTTTGACTGATGTCATTGATGCAAAGGGAGATGGGATGTGGCATGAAGTTTGCATTGTTTGTTCATATATACGAAGGGTGGTGAAGGACTGGGTAGCAAGTAAAGGCTAAAAGGCTTGTGTGACAAAAAAAAAAGAGACAAGCCTCCTCATACAGTGAAAACAACTCTTTCTTACTCAAGAAAGTGGTTTCTTCTGAAGCATTGCAAAAATGCTATGTGGACCATCTGATGTGTCCTGATGTGGTGGATGTGGGTGGTCCAGGCTTCACAGCTGTACTATAAAGGAGGTGATACATACACCAATAGACATAATAGAAGATGGAGAGTCTGGTTCATGAATACACTCCAGTGTAGGCTTGTTTGGTGTTAAGCACAGCAAGATCAAGGTTGTAATGCTTTGAGATGGTATTGCTAAAATATCTGAATGACAGAACTGTTGTTGGAGGATTGCGGTCAAAAATGGAGACAGGACTGGTTATGGACCAAGGTTAGAGTGGTGTTGGCAGACAGTCCCATCTTGCTGCACACTCAGCAGGTATGGACTGATTGGTTTTTGGGGTAAAAAGTATTTTTATGAGACACATACACAAATACATATGTACAGTCCACATGGCTTTTGGTTGTTATTACTCTGTACGTTGCCCACCTGCCTGCAGGTACATGGGTCGCCATGGGCAGCCAATGGGTCTGCAGCCTTGGAGGTCTTCCATGGAGGAACCAAAGGAGAACGGGCTAGAGAACGGCTTCAGTGACCCCGCTGTCACTCCGGACGAGCCCAAGTCTGAGCACCTGCCCGAAATACCTCCACTCCTCCCAGCAGACAATGGACTAAAGAAAAGCATACTGCACAGACACCAAAGCCTTGTGATACTCACAGGTAGGATGCGCAAACAGACGTACTCGTACTACAGTACTACATGGTGTCATGATTTGCCATTAATGTCCTCTCACAGAGCCAGAGCAAGATAAAGACTTGCCAATCTCCACTGTGAAGACTCAGGAGATTCTTCAGGGCAATGTGGTGCAAGAGAGCGCAGAAGGTCACGGCACCATTGAGTAAGTATTGATCTTTTTGCCCCCCATTGACCTGTAGTCAGCACCTTTGATTCAGCTTGAAATGAAGGCACTTTCCAGTATCAAGCAGTAACAGCATCACTTTAGAGCGCGCTGTTCTACATTACCTCGGTGAATACTTTTTCGACTATAAAACACCGTAGTTCCTCGCATGCTTAACCTCCTGATGCCTTCACACCTTTAAGACTTTGACTCAGAGATGTTTTTATTGAGTCATTAGATTATAATGACACAATCATCCATGTCGTCTCCACCCCGGCGACGTCTGGTCCAGCAGACAAGATGTACAAACTCTCAGAGAAATTACCTTTACACGTCAAACAAGTTGCGAAGCATAAAACGTTTAGGGTGCTGCACAGGTTCCCATGAATAAATCATCTCAGGACTGCATGGGAATTTTTTTCTTTTTCCCTTTAATGGCTTGTGTTTGATGTGGAGCACCTGGTGTGCAGTCTTCAGGGCGTGGCAGCTCTTATTGTTGAATGAGACATGGGTGGAATTCTTTGTTCATGCTTCAGATATTACCAGCCACATGCACCCATCCAAAAAGCAACATACACACGCAATCATAATGTCCACAGCAAGCAGTGCCAGAATATTTACTTTTTACCCGTGATTAACCTATAATAAGATTGTTAATTGATTATATCAAGGGACTTTTTGGTGGCCAGCCCAGTGAAGTTATTTTACCAAAATGTTCCTTGAATCCGTTCTAAATAAGTTCTGTCACTGACATAATTCAAATCAATTAAACTGCTCTACTACTTTGTTAGGTAATGATCCAGTAACAGGGCATCTATTTTTTAGTATTGATGGATGCCAGTGGAGGGGTCCCCAAACCATTACAAGTTCTTCTCTTGTGAAACATTCATAATGTCCTCATGTTAACATCCCACCCTCAGTCAAAAGATGATAACTGAACGGAGGCTTATGAACAAGACAACCTTTTTATTACTCGCTAACCTTTCTTAACCCATTGCAAATGTCATCAGTGGGTTACATTGGACAGTGATGTACTCCTAATGGTTAATAGCTCCTGATGATCTGGCCAGCGCCTCACATTGTAGCACGCTGCCACTTGTGTGTCAGTGGGTGTGTGTGCGAGAGTGGGTGAATTACAGGCAAATTTTAAAGTTCTTTGGATAAAATATGTAAATGCAGTCCATTTAAATTCTCTTATACTCAATACAGCCAAGAGTGCTGCACAATATGTGTCTCATAATTGATATTCCCCTCCTTGAACCGCCACCTTACTGTGGTGGAGGGGTTTGTGTGCCCGAATGATCCTAGGAGCTATGTTGTCGAGGGGCATTACGCCCCTGGTAGGGTCTCCCATGGCAAACAGGTCCTAGGTGACGGGCCAGACTAAGAGCGGTTCACAAGCCCACCATGGATAAAGGAAGAACAAGGACCATTACGTCGCCCTGGATTGATGCGTTACCTGGGCCCCACCCTGGAGCCAGGCCTGGGGTTGGGGCTCGCAGGCGAGCGCCTGGTGGCCGGGTCTTTGCCCACGGGACCCGGCCGGGCTCAGCCCGAAATGGCGACGTGGGCCCGCCTTCCAGTAGGCTCACCACCCGCAGGAAGGTCCATGAGGGGCCGGTGCAATGTGGTTTGGGTAGCAGTCGTGGCAGGGGGCCTCGGACGACCCAATCCCTGGACCAAAACTCTGGCAATAGGGACATGGAATGTCACCTCGCTGGGGGGGAAGGAGCCTGAGCTCAAAGTGCGGGAGGTTGAGAGGTACCGGCTAGAGATAGTCGGGCTCACCTCCACGCATAGCTTGGGCTCTGGAACCCAGCTCCTTGAGAGGGGCTGGACCCTCCACTACTCTGGAGTTGCCCAGGGTGAGCGGCGGCGGGCTGGTGTGGGCTTGATTATAGCTCCCCAGCTCAGCCGCCATGTGTTGGAGTTCACCCCGGTGAACGAGAGGGTCGCTTCCCTGCGCCTTCGGGTCGGGGTATAGGGCTCTTGCTGTTGTTTGTGCATACATATGGGCCGAAACAGCAGTACAGAGTACCCGGCCTTCTTGGAGTCCCTGGGAGGGGTACTTGATAGTGCTCCGACTGGGGACTCCATTGTTCTACTGGGGGACTTCAACGCTCACGTGGGCAGTGGCGACAGTGATACCTGGAGGGGCGTGATCGGGAGGAACGGCCTCCCCGATCTGAACCCGAGCGGTGTTCTGTTATTGGACTTGTGTGCTAGTCACATGGTTTGTCCATAACGAACACCATGTTTGAGCATAAGGGTGTCCATCAGTGCACGTGGCACCAGGACACCCTAGGTCGGAGGTCGATGATCGACTTTGTTGTCGTTTCATCTGATCTCCGGCCGTATGTCTTGGACACTCGGGTAAAGAGAGGGGCTGAGCTGTCAACCGATCACCACCTGGTGGTGAGTTGGATCCGCTGGCAGAGGAGGAAGTTGGTTGGACAGACCTGGCAGACCCAAACGTATTGTGAGGGTCTGTTGGGAACGGAACGTCTGGCCGAGCCCTCTGTCAGGGAGGTCTTCAACTCCCACCTCCGGAAGAGCTTCTCACAGATTCCGAGGGAGGCTGGGGACATTGAGTCCGAGTGGACCATGTTCTCTGCCTCCATTGTCGACGCGGCAGTTCGAAGTTGTGGACGCAAGGTCTCTGGTGCCTGTTGTGGCGGCAACCCCCGAACCCGGTGGTGGACACCGGAAGTAAGGGATGCTGTCAGGCAGGTTGAAGAAGGAGTCCTATCGGGCCATGTTGGCCTGTGGGACTCCTGACGCTAAAGTTGACGGGTACCAGCAGGCCAAGCAAGCCGCAGCCCGGACGGTCCTGGAGGCAAAAACTCGGGTCTGGGAGGAGTTCGGTGAGGCCATGGAGGAGGACTATCGGTCGGCCTCGAAGAGATTCTGGCAAACCGTCCGGCGCCTCAGAAGGGGGAAGTAGTACTCTGCCAACACTGTTTACAGTGCGGGTGGGGAGCTGTTGACCTCGACTGGGGACATTGTCGGACGGTGGAAGAAATACTTTGAGGATCTCCTCAATCCCACCGACTTGCCTTCCAGTGAGGAAGCGGAGGCTGGCTGGGGACTCTGAGGTGGACTCTACGTCCATCACCCAAGCCGAAGTCACTGAGGTAGTTCGCAAGCTCCTCGGTGGCAAGGCGCCGGGGGTGGATGAGATCCGCCCTGAGTACCTCAAGTCTCTGGATGTTGTGGGGCTGTCTTGGCTGACACGCCTCTGCAACATTGCATGGAGGTTGGGGACAGTGCCTCTGGAGTGGCAAACCGGGGTGGTGGTCCCCTCTTTTTAAAAAGGGGGACCGGAGAGTGTGTTCCAACTACACAGGGGGATCACACTTCTCAGCCTCCCCGGGAAGGTCTACGCCAGGGTACTGGAGAGGAGAATTCGGCCGATAGTCGACCCTCGGATTCAGGAGGAACAATGCGGTTTTCGTCCCGGTCGTGGAACACTGGACCAGCTCTATACTCTCCGCAGGGTGCTTGAGGGTTTATGGGAGTTTGCCCAACCAGTCCACATGTGCTTTGTGGATCTGGAGAAGGCATTCGACCGTGTCCCTCGTGGTATTCTGTGGGGAGTGCTCCGTGAGTATGGGGTCCGGGGGCCTTTGCTAAGGGCTGTTCGGTCTCTGTACGACCGGAGCAGGAGCTTGGTTCGCATTGCCGGCAGTAAGTCAGACCTGTTCCCAGTACATGTTGGACTCCGGCAGGGCTGCCCTTTGTCACCGGTCCTGTTCATAATCTTTATGGACAGGATTTCTAGGCGTAGCCAGGGGCCGGAGGGAGTCCGGTTTGGGAACCACAGGATTTCATCTCTGCTTTTTGCGGATGATGTTGTCCTGTTGGCTTCATCAAGCCAGGACCTTCAGCGTGTGCTGGAGCAGTTTGCAGCCGAGTGTGAAGCGGCTGGGATGAGAATCAGCACCTCCAAATCCGAGGCCATGGTTCTCGACCGGAAAAGGGTGGCGTGCCCTCTCCGGGTGGGTGGAGAGGTCCTGCCTCAAGTGGAGGAGTTCAAGTATCTCGGGGTCTTGTTCACGAGTGAGGGAAAGATGGAGCGTGAGATTGACAGGCGGATTGATTGGTGCAGCGTCCCGCATTTGTTATGCGGTCGGTGTACCGGACCGTCTCGTGGTGAAGAAGGAGCTGAGTCGAAAGGCGAAGCTCTCGATTTACCTGGTCAAGTCTACGCTCCCACCTCACCTATGGTCATGAACTTTGGGTAATGACCGAAAGGACAAGATCGCGGATACAAGCGGCCGAAATGAGTTTCCTCCGCAGGGTGGCTGGGCGCTCCCTTAGAGATAGGGTGAGAAGCTCAGTCACTCGGGAGGAGCTTCGGAGTAGAGCCGCTGCTCCTTCACATCGAGAGGAGTCAGCTGAGGTGGCTTGGGCATCTGTTTCGGATGCCCCCTGGACGCCTCCCCTAGGGAGGTGTTCCAGGCATGTCCCACCGGGAGGAGGCCTCGGGGAAGACCCAGGACACGCTGGAGAGACTATGTCTCTCAGCTGGCCTGGGAACGCCTCGGGGTCCCCCCTGGAAGAGCTGGAGGAAGTGTCTGGGGTGAGGGAAGTCTGGGCATCTCTGCTCAGACTGCTGCCTCCGCGACCCGGCCCCGGATAAAGCGGATGAAGATGGATGGATGGATGGATAATTGATATTTTCATCCCAGAACAGTGGTGTGATGTTTGCTACAGTAGGATGGACTAGCTATTACCTGTTAAAAAAACTGCTCTAATCCATGTTTTACATTAAAAACGGAATATATTACTGTGTATAGTGGAAGAGGTTGCTTGTGGAGACAAATCCACAGAGAATAATCACCCAACTGCATTTCACCTCCACTTATACACAGCATTTTAGCGCATTTCAGACTGTTTTTTTTATTTTACAGCCTGCAAATTTATTGTTTTGTTCCACTCTCACTGCTCTCATCAGCCTTGTTCCCAGTTGCAGCAGGCAGCTATTCTCAGCCAAAACCCTTTGATATGACCACTGTACAATACCTGCCCAGCAGTTAGTTAGGCAGCAGGCGAACGTTTAGCAGCTAAAGAGGCAGGTATTTCCTTCAGGTGGAGTGTTGGATATGTCTGATAACCACAAACATTTCCCCAAATGAATACTAATGTTGCTCTGTGTCTGCTGGGTGGAAGTTCTGTTTGCCAACAAGTTCATCATCTCAAGGTTTTTTGATGCCCAAGGCTCCTGTCCTGCATTCATTTAGTCGCAGACCAAACCGGTTCTGTTTTGGTACATGTGTTGTTCACCTTTGCAACTCTTCCTCTGACAGCCCAGTATATGGTAGCAATTCTCAAACTTTCCCATTTTGCAGCCACAATAATCTGTCTGTTTAGTTAGCCTGTTTCTGTAGCGCATATTCAGTGCTTGCTTCATTCAGAGGAGACAGTGTCTCTATTTTTCTGGTCACAGATTTCACAGATCTCATTTTGAATTTAGTCTGGTCGATCCAGCAAAGCTCTCGGTGAGTCTATTCAGCACTGGTTGTATTTTATATGTAGGAGCATAGTTTGTGACATAGCTCTCATGCCAGGTCACATGACAGGCAATGTAAGTGTTCTCGTTTGCTGCCCCCTGGTGTGCAACTTAGTGTATCATGCAAATGAATGAATGGGTTTTATTAATGTGTCCTACAGTTCCATTGAACCCTCCCAACAGGGGATTACATGACACACAATAATATTATAAATAAATGAATAGATTTCCAACAGATTATATCCACATTCAAAGGAAAGACAAATCAGCACTGCATATATCATGTTATAATTATGCTATAAAATGTTTTCATTTAAACATGCTGGATACATAAACAGAATAGAGACCTAAACCACAGAGACAACATTTTTTTCTTAGTGTTTGAATCGTCCAAATAATCTGATAACGCATAACGTTGTGTTACATTTATCATGTATCATCATCACCCTTTATTGCGATGACCTCTAACCTCTCTGCTTCCAGGACAGAGAAGATTGACAAGGTGATAAAGCAGTGGGAGGGCTCCTTCTTCAGAGGGAATCCAAAGCTGCGGAAGAAGTCGGTGTCGCTGCGCTTTGACCTGCACATGGCCGCTGCAGACGAGGGCTGTGCCCAGACTAAACAGGACAGCCTCCCCGACGTGGAGGTGCGTCTCATCATGAAGAGATCTCGCAGCATCCCAACTATCACACAATAACTCTCCCTGGTTTGTTTGTGATGACAATGGTGATGTTTCATTCCCAGAAATAACATCTGTGTGCCATCATGCTTATTAAGAATTTCAATCCACAACATTCATTCAACTTTGCGTCACAGCTGATGACTGAGACTGAGATGTCTCTCATCAGATCATGACTCTGGCAGGAGAAGCATCACATTTGTGCTGATCTAATGGGGCCATTTTTATAGTGCCAGAAAACCACAAATATATTGGACCTGCATTTATTACATTACAGAGGATAACAATTTAAAGAAAACATCTTTGTGTCATCACTCTAGATGAAGAAAAAGTGTCTTTCAACACTGTCATTATTTCAGGATGAGGTCACTGGACAAAAGAGATTATATCGACCATATGACTCAGCTTAACTACAGCATTTAATTCTAATTAACACTCGGTACAGGAGGCTGAGTGCACAAATAGATGGAGATACATGGAGGCATGGAGTCACAGATCACCACGAGCTGCTGTGAACTTATCTAAGGGTGGAATTTTTTGTAGTTTTCCTTTAAGAGACTGTACAAAAATCACTGGCATGGGTCATAAAAGACGGAGGATTGTGGGGATTTTCTAGTGATTGAATCTTTCCAGATAACACTTCATTTGTCACTATCCAGTATCCATTAGTAGCTCCCAAATCCACTTTATTCTGGCTCTCAACAGGAAGCGGGACAGTAAATTAAAATGTGTAAATGAAAAAAATGTGCCATATAAAGTTAGATTTGTTTTTTTTAGCTATTACTAATTTTACTTCTATGGTGCGATTTGATGGCTGTGTTTGATTAACATATTATGGTTTAAATTGGGGCACACATCCTAAATTCTTTATGCACATTTAGTTATTATTGGCAAAATGAATTGTAACAATTCTGTGGCTTTATAGTACTGGAAGATTTTATTGGAAGGTTGATGCATTTTTTTTCCCTTAGTCAATGAGGGTCCAGTGGAAATATTTATACTGGAGAGGATCATTCTTTTTTTAAAAATCCAAAGCATAATGTTCTGTAATGTAATGCCCCCCGTCTTCCCAGCCTAATCATTTTTGTACAGTCCTTAAATGCTTGCACTGCAGACACATGCAGCACTTAGAAGAACATCAGCACTTTGAGATATGTGTGTACTTTGAGAGGTCCTCTGTCATTGCAGTTCATTCTCTGTGTGGAGACAAAAAAGATGCAACTCAGACCTGATAATGTAGCTACATTTTATGATGCATTATCCCAAAAAAATGCTCACTGTGATCTTAACAGCAGTGAGGCTTTAACACTCACCGTGTGTCTCAGAGAATTTAGATTCCCTGTCTTAACCAGAGGAGGGCAGTATTTGTAAATAGTTAACACTGCAGTGTATCTTCAATGCTCAACTCGGGTCGTGTAGCACATGCTACGCTATGTTACACCTTAGATTAAGAGTTTTTATGCTAAGTTTTGAGTTGGCACCAAAGATATCGAAAACAAGAGAAGGTCCAATCTGTGATGCATTGTGCATTTTGGTGCCTCAGAATATGTTGAGAGTATTTAAAGACATTATCTATGCAGTTCTGTGCTTGATTTTGCTTTGCTTCATGAAGCACACTCTTCATTTTGGGAGCTCTGTAATTTCAGAATGAAACATTATGCTTTTATCTAACAGTTTATGATTTAAAATTAAAAAAAAAATGAATATGCACCGTGTTGTGTCTTATGTCGAAAGTTTACTATCGTGACACTAACCTGTTACATGATACCATGTGATTAACCACAATGTTCTCCTTTATGTTCAAAGATAGACTTTGATGGTGAGGTAAAGGAAAAGATAACACGCTTTTCACACTCACACACCCGCCGTCTCTCTTTCTCTCAGACATCGAAATTTACAAGCATGCACATACACAAGTTCAACAGTTCAGCGTGTTTATTTTTCATTCAACAATTAAAAAATAATACATGAACATACAGAGAAGAAATTGTTTACAGTGCAGTATAATAAATACATTATGAACTATACAACTAGGTGATCTATGAAGTTTCTGGCTGGAAATTAAAGGACATGATGATGTTAGTTTTTGGGGGGTCTGTTGACAGAAACCTCATCGCTATATTTTATAGCTTTGGCTAGAGCAGATATACATTGAGAATTATTAGAAACAGTGCAAAACAACTACTTTCCCATGTCCTATAATGTTGATTTCTAACATTCTAACATTTTACACTGAAATATTTTTAGTCATATATTAAGTATTACATGATCATTGTGGAGTGTGTATATTTTTACAGTCTGGTTGGGCACTCTTAGTAGCGTGTCATTTAATTGTTGTTTTTTATGATCTGTTCTGATCTCAGTATCCCTATACTTGTCCAGTTTAACAACAGCAGTAGTGACACTTGATGATGACCACCATACACAGGTTACATAGGAAAAGTACAGTATAAGACATACAGTATGTGAAGGGCTGTAAGACCGCTTGCTGTATCATGCTGTCTCAGTCTGTGTTCATGGTTTGGCTATGGCGGCCTGAATGAACTCGACAACTTTGCTGCAAGGCTGAAGGCGGTCATATTCTGCAAAGACATGGCACACGTTCTCCATGCCAGCCTCGACTCCTTTTGCCACGAAGCCAAACATCCTGTATGAAATATATGAATCACAGGTGAGTCTGAACCCTGGTACACTGTGAATGAATGAATGAATGAATAACATAAAAAATTCAGTTGAATACAAAAAATAAAAACAATTCAAATTTGACAATTACCTTGCACCAAAACTGGAACCTCTTACCCATCTGTAAGAGTAAAACAGATAAATATTAAGATTAAAATGTGATTAGTTACACCCTGTTTTAATGTGGTGAATTAAAAAATATGGCATTTTCCAAAAAAAAAAACTCCAAGGAGTACTAATGATGAGATTTATCACTTCTTTATATTCAGTTACCAGCATTAAAAAGAGAATGTAAGCATTGTGAACATTGTTGTTGTTGTACACTCACAGTCGATTATCTGGATCTTCCCCCATGTAGCTGAGCAGGTGAGCCGGGTAGTGGCGCCTGAAGAAGAGCCTGTGCAGAAATGATTAGGACTGTTAGACACAGCACAGTGCACGCCACCATGAATTTTGTTGTTTACTCTAAGTAAAATCTCAGCAGCCGTTTGGCAGGATGTGTTTTTCTTACTTCCTGTTGATATCTGTCAGCGTGACACCCTTCAAAGACACCTTCAGGTTTACTATTGCCGGTGTGAAGGAACCCGAGGCCTTCTCAAGTGTGGAGGACACCGCCCTCTGCACCGCACAAGGGCCCGTCAGCATCTCGGTGGGGACGGCATTCAGGTACACAAAATTGCAAGCTATGGGGGACAGACATTGTGAGATTGATTAGAAATAGAGCTTGAATGCACATTCACATGGTATTAAATATTTGTTTACTAAAACATACACCAAAACCACCTCTTCTCTCTTGGATTGTTACCTTTTCTTATTCTCCCAGAGAAAATAGACATATTTCTATATTTTACATGTAGACTGTTGTAGACTATGATTTGACCCAAATGTGCTCACACTGCTGACAGGAAACAGTAAACTTCCACCCAAGCTGTCTTTTTTCAGTGCAGTTCCAATGCACAGGTTTATTTTGTATTTTCTTCTGAATATAGCACTTAATTATAAGTATTATTCTTTCGGGATAGTATTAGCAACTTTAAAGATATTTCTTGTGTTTTATGTTTGTTATTTTATTTTTTTAATTAACTACTTGGTTGATGTCTCAGTTGGCAGTGGAGGAAAGGAACTGTAGTTGTTTATTGCCTGTTTGCCTCCTTTGTCATTTTTATTATGTTTCCCACTTTTATTTACTGCCTGTATGTATACTGCCTGAAATGCCTGTATTGTACCGCACCCTGTTACTTAGATATTTGTACTTTAGTATTTCCAGTTTATGCTACTTTATAATTCAACTCCACCACATTTCAGAGGTAAATGCTGTACTTTGTATTCCACTACATTTATTTGACAGTTATAGTTACTGGTGATTTTTCAGATTAAGATTTTACTTACAGAATTATACAATTATATGCATCAATAATAAAATATGAAGCCGTTTTCTTTGATGACACCATAGAATAATACTGCATACACAGTAATGTGTCAGTAATGTGTCAGAAGATGGATCAGATGGGCTATTCTGCTGCCTAATGAGCACTTGAAGTACTATATACTATACTATATACACATAGATCTTAATCACCACAGATATTTTCACTCATCAAACCAGGTAAAGCAGAGGAGTAAACATTAATTAGCTAATTCGCTCCAAGAGTCTGACCCTTGTCTTGTTGACTAGTAAGAGTGTTAGAGTGAAACCAGACAGTCAGACTTTCCTCCATCTGTTTTCTCCTTATTTTGCCCTCAGGATAACCTTAGTCGAATGAACTTTTTATGCTACAATGTAGCTCTTTCTCATTTCTCATTTCTCATTGGGGACTTTCTGAAATGTTTCCACGAAGTGCTAAAAAAATAAAGACTCATTTTTAACATGAACTAATTAGCATTTCCCACATTCCTGTTTAACAGGAATGTTTATGACTGAACATTAGAAAAAGTTATGGGTTATTTAACAGCTTATAGGTTAATTTAACATAGTTTCAAGTCACTTTTAGCACTTAAATGTATTTTTCACTTTCTTTTGTTCCTTTTTCAATTCCTTAACACACTGACATTAGCAACTTTTGATGACTTTTCTCATTCTTCTCTCATTGTTTTTGTTTCTGAAGCTCCTGTTTTCTTAAGTTAAGTGGCACTTTGTAAGCATTATTTAAATTTATGTAATACAAGTACATGTCACGTAGAACCCTGAATTACATCCTTTTGTAAAGAAAAAGGCTTTATTATATTTTTGTATTTTGTCCCACCTGTTGTACTCTTCTCCTCTGATGCTGGTTTGTCATTTGCCCTCCCTTCTGCTGCGCCCAGATCTGTGGTGGCAAATAGGAGATTAGATTGTCATTGTTATATCTTCACACACACATGCACACACACACACATACGCATGCATGCACACACAGCCACACACACACACACACACACACACAAAGCTCTGTGTCTCACAAGAACAGCCTACCTTGGGAGTGGAGCAGTAATTTGCAGGGTAAAGCATAAGCAGAAATAGTGTGCTGGTAGACCAGAGCAGAGAGACTACCTGCAAGATAAAACAAAATCACACCTTTGGTTAAGCTCGAGTATACGAAATTCATTATCTCACTCTCATACCATACCATCAGACAAAAATTTTAATATTTCTCTAATTTTTATAGTATGAAGCTAGTGTTTTCTGTCAATTATATTCTAGATGTGAAAAGTGGACAGTCGTTTGACATTTATCTTAATACAAAGGCCCTTTCAGGATCAGTTCCAGGTTTATAAAGTCGGGAGATTTTTGTCATGGTATAAAGACCTTCAAGTGAAATTGAAATTATGGGCTGAGTAAATCTGGCTCGGTGTCCTCTTTATTTTTGCTATGGGGATTGTTCAGAGCCACCACAGCAACAATAATAGTATTATTCTATGGAAGCAGATACAGCAGTGCACGTGTCTCATGACTCACACCCAGAGGCTGCGATAAGAAAGATCTGCAGTGCACCTTGATAATGGCCCTGTGGGAGTGAGAACACACCCTGTGAACTCATACATCAAAATAAAGAAAAAGATCCACCCACTGTTGCCCACCCACATCCCAAGAAGCCAGACATGGGTGACTCACTTCTGGTGTGGCAGACAGCCTCACCGGGATCTGCGCTAACGTGGAGTAGGCGAGGGAATTTTTTTAGGGAGAAGAAGTTGCTCGCTTCTGCAAATGCAACAAAGTACTCTTGTACTTTTTGTTTTTACTCACCAAAGTATGGTTCCTGGGAAGAACCCTTGATGCGTACCCCTTTAGGTGATGATTCAATAAGGAAGTGCCTGATGAGATCTGAACTGTTCTCTCCTGTTGGACAAATATCAGAAAAAAAACAGTACATGTGTTAGTGGAGTTAACATTATATATATTACATATTCATATTGTTACATAAAAGTACTAAAGAGACACTGGCACTTATTTCATATGGTATGGCCCATGATTGATCCATTATTTGGATGATTTCTTTATTACTTTTATTATTTTTATTCTTATTTCTCTTTACTGTTGTGTATCATATGGTGCCCTGCCCACATGTGATTACGAGACACTAGACAGCAACAAAAACCAAGATGATCACATAGCAAACCAGATTTCAAAATATTCAGTCCACATAACAGGTCTGTCCTTTAGTAGGATGCCCTATAACCCATAACAAGGATACAGGGCACCAGGATGTCTTAGCCACCATGCATTTTCTATGAATCTCACTGAGACAAAACCTCATTAAAAAGACATTAAACATATTACCTTCAGACAACCAGAATACATCAGGGTTTTTATCCTTTTTTTAAATTTAATTCAATTCAATCCATCCTCAACAACACCAAGATCATCAAAAACACTAACACTGCTCTTCAAGAATGCCTTTATATCTGCCTATAGCATCTGCCAGGAATAAGGTGACAGTTTTAAACACATGAGCCTCTGCCCTCTCTTTTAAATTATGTTTAATGTATTGTTCTGCGTAGTAATCTTCTTTAATTTAACTGTAATCTTTACAACTCAGATCTCCTTAATTTGCCATCCTTTATGAATCTTTAATCATTTTGTTTGGCTATATTTATATTACACTACAAATTGTTCTGGAAAAATAACATGGAAATCAGACGGAGAAAATACTGCGGCGGGCGGGAGAGTTCAGCAGAGGAATACTGTAAGAGATGCACTCTGAGCCTGCACACTGAAATGTTGCCCAACACAGTTCTCACATGTCTCTCATATCCTGCATTCCTAAAAAAGGTCGAACAAACACAAATCTGCAAATGAAGTAAGCCTCAAAATTGTTTTGTGAGTGAGGTCCATTTTCCCCTCTTTGATTGCTTACAGCGCCATAAACAGCTGGTTTTCTTTTCTGTTTACACAGTGTATACTGTGGGTGGAAAAAATAACAGCACTGTCTCCTGCCTGGATGTCATCATGAGTTGTGTGAACCTTTCAGTTCCTCGGTGTAGACAAATGAAGACAGCAGCACTGTGCTGAACTGTTCAGATTGTTTGTCTGTGATTGTGGTCGTTGCGGTTTTTAAGGCCATCTCTGTCCTGTATGTGACCTAAAACTGCAGTGTCTTTTTATAATAGCACGTGATTCAAAAAGGAGTCACTGGGTCAGACCGCTGCACTGTAACTAGTAAAAGTTTACCTGGGTAGGCGTTAGCAGTGGAGTTGGCTGAGGTCTGGTCCACCTTCATGGCCAGGCCGAAACTGCCTCTGAAGGAGCTGCTGTCTCTCACCACGAATGTTCCTGCTTCCTTGTCCTGTATGAGGCTCTCAGCTAGAAATCATTAAACACCACAGAAGAATGTAGTAAGAGACTATTGCAAATGTGTGTTTATTACAGTATCAGTGTGTTTATTAAGTTCAGAACTGAAGCTGTTATATCATCAGTGAGTTGTCTTTGGAGTGATGTTTTGAGATTCTCACCTTCCGCTCTGCTGATATGTGGACGGAACCAAAACTTTGAAGTGTCCATGACAAATTTCATTGAGGGTTGACTGCCATTAAAATGGGCTTGGAAACCTGGAGAACCAGAACAATATGACAGTGGGATCAAATGTTGTTTAAAATGTTGTAGCTGCCAGTGAAATAGACTTCTTTGACAAATGGCACTTACTGCGAGGAGGAAATGGTTTTGAGGTTTTGTCAGTGTCTGGTCCAGGAGACGGACTGCAGAGATCCGGCTGTGGTGCACCATTGATGAGCAGCACAGGAATATCAGTCAAAGACCCAGAGAGCGAGGCAGGACTACTGTGTGCTCCTTTGTGGTGAGGCTCCTGTAGATGTCCTCGCTTCGTCAGCGGGGGCTTGTCTGGACTGTGCCTGTTTTCAAATGGTTTTGTTTTGGACCCATCAGTGAAGGAGTTGGACATGAAAGTAAGGTTGGACTCTGGAGAGTCGGCATCTTCGCTGGCCAGGGACAGGTTGCTATGGAAGACAGGAAGCGGATATATTGCAACTGATTAGATCAGTATCCTATTTTCTTTAGTTTTGTGTCAGTAAACATTAACCTTAAGTTCACAGAAAAGGACAAATGTTTCTCAAGTATTTAATTTGTAACAATAGAATGAAATGAGACAGATGGAAGAAATGGGACAGCATTTTTTCTGGAAAGTTAGTGAACCAGCCGTGGGTAGCCTCTTCCTATAGCACAGTTAGAGACTTGCACCATGTTTACAAGTCACCACATGTGGAAGATACATATTTTACACTCGTTCAATGGGAGGCCTTTCTTTAATTGTGAGTTTTACCTGCCGAGGATGTAGCTGGTGTCTGAGCACGTTGACATGGAGAGGAGTGAGACAGCACTGTTTCTGTTGGAGTGAGACAGGCGCAGGGATCCTTGGGAGGAGGTTGCATCAGGCTTCGGCGAGGGATTCCGTCGGGGCGCACTTCCACACGGCAGTGGAGGCAGAGAGGATGTAGGGGAGCTGGAGAACACCAGCGTGCCATGGGGACTGCAGCTTGTACTGGTGTGAGTAGGGATGGGTATACTGGGTGACACAGATGGGACCACGGTGGGCGACGAGCAGGGAGCACATCCTCTAGGGACCAGCATACAGTGGGAGACATCCTCATCCGAACAAGAGTTGTCTGGTGATGGGGAGTAAAATGTCAGCAAAAACACCAAGAAACGGTAATGAAATGTCATGAAGGATGTGAAACTGAGGCACTCAGTGGAAAAACCCCTGCGTGTTCATGATTTCCCTGACTTCATGCTTTGGTTTTCTGTTTTCTGGGCTTGGCCTACATGTGTAAACACACAGTTGCAGAACCTTATGTGATAAAGGCATTCATATTTCTTATGCATGTACCTGCTTGCACAGTGCATGTCATTCCCTCCAAACTAAATGCTTTGAATTTTGCATTTCTGCTGTTGCGATGATATAAAATCACCTAGAGGAGTCCCGACTTGTTCTTGTGCTCTTGAGGATCTGTCTGCCTCACAGTGTTGATGAGCAGTGAGTGAGTTTATTCCCTCAGGAAAACATTGTAATCTGTGGTCAATGCACGAGCCAGACTGAGGCCTCTGCAACCAAAGTTACATAATAATGACTAATGTTGAAACAGAAATAGCAGAATCCGTCTGTGTCCATGTGTAAGTGCTGTGTGGAGGGTTGCTTACAAGCAAATATGAGCAACAGGAACCATAAATGATTTGATGACTCTTTCACACAGAGCAGGTCTGAGTGAAGACGTCACTGCACCACCCTCATGTGTGAGTATTTGGTGAGCTTCTCTGCATCTGTAACCTAACAACCTAACATGTGCAGGGTGTGGTTAAAGTTTGGGCAGTGATCCCAGAACAGCTGAAGTGGTGAAATTACCCCACAATTTAAAAAAAAAGAAACTATCTAAAAAAGGGAGGGTATATTTCCAAAGCCCTGGGCTATATGTACTATTTGTTTTACAAGGGTGACTATGGTTTTACCATGCCCTGTGTCACACCTCTGTAGGTTGGAGAGTGTGCTTTTATTGCACTATTATTGACCTTGCTGATGCGTTGCAGGATGTGAAAGAGCTATAATGTAGCAGTGACTATTTTGCATGCCACTTTGCATGAAAGCTTTCTTTTGTGTTTCCACTTTTCAAAGTGGCTTTACGGTCATACCTGTTGGAGGGCTGGTGCACGTGGGACTTTGGTTGACCGGAATGGGTTCAAATGTGGGATCCAGTTCCAGGATGAGCTGGTTGAGATTACCCAGGGAAATCTCAAGATCTGCATCAACGTGGTTAAGGCTGGCTTCTGTGAGACTGGGATGCTGACCGACTGTCTCCTGTGCCGAGTCCAGGCGGATAGTTTGACCCACTCTCAGAACGTGGTTGGGTATCATGTGGGACATGCCTGTAGCTGTAGGCATCTCATTAGAAGAGATCACTGCTTGTGGAGCTACTAAAGATAGACATACAATGGAGAGAGATCAGTTACATCATCCTCACAGGAATGAAAGCCTTGCTTTTGTCCTTTCTGTAAAAAACACCCATCAGAAGCTTTTTTCCTAGATACTCATATTCATAGATAATGTATTTTGGCCATTGCTATACAATATACATAACCACCTAAGTTTCTTTTTTAATATCATTTTTAGGGATAAAGCAGCGACTTGTATCTGTAGCTTTCAGACTTTCAATAAATGAAATAAATTACATTTATTGGGTTTTTTTTAATTCAAATTGTTCAGTGTTGTCTTCTATTTTATTAGTTGATCACTGTCACTGGACATAAACAAATAACTTGAAAGTTGTTGTGGTTAATAAAGAAAATAAAGAGTACATGTCCTAGAGTGCGTAAGTCAGTATAGTTGCCAAGGGCTTCCCACTGCATTTCAAGCATTGCATAAAACCACTAAATGAATAATGACACAAGCTGAGTAAATGGCTTACTTCAATGCTGATATCAGCATGAATAGCTGTTCAGGAAGGGTGTGGTTCCCAGTGAGTCACCCAGGTGATCAGTGGTTACCATGACTACACGAGTGTTTTCCTACAACAGCCAAAACTTTTAGGGTGGACATAGTATTTTGGAAAGTTGTCTTTGGGTGAAAATCTGCTGCACTTTTGGAGAAAATACAGAATACTTTTCTTTGAGAAACACCCACTAAGGTTCCCCTTGGTCAGTAACACAGTGTGCCAAGAAATACAAATGGCATAAGAGCTATGATGCAGGTTGTTAGTTATTTGCGTTTTTACTGCATTTTTCATCTTAGGAAATGAGAGCATAGCTGTTAGGCTTCGCATCATAATATGCTCTAAAATAGTTTTTCATGTCCCTGCTAAGACCCACTGCAGTGATTATAATAAAACACAGAGATTACATTAAAAATGAACACAGAACAAGTATTGTTGATATGTCTCTTTAAAGCTGATGATACACTGATCAAACATGCATATTTTTACTGCAACTGATGCCTTGTGTATTCTGTTATATATCTTAAGTTAAGGTAAAGAAAGGTCATCTTACCTTATTTGCTTCTGGTCCGGATTCTGCTGTTATCTGCTGCCTACTCTTCTGCTGTAATACTGTTTAACTCTAAGGCTGTCCACTCTTTTACTTCGACATCCAGTATGGTGCATGCTTTTATTAACAAAATCCCAACCCTTTTCTCTGGAAGCCTATGAGCAGTGAGGATCATTAATCCATGTGGCTCAAACTGATGACGTCATCTTGGTGGTGTAAAGTTTATGGCTGGAGGGCTGTTTTGAAATCACTGTACTCACAGTGCTATGATTTAAAAAGAAAATATCATTTCTTTACAACCAATGTGTACATTCCCCCATATTGACGATGACTTGGTAAATTGTTCCTGCTCAGGGTGTTTTAGCCTCTCTTTATTTTGAAGTCAGGGTATCCTTTCAGATTGGCAATGATATGTGGTGTGTAAAACACTGTGGAGAGATTAATACAGTTGCAGAATTGTTTGCTTTGTCTACTAATTAATGATTTTCAAACTGCTTTTTCCATTTCTTTACTTGGAAGCAAACAGAGGCCTGTGTTTCTCTCTAAATTACTCAGTGCTTATAAAGTGACACACCTTTTATTTCCACACTATTAGTCAAGGACTTGGGACATTTTGTTATCTTTTTTTTTTCATAAAATCAGAGTCAGAGCTTCCCCTGTATCACTCAGCTCCTTCACTTGTTCCTTTGACAGATGCATGCCCATTTCCCTGGGTCCTGTAGATAGTGTTCACAGCCAAGTTTCACTGCTGTCGCTTGCTACCTTCTTGATTCTGCAAAGGAAGCCATAAACATTACTATTAATCTTATTATTGTGAAGAAAGCCCTTTATCTCGTTCAGCATTTGGGAACTTAACTTTAATATTGTAGAGTTGGCTCTTCTTCAGTAAACAAAACTTCAGAAATTATTTAGCATTACTTAGGTTTTCCCATTAAGTAAGATTCCGTTTATGAACCGAGGGATATTTTCATCACTGACTGAACTGACAAACGTATTTAGTCAGTCATTTTTACTGTCAGATGAGATACATTTAAAAACATATCTGCACCTCTCAGCACTGGCTTTCAGTTAAATCTAAGAGTTAACCTAAAATGATTTTTATTACATATAAGCCTTACTTATTAAGAACATTTCTACTGCCACTGTAAGTGTAATGTGTGTATATGTTCATTTTTTTAATACAGCATTTCTATCAGTGCTTTTTGTTAGTTTTGTAAAAGTTTTTTTTAAAGTGAATTTAATCTTATATACTTATCTAATATACAATATTTCTAATATATTTCTAATATAGCAAATAACCTACAATAAAGGAAAGGTGAAAATAAAAACAGGATAGGACTGTGGTGTGTTCAGTTAGTTTAATGTATGATTTGGTGATGTTCAAACAGTTGAATCAACAGTGAATTTCTTGAAATACTGTACAGTGCAGCCAATACAAAAGAATAACTAAAGTCACAGTGTGACCTTAACTGACACTAACACTAACAAAGAGACAAAAACAAGATAAAAAGCAAAAACCTGCATAATTGCCATTTATATGATAACTTCTGCTATATACATATAAAAAAATATTTCCTTTTTTTTGGGGGACTTTCATCCTGATGTCCAACAGCCCATGGTTTGATCTGTATGTGTAAATAGGCTGTTGTCCGTGCAGCTTTAAGGTGAGAATGTGGTGGTGGTCTCAGTGTCCATTCCAGCTGAGCTCCTCCTCCGGCCACAGGTATACCTGAAGAACCTCTCCTGGCTCATGCAGCCGAAGTCCTTCAGTAGCTTCAGAAGGTCATGACGAAACTTCACACCAATAAAGGCATAAACAAAGGGGTTCAGGCAGCACCTCAGGAAGGCCACACACTGGGTGATGTCGGCGGCATAGAGGAGTTTGTTCTCATAGTTGCAGTCCTCGGTTCCTCCATTTACAGTGACAACTGTCATCCAAAATAGGATTATGTTATAAGGCATCTGGCAGACCAGGAAGACAATTACCACAGCAAGAATCACCTTGATGGCCTTGTTCCGCTCAAAGTTACGAGCCTGGCACAGGGTCCGGACAATGCAACTGTAACAGAAGCTCATGACCAGCAAAGGAAGGAAAAAACCCAAAACAATCTGGCTGGCCTGAAGACTGACACGGAGCTTATCAGTATTGCTGGAGTAAGGGGTGCAGGTGTTGTTATTGATGGCGGTGTATTTCATATCTGGTATGGAGAAGATCAGTGCCATCGCCCAGACGAGCACGGATGACACCTTGCTGAGAAACATTGCTTGGGAGCGGTGGCGGTGAGCGGCGACGGCCTTGGCGATGGAGAAGTATCGGTCCACACTGATGAAAGAGAGGATGAACATGCTGCTGTAGAAGCTGACCTTATAAACAGTGTGCATGGCTTTGCACACCAGCAGGCCCAGCACCCATTCTGCCATGGAGTTAGCAGCCCAAAAGGGCAGGGAGAGAGCAAAGATCAGGTCTGCAAAGGACAGGTTGAGCAGGAACACATCCGTCATGGTCTTGAGACGCTTAAAGTAGAAGAAGGTGAGGATGACCAGTAGGTTTCCTGCAAGCCCCAGGAAGCAGATGATGGAGTAGAAGGTAGATATGAACCAGAGGCGGAATCTGCGGTTGGAGTCTTTCACACAGACCTCAGGAAAGTCATCATAATCCACAGTAGGGATGCTGTAATCCGTGTAGTTTGTGATGCTGGTTGTATTCTCCTCATACTCAGAAAAGCAAGACTGTAATCAAAGAGAGATTAAATGATCAAATAAGAGCAAGTAACCGGTGAAGTAAAGTAACAGACTATTACATATATAGTATATATAGTCACCTGCCTCTCACTGCCCCCTGACATATTTTATTTTTTTTACACCTTTACCAACCACTTCCTGAGATGGAATGGTGAGGGAAAGGTTATGGTTAGTTACCTGCTGGTGTCACTGCCAGGTGTTACAAACATGCATCAACATCTCATCTTTCATGCTCACAACCATAAAAAGAGGTGCTGCTCTTTAGTGTTTTCTTACCTTAAAATTCACCACCCATATCAGCACAGCTGGCAGAAGCCTTTGCAGATCTGAAAAACAAATGGAGTGAGTTTATAGAAGACCTGTAACTCATTATGTGTAATGTAGGTGAGAAATAGAGTGATCAGATAAAGGCGTACTCTTTTAATACTCGTTTTACTCTAGTTTAGTACAGCCATCTCATAAAGTTAAAGGGCCCGCGAGCAACAGATTTAGACGGGTAAAAACTGAAGCAGCAAAAGGCCAAAATCTAAATATATCCACTGACAAATACAGTCTATGCTAGCTGTTTTTACTATATATACTGAATATACTCACTGTCATACCCCTCTACTTTTGTACATAAGCTATCCAATGCAATAATTTGATATAATAATTTATCCCATGCATCATTTGCACTCTCACCACTCTACTGCGCTCTATAGTTACACCTGTACATAGTAATTTAAGATATGTTTGTTATGTTTTTTATTTATCTTTGAGCTGCTGTTATTTTATTTCTATTGTATTTATATTTTCCTATGCTTAGTGCTGCTGTCTGTTCTTTGTATTCTATGTATGCACTGAGAGTGTGCTGAAAAACCGGAGTGTACACACACCTGGCCAGTAAAGCTGATTCTGACTCTGATATCCTGAATTTGCATTTGCAAACAGCTGTTCATTTCAGTCACAATATTAAGCAAGTTTTAGTATTTAGCAGTGACAATCGCTGGCAGATTTGGGCAACTCCATAAATAATGAAAGCTTATCAGTGATTATAGATAACCAGTTCTAACTAATTTCCAGACACATGAAGTCAACCTGACAGGTCTTTGTTAGCACATTGTGTGCAGTCACCTGAATTACGCTTTCAATCTGTTGTCAAAAAGCAACTACTACAGAGAGTAGTAGTAGTAGAAAGTATAGAAACAGTTAGGGGCTCCACTTTCGATTATGTGGAGCACATGGACGATCATTTTAAATGCATTAGATTAAAAAAGCTACATGCTGTTATCGCTCCCTGGTTGATATCATTAATGTGATACAAGATAAATCCATACAGCTTTGAGTTTTAGGTTACTTTTTTACGAATCCGCTTTTTATATGAATATAAATAACTTTAACTTGAGGTTATTAAAACTATTTTTTTAACATGCATTCATTCACCACAGATCACACATCATCCTTTTAACTACTGTAGTTAAACTCCGATATGGTACTCACCGCTGACAGAAGTCATGTTGACTGGGAGTAGTACACTACAGGTAAAGCCACCAAACATAGATGAGTTGAAGGTCTATGTTTGATGGTGGTTTCCTGTTGCTGAAATGAAAAAAAAACCCTACCCTTACTGAAACTTCTCCTCAGCCCTCAAATGTCATGTGAGAACTCAGAAAACCACAGAATCCAACTAAAATATGAACAAAAAAATACCAGCTTTTTCCTGTTACTGAAAGGTACTACACTGTTGATTAAAGTAAGTAGATTAGATCAGTTCAAACAATGCAAAGGTATCATTAGATAATTACAATAGTAATTTAATACAACTATCAGGTCACCCTGACATTAAAGAATAAAATGGAAACAGACCACAAAATGGAAACAGACCAAAAGATAAAACAACACCCACCTTCTGGAGTTCACAGATTCAAGTCTGTTATTTGAGTTTGAGTTAGAAACATAGTAATATTATATAAATGTCTGCTCAACCAGAACATTTTGGTTTCAATTCTTAAAGACAGTGAATCATATGCACATCTTATATGCAACATTTTGTATTTGTGGAGCTTTTGGGGTTTTGATCAGCTTTCAGTTATCTGACAGAATTAGTCACAAATCACATTTCCATGAAAAGAGTACCTGAGAAGGAGCAGGGGCTGAGGTATGAAACATTGTGTGAGTGTGTGTCGTATGTAAATGAGTTATTTCAGGGGAAAATGGTCGCTTTGTGCTACATAGTAATACTATGATTGTTGAAAGCCACACAGCTACACAGTAGTTACTTATCTGAGCTCGGCTGTACCTAGTTCCAGGTACTGTGATACAGTGAAATAACTGAAAGATGCATCAATATTTTTACTTATTGAGCGAGTCTGGTAGACTTTTGAATTCCGTCAACAGGAATATAATAGTAATAGAGAGTATTTTAGTACAATGTTCATGTCGGTGAGATAGCTGGCTTTCTTTAAAATTATTTGTTCCCAGAAGCATTTCTCTTTGTGTCATGGAAAAAAAAAGTTTTGTTGTACTGGGCAGCAGATAAGGCCTTGTAAAAAGACCTTTGTACTCACCCACTCACAGGATCCGCTCAGGCTTCTGCACACCTGTATCTCTGTGGTTGTGGTTTTTCAGCTTTCACTCGAGGCACTTGAAACCACAAGGTACAAGAAAAAGTATCAAGTTTAACTGCAGCGGACAGCGAGCACGTTTAAACTATAGCACTGCAAAATCTGATCACAACGCCATCTCACAGCGGTGTTAAATCATAGAAAGCACCGCACAGACAACTTACAACTCCTGTCAGACCTAAGACCTTCATATGGGCAGCAATTTTGAATGGTGTCACAAGCATAACCAAATACTCAGGAGGATTATAAGCTCTGTGCTGAAAACAGGAAATCAGAACAATTCCCTCTCATCTCGCCCACTTCCCTTACCTGCAAATATATGTTGTGTGCAAGACAACTGTATGCAACAATGAATGTTTGGTGTAAGCCCTGCATACCAGTACAGAGTTCACTTTTTTTTTTATCATTTCAGAGAATAGTTTTGCACTTTTGCACATTTTCAATTATGTGCTCCTCCCATAAACACGTTTGTATTTGTTTATACTGAAAGATAGTATATATAAAAATAAAAAAGTATTAATGAAAATAAAAATAGAGATAATATAAATGTCACCTTCATCAAATTGTTGTTTGAAAAAATGTGAAAACTTGTTCAGGGTAGAAAAGTTTATTGGTATAAATATGCAAAAAGAAATTCATTTTAAGACTGCATGTTTATGACTGTTCTTCAAGCTCTTTTTTATGACATGAAAATACATGTTTAAGCAAACCTCGTTACACTGTGTACACAATTACGGTACATTTAAAAGTTTTCTGCTGAAAATTGCAATATTGATCATAACACAGAAATGTTCTAAGCGTACTGCTTTTGATTTGATTGACAGCTAGCAAACTTGAGAACACCGGTAGTCGAGCATTGTACAGCATTGATGATCATGTGATATACGTATTAATGGACCAGGCCGAGCCCTGTACAACCAATATACAAGTATAATAAAAATGCTGATAATAAATAACAAAAATAACTACTACTAATGACTACAAACTCCTGAGACAATACTGTCACTGTAATACTGATACAGAGAGTAAACAAATATTCTCCTGCCAAAGAGATGATCACCCAGCTCCACTCTTCACAAGTATGCCAAATTCGTTTTCAAAAATTTCAACATGCAAAAAGAACGATAAAAGCAACAATGACACTACAATACAAAGGACAACGTTAAATATAACACTGAACAATGTTTGTTTCATGTGACAGCATTTTTCGTAGAGCCAGTCTTAATTTGCGACCATCTGGGATCTGCCAGACATAGTGCTAGAGATATGTATCAATATGTGCTGAAAACGGCCTGTATGGGTTCTTCCAAATGGCAATGAGGCCTGTGGAGAAAACAGAGTGCTTTCACATGGGCTTTTGTGGCGCACTTAGCAGCCACTGGTTTTTAGACAGGACCGTTGCTTTGTCAGCTTTAAGTGCTTTATATTTTCCATTTATTTGTATTCAGCGCATGTCTGTGAGGCTTGGTGTTTTCAAACTCAACTAAAACATCATCTTGGCCTCAGGCTTGTTAAACATTGAGCCCATTTGAACGCTCTTCATATGACAAACTAAGATGATACTGTGCAATATATGTTATCAGAGGATGATGTAAGAGGCCAACAGGCGTGATGACGGCCTTATAGTTCACAGGCAGTCGGGTGCTGGGCTCAGTGGGCCGCTCGTGCTTTGCCGGGCCCCTCTGATGGCTCGCTAGTCGGGGCGTCTTCTGTCTGAGCTGAGGTGGTCTCTGAGCCTGTGTTGCTGTCGCTGGTTCCCTCCTCCATGGCCCCCTCTAGGACGCTCTCCTTGTCCTCTGACACCCCCTCCTCAGTGCCTGGATGAGCCTCAAGCTCCTCTGAGGCCTTTGGCTTCCCTGAGTCAAAGAAACCAGAAAACAACATGATGTAAATGCTGCAAAGAGCTAGGTAACGCCAAAGCCATAAACAAAGGCCAGTGTGACTCACCTGGTGTGTCTGTGGTGTTGGACTCAGAGTCCTCGCCTTCTTTGTTGCTACTTTCACTGTGAGAATTTTGCTGGGACTTGTTGCCGTGTGTTGCACAAATATGTTTTTCTTCTTCTGCTAAGACGCAGGTGGGGGCCTCTCTTGCACCTCGGTCACCTGCATCCTTTTCTCTTTCTGCCACTCTTTTGCGGGCTGCCTCTTCTGCTGCAGCGATCTCTGCAGAAATCTTCTCCATGTCCACTTCCACTTTCATACAGCACAGCTTAAAAGCACAGTAACAGGGGATTTTATGAAGAATGGTGAAAACAGCTGCTGCATTCTTTAGTCTGCTGTGCATTCTCATTTAGTTTTGGCTGAACATGCATGCTCAGGTTTGGCACAAAGTAAAAATGTAATCAATATAACTAAATAATGTAGCTGAATGATGACATAGTTCCATTCTTAAGTTCAATAATGTGTCAGCACATGTTCAGTCTTGAAAATGCTTCTTCTCAGTCAGTGAATGGATGCTGTAAGAAGCTCTGTGAAGGACAAATGGCGCCACCTGTTGTGAACAGCGGACAGTGCATTCAGCTGCATAGTGCTGCATCTCATTTCAGAACAACAGTTATTATGGGGGCTACAAATTGTAAACGATGACAGCTATATGATTGCCAGAACATGTGGATGGAGTTAGCAGCAGCTGGTGGCTGTAAGGCAGACACAGACTGGCACATTACCAGCGCTGCACACTGTACAGTTAAAACATACTAAATGAAGCTTGCGTGCGAGTGAGTGACGACCAAGCTCGATGTAAAAGATGCCGTACCCTTTTGAGCTCATTTGTGAACGACTCTGTGGCTTCGATGAATTTTCTTTTCTTGTCCTGGTGCCGGTCTTCAATCTGAAGCAACTCTGCTTCCAACTTTCTCTGTGACAAGAGACACACAGGCACCACGGTTATTACATTATTAACCCATAAAAAACAAAGCTGCCTGCTCAGTGCCACCATTATATCAAGATTAGGAGACCACCGTATGATCATACCTGGTGGACCATCAAAGACTGGACCTGGCGTTTGAGGACCTGCATGCGAGCCGTGGTAACAACTGAGCGCACATCTGGGACTACACTCTCACTGAGGATCTCGCTGATCAGACGGTGGTTGCGTTGGAAACGAGACGCAGCTAAATGCTTTATAGAAAAGCCATCATCGTAATCTGAAGACATGAAAGACATCCAAGTTGTTACCCATGTCTTACTGTAGGAAATGTGTTTTTATACACCTGTCAAAAGGCAAAGCGTAGAGATGTGTTACACAGTCACCATCAACGAGCTTCGGCAAACTACGGGACAAATGATGCAAATGCTACTGTATCAAGACGCCATAAACATGAGGAGGATATTGCTCAATATTTATACAGGGTTAGAGTTAAGTATAGGCCATTATGTCAAAATACATCCTTAAGCAAAGCAGGACCGTTATTGTTAGGTGAATGGGACAAGCGGTAAATTATAACCCGTTGTACAAGGACAGAAGTTTCAAGATGTAGTCTGCAATTTTCATTCGTCAGCGAATGTTCATCTTTGTCTTAAATGTATACATTTTTCCATTTAAGTAAAGGATCATCACTTTGCTGTGATGACAATTAAGTCCAGATGGATATAAATATGATTATTTATTTTTGCAAATGCATTCAGAATAAGTTACAGTAATTTTACAAGAATCATTGACAATGCTTTAGATCTGTATGAATTTGAGGAGCATAATTTTGGTGGATTGATATTTATAAAATTTAAATTTAAATTCTCAGAGTGAGGGTTTTATTGCCAAGGAGATTTTCACATACAAGGAATTCAACTTGGTGTGTTGGTGCAAAGCAATAAACATAAAATGAAAGATGAAAGCAAATACTGCAAGTCCAAAGAATTCTCCTTTACTCAGGCTTTGTCAGAATATCAGTGATCTTCCTATTCTCAAATGAAAATCAGATATTTAAAAAAACAAGGCTTTTTGAATTATCAATGTTTTGTAACAATGTTACAATGTTTTAAAAATGGAAAAAGAACCGTTTTACATTAAATTTAATCCTATAGATAGAATTTTGTTTCTTTCCATATTATTCATTTCAAAGAATGCAAAATTGGGTCGGTGTCTGTGCGTGTGTCTTGTTATCAATTCTATTTTGTGTCTAAAAATGCTTTGATAACTGTATCGTTGGATTCATACATTAACCAATTTAGTTTTTAGAAATGACGTGATTCTGAATCTGCATATTTATTCACAAGTTGGTAAATCTCCTGTTATATTTCCATTTGCCAACATTGTAAAATGTTATCATATACGTCTGCTACACTCTAGCAGAGCTTCACTACACCTCTGTGTGGTAGAAGAGTTCACGGTGGGTATCATCTGAACTTGCTGCTGCTGTGCAGTGTGTGCACATTTGAAACTCTCCAGAGAGCAGAAATGAATCTCATCTGCCATGGTGAGAGTTTCTGAGGTGCTCACATAGGTGGTCTGACATCAAAACAGGAAACAGTAAAGGGAGGTAATATAGTGTAAAGGTAGTATGTGAGATTTAAGCTTCTCTTTTGTTAACTAATTCAGTACAAATTAATCTCACCCGTGTGTGGAACCTGATATTTTTCAACTTTTTCTTTAGCACTTTGAAACACCGACTGCATGATTAATACTTTTTCAGGTTATTTTGATAGATTATAAGCAAAATAACGGCACGTCCTTTGAAGAAATATAGTTAATTTAGTTTTGCTAAGCAAACTCAAAGTTTTCACAAATGCATTTTAAAACAGAGCAATACAGACAAATCCCTTGCCTTTCTGTGTCCAGCAGGCACTTCATCTCTGTGTCCTGTTTTTGAGGTTGTTAAGAAGAGTAGGGGTGAAACTGGTGTATAAAGCAGCAGCTTAGAGCAGAATTTCTGTGTTTAAGACTGTATTTATTACAAAAGCACAATCTCTGAATATGTAGCCACCTGGAGAGCTAAATCTCCTTTAATCATTGACGTACGTGCAGTCTGTTGAGAACATAACCCACTGGGATACCAGCTCTGACATTTTTATGGTCTGGAGTGTTTCTAAATAGCAATTGGTTTTATCTGTAGTTTTCCTGTACATCATTATCTTCCACTGTAACCCAGCCAGACCCCAGACAAGCATCATTTCCTTGAGGTGGGTGTAACTCAAATGTCTTCTTCTGGCTTGTGTGTCTAAAGTGTGTGTGTGCGTCAGTCTTTAAAACAACAGAGAGAAGAATGTAAATTTTGCAATTATGTCTAAACCAATGCCAAGAATACCTACAAAATGTAAACAGTTGTGCAAAACAAAGACAAATTTTGTCCCATTTTGCTGTTTAAACGCAGAAATGGTCTTTGAAAGGTAGCATTACCAAAAATGTGGATGGTTGTAGCAGTGTAGGAGGAGGGAAAAAGATAACAGTCTCCGGGTGTGCGGACTGGCAGCTCTGTGTGGTCGTGCTGCAGTAATTACAGCTCTGTCACAGTGCTCTAAACCTTGAGAGACAAAGCATTTAGAGTGGCCTTACCATCTGGGTCCTCCGCTGGCTGAATACTCATGTAAGGCTCGCCCTTGTCCAGTCTGGACTGCCTCTGGCGGCTCTCCTCTTCCAGAGCTGCCTCGGCCCGGCTTTTTGCATTGACGTAGGCCAGGTAGGCTGGCGAGTTGTGATAGGCCTTCATGCTCTCATTATACTCAATCTACGGTGGAAAAGATGACAGGAATGACGAGGAAACAGAAAAGGCAAGCAGACACAACATGTGGACCCTCGTTTCAATCTACTACCACAATAGAAGGAAAGAGGTTTACTCAGGACTGTTAGAAAGGAAGGAATGATGACTGGAGGGACCCACAACTGTTGGAGACACATCTACTGGACACCCATGAGAAAACCCCCATAAACACCCCTTGTAAAACAACCAACCTTCTCTGCTTCGTAGTCATTCAAATAATCCTGTTTCTCCTCATCAGTGAGGTCCCTCCACATGCCACCGATTATCTTCCCAATTTCCCATAGCTTCAGATCAGGATTGGAGGCTTTTACTTGATCCCAAACCTGGTGATGAGAACCAGACATGGGTGTGGGGTTGGGTTGGGTTGGAGGGGCTATAAGTGGTTATCTCTTTGCAGAGAGGTCACAAACCAGAGGAGGCCGTGTGCTTTAAGCTCCATCTCCAAGTTCATAAATCCCGCTATGTGATCTGGACAGCCCTAGCTAAGTCCTGGCTTAATTTGGCTTCACACCTACCTCCATAAACAACTGTTAGTGTCTGAAACACAATATGTGTGTATATTACTTACTCTGAGCTGACACAATATCTTAAAAGCAAAGCACCCCTGCCTTCCAACAGAGCACATGATGATGCAAAGGGCACCAATTACATGCTACGCACTTACTTACCTTACGACTATATCTCATGTATGGCATCAATGGCTTGTCGGGTGGCTTGGGAGGCTTCGGGATATTTATTCCCGAGGAATTCTGGCAAAGAAAGAAGAAGAGTCACCTTAAGGCATAGATGCTGTTGAGTAATCAGGCAACCATTTAAACACTCCGGCTAAGCTCGGCTTATAAAACTACGTGCAGGTGCATGGTTATTTAATTTGACGTAAAATTCAAAAAGAACAAAATCAACACAATGTGCATCAAAGTAATTTCTTATCATTTCAATTAACTTGATTTAATTAATGTCAGTTTGAGGCCATACACAAGTCAAGAGCCCCACAGAGTACTATGGAATAGTGCTAACTGTGAAAAAAAAACAACAAAAATCTCACTTAAGCTGAGATTTGCCCATAATGCCATTATCAGAGTCAGCCAACCACAGCTTGCATGCAGCGACTAAATTACTGCTCAGCAGCCAGAGCCATGCCGAGCAGCGAGTCTGTAATGCCATGGCAACACTGATGGCATGGGTTACTTAACATGGCTGTCAGAAATGCAGACTTTGAAAGGCAGGTGGTATTTGATTACACACAGATGGACTCTTAGCCAGTCTGCACTGTGATGGAGGCAGCAGAGGGAGTCGGAAGTGACACACAGTTTCAGATTCAGTGTCGGTGATGGGATGAGTTAGGCTTCTCATACTGACTATCCTGCAGCATCTGCTCTTTGAAAAGCGGAAACGCAAAAATACATCTAATCTCGTTCATGCTGAACAAAGCAAAGGTCAATCTCGTGAAAAGCTCCAAAGCTATTGACGCTCTGCAGTGTGTCCTCTTGTGACGGAGCCAGCAGACTGCTCAGTGTGAAACTTAGCTGAGAGCGTCCTGTCATAGATTTTTTATTTCTCTGTTAATATTCATACCGTTACCCGACTGTTGCTGCTTTGGCTCCCTCCCAGTCTGTAGTTGTTGTAGGCCAGGTGGCTGTATGGGTTGTACCCCACAAACCCGGTAGTGTTGGGCATTTGCTGATGGAAACAAATGAGACAGAAATACAAATGAGAAATGACATAAAAGGAGGAGAAATGAAAAGAAACCAATGAAAGAAGCAGGGGAAAGTGCAAAAAAAAAAAAAAGAAAAGAAAAGAAAGTAACTTGCTTTCATGCCGGAGCTATAAGGAAATAATCTTTTCAGAAGCAGTGGTGTATCAGCACATCAGTCTGAATCAGTTACCAACGTAATGTGATCTGAAATATACATTTTGATAAAGCACGACTTGCACAGGTATTAAGTCATGGGACACCCAGAGAGTTTTTGGTGCTCCACTTTGTGAGGTATACTTACAGTAGTGGGGGCAGGGGGAGGGGGAGGGGCATAGGATGGTCTCTCTGTTGTGAAAGAAAAAGTCAAAATGAAACATCAGCATCAGTCCTGACAAACAGCAGACCATTTCTATAAGAGACCTAACCCTAATTACTTCCTATTTTCTATCTAACATTGTGTTTAAACACTAAATGACCCCACCATTAAGAAAATAGACCTTTGGGATTTCTCTGCGAGTCATTACTTCACCTATGATATGTCACTGTTACATCATTTGACATGGAGCAATGGGAACAGCAGGACTGATGTATGTTGAATATGCATTTTGATGTGATCACCTTCAACGACTTTATAATGTCACAATGAGCTGAAACACTTCCTTACTTGACATCTCTGCGGTGAGAGGCAGGTTATCAGTCTATCCCAGGCATTGGCTCTGTAACAAACACATTTCAGAGAAGGGAGATGACTTGATATGGTCTCGACGGGCTGAGCTGTGTTGACAGAGTGCTTCATACATGCCACTAAACAAAGAGATGATGTCGGAGCTGGTGTCAGGACGGACAGGGCTAGCTAACGCGGGCTAGCATCAGCGTTAGCTTGAGGTTAGCTCTCTTTGTGACCGTCCGGAGAGACGACTGGAAATGACTTTCAAACCACTTCATGTTAGTAAAAAAATAAAAAATATAAACAGCAGCATTGACCTGCTTAAGGGTCAAATGAGCTGTGACTCTTTGGTTGTGATAAAAGGTGAAATAGCGGCGGTAAGAGCTAACAGAGCTAACAGCGCTAACCTAATGTAGCAACAGTGATTTTTCTTCTCCCTCTTAACGAGGTTAAAATGAAAAGTTAACCACAGTGCTTCACTTCAGCTGTAGTTATAATGTTATAACAGCAGATATTATGTGGTTAACGTGGCTCGTCAGCGTAGTTAAGTTTGTATATTTCTTAACAACCAGCAGGCGTAACGGCGAGCTGGCTGGCTGCGTCGCTTAGCTACCATAATGAAGAGGAAAAAGAAAATATGATGATATTATCAGCATGCAACCAACACATATATAGAGGTACACATTCCTATAGATTCTGATGGTGACAAGCAAGGATGTGTGCTAAAGTGATGGCCAGAAGACTCACCCTAAACCCTTTAGTCCCCCACCACAGTGTGTACGTTGTGGCTTTGACAGGGAAGGCTAGCAACCTAGCACAGAGAAACAGCCCCCACAATAAAATGAAAAGGGGTCCACTCGTAAGATTGCTGCAGAATCTTCTAGAATGGCACCCCACCCTCTCCTCATCACAGCTGCTCCTGCCCCGATGCTCATCTGCTGCAGCTCTCACTTAGTGATATGACAGAAACATCTTCCTCCTCAGTGGCTCACTTCATCCACAGCAAAAGGACAATGCATTATGAGAGAGAGAGAGTAGATAAACAGGGTTTTATCTGCATGGCCTGAGGTGCATCCACACAGCACTTGTCAGAAACACAACGCCAGCTTTTTGTTCCTGCCTGGCGTGGAAACAAGAAGCTGCCCCACATTGTCACCAAAAAATCAGACTATAATATATTTTTTAAAAACTGGGCTGACTTATTATGTCACCATACCGTAAGATGTATTATGGCTGCTTCACAGGCGACTAAGCTTTTGAGAAAATAAAGGTTGTCCTATGCTCTGCTCCCCATGTTGTGAGAACTGAAATACTTTGCATTCTTGTTCACATTGTTTGAGAGCTGCCCAGGTCAATAGTTGTAATAGTGTGTTCCCTAAAGATCACAGTCCAAAGCCTGCAGGATTTAGCCTACATCTCTGTCCATTCAACCTGAATAGTACTTGTTTTGGATTTGTTAATTGATTGTGTTCATTGTGACCCTTTCTTTCTGTTTACACTGCACACTTGAGAGCCTATTTTATTTCTGCTTGACCTGCGTCCCTTTGCATGCAGACAGGGGCCCGACCTCCTCTGCAGGTGTGGTGCCTTATCTCCTTTCATTTCATTCACCAGGCGATGGCCGGAGAGCACTGTGTGGACGGGACGGGGAGCGGGATTCCACACGGGGCGTGGGCAGGACCTCGCCCGGCGTCGGACACCTGTGATGGAGTCTGTCTGAAGGTAAGGTGATGGTCACATGCCTCCTGTAAGCTACTGTGCAGGCTTAACACAGATACTCGCACAGGGCCTCCCAGGCACAGCTGTGGGATTGTGGATGCCCAGGGGCGCAACAGGGCCTGTGACATTTTGAATCAATCAGAGGGAAAACCCAGAAAGCTGTTCTCGAGATTCACACCCAGTTCTTAAGCCAGTAGAGCTCTCCAAAATATAGACTCAGGCAGTGGAACTAAGCAGACTTGAAAGTTTATTCTGGTGCTGGATGGTGGAGGTATTTTTAGAAACTGCTGTAGTCAGATTATTATGATGTATCATTCCAGAGACACTCCTTGGACAAATGCCTTGAGTATTATCAACCTAACCCAGCCGTCACTATGGGCTCAAGGAAACACCGCAGAGATGTCAACATACAGTCCTCCTACAACCTGTTCAAATGACATTGTCCTGTTGGTTTCATCATCATAGACGTATTCATAGACTGACTGTCAATTTCATATAAGTCAACTGTTAATGTGCCTCTGTCTTGAAGGCAACAATTTGACCATTTGATGAAAAGAAACAGGTAGACTGATGAGCTCTGAGGTATTCTGACACCTGTCGATCATTATAAATTTACATGTGAGGTACATCCTGGAACACATGTCATTATTTAGCTATGCACCTTCAAACTTTAATTCCAGGTTATTTTATTGTTTCAGTTCTTGCACAGCAGAGCTACTTTGATAACTTGTGGCTGGTAGATGGTGCTGCACCACGTGTACACATTTAGAAACAGTCAAATGTCTTTGGTTTCTTTAATAACAGTACTGGAACCACTGATACAACTGTCACTATTAGAGCCTGACTAACACTGGATTGGTGTTTAGGTGGAGTTTTAAGATCTAATAACAAAATATCCTCGTATATTCTTTAACATTAACCAACTTATTTGATAAGGATCTCTAATTTTGAGAGGTTCATTTCTTAAACATTTAACCCAAACAGCAAATATAACAGTAACTTTTAAACATCAATCTTTAATGTCATTTAAATTATTATCATATATTATCATATCATTTATAATAACTAAACACAACAATGATTATATTTAAGTTGAGATTAGATAAATATGACTCAAATACTTAAAACAATTGGTCAGTGGACTTACACATATATGGCGCTTTCCCTAGTCTAGTCAGCCGACCACTCAAAGCGCTTTACAGTGAATGTCAGTACACACAGTCACACTGATGGTACACACACACGTATACCGATGGTTTTCCCTTCAGTGGGCGTGACGTGGGCAACCCAATATTAAGAAGAATAAATGAATTCTTTAGAGATAGTATAGCCTGACACCAATGAGTAGTTCACCTTGTGGCATTTCCATACTGCAGCCTCTTGTGGCTTACTGGCCAACCTATAGTATATACTGGTACCAGTGTATCTGTGCTAAGCTAAAATTACTACTGCTGTAATATTACTTCTTTATTAATGCTATGAATAACAACAGCAACAACAATGTAGTTTCTAAAGTGTTTTAATTGATGTATAACAATGTGTACATTTTTATCAGGTAAACATTTACAATGTAACTGATTATTTAATTGGTTGAAACTCTATATTTCAGTTCTTTGATCACTTCAGTGTTTGAGTATAAACGGCCAGTTCTGGACCATAGCTGCTTCCAAGCCCAGTCCATTTGTATGCATGCAAACACTTTTTCATATCGTCTACACATTAATAGATCATATCAAAGGCGAAAAGGAACAGTCTATTCTCGAGAAATGCAATTACAATTCAGTACAGCAAAGTTAGAGATCAAGCGACGTACTATAGTTTAAATACACAGTTTATGTAGTTAGAAGGCCTTTACAAAACCAGGCAACCGTTTGCCCTCTCTCAGATCAAGATTATTTATCAGAAAAATGTGTTTGAATGTGCTTAGTAACACCCCATTAATTGATGAATGATAATTACTGGAACTTGTTTGTGTGCATGCAGTTCATTAAATGAGCACTGACGTCTCCAGATACTTTGCTTGTAGTCCTTGGAACAATTTTTAGGATATTTGGTTTTTGATGTTTTTAAACTGTAGCGATGATTCTCCACCTCTACCATCTCCTATCTATCTGTCTGTGTTTTGCTGAGCTACCTTTGGACACATTTTTTCTCTATTAATTATGTAAAAGTGGTCATCAGATGGTAATACACTGTTTACAGCAGGGTTATAATCCGACTATGGGCTTCAGTGATACGTTCAAATTCCTCACACTATGTATGTTATTGGCGACTGGGGACCAAAAGTGTGGAATTTTGACTGACATATATGACAAAATAACTTGGCCAACAAAGAGACAAGAAAAGAGGTTGTCTTAGATTATTTCTCTTTATGATTAACCATATAGGATGTGAATCTATGAAAAACTATTGTTCATTATCTATGGTTCTCAATTTCATAAGTCAGTTTTGTAAAAACACAAGTTTTTAATGCACGTTTTTATGTGTACAAATAGTAGAAGGATAGTTCTAATAATCCAGAATTTCATCCTCGAGTATCTTCAGGATGCATCAGAGAGACCTCAGTCTGTTGATTAGGTACAAAATTTGCGTGGTTCATTGGGAATGGGAAGGCCCATATCAGCTGTCCCCAGTTAGCTGAGATTAGATTGACAGGGGAGAGTAACTACTTTTCACGCCTGAAAGATGTATGCACCTTGCACAATAAACAAATGAGAGACTACTACATTTAAAAACGATTAGACCAAATTCAGTACGGAAAAATGTGCAACGCAAACTCACAATAATAATAACAATGGTTTTCATGACACTTTTTTAATTTGTGTCAAGCCGAATGAATCTCCCTTCAGTGTATTGTGCTCAAATAGTCCTATTTAAAGCTTAATGGAAGTTAAGATCACAGATCAGAGTGTGGAGACATGAAAAACCAAAAATCCATTGTGTGACAGAAGCTGTGAATGTCTGTCTTCCTAATCCTTTTTTTTTTCAATATACGTGATATTGCTGCACTGTCATTTACACATCAGTCATTTGTTAGGTTTGATGACATTTATGTTGTTTTTTGTGGGAATGACCCGACTCCCTCGCTCTTTGTCCTTCCTCCATAGTGAACTCGAGTCGAGGCACAAACTGACACCAACCCCAATAATGACCATCCATCCACACAAGATGAATGTTTTCTTGAATCAATAATACCCAAAGTTTCCCAAGGAAAACATAGAGCAGGCTCTCCATATCTGGTGGTAACAAACACCAGCATTAGCTTAAACCTGCTGCTCTGCCCTGAACTCATAATACACAACACCAGTACAATCAAATTGCTATAAGAATAATACCAGCCTTACCTACGGTATCTAAAATATTTGATGAGTAGCTATGTCACTTACGCTGGTAATACACTCCTTTAATTATTAGTGTGATGCCCTATAAACGTTATAAAAACTGAAAACTAGCGTTGTCAGATTAACAGAGGGAATTCTGGTTTCCATATAATCATTGTGCTATCTTTACTGCTACACCAGAGTCCTCCATTCAAAGCTTCTTGTTAAGTAGGAGTTTCTGTGCTGCCAGGAGCTTAATCATGAAAAGTTATTACACTTTGCTTGTGTATTAAAAAGACCTCACGCCTGCGGTTTATAACACAGGCCAATGGAACGTTTATCCAGTTAGTTGCAGTGCAAAGCCAATGTGGGATGTTACTTTTATGTTTTAACAAGAACACTGAAAACACACATGAAAAGCCTTTGTCATTAGCTAATGCACATGGTCACACATTTAGGTGATCCTCACACTTGCTGATGCTAATTGCTCCACCTCCGTAATATCCCAGTCTCCTGTTCCAATCCTAAATAATGCCAAAAAAGTGCAGAAGCCATTTTTTGATTTGTATTTTGGCACAGTCAGTATATAGCACCAACAAAGTTCTGCCAAGCAGTCTGTTTGGAGAAAAATCCTGTATGTAAAAGCATATTCATACAAACACGAGAGTCAGCATCTTAGCACCAGCTAGAGAAATAAGATTATCCTATCAGCAGCGTACAGAGTTTCTAGCTCAGCTACGCCGCCAGTCCTTCTGGACCATGATGCTAGAGAGAGCTCATCGGCAAAGAGAGGAGCATGCAGAGTTAACCACGGGTGATCAAGTAAATCTGTTCTGGCCTTTCAGAGATAGTTTTTCAAACTAATCTCACTCACAATCTCTTTTCACTTTTGTCTTGATGTTGTGAAAAGCTATGGCTTATCATTTGGTAACTCAGGGTAGGGGATTGTTACATTCCTTTCTTAATCCTGTTTCTTGTTTTATCTGTTGGTCTCGTCCCATCTTTTATTGCTATTCTTGTGTCGTCTCTGAACTAGACTTTGTGTTTGCAAATACACTTTATGGTTTGTTTGAACCTACTTACCAGATGGACAGTGGAATAGGAGCCATGCCTCACACACATTGTGTGTAAAAACTAGTACACAATCCTTTAATTGATAATCTGTCTGGATTGACCTGATGCAGTAAATCTAACTGATCTAGTGAGAGAATAAGAGAGAATAAAACAAACCATAACAGCTCCTGTTGGATGTGAGGTCTAATTATCGGGTGGGGTTGATGCGTTGATTTATCTTTAAGAAAACTTAAAACAGGAGAAAATAATAAGATCACGACTACGACTGATATCTGTGGAAGTTTTTTTCTGCCACCTGTTACTTTAAAGCGCATGTGTCTAAAGACTATCAGTCTTAAGTTCACATAGTAGAAACAATACACAACAAGTGCTCAAAAGACTCAAAGATCACATACTCTCACACACAGAAACAAAATAGCAAAAGAACTCAATTCAATGGTTTCCTTTTTGTTGCACAAGCTCAAGTACCGTTGGCCTCAGGTGAAGCGAGGCTTTCGAGCAAAGTCCTTCCCTCATATAGTTCTACTCATAAGCACCAGTAGAATTCAGCTGGTCCTGCACCCCCACCGCTGCTCCTCACTCCTCAATCCCTCAGGGTGGCAGTCATTAATTGGTGGCAGTCCAGATCCCCTCGTGACTCCAGCGGCCCCGGAAGCCTCATGCCCGTCTTCTGATCCACACACCAGCACTTTCCTCGCTGGCCGTCACGTGCAGGATGACACTGTGGTCACAGAGGATTTACTTTTAGAATATTGCAGTTACAAATAACACCTATGGATTTAAATATCAAAGGTGCTCTAATAAAGCTTTACAGAGCTTTATATCTTCTTTTTTTTAAATCAATACTTTGGCTTTCGGCTTGCAGTTTTGTCTGTGTTTTCATCAGTGCATTGTCAGCCTGTACATTACCTGCCCAGCGCCAAATGGCACACTGACAACATCAGCATCAGTGACTTACACTCACCGTGAGAACACAAACACGCTTCCCAGCAAATGCTAATGTCACTCCATATGTGTACGTGTAGACAAGCTAATGTTTTTTATACATGTTTGCCATATTTTATTAGGTGATAATTGATCAGCATTGTGTTCACAGCTTGTTGTTCTGTATTAACGAATGCAGGTTTATATAAAACTGAGCACTAGGTAAGACATTACAGACTAGTTTGATTATCTTGAAAGAGTAGTTAATGCTCTGCTGGCAGCACCATAATTCTCTAAGATGACATCAGACCTGGTATTTAAAGTTTTTCAAGATGTTTTTGTTGCTTTCCTGCGTAAATGGTGAAATGGCTGGAGTTTGTCAGGTATAACACTAGTGCAGCACCAGACCACATAAAAGGAAAGTGGTCTACTTACCCTACTAAGATTTATACATTCAGGAAAACTACACCCAGCTGGCACTTGCCTTAAACAAACTGTGAGAGGTAGTTTAATTATTTGATTCAAACCTCAGAGTTTCTTCCTGTGAACTTTTTTTTTCCTGTAATATTCCTTTTTTTAATAGAAAATTTATTGCATGATTTTGTACTTTTTCTGTCGTGATTTAAAGTTTTAAAAGCCTCCAAGCCCAGTTAACAATCTCAGAGCAACCCTGCCATGAAATGATTCCCAGTTGTCCCTCATGACCCGTGCTTCACTTCTCCAAAGGTTTTTTTATCACAGTGCTGTTTTAGTTAAACAGTAAACAGATGCCTGTGAATCTGAGCAGACAGAGACACTTTAACCATGTTACACAATCAGACTTTTGATGGCCGCTGCCTTAGCAGAGCTTTCCTTTTATCACCAACTCTGCGTCTGCTGCTTTGATTGCATAGAGCAGTCTTATCTCTGTTTTTATGTTCTCTGATTCTCTCACTCTTATCTGCATAGTTGCCCAATCTTGCAAAGGAAGAATAACAAAAAAGTAACTGCATCCAAAAGCTAATTACATCCATCACGGCAATAAAGTGATTATTGTCCAACAGTTTAGGGGAAACCACTTTATTCATGCAGTTCAACTGTTGATTTCTGGAAGTAAATCACTTTTCACTTTTGTGAGCTTACAAAAATAAGGTCTTGGCGTCACCATGACGGTCTGCTTGGAGACACTTTTGTGTTGATCTTGAACTAGTAAGACAATATTTCATCAACTGCAGGCATGTTTTGTGTTTTGGCCCACAGATTGCTGATGTGGTTTGAAAGGAACTGTTTGACGTATAAAGATAGGCATTTTTATTTGTATTGGCTTAATGATAGAGATTCACAGATCTCCAGCACACATGGCCAAGTAGTGGTCTTCTCAGCAATTCAATAAAGTTCATAATGAGTGTGTGCGTGAAATCACAGACCTGTTTAGCGTGGAAATCTCCGTTCTTGTCACAGTTGGGTATGGGGATTGTGAAGAGATCATCGTGCGTGCGGGTGTTTGATGCCAATCTGTCCAACGCTCTCTGCAGCTCGGCACGACATGGAGCCTGTAGGAGAAACGCATTTTGATTTGATGTTTATTCACGTCAGCAGAGTTCCAGATGCAGATGTCTGTAGAAAACGTCTCTGTAAAGAGAGAATTATCAAGCAAAGCAAAGCAAATTATTATCTGAAAACTTCCAAATGAGGAGGAGGAATCATGAGGAACTTAAAAATAAAAAAAATTGGCAACTGTAACTTAAGATAACATTTCAGTTAGTCATAAAAGGTCAAGAAAAATAAAGGTTTAAAAACAATAATAATGTAACTTTAAAGCAGAAAATAAAAACCAGGCAGCAAGGAAAACTGGGAAAACAGGAATGTTTTTGGATTTATACTCTTGTCCTCTAGTGGGATACAAGATTATTACTCACAAACTACACGTACCCTGCTTTTAGTATTTGATGACATTGTGTAGAGGGTGTTGGAAAAAATACCTACTTTAATTTTCATTACTTATCCATTTAATTCTATATAAATGTGCTTGTGGGGTGAAAGCTAAACTCAACATCACACTAGACACCAAGATACATCAACATCCAACATTCATTGCATGGAGATGTAGCTGCATCACAAGCCACCTAATAATTGCATGTGAATGCACAATTCTGGCTTAATCCGTCTGCACAGCCAGTCTCTAAACATATTTAAAGCCATAAATATCCAAAATAAAAGGTGAAACTACCTGGGTGGGCAGGCCAAATACATCTAAATGTGGAAGACTGTGGCATGACTGTGCATTCATGTAACACATTTCTAGGTTACTTGATTATACTAAAATGTGGTAAAAACCAGCCTGTTACTGATTAATAGGGATGTTATAAGCATGCTCTTGCAATTGTTAAAACAGCAAATTGCATGTTGATGTCAATGTGCACCTGTACTTTATTTTGTAAGACTGCAATTAAATGTTACGGTCTGTAAATAACTAATTTGCACAATTTATAACCTGACTGTTACGCTTGTGGCTTTGGAACTATAAAGACTTAATGTAAAACACCTGCTGGGGCTGAGGCATGCGCTGCAGAGGGGATCCCCTCGGTTTGTTGTTTTCTGTGAAACTGATAAGACGTCAGGGGATCGTTGCACTCACCAGTGCCGCCTTGGTCTCCTCCCTGGCCGTGTTGCTTCTCTGATTTGTGGATTTCGGGGGGTGTCGGGCGAGGGTCTTCTGTATGCAGCGCTTGTCCTGTGGGCTGCATCGGATGTTGCTGTTGTTCGGGTGCTCAGGGATGATCTCATCTTGCCTGTCCACTGCTAAAAGAGGAGGAATAATGTTTTAGTTCCTTTAATTTGGCAACAGGTGATAAATGCACTGACAAAAACATTACATAAACAGTTTGTCAAAAACATTTGTAGAGCTTTCGTTGCATGATTGTCCACATCATAATACCACCTTTTACTAATTTAAGCATAATTTAGCATTATGATGATTTACTTTGGTGTCAGAAGCTATCCTCCTTCCTTGTCCTTCTACATAAAATCCCATACAAGTGGTGAAATGTAGGCTAAAAATGAGGCCAGTTTAACTTCAAGGACACAGAGCTGCGTTCCCACTCTGGGGGGTAATCTGTACCTCAGCTCTCGCCCTGGTATTTTGCGCCACAGCCATGCCACCCCTGTTTCTGCCACTCTCTGTACATTGTGGTCTGTGCCACATTCACCTTTGCATCCCTATAATCCTACAGTCTTGTGGCCCTGCAGGCAGCCAGCTGCTTCCTCAGGAAATGCCCCCCTCCCTCTTCATTCTCCACCCCTCCACAACAACCTCAGTCTGTGCCAGATGGAGGTTGTTAGAGGGTATTTGCACTGTCACAAGTGGGCATAACAGTGTGTGTGTGTGTGTGTGTGTGTGTGTGTACTAGTTGGTGGTTGGGGGGTACAAGACGGGTAAAATTAGGAATAAGGCTCGCACGTGTCTTTCTTTGTGCACATGCATGTTGCCTTTCACCTGTGGCTTGTGAGACTTGGCAGCGTCTTTATGCTTTCTGCTTATAACCCATGGCGTTTTACAGATTGGCACAGGAATCAAAGCACTTTAAACTGCGGTTTTACCATTTTGAAACTATTCTCACTCTGATCACTGAACCAAGTCTGAGCTCTGGTTTAATATTGAAGGTCACTGCCAGGCATCCACTTAATTGCTGCTGGCAAAGAGACAATGAAGGTGGGTCAGTAGCCTCCTTAATCTCATGCAATCTGCAGCCTTTTCTCAGGTCCACAATGTATGAAAGCACACACAGACGCATCCAAACCAGTACGAGCTGTTCTTTGCTGTACTGGTTCTTGAGCTGCCCTGTTGTATTCAGGATATTGATCCTGAGCCATTTTCTGGTGATGACTATAATTTTGTACAACTTGGCGACAGGAGCTGGAAGGCGACCAGATTTCTCTAAACTTCATAGACAGTCATCTTGCTTGGCTTGGCTCGTCTGGGGGGGGAAGTGTCTCTTGGCTGTTTGTATTTTTAGTCTTGTTGCTGTTAAGCCTTGCTCATCAGCACTTTCTTCCAAAAGAGCCAACAGGGTTTCAGCTGTTTCCTTTGTTCCAAGTTGTTCTTTCTCCTCTCTTGCCACTTCACACTTTTCCGATTCCACGCTCTTTCTCAGGCCGAGCCAAAGTGATTTAGAAGTGGGTCAGGGGTGGCATGTCCTGTTTGCTACCACTGCTGTTTTCCACGGAGGAAGTTGCCACTTCTCTGTGTGGTTTCATTTGATTTGGATCAGCAGCTCTTGGCTTTTGAAATATAATTCCTACAGTGCATTATCAGCCCTCGAGCTGATACTTTGCGGTGGATTGCCAGTCACAGGTGCACAGCAAAGATAAAGAAAGCTCTTGAGTAACCATATAATGATACTCAGAATCAGTGGCCTTGGCGTTTATTTTTGTTCATGTGCTACATTATAATAAGTAAGATCCGTTAAAGACATAACCAAAACCAATACCTGTCTATTAATCAGTAGGTTTAATTCATCACCACATTGAATTGTATAGTCTTTATCTTATTTCAATAGCCTGGTGCGAGGATAATATGCAGCTTATATGTACTGTGATACTGCTGATCAGCTGAGCTTACAGTAGGACGAGCTCAAAGCTCCATTTTGTGAGCACTTAGCTGACAAATTCCAAATCTGTTAAACAATAAACTGCGCTGCTTGCTCAATCCAGTTCTTTGTCAAATATTTGTTGTCGCATATCAGCAGCCACACTTGCAGATATGTTCGTCACACTGGCCACCAGATGTGTGAGCATCATTCATTATGGGGAGAGCGCGAGCGGTCTGATTGTCTCACTCTCTCCTTATGATGAACACATTTTGTGCCTGAAGAAACATCACTTACATTGCGGTTACATCATTGATTATGACAAGTCCACGCTTCACCCTCTGTTTGCATATTTTCCTTCTCCTTGTAATCCGTGGAACATTGACATAAGGAAATAAAGGGGACATCAGATTTCAAATTCCACTGTTAGTGCCTTTAAGGCTGAACTTGTAAACCTCAAAGACAAATATCCTTCTTAAATAAATATTTAGTTTTGGTCAGCGAGATTGGCAGAGTACTTCCCCATGGTTTATACTTCTACTGGCTTAGATTTGGTATCTGAGTCAAAAGACAGTCTAGGCATTTGTACAAAAAACTGAGAGTAGAAGAATAATGAATACATTTATGTTCTGTTTAATACAAATATGTTGAGGGTAGTTACAAGGCGCTGATGAAGTGAGGTAGATCAAGTAGTACTTCCATTCGAGTTTGAAAACACTGAGAGGAGCAAGCTGCTGAGAAACTTCCTTACAGGGTAAAGAACCTGTCTGATATAGCAGCCTATATTAGCTCACCACAGATGTATCTGTGTTGGTGTGTTATGGCTGATATGTAAGAAAATAGCAGAACATGTGTAAGAGCACTGATAGGTTTATATGATTATCCCAATAAAAGAGCATCGTACTGTAGAAGCAGCTGTTTTTGCTGACCTCCAGTAGTTTGCTTTCAGGGTGTGTCAGTACACAGTGACATCACTCTGGGTGTGGTCACAGGTATAACTGGTGTTATAGGTGCACTATAACACATATCTGAGTGAACACAATGAAAACTTTTAATCAGAGGGAGCAGTCAAACATTGATTTGCAGCCTGGTTTTGAATGACTCTTTGTTTAGTTTATGTTAGTTTGTTTATGAAAATTAGAAATTAAATACAGTAGCAGAGCAATGGTGTAGTCAGTATGTCTGAGATTTGGAGCCAAACTTTATTCATCTATTATATTCTGCATTTAGTTCATCCTGACTGTTTAGCCTGGATGGAGAGCCACTGCTCAGCACCCAGGGATCAACTGCGAGGTCTTTGCCAGGGTCATTCCTGTTCTCTCATTTCATTCATTTATTTATAGGTTTTCCAAACATTGGGATTACACTGATTTTAACAATCTATCAGACTGTGAAACTTGCCTAGAGTGGCTTAAAATGGTAATTTCACAAAGCGTCAGAAAAACATTGTTTGTAGAGCTGTGGTTCTCCTTGACACTTGATAGAATTGATTATGCTTAATTGACAGCAACTAATCCCCTGAAAAATGAATACTCTTTGGGGAGGCTACCTCTCTGAAATGTTTTGTAACACTTTGATAAGTGTTTTTTCAAGAGTTTCTGGCAGCCTGCTCAAAAGTCAACTAGGCTTGCTACCAAGAAACTCTTTTCAAAAACTTTTCAGTCAACACTGGATGCTGCCAGAGTGTCCAACTGCTGGTTTCCAGGCAGACGATTTCTTTGAATCTGTTAATCATCAGAGATGTTGTACGAGACTACCAGCATGTCCTGCGAGAGAGCCAATGAACATTTTGGAACTCTCTATAATGTCATTTGTCAAAGGAACGATAGAAAGTTAAATAAAGACTGAATCACAAAGGGAACCTTTGTAAAAAGGAAACAGAAGCCGACTATAAAATCACCATCACTCTTTGCTATGGAGGCTTTCTAGCTAAATTTCATGGAAGAAAACACTTGGCTTAATGTTTTGAAAAAATGTGTAATATTTCAGCCTAAGGCTTGAAACTCTGTCATTGTCTCTATTAAGCCAGATATAACACACACACACGCGCGCACAGATCAAAGACAGAATATGAGCAGAGCAGAAACTCTTCCAGATGGATCATCATCAGAATAAACATTATCCTTTATCCTGACAAAAATCTTTTGGATGAAAACTTTGTACTGCACAATGAAGAAAAAAGGTTTTGGGAACTTCAGTGCGGTGTGAGGTTTTTCCCAAATTCTCTGCCTCCTCTGAGATTCATAGTTTCTTCTGTTTTCAGGAAGCAATTCTATTTTTCATCTAGATAAAAACATGTACAAAGACAGCTGAATTTTTGTCACTTATCTCACAATATACACTGAACTGAGGTATTGCAATGACCTCTAACCTCAAGGACATATCTCCATAGGCCAGACTTCATTCTTGTTCTTGTTCTTGTTCTAAAGATTTATTTGCAGATCTGTGAGTAAATTCTCATAGTGAGCTGAGCTGGGGAAATGTCATCCATCCCTCACTTATTGATGCACTGATGCCACTACCACATGTGATGAATCGATCTATGAAGGGAGGGAAACCTGCAACTGCAGTGAATTAGGCCAAACTATTTTGAGTTACATCATTAACTTAATTTTCAGTGGATTGTTCTTGTTATAATGTATGTCCATGATCAGGGCAAAGTAAATGAATACTACAGCATTTCTACCAGCCAGCAAAGGGATCTAGTACCTTGAATATTAATAACAATTACAAAGATTTCACCCTTAGGAAAAGCCTGAATTAATAGTAGCTGCTCAGACAATACACACTCAAAATCAGCATTTATCAAGATGTTGAGATAAAGATTGTTGCAGTGTTTTCATTGCTGAAATAATGAGTCTGCTTATGAAATATCAGCCCTCGAGGATTCACTGTCCTCCCCAGATTAAGCCTGTTTCATGGTCAGGACAGTGTTGGATTGTTTATGTGTCTCTCTGCTCCAACACTAAAGGGGGGTCCCTGCCCCACGGAGGACAGCAATTAGCTAATCCCATTTACTCCCGCATAAGAGCCCCAGCTGTACAAATGTGCTGCACAACCCAAAAAAAAGCAAATACACAGCATTAAGGGGACATCTGCCGAATGAGGTTTGGGAAAATCCTACTAAAAAATACATCCACATCTTTAATCAACTCCCAGAACGTGCTGAGGAGTCCTCGCAGGAGAAAGGAAAATCTAGGTTAGCATGCTGCTTTCATAAAGACCTGTGTGCGTCACAGTATGTTGGGCATAGTTGAACAGAGTCTGGCTCCACGGACAGCTTCATTCAAGCAACTCCTTTTGGTGCCTGTGGGTGTAAGACTTTTCCTATCTGACATCTGTATCAGTTTGTAAATTATATCCGTTTCACTGTCAGAGGGAAGCATTTGAATACGACACCGGGGCAAACTCGGCAGGAATGTAGGGACAGATGCCAACACACGCATGATGATTTATTCTAAGTATTAAGATAGAGAGGGTTTCTAAGAATGGGATATTAAGGTGCACTAAAGCTGTCTTAGACCATGACACAAGATGCTGTATAGTGCTTGTTGTTGCTATGGAAATTTGGTTCAAGAATAGCCTTAAGGTTGATAAATTTTTGAGAGAAATTTTGAAGCAAAGAAAAATGGAGTGATGTCTCATAACTCTTGCCAGTGTGATCTGAAGCATTGCCTGTTACTTGGGCACTTTTTTTCTCCGGTAGTTTCGCAGAAAGCCTTAAAAACACAGCAACAAATCTTTGTGATACAAGTGTCATCTTGCAGCATCCAGATACAGAGGTGTAACTATTAGCCCAAACAGCCTAAATTCCCACCAATGGGCTGTCAAGATCTGCCTCTATCCCAGCGTCCTTTTCATTATGAATTCTCTTGGTTTTTAAAAACCCTCTTCTATTTTTATCTAGCATGTTCACTGTTGCTAGGAGTAGGGCAGTGTCAGACATGTATTCAGGAGATGCACCCCCTTGTTTAATAATGCATAAGTACGGTGAATGCGCCACAAAGGAAATCTCCTGCTTTGCTCCTGCTTTGAGTTGCTCCTCGCCTCTCCCGCGTGCATTTCTGATTGTCTCTTTGCTGCGATGGTTTACATTGAACATTCTTATACAGCAGATCTGATCTGCTGCCCGGAGGAACTGATTTACAGTGAGATTTATTGGGTAGAGCTTCCCCGCTTTGTTATGACAGACTCCAAGGGTGAGAAGGAGTGCGGAGGCAAACAGAACTCTGCACTCGGATTACAGAGCGCCGAAAACAAAACTTATGAACTTTCCAAAATGTTCCATCTACTGCTGCTCCGCCCCGTGGAAAAGACCCGAGACTCCCCCGGTGTACTACAACCCAGTTCAGAGCCAGCTGATCGGACAGCGCAGCATCAAAGAGCAGAAATAATGTTCAGGGAGAACAGTTGTCCTGAGCTGAGACAGCCCCAAGTTTTTATCACGCTCCAAACAGCTTTCCTCTTCTTTCTGATTCCATTTAGTCATGCTATGTCCGGCCTAACCTATGCTGGCCCTGCACAGAGAGCAGAAGGCTCTCATTTCAGCTCTGGCAGCAAGAGTGGCGATGAGCTCATCCTCATGAAGGAGCTGGACGCGGCGGGCGATGCGCTCAAAGGCTTGTAAGGGCTGAGGGTGGGGAGAGGGGGGTTTGCACCCAGGGCCAGGGGAAACAGATGCTGCAATGGAGATGAGCGTCCTGGGAATTTTATATTGGCTAAGCTGATCCAAATCTTTGGTGTTCTGGCGCAAGCAGATAGCCTATTGCCATTACCAGTAACTGTCTGGGAGCCTGGGCCCAGTGGAAGCAATGCCGGGCCAGTTAGTTGATAATCTGGAACAAATGAAAGAACCACCTTGTCTGCGACGCATTATAACAATTGTCTCACACGGTACAATGGAAATCCACACCACTCCCTTTGAGGAGAGCAGAGGAAGACAAACAGTGGAGTCTGTTTCTTCAGTAAAAAGAAGTTAACGTGAAAGCAGTGAACTGGAACTGGATATGCAGATAAGACATCCAGTAACAGATACCCTGCTGTGTGAGAGTAGAAACAGACTTTCGTCTTTGGAAAAGCAACGCACAAAACAGAGAGAACGAGAGGCCGGCCCAGAAGAGTGTGATAGAGACATTGACAGCAGAAGAAGAGTTAGACATCTGCAGCAGCAGCAGGAGGAAGAATGGGGGTGTCCATGAAAGAGCACCAAGTGAATTACTGATTGCAGAGAGCTCTAATAGCCCCAGACTGGCCACACTCCATTACAGTCATTTCATACAGCGGCTTTTATTACCTCCTCCCATTACAAACACACACACATATTCACTTACACACACACACACAGACTCTCACGTTCCCAGTACCAACACAATGCATTTCACTGCCTGCACTACCTGACTACCTGCAGGATCTCAGTGTAACATTGCCATGATGAGGTAACTGCACACCCAAGGTTTGCTGGGAAAGTGAATTTTTAATGTCACTATCTGCATTACCCAAATGCACGATTCCCTCGCCGAAACAGATAGCTAACTCGCACGCCACACAGTCGTATAGAGCGCAGACCAACACAGTACAAGCTCCTCACACACACTCGCATGCACACACGCCCACCCCAGCTATCAGCACAGCACTCCCTCTCTCTGAAGCTCGCTCTGCGTCTTACAGCAGGGCCCCTTTCACAGCAAGCGGCCGCAAGACAGCAGAGGGACTGTATGCGCTCTCCCATCAGGCCATGCGTGAGGAGCTGGTGTGTGTGAATACTCTGGTTGGGGGCTTAGCTGAGATTAGGGTAAACAAGCAGCACATTGTCACACACACACACACCCCAAAACTGTGACCCTGCCTGGCTCAGGTAAGGCCCGGGGAGCAGAGACAGAAAATATTCTCATCTGCTCAGCCGTGGGTCCGCACAGCGAGAGGGTCAGTCCAGGTTTGGAGAGAGCTGATCAGCTGTAACTGACAGTTGTTACATGACAGCATCTCAACACAGACATCAAGATACCGAGACATCAGATGTGGTGTAAATACGTTCATGCAGTGAGACAAATAGTAACTGATAGTGACTAAAAGGAAGGACAATGTCATCAGTTCACACACAGACTCTGACCCCTCGGCTCTCACCTGAGTTCTCCTCCACCTCTCTCTCATCGGTGCACACCCCCTGGCCGTGCATCAGCGAATGCAGTGGCCTCTCCACGCCGCGCGGCGGATAGCAGCGGAGGCCCGTGCCACATCGGGGCGAGTAGACGCCACAGTGAGCCCCTTTAGGCAGGGCACAGGTGGGGCAGCAGCCGCAGCCGGGCTCCCGCACTGTCTCCTCGCAGCCCTCCGGCAGATGGCAGCTGGCCAGCCTCTCCTCGGAGCACACCGGGCAGCGGATGGCCTGGTCCGACAAGCACAGCGCCACCAGCGACAGGGTGCCAACCGTCCAAAGGCCCCAGCAGGACGGAGCTACTGCCACTCCACCTCCACGCACCATGGCAGCCCCAGCACCTGCGCGCAGTCCTGTGCCCTCGTGTATGGTCCCCTCTGCTTCCCCTCTCCTCTTTGGGTGTTGTGCGGCTTTTGATCACACAGATTTTAGACCAACGAGGGCTGTCTGAGAGGAACGCTTTGTCCAGGATGGTCTTTGATATTTTCAGCTGGTTAGTGTTTCAGTTGCAGGGACACAATGCCTCTGCTGTATTGCCTGCCTCTCCGTTCCTCTGATTCAATTTCACAACGCAGAAATTGGAGCCTGCTCGTGATCTGCTTGGCTGGCGCATGTAGTGGTGATAAGAACTAGTTTTTTGTTGTGTTGGAATGAACAGTTGCAGGAAGGATATCCACCACTGTGTTCAGGTGAGTCTTGCGCTCTCTTCGAGTCCAGAGGCTCGCCCACCCTCTAATGAAGCACCAACAACAACAACAACAAAAAAAAAATCTGGTCTACAAGTGTCCAAATGCAAAGCAGGTCATCAAAAGACAGTGTTTTGAGTAACAGCTGCAGTTTCCTCCTCTTGCTGGTGTGCAGTGCAAAGGACTCGCTCCTGAGAATGGCTCAACACGAGTGGCTCTCCTTGGACTTTATACTGGTCCATGGACACGCCTCTTTCTACAGAGAGAGAGGAGCTGAAAGGCACAGCGGAGAAAAGCCAGGCTAAAGCTCTCTCCCTCTCTGTCTTCCTCTCTCTCCTCTCTCTCTCTCTTCTCTCTCTCTCTCTCTCTTCCTCTGTCTCTCTCTCTCTCTCTCTCTCTCTCTCTCCCTAGCTCACTCTTACTCAGACACACAAGCTTATATACACTCTCCCTCACTTGTCCTCTCTCAATCCTGAGTGCACGGTGGAAAAAAAAACCCCAGCTGAATCGCCCTCTCACTTGTTCATGCACAGAATACACTTTGTTTTCTCTCCCTACCACTATTATTCTTTTTAGTCCCACATGTCCGTCTCATATGATGTCACATTCACTCGGATATATTGATTTGCATTGATGAAATATTCGGATCTGTAAAAAAACAAACAAGAAAGACACATCAGTGCTGTCCCCCACCCTTTTAATCAACTCCAAATGGCCAACACACATGCACGTATGCCTCTGGGGTTGAGACATTTTTCAAACAACAAAACAACCTCATGCCTGCTCCTTCAACAGGGTCTCAGAGTGTGTATGTGTGTGTGTGTGTGTGTGTGTGTGTGTTTGCAAACGTGCGCATCCAGTGGTCAGTCCGGACTGTGCTGGTGCACCCCCTCTCTCATTATGTTCCCCCCCAGCCAGGATCTCTCTCTTTCTCTTTTTCTCTCTCTTGCTACTAACTGGAGTGGGCAGCTATAAAAGGCAAATGGACAGTCTAACCCCCCACCACTCCCCTCCCTGTGCCGCCCTGCCCCCACCGGTCCTAAAAAAGCCTCCTGCCAGTGGGATCGCAGGATAAGTTTTAACAACGCTGCAAGCTGGGGTAGTTTATTATACGTGTGTGTGCTTCTGATCATGAAAGAGTCTGTAAATCAGCGACTTACTTTGTTCTTGTTCGCCCGTGTGTGTGCTAAGACTCCAAACCCAGCCTTTTTTGAATCATGGCTTTTATTGGGCAACGTCTCTGTTTTTGTTTTGTTTTTTTTCCTCCTGTGTTCCTTAGCCTCCATTTTGCCATGGAAACCCAGCATGTATTGTAATGCCTTTGTGAGAGTGCTGTTTTTTTCTTCCGGCTGGTAGCTGGTTGCCCCAGGCAGGCCGGGGGCAGCGGGCAAGTCTTACAAGGCCGTGCAGCGCTCAGGTGGGTGCTACAGTGTGTGTTGTTAGTTACACGGAGTCCTCATCCCTCCCTGCTTGGTAAATCAGACATTGGACAAGGGATCAATGGCTTTACTGTGACAGAGCCACTCTCTGCATTGAAAGTCAAATATTTGAAAGAAAAATGACTTCTGGTTCATTTCAAGTGAAGAGCTTTAATGAGATGACTGACTGTAATAACAATGTACTAAAGTAGTTGGTAGTTAGTGCAGCGGCTCACTGGTGCTGGAGCTCATAGCTGCTCAGCAGCTTCATTATGTGTCATTTATGAGGTGTGTGTGTGTGTGTGAGTTTTCTTGGCAGGGGGGCTTGCAGGATGGCTAACCAGAGGTTAAATAATAAATAAATAGAGTTTTCAGAGCTCAGGGTCTTTTAGTTCAGTTTTATTTTACAGATTAAGGAGAGAATAGTTTCTGCAATTGTAAAAACTGATTTTGTGCTGTTGTCCTTTTCTGTGTATGTGTGATCTGTTTTTTGTCTGTCTGTGGTGGAAAAAAACTTTCCCCCTCTGTTGTTCTTCCTGAGTGGTCTCTTCTGTTTTTCCCTGTTGGGTGTTGCATGCTGTGCAGATAGTAAAGCCCCTTGAGGCAAATTGTGATTTGTGATATTGGGCTATATAAATAAAATTGGACTGCACAGTAGCTTTCTATTTTGGCCACAAGATGGAGTAATAGCGCCTTAAGAAAGAACAAATCATGTGGAGCGTCTGAACTAATATCAAACCCATAAACAGATCTTTGTTTCACTCGTGAATATAAAGTGTTACAGACTCTACTTGGGTAGTTTTAGTGAAGAACTGTTTGTATTATATGAAAATGAAAATGGTAAGGAGTCGTCTACATTGGTGTTTTCCACTCTGCTGTGTGAGCATGCTTTGGTCTTTGTTGCTCCACCTTGTTCAACACAAGTTCCTGTTTCTTTAAGGGATCTCTCCAAAGTGAAGTTGCGTATATTCCATATTCAGAGAAAGTCCAGTGGTGGAGTGTGGAATCTCCTACTGCGAGAGTTCTCCGCTGGGTGCTGAGCAAAAAGCAGGTAAGATCAATTCTTCATTACTCAAAGTTACTGTTATCTTCCAAGAAAAGATAAAACTCCAAAAGTACCTTGGAATTAATTACAACGTGTAGACATGCGCTTCTCAATTTGATTTTGACCGTGAGAGAAAGTTTGTTATTGCTGTATTTTCCTCACTGTATAGGATGTAACAGTAGTTAGAGCTCTCTAAATGATGATACTTTTATTAGTAACTGCACAGTTTTTATATATTTTTTTATTTGTAATATAAATGAAAACGTTTCATACTTTGGGACTTTTTATTAGTTCAATGAAAACTGCCACTTCTAATACAGCTTTTAAAAAGTACACTGCTTAATATTTTATTTCCTAATTCATTTTCAAACTGTGGCTAAAAGTGTTGGAGTCTCACTGGCTGTTGGTGTGGAAGGCGCTTTCACATATGCTCCTATGTGCAGACCCGGCAGGAAGTACATGTGCAGTGAACATCATCTCTTTCTCATAAGGCTAAATGTAGTGACAGGGTCGAGCAATCAACCGTGGGCTTTTAGCCCCCACATTTTTTTCTTTTATGTACTTTTTTTATGCCGTCCAACTAACGGGAACAGTGAGATGCAAGTGTTGCTTCTTTTTCTACGCATGCTTTGTAGAAATAGTAAGAGTGGCTTTTAATAGTTTCTAGAACATTAAGAAAGTAATGTTAGTGTCTCAAAAACAATGTCACATCATGAGCGTACGCAACAAACCCACCATTTTTAAAGCTGAAAGAGGGTTTTCTGTCTTCATTGTACCTTAAACACTCGCAGAGCGAGTTCTGAAAGCACCAGAGGAAGAGGTCTGTCCTGATCTGGGTAGACTTACTCAGATTCCAAACTATCTCTCATTAACCACATATTGTAATTCCTCTCCGCAGAACATTTTTTCATCATGAACAAAGACAAAGACCCTGAATGTACCACCTCAGAGGGAAACGGGATGGGTGAGTATCTGATTCCTTGTCTTTAGTTAAAAAGTGTGGGTGCCACTGTCCCGCCAACAGCACTGCCTGAGCACACATGACTGTAGAGTATTGAAAGCTGAGGGTGTGTATGTGCAGGCTGACAGTAGACCATAAGTCGTCTGTGTCTCTGCAACAGCAAGATGGAGAAGCGCCCCTGCACATTTACCATTCATGAAGGGGTCTTGATATTCCATTATTCTAACGCAGCGCTGTAGTTCACATGTTTGAAGTTCTCTTCATGAAACAAAAAGTAACACAAAGTATTTACACATGCACGACATGTCACTTTTTCAGATGTTTGCAGTGATGGTGCAGATGTGAAGCCACAGGTGGAGGAAGAAGAGATGGAGGATAATTCATTCAGTGAGAATGGAATGCAGTGCGCTGAAGGTGTGACAGATCCACGTATGTGTTCCCACACACACACACACACACACACACACACACACACAGACTCTAACATCTTTCCATTAGACTTTCCAATTTAGCCATCAAGCTCATGCTATCTAGCATCATACTTATATGCTTTTTGTTTATGCACATGCATAAACAGTTGGAAAATGTGTGAGGGATGTTTCTACAAACCCAGAGATTTAATACATCGAAACACTGCTGTTGGGAAAAACGTCACGTCTACCTACCTTCTTATTCGTAGCCTGGCCACTGTGCTATTCTGAGTTTATCTTAAGAGTTTAAATGGTTTCATATACTGAGATGTGGTAGAATTTTTTCAACCCAGAGTAACAAAGAAGTTTTTTTTATTTAGTTAAACATGGAAATAAATTAAAAAAATAAATTACATGTAAGTTTTTTTTTTTATTCAACAGTAATTAAATATTATCAACTTGAGAGAGAGATCACATAAACTTTACAAGTGCCTGAAGAAAAAGGCATTTTTTTGTCATGTTGATCAGATAGGAAAGGTCTTAGATGCTCTGTTATTCTGGGATTTATTTAGTTAAAAGCGCCTTTTTTGCATCTCCTGCACTGGTGCTCATCTTGATGTTTTATTTAGTACAAAGTAATAACCAATGTTACTCGAGTGCTGTTTGGATGAAAGTAAAGCAGTGACATGAGTGACAGATCAACCCCTGACTGGTTTTGTTTCTTACTGCAGTGTCTTGTATTGTTTGATAAAACTTACATCAAATGACATAATGTGATATCTTAGCATTGTTGAATCATATTTCATTTCTTCATACACTCAGCAGTGTACCTTCAAACTAAGCAGGAAAATGTGCCACATATCTAAACTGTGCCTTCATTATTACACACATGATATTTTGGGTGCGGAAATGTTCATATTCAGCTTTGTGGCCTCAGTCCCCCATTTGTCACCTTAAAAAAAAAAAAAAGAACATTGTGTTACATGCAGGTCTCCTATTTATTTCTGACTGCCACCCATCTGCCCCACTGGGTGCATTTCCTAAAGCCCTGCTCTGCGTCTGATTCAGCCTGCGGTTCACTGCTCTGGACTCTATATTGGGCCTCTCGGAGCTCTGTGTGTGCAAAGTTTCCATAGCACCTCTGAGCGCTTTCCACAATACAAGGCGCTGCTCTTCAGCTCATCACTAGTCACCGCCAAGACCACACTGTGGTTTGGATGTGTGGATGGAACTGAGCACGCTGGGGGGTTGATCGACACTTAGCAAGAGGCTAGGTGAGAGGTCCTGCAAAGCAGACCCCAGGACTCTGCATGATTACATGACAATGAACAGTTTTTGCTGTTTGTCATCAATTTATTTATAGTTGATCGTGCACCAGGCAAGGACCTATCGTCATAACAGCTAAGAAAAACCACAGGACACACAGACAATGACAACAAATGCTTAATGTAAACTTATTGCGTATTGTAATTGAATGAACTAGAATTTGTGCTCTGCTAAAGGGAATTGGGGAAGACCTTAATGTTGGATTTGGGGTTTTCAGCGTCAGTGGGCAAACAATCAATTTTTAAAAGCAGATGAGGAATTGGTGTTGTCAGAGCGAGGCGTCTGCTGCATCTCTCTCCCCTGCCCTGGTTCTAGTTTCTGTGTATTCAGAGGAAATGCCTTCCCCTTATCTCGAGCACACATCTTCTGAATGTCTTTGTGACACTATACATCGGCCCAAATTAAGCTACCCACACTTTGGAGATGTGCTAGTACTAATATCAAACTATCATCTATAAATACAAATGTAGAAGTGAAGTTGTGACAGTGTTTCACATTCTAGTTGAAGTAGAGTGTCATCAGACTTATTTAGCACCTTATTTGGAAGTGAGGACAAACATTAACTGTTGTATATGTACTAGATGTAACTCCATATGTCTTGTCTCTGTGCTTCTATCACATGTTTTGGTCATTGCATATGCTTTTACATCAGATGTCACTCCAAATACATTCTTTGTTTCCTCCCCGCGAAGGTGTGATAAAGACCGAGGCAGAGGAGATGGAAGACAGCGAACATTTCCCCGAGGCTGAAAAAGAGAGAGAGATTGTGCCAAAAGAGGAAGCAGAGGGGGCCAGTGAGGACGGGATGGAGGAAGGATTTGATGAGCAGAGGACAGAGGAGGACGATGATGAGGAGAGGGATGGGGAGGGGGATGAAGAGGGAGATACCCTGAATGAGCCGCAGGACCTGTCACTGGTGGACTACTCTCGTTACGACAGCACGACCCTGCCAGACGCCAACGCAGCAGCAGCCACGGGCGCAGAAGAGAGCTACGTGCCTGGAGCCGTGGCCCCCCGCATCCAGGCGTCAGGCAAGCTCAACTGTGACATCTGTGGCCTGTCCTGCGTCAGCATCAACGTTCTGCTGGTGCACAAGCGCAGCCACACGGGTAAGCACAGGAACACAGCTCAAACACCTGACCTCAAACACAACAGTTGCGCAATCATCACTCTGTTGATAGCACACAGAGATAAGAAATTGACTAGGTCAAGATGTTTGATCAAGTAACTATGATTAACAACACGCAAGACTGCATCACACATGACGCATGTGTCCTAACCAGTGCCACAGCAACAAGAGGTTGTGAAATATCCTCAATTGTTGTTCCAATATAAAGAAAAAACTTTGTGATTTGACCACAGAAATAGATAGGTCAGCACATCATAGTACATCCACTGTCACTACTTTGCTCTGAATTATGCAATTCCTGCATTAACCCACTCATCTATATGGTTCATGAAGGCACACACATATTTTCCATTTTGGTCAGCTTATTGTCTGCTCACATCACACATTACGTTTATAGAAACTGTCTAAGAATTAAGGTCACAGGGTTTCATTTAAAAGTAGTGAGGGAGCATTGGCACATGATGAACGCTCTCTCTGTGTCTCTCATTCCTTCCATCTTTCCTCAGTGTTATTATTAAAGCAGAGTTCAAGAAACGAAGATGTTGATGTTACCATAATACTCACCATTATAAACCACAATGCCTTTACAGTGCAACATGATTGCATTATTGACTAAAGATATGTTGAAGATGAAGAGCTGCAGTCCTTAATTTCCATAGAAAACTTTAATTGCAACTTCATTTTACTGATGAGTAGAGTTGAATAATAGAATAATGTGTTTTCAACATTAACATTTCAACATGTCACAGTATGCTTGGTAATTGTATATTTTCAAGGTTTCTGGCAATCAAAGTGGATATTGCCTTGTTCCCTTTTTAAAGATTGTGAACAATTGTGTGTTTTTTTGCAATTCACTGTAATTCTAGGAGCAAGGAAAGAGTTTACAGCTAAAGTAAATCATAAAAAACAAGCATTATTTAAACCACTCACGAAGTTGTGAACGCCATATCAATGTGTTGTACATTTACAAATCTACAAATCAGCCCAGAGCAGTAAATCTATTAACAACATAATTCACAGTGATCAAACCTTAATGTGAATCTTAAATTTCCCTGAGGGAGTCATCCCAAAGGGATCAATAAAGTCTAGTCTAAGTCTAAGTCAAAATCGGAAAATGCAGTGAGATCAATAGGTTAACAGGCAAATGCCATGTTAAAACGTGAAATGTGCTGAACGGTTTGTTTCTTTGTCACCCAGGTGAGCGGCCATTCCACTGCTCTCAGTGCGGGGCCTCCTTCACCCAGAAGGGAAACCTGCTTCGCCACATCAAACTGCACTCCGGGGAGAAGCCTTTCAAATGTCCCATGTGCAGCTATGCCTGCCGTCGACGTGACGCTCTGAGCGGGCACCTGCGCACCCACTCTGGTACCAGCGAGCCACACACTGGTTCACTCACTCACACGTGAAGCTGATATGCACCGATACTGTATGCACCTGTGTACAGTGTCATGTTGGTTGGTTTCTCACTCCTTTATGTTGGTTTCTCACTCCTTGTGAATCTGAACATGAGGTCTGCTGAGCCTGCATGGCTTTTCCAGTAACACCCTGCCATGCACTTTCAGACGGTTACACACATCACAAATGACATCTTACTCATTTACCTCTGGAAACTTAATCATTCACTTTCAGTTCACGTGTTTTACCTGCAAACACGCTGCACACTCTCCAGTATGCATATCATCAGTTTTGTGTGAAACCACTTAAGGAAATAATACTCGCTGTACCATTTAAATGTTGTTGATGTTTCATGTGTTGGTGATTAACTGAAACTCCTGCTCACAGTAGAGAAGCCGTTCAAGTGCAACCACTGTAGTCGCAGCTACAAGCAGCGAAGCTCTCTCGAAGAGCACCGAGAGAGGTGCCATGTGTACATTCAGAGCAAAGGTCCTGCTGACAGAGGTGAGGAGACAGTGCACTCGTCTCAGCGACACTTTCTGACACACGCTTTATCAACAAACATCTTTGAAAAATCCAACATGTCTTCACAGGACACACAAAGACACTTCACATATGCACCTATAACTGTGAATGTAATCAGACCGCTGCACCCTCTACATAACCACTTTTGTAGATATGCAGCAAGTGCCCAATTAAAGCTCTTACTGCCACCTGATCCTGTTTTTATAGCCTCATTAGATTAATGAGCTTATAGCTGTTAGTCCATCATTACAGCTAAATAGGTTATGGCTGCTGCGGTGTGGTGGCTCAGCGCTATGAAGACCGCTTCTCATGTCTGTAGCGGCAAAAGGGAAGCCAAGTATGTGGGGCAGATGTTTAAGCCCTGCCAGTCGGTGCATGCACACACACACACACACACACACTCTCTCTCTATGTGTATAACCTCCCCCCAAAATGCCTTTATGTACCGACAGGACAGTTGCACAGTTGCAACACACAGACAATGCTCTGCCTTTGTGGTCACCAAATGTCGTAAGTTTATGCCTGATAGTGCCGTAGTGGTGAGGAAGTACATCCTCATCCTGTGGTCTCCTCTCCTACACTGGTGAAGTAAAAAAGCACCAGGAAGTGAGGTCAAAGGAGCTTCTGATCTCAAATTAATATCTCGTTCCTCCCAGTGTGACATTGCTTTGCTTTGCTCGCTGGTGTGTTGTTTTTTTTTTTTTACTTCACTCTATAATCTCAAACGCTTTGACAGGTGGACAGCCACAGCACAGTGTACTCCCTTTACTTACGATACTGCCTGATCGAGAAGAGGTCTTCTCTTCCTGCACTTACTCTCTCACTCTCTTGCTGTCAAGCAGAGGACGGCCAGACAACCAGGACTCAGATGGGCACTGAGCGTGCTCTGCTGCTCGACAGGCTTGCCAGCAACGTAGCCAAACGGAAGAGTTCGATGCCACAGAAGTTCACTGGTAAGAGAAACTCGACTCACAAGATATTTTCGGGGTTGAGAAGAAGAGGTGCTGACTTGTAGCAGATGTAGCAGAATGCTGTAATTCTAAATCTTACAGGATTGTTTAAGAAAAGTTAAAGAAAAGATTATGAAGGCCTGTATTTTTTTAGTTTTATTTAATGCTCACCTGTTTACTGACCTCTCTACTTGAACAACGTTTTAAGATGTTTACTTCATTTGTGCTTTTTGCTGTGCGTTTATGCTGTACAATACAGAATTCATGTTTTGTGGATTATTTCAGGTTGTCTGTCTAAGCTACATGTTTGCCTGTCTGTTTGCCTTTGCTGGCCTCCATCTCTTGCCAAACAGGACCAAAACCAGAGAGTGGTCTCCACTGTCCTATATTCTCTGTGAGAATTGTGTCATAGGTGGGTATTGCTAACCATGCATGGTTAAATAACCGGAGACATGTAAAAACTAGAAACTGGTACTTGAGTGTGTGTCACCTCACTTTACTCACTCTGCATGTCGCAATTCAAATCCAGATCGTTTGCCTGACTGATGATCAAATGATATCAGTTTCAGTAAATGGCTGACGTTATGGGCGTATACACACACAACGATTCAGTAGCCGGCTCTTACCTTTCTGGTTAAGCCTAACTAACATTGGGTTGTAGTTTCGCAATAAAGCCTCAAGCTGCTTGCAAAAACGGGTGGTGTATTGGCAAAAAAAAAAAAACCCTCCTACATATCTCTATCAGGTTGACGAATGAAGTGAGATCTTTCAATATGACAACCACAGGGGGAAAAGAGAAGTAATGTCTACAACCGCAGAGAGAGAGAGAACAGGCGGGAGGCGAGAAACGTGAGCAGGTGCCTCTCCGTCTACACTTCTGTGGTGCAGCTGCACTAGGCCTTCGTCTGCGTCGTCTGCTTCCTCTCAGCCCTCTGTCCTCTCATGCCTCCAAGTGCAACTGCTTTCTCAGGATGCTCTAATGCTATAAAGCTTTTTGTCCTGTGATCCCGCCATGTTCCACTTCACTGCGTAGGTTTTCCTCTGGATTGCCCTGGGAGTGTTTCTCATTGCTTCCACTCAACACCAAAGTGAGGGCCTCTTTGAGTCCTGAGTAAGGCTCTCCAGTAGATCTTTTTCCATCTGTAAGCAATGACTGCTTTAACTGCTGCTTGCTGCCTGCGGCTCTTCTTCTGGCCATGCTGTTGGATGAAGCATGTGAAACCTCCCGCAGAGTCTTGAGTGCTCTTTCTCCTCCTGCTGGTCTAGGTGACAACGGTGTCTGCTTGGACCTGAGCTTTAACAGGGAGCTGGTCCAACGAACTGACATCAAGGACCCTCCGCCAAACTCCCCAGGGCCCGATGCCCACCACCAGCAACAACCCGTCCTCACGGGGGACAGCGACCCCACTCCCTCCCATAGGCCCTACCCTATCCCATTAAACCGCAACGACATCAGCCCCATGGGCCTCACCAATGGCCACAAGATGGGCATGCCGCTCATGGGCCTCCCTCACGGCGCCCAGCCACCCCTCAGTATGGACTCGTTCCACGCTGACGGCTCGCAGATGTCCCAGCCCGTCATGTACAGCTTAGGGCACCTGCTTGGAGGGCTGAACCACCAGAATGGCATCCCACACCCCCACGCCCAGCCCATCCCTTTGTCACCGCTGGAGGCTCTACGGGTGGTGCGGGCCGACGGGGAGGCCGGAGCGCTGCCTGGGGCCGTGTACCCCTGTGGCCACTGCAGGGTGATCTTCCTGGACTATGTTATGTTCACCATCCACATGGGCTGCCACGGCTTCCGCGACCCACTCGAGTGCAATGTGTGCGGCCACCGCAGTCGGGACCGTTACGAGTTCTCTTCCCACATAGCTCGCGGCGAGCACCGCCTAGAACTGAAGTAGCTTTCATTTATGCAGATCCTCATGCTTAGACACAAACACACACACATATGCTCATACAGATAGAACCGTATGAGCAAACACACAGATTTACTCACAAGTAGCTGAAGTAGCAGCTATCTCTCTCTCTATCTCTTTGTGTGTGTGTGTGTGTATGTGTGTGCATGTAAGAGAAAAGATTGAGAGACATTATAGGAGTGTGACAAGTGTATTTAGTCATACTCGTCTGAAAAGATGGCCTGTAAAGTGTTTATTGAGGAGTACTTTCTTTCATACATGCATTTGTAGGTAATGATACTTGCTGTAGATGTTTATATGATATAGCCATGTATATGTTCAAACGTTCAACAAAGTAGCAAAAAGAATGCATTTGTTGTGTATGTTCTTTTTTTTTTTTTTTACAGTTATCTGTGTAAACGTGTAAAATAAAACAGAAACTCTTTTTTTTCTTTCATCAGAGAAAGACCCGCACCTTGTTGAGAGAAGTGTTGCTTCTCTGAAAAACACTTGCCAATTCAAGACTGCAGAAAAAAAATCCTATTATCTAGAAGGTCACATGTCTCCTTTTAGGCTGTGGTTTTAGTGCAGTTCACTGCTTCAAAGGACATCACTTTGCTCTGCACCACGTGTTGGTTTCTCACTCCTGAATATTATACACATTTAGTACTCCCGCAAGTTAGAAATGGCTCAGGGTGTTGCAGAGACATTTGTGTAACATGAGATATAAGTGTATAATTATGACTGACAAATAAGCATATCTAAGAAGGACAGAGGTAATGGGGATATAAATGGAGTCAAAGTAGGTCTAAATTAAATGTAAGCTGCTGTTGAACAAAGTGTGTCAAAGCCTTTGTGTTAAATTAGGAACAAAGAGATTAAGCTTTGACACCTGTACAACATCTAAAATGTGGTATATTGAAATTAAAATGAGCATAAAATGTCAGATAACACTTGTCTTTGTTATGGGATTGTCTCCTAATTTCACCATAGAATATTAAAACACAGTTGTTTCCTCCAGATGCTGAGGAAATAAACGTCAGTGGATGTTCAGACCAGCATCCATCTGCTGGGGGACGCGTGGTACTGCACGCCAGCGAATTAGTCTTGATGTGTTTTTCTCATACAGTATTGCTCCAGAGCAGCAAAGTGGGCCCACTGTGGGCCTGAGAAAATGATACAGGGAGTCCCAGAACCAGTGAAGATGAGCTCTGTGTCGATATGATTTCTTTAAGCGGAAGAAAGCTCAATGAGAGAATTTACAAAAAATGATTTGAATCAATAGTTTCACTCTTCCCACTGAACTCTCACCCCACCCACAGAATGCATAGTCATGAATTGTCTGCCAGTAAAACTCCACATATGGGAATTTATCTGTGCGAGGGCCAGACTGAAGTAAAAACTGAGGTCTTCTGGGAATTTTTGATGCGACCTCCAGTTCACTGACAACCAAATCCATTTCTGATGAGTGTATTGGGGAAGTCACGGTGAACACGGCGCATCGGGCTGTGTGCGTGCATGTAAACGTGGATGCACTTAACCCACATGTGTGTGCAGGGACTTGGTCACGCCTTGCCGCCTTCAGACCAGAACAGGGTGTTAGCTTTATCCAGCTGCCACAGCGCTATCTCTCCTCTCCATCAGTGCCAGTTCCCTTTTCTCTCTTTGGGTCTGAAGAGAAGTGACACTTGTGAGATAAACTGTCATCACAGCTTCATGTCCATATGTTAATTGTCCATTTCAAAAGTACAACCAAGCACTTATCTTTTTTTCCCAATTATAAGAGGTTAACTTCAAGGTATTTTCTTTCTGAGTACTGTTGAGTAAGACTGTGCGTTTGCAGAAGTCTGCTGTGTAATTTGTGGTAATGTAGGAGGATTTAAAAAAAAAAAAAGTTTAAGGACACATAGAGAATATTTTCTGTCACATCACCTCTGAACATAAAAGAACCATGTTGGGGAAACAGGAATGGGAGTAGAGTTTAGAAAGCTCCACTTCTACCCAAAACTTGTGTGTGTATGTGTGTGTGAAGTCCCATTTCCACCATAAAACCAGCCTGCCAGAGTTTACTCAGTCAAGAGACATAAAGCAACAGTGACGCAAGTCCAGCTGAAATGAGAGGCTTCTGGTGACATCTGCTGACTGAATCATACAGGGCCAGAAGTCAGAATGAAATCCTCGCTGATGTGTTTTAACAGGAACAACACCACGGCGGACCCTGACCTCAAGAGCAGCCGAGGAATCGGAGTCCGAGTTTGCGTCATGAAACCTCAGTGCGGGTCAGCTGGATGAACTGGGATCTGACTCTCAAATCTATTGTCACACATTGTTTTGGCTGCAACTAGAGAGGGTTTAGTCTACCAATCCATCAGCTGTCAGTTAGATGATTTGAAACTAACACCAAAATTCAATAAAATGACCCAATGATGCAGAAACACACACACGCACAGGTGCATCATTCACACTGGGGGTGTTTTTCACTTGAGGTCTCTGGATGGTGAAATATCTTGTAATTGTTGCCCTGTAGTTCTGCTGATCTCCTGAAGGTGGCGCTGTTGAAACAGGATTAAGCAGACGGAGCGCAGCCAGCGGTTTTCGCTGATTGATCCACATGTTTTACTCACTTCATTTATAAAACCGTCCAGCAGGTGAGCGGCCTCCGGGCACCAACAACGCCCTCACACGGACCCGCGTTTGAGAAATAAAGACATGAGCCGTGAAAAGACGCGGTCGAGCGGCGGCCCGCGTTAAAAAAGAGACAAATAACAATAAGTTGCCACCTTTCGCTGTGACTTTTATTCCGACCCAGAGCAAGTCTGAGCATGCGCATCGATTCTATGGGGACGGGGAGGACATCACGGAAAAACGTAGCGGCAGCAGCACTAACCTTACGCCGAGATTTCGCCTCTCCGCTGCGCGAAAACAGCGCGACGGAGGCGGCCCACGACTATGCCCGCTGCGGCGCTGAAGTGCGGGACGACCACTTGACAGGCCTGGGCGAGGTCTGAGCGGCTGCCTGGAGGGGAAATCCATTTCTTCATATGGGAGAAGCATGCGGGAAATGGTCGGAGGTTGCTGCGTGTGTTCAGACGAGCGGGGCTGGGCAGAGAACCCGCTGGTGTACTGTGATGGACACGGCTGCAGCGTCGCCGTTCACCAAGGTAACGTTAGCCGCCGTTAGCGGGGGGTTACCGGGCAGCTGCGGCGGCTGGAGGCGGCCAGAGGTGCCGGTAGGTCGGTGGGTTTCTGGGAGGACTGCCGCTGTCTACGTGCGTATGTGAGAGTGTGTGTTGATGTGTGTGTGTGGGAGGGGTTGGTAGGCGTGCTGTTTGTTGTTTCCTCCGCACACATGATTAAACACACAGGGCCAGGCGGAGTGACACCGAGCCCGGATGGCGCCCTGATGGCACTTCAGGTCTGTGTGTGTGTGTGTGTGTGTGGCCCGGTCGGATTCACGACATATTGCGAGAGGCGTTTTTTTTTTTTTTTTTTGCGACATTTTTTTTTTTTGCGACAGAAACAGCCCCTGGGAGGCCCGCCGGTCCGGACACTGTGTTACCTTGTGTCCTCTGGCTTTGTGGTCCTAATGAGACCTGCACAGGCAGCGGGGGACTCTCGGGGTCGTGTTTCTGAACAGAAACCAGCCTCAGACCGGTTCTGGGGGGCTGCTGGACATTCATGCCTGGCTGACTTCACTCTGCCCTCATCTGCAGCTTCAGCTGCTGAAGTGGAGGTTGATTTTCCCTCCTTAAAGTCAGGGAAAGTGCTCTAAAATGTAATAAAGGCAGATTAGTTGGAAGCTGACACTGCAGGTTTAGGTGAGGACTGTCTCTGGAGCTCCAGTTTACTTCATATTCAGAGTCAAGTCATTTTATTCAAGCACTGTCTGAGCTCAACATTACTGACGGACCAACATAAGATAAGAGACCCATGTGTCTGATCTGAAGTGTATTTTATAGTCATGTATGTGGTGGAAAATTTCAGAGGACCACAACCAAAAGCAGCATCATTAACCTGTTCTCCCTGTGTGTTTGTGTGTGCGTGTGACAGCATGCTATGGCATTGTCCAGGTGCCCACCGGTCGTGGTTCGTCGGAAGGTGAGTCACAGGAGAGGCTGGCGCTGTCGGAAGTGTGAGTCACAGGAGAGGGCGGCGCGAGTGGTTAGTATGCCAGCGCACAACATGAAGCGGCACATCCATCCACATTCCCCGCCCAACGCCACACTCACGCTCTCTGTTCTCTCCTCCCACAGAGGTGCGAGCTGTGTCCCCACAAAGATGGTGCCCTCAAGAGGACAGACAGTGGAGGTAAATCTCGTCCCCCGGGCCCATCTCGCTCCGTTATGTGGCAAGCAGACAAAACGGGAGAACGCCTCCTTTTGCCTGAAATAGAATACAGGCTGCACATTGTCAACCTCATTCATAAGGAAACCCCATCAGGCCATTGATCCTCTGCCAATCTCTCCGTCAGGCTGGGCCCACGTTGTGTGTGCGCTCTATATCCCAGAGGTCCAGTTTGCCAACGTCCTCACCATGGAGCCCATCATCCTGCAGTACGTCCCACATGAGAGATACATCAAGGTACCCACGCACACACACTCTCACACACACTGTTGACTGGATAAAGCCTGCAGCACACTGTGAGGTGAACACCCGTTATTCTCAGACTTAAATCAAGGATACACAGTGTGGTTTCTCTTGTGTGTTTTCTCTATGGCCAGAGAAAAAAGATGACAGAGAAGTGTCACAAAAATTAAAAAAGTATTTCAAATGCTCGGTCAATTCATATTTATCTCTTCTCTCTTGTATTTTATTTAGGCAAAGTTCACGTCCAGTTGTTTATGTGAGACAACCAGTTCAAGAGCAGATACAACCGGTTGTGTACTTAAAGCGAAATTTGGAACTTCAGCTGAGACCAACGCAAGTTATCAGAGCAGAGGCTTTGTTTTCAGACCACACTGTTTCCATCAGTGACAACAACCCCACAGAGACAAATCCACCATTAAAAAGTATCGGTTTCTCAGTATCTTCAGCAAACCATGATACGACACAGCCTCAGTGCATGTGGGAGAAAGTACAACTCTTGTTTCTACCTTAACGGGAAAACCAGTTTTTTTGCTCTACATCATCACTGCTCTCCACCTACAGGTCTTGTACAGGCCCAGAGCTGAATGTGGCAAGGTCACACCTGCTCTCTGGAGGTTGTTGAAAGTCATTCTGGGAAATGTGGGAGATTACCAGCTGAAGTAGAAATAGATGAGGCATGTTGAGGGAACAACAAAGAATCACATTTTACCGCAGACCATCCCAAAAAAAAACATGTTGTAATGTGCTGAATTATGCTGAAGCGGTTAGTTGAAAGTCAGTTATCGTGCAAAAATGCCATTTAAAAAAAAAAAAAAAAAAGCCAGTTTCTTCAATGAGAGGATTTACTGTACTTCCTGATTTTTACATGATTAAGAGCTGAATTTCTTTGGGTTACTTACTGTTGGTCAGACAAAACAAAACAATTAGAAGTTGTTACTGGGACTCTGGGATAACTGTGATAGGATTTTTTTTTTTATTGATAAAATGAGAAATATTAACACATGAACTAATAATAACATCATAAAAAAATTAATGTAATAGATGATGATGAAATGATGTTCTTCATGAAACCTCCATGTGTAATAAATGATCGCGGGTTAATGACATGTTTACGTTATGAAAAAGTTTCATGCTGCACGCTGCCTGATGAAATTCAAAGATAATGGGACCTCACACGGAGTCCCAGCACGCAGAGTAAGACCACCTATGGCAAACAGGCCGAACATATCCTTTATCGTATACACAGCCATGCATAAACATTCAGAAATGCTTTTGAAATATTCTGCTAATGTCTGTTTTTTTCACTTTGTAAAACAAAGCATTTGACCACAGACTAGTTTCTGACCATTACAGCTTCGTCATATATCAGCTGTTGTGTAACTTTACCCATTTGTGCCTCTTTTTTTTTTTCACTCGCCCGTGTAGTCTTTGATAGTTGGCAGAGTGTGTATAGCAGAAGTAGTGAGCGGGGTATCCAGAAAGCACCAGAGCAGGCCTTTTAAAGCAACGCACATTACAGAGAAATCAATATTTGACGCATGGACTCATTAGACTGAGCAGCCAGTCGCTGACATGCTGTGTGTACGTAATGTGTGTGTGTGTTAGTCTGTGCGTGCGTGCGCGAGTGCCTGCGTATAAACGTACACATGTGAGTGTTTGAGTGCCTGGTTTCATATTACTGTGTCAGCTACAGTAAATTGCATGCAGCTTTCCCCCCGTCAGAACCATTCATCCAGATTTTGCTGCCTGCATTCCTAGACAGCGTTACAATGGACAGTGAAAACTTGAGAAGCCACTCTTCCTTTTACACGCTCGGTGTAGTTATGTCTCCGGCCTTTCATTACACAGTCGACATCCTCGAAGGGGAGTGGAGAGCAGAGTAGAGTGTGGGGAGTAGAGGAAGACACAGAAAAAGACTAAACAGAGAGGGCTGAAGCGAAAAGGTAAAGAGCCCGCTGTTCCTTTGTCCCGCACCTGTTGCTAGGCCTCTTCTGCCCCCCACCAGTCGGCCCTGCTCTCTGGGGAAAAGCTGTGGAAGAGGCACAAAAGCTCCATGTGTGCGTGCGTGTGATTGTCTGCGTGTGTGCTCACGTGTGTTTTGTGGACGTGCGCACATTTACACATCAGTGAAGACCGATGCCGCTTCATTCAGGATGCAAGAATTCGAGCCCTGAGCTCTAAAATCGGTTGTTTCCTAAATCTGTGCCGCACATGATGAGTTTTTTTCACAGCATCAACATGAGTTTATTGTGAAATCACTCTACACCTGTTTTATAAAACATGAAAGGGAGTGACGAGGAATGAAGGTGACAGGAAGGAATATATTCAGATTTTAGTTGCATCAAGATACAAAAAAACTCCAAAATAAAAGCACTTTGAAAACAGCAGCAAGCACTTCACTGTCAACTTTTTTTTCACAATCCCAAACATCTGGCGAACAGTTTCACTGTACAAAGCGGCGAGCGCGGGGCCACCGCGTACCGTTTGAAAGCCCCATCTGTTGTCCTGACAAGCAAAACTTTGCTAACCATTTACATTATAGCTGCGGCTACACTCAGATTAAGGAGTGTTTTATCTTTCCCGCACTGCACTCACAAAGGCTCACTTTAATGGCCAAATAACATGAATATATGAGTTTGCCCCGCTAAGGCTACTGCAGTAGATTGAGCGAGACCTCACAAGACTTGAAAGGTTTTCACGAGAATCTGCATTTGTCCAAACAGCAAGGACTTTGTGTGAGCTTGGTTCATCTACAGCTAAACAGAGCGCCTAATTAACAATGATAATCGGTCTTCCTTCATCTCGTTTTCTCTCCATCTCTGCTCCTTCACCAGACTTGTTATATCTGTGAGGACCACGGGAGGGAGAGTAAGGCAGCCTGCGGAGCCTGCATGACCTGCAACCGACAGGGCTGCAGACAAGCTTTCCATGTCACCTGGTAAGTGTCCACCTATGTGTGCTTGTGGTAGCATGAGAGTGTGTCGTCTGTAGCGTGGCGATAAAACTTGCAGAAAAAAAATCATTGGATGTGACATTGACCCATGAACATATTGACAAATGACCTGTAATAAAGTTAAAAAACCCTCAACAGAACCAGGGGCAAGCAGAAATGTGATTTCAGATGGGTATTATTGATTTCACTTGTTGACAGATGCAATTTGATGTGACAGACAGAAAGAAACAACAGAAAGACTGGCCTACTTTTCCTCCTTATCTCTTTAAATTTAATTCCTTTACTCTTTAAGTCCTTTGCTCTGTAAGCTGCTGCGGATTCCTGTCACAATGCAGACAACTTCAAATCAAGCCTGGAAGATTGTACGGCACAGATTTTGTGCACACCTGACATTTGATCCAGCCTGTCTAGATCGATGAGAAAAGCTCTCAGGTGTCATTGTCAGGGTCTTGTGTGTACGTGTGTTTGCATGTGTGTGCGTGTGTTTGCATGTGTGTGCGTGTGTTTGCATGTGTGTGCGTTTGTTTGCATGTGTGTGCGTTTGTTTGCATGTGTGTGTGCTCTCCTGTTTCCTCTCCTGTCTGACCCTGTGACACCCTGTGTTCAGTGCTCAGATGGCAGGTCTGCTGTGTGAGGAGGAAGGCCCAGAGGCTGACAACGTGAAATACTGTGGCTACTGCAAGCATCACTACAACAAAATGGTAAGATGGACAACAGCCTAGAGACTGCAAACTAATATTCTCAGACAAATCATTGCAAAAATAAAATAAGGAAATTAAAGTGTTACAAACATCTTAAACGCCACACAATGACAATAGTGAAGTGTTAACACTGCCACTTAATAGTAAACAGAACTACTAAATGTAACTATAAACCACAAATGTTGTATAATTTATTTGTGCCTTTTAATCAACGTAGCCTGATAATCAGCCTGAACTGGCATCTAGTTTTCACTTTGTTATTTAGTGGTATCATGTTTATATTACATGATTTCTGAGGGTTTTCCAGGCTGAACCTTTCACTTGTGACTGATGTGTGCATCCTCTTAATGTTGTTTTCATTCATTAGAGAAGCCGCAGCAGAACCATTCAGTTTAAGCAGGGTGATCTCCATTTATTATTTTTATTCCATTCCATTTCCATTTATTTCTTTCATTTGAATTAAAACAGCGTCTGTAGCTGTGTCGATTTTCATCCAAGCTTGTCTGCATTTTTCTGGATCTGGAGGATGACATACCATTGTAAATCCCACCTACAGTGCTCTGATTGGCTCAGCTGTCAGTGAGGGAAACAGCAGTCATAGAGCACGACACCAGACCAGTGTAATCACTAAGACGTAGGCAGCGATCCAGATGGCTGCCTTAGTAACCAACACAAGAAGCTTAACTGCTCCTACCTGTATTTCCTGTTAATGTAAAGGTGTACAATGAGCTACGTTTTTCAAAGTGATTGCATCTTTTTTTTTTTTTCCATAAAGAAAAGGCCAGCAGCCATCAAGGTTTTATTCGGTCTTTTCTTTTTTGATTTTTCCAGCAGAAGAAATTACGCTCCAGTGAAAATACGAGTAGCTCCTTCAGTCATTCCAGGGGGCGCTCCAGTTCTCCATCACAAGACAAATACCACCACCACAGACAGAGGAAGGTAAGCACTGTTGTCAGTGTTTGTTACTGCGGGGGCCAGGTAAAGTGTTAACTAACTGACTGAGTGAGTGAATGATGAAATCAGGTGTTGGAGTTTTCCTCATTGGCTGTTGCTCTGACTTGGACTGAGCTTGAATTTCAAGCTAAGTTTAATCTAAATCTTACTGACTGTTGTTTTAATAGCTTTTAATAAATTCTCTTACAAATCAAACATCTTAAGATATGGGTGGAAAGTTTTGTTCTTCCAACGGCATTTGCAGCATTTGTTCACTCAGATGTAGCTTAACCACAACTTGTGATGCCTCCTCAGTACACTTAAAGAACTAATATTACTGGGACCACTATAAAAAACTGCAGATGAATATTTAATATCCAGGAATTGACATATTTTTACGCTGACTATGCCTGTAAAAATATGGTCACAGTATAGCACAGTGATCATACGCAGTCCTGGTCTCGTTGATCAAAAAGTTTTTTCAACAGTTTTACTGAGGCAAAGTTCTCGTCTTTCTGCTTTTGCTTAAACAGCATTTAACATTTGAGATTGTTTACTTATCCTGTTAAATGATGAAGGTTTTATAGTTTTAAAAAAGCTATTAAAAGAGTTTACATACAGTTTTGGTATTGGTACCAAAATAACATCATAATTTCCCCTGTATAAAATATTTCAAACAATACACAGCTCTTGTAATTGTGTGTGTGCATACTTGTTTGTCAGTGTGTGGTTAGTGTATGTCAGGTAGGACTTGGTTTGACTCTTAGCCTGTGTGTTCCTGTCTGTTCAGAGTCATAAGGATAAGATTCGGCAAAAAGAGCGCCACAAGAAGTCCTCTGACAGCCTGGGCTCTTCGGTGACCACCAGCAGTATAGAAAAGGTATGAAGCCAACCTGGGTGACTTATGCTAGACACTCTGAGGTTGTCAGAGTCTTTGTGTGTCATTTTGTATAAATCTTGATGCCACAGTACCTTAGTCAGTAATATTGAAAGAACATTTTGACAAGTAATGTCAGCTTTTATTTCACATATCTAACTAATGTTTTGGGACAGATATCCTCCAGTCACCACAGCAGCAAGGACAGCGAGGGAAAGTCCAAGAAGCTGAGCTCGCATAGTCATGGTCATCGCAGTAAGAAGACAGGAAGCACTGGCAAGAGCTGCTCCTCCTCATCCTGCTCCTCCAGTCCATTCAACACAGGTACGGTGTGAAAAATGAAACAGGAGTCAGTGAGGTGTTGAGAAGGTGGCGTAAAGGCTAAGAGCAGTTAGTGTTTGTGTATAACTTTGTGTGTGCAGGTGGCTCTCTGTCGTCCGCTCAGGACTTTCATCAGTTCTCAGCGTCCTCCCGCCTGGAGCGGGACCACGACCGAGGTGGTGACGACCACAGTGGTGAGGAGCGGAAGGAGCGCCACAGGAGGCCGGCGGTCCAAGAGGACGAGGACGAAGACGACGATGATAAGGAGGAGGACAAAGATGAGGAGGAGGAAGAGGAGGAGGAGGACAGTAAATACCACAAGCCACCAGCTCTGACTCCTGCTGATGGCCCCCTGGCAGGGTCACAGGGTCATGACAGGTCGGAGGGCAACTCGAGCCCGTTCGAGAACAAGGTCACAATTTCCACCTTTGGGTCCATCATGCGCATCACCTCCTCGTCAGGGCTGGGCAGCAGCAGCAAGATCCGAAAGATCTCTTCCTCAGGGGACTATAAACCCTCCAAGTCCCTCTGTAAACCGTCTCAACTGAGCACGCCGCCTATCCTGGAGGAAGCGGACCTGGAGGACAAAGCCACGCCTCCGCCGCTGCCCAGAGAGAGGAGGCACCGTGGCAACAAGAAGAGCAGCCACGGTCCAGGGCGCCAGCGCGGGGCAGCAAGAACCGAGAGAGGAGGGAAGAGGAGCACCACCACCACCATCACCACGCAGCGCCTCCTCCTCCAGCATTAACCTCCTCGCTCTACCCGAGCCCAGCCTCCGTCCCCCACCCCGCCTTCCCCTCCACGCTTCCCCCCACCGCCATCTCTTCCACTTCTTCTTCTTCTTCTTTCTCCTCCTCCTCTGCCGGCAGTTTTTCCACAGGCCGTGGCAACTCTCTGCTCGGCTCTGGTGAGTTAAGTGAGTTGGCGTGTGTGTGGTAGCCCTCATGCTTCCTGTGTGTGAGAAGCAAGCGAGGACAAAAAAAAGAAAAAAAAACATCATCACTATCTGCTTGCACTTTGGCGTGTTCATTTGTAACTTGACTGTTGCTGAAATGTTTCCATTATACACGTGCCGTGTCAGCCTCACAGCAGCAGCTTATCTGTATATCAGGACCTGACAGAGCAGTAGAACAAACCACTGGGAGTGAACGCCAAGCAGAACTAATAGTGACACTGTTACATGCCACTGTTTTTCATACATTTGGTTTTAAAATTGAAAATATTTTGTAAATCTGTCTCCCAGTATTTGTGTAATCTGTACAAGACAGAGATGTTGTCCTAGATAGTGGTTTTTGTGTGCGCTCTCTCTGAGTGGTAGATTTCCTGCCCTACTTACACATTGATTCTCTCGTGTAAACGAACGCTCGGGTGCCATCTGTTGTTGTCTTTTGGGGCCAACTTCTGAGATGAAAATAATAATAAACATCTTTCTACCTAACTTCTGATCCCTCAGGTATCTACTCCAGTCTCAAGGAGCCTCTCTCACTGGGTGGGGGTGTCTGCAGTACTCCTCTCTCCCTGGGTGGAGGGGTGTGTAGCACCTCCTTGTCCCTGGGAGGGGGTATGTGTAGCACCCCTCTCTCCTCAGGATTCCTTCCAACCCACGTCTCCTCACTCTCACTTCCGTCAGTCAACACTGTCTCAAACACACAGGTACTAAAGAAACAGAAAAGCTCTGTACTCTGTCAGGGTGTCATGTGTTTTCTGCTTTTGTCAGGTGTAAAGCATTTTGTTACTGTATATAGACACAGACAGTGACAATTTGAACTGATAACACTGCTGTTATCAGCTGCTGCATGTACATTATTGTTGACCTCCATGCTAAAACAAAAATGTTTAAGAGTTTAAAGAGTTAGTCTTTCATTATTTGATCAACATAAAATTAAACTGCTAAACTATTTTGATGATCAATAAATAATTTCAGTTATTTATTATTGTAAATTGTAATTTTCTGGCTTCTGTTTTTATCACTATCATTAATTTAAAAAAACTAAAAATCATTGGATTTTTGTTGGTTTTTCTTTTCTATTTCTTTTTTTTTTAGACAAAAATTCTCTTTTCATATCAGTTAAAAAGATAAATGTAACCGTTTCAGTTTAAATGGTTACTTAAGTTAAATGGTGTGATGATAGTTGAAAAGTTATCATTGTTTCATGGTTTTGTTAGCTAAATGTACTTCTTTGTTAATGTTATCAACATCATTCAAAGAATTTCAGTCAGAAATACTGAACGATGTATAATCATGTTTCACGCTTGGGTTATTTGGGCAGATGTGGATGTTTATGTTGTAGAAGGAGAAAGCGTTTTATATCCTCTCCAGATTGTCTAGATGATTTGTTGACAGCCACAAGTTGACCTTCACTGTCTCATAGGTCCATCCAGGTCCCAGCAACTCCTATAGTCTGACCTCCTCTCAGCCTTTCGCCAGCTGTCTGCCCACAGCCCCGACACTGCCGCCACTACTGAGCCAAGCCCAGACCTCACTGCCAGGTGAGAGGAAGACAGAGTTTAGAGATCAGTGTCAACTTCTCTCATTTGTTTAGAAAGGGAAGCTAGTTTTCCACACAAAAGCCTCTTCTGGCACAAATATTCTTCCCCTTCTTTGGATCTGACACATTAAATCTCCTCTTGTTTTACCACCTTTAAGTGGTTAGGTAACAATTCATCACTCTTCATTTTCGTTCTCAGAGTCCGACCTCGATGACTGTCGCTTCCCGTGTCAGGGGAACTCACCGAGAGAGAGTCTTTCCTCACAGTATGTCTCATTTCATTTTTACTGGTATTAGCGATGTTACGTCTATGATATAATCATAATACGTGAGATTTCCACTCCTCTGGCGCAGCTGAAAATGAGTAATGAATAAGCAATAAAACCCAGTTTCACTCATGAGCCCGTCTACTCATCTTTATCATTTAGATCAATTCTCCCTGCACTGGAGCTACAGTCATATCGGTGTCTATTTCAACGCCAGCAACAGGAAAACAGGAAAATGACAGCTGGTTAACTACCAGAATGACTGGGTGGATTAGAAACAAATACTAACCACAGCCGCAGGGTCCTGTTGGTAGTTTCCCTGCTGGGCTGCAGTGATGACGTCTTCTGTCTGACTCCTCTTTGGTTTCGTCTTCCTTCACATCCAGGTCTCCGATGAGCTGTCTCCCTCTTCTGTTTGACCAGAGAGACGGGTTGGGTGCAGGAGTCAGAGCCCGTCCTGAGAACGTCCCTCCAGCCAGCTCCCACATTGAGCTCCTACTGGAGAAACACGGCAACGGAGAGATGGGAGTCAACAGTGAGTGAGCCTGAAAAAAAAGATGCACAGCAATGGTTTCCGCAAGGCTTAAACTGAGGGTCATAAGATGATTTAAGAGATAATACATGAAAAAATATGTTTAATGGCTGTATTAGATACTTTCACCTCCTCAGGGTTTTAAAAATGCTGTAAATGAAATCTGAGAATCTAAAAAGGAGAAATTGCTTGGTGGCCACACTAAGGCCATAACCTTGGATGACGCCTCACAGATATTTTCATTTTAAGGGCTCACAGGCCAATACACTGTAAAAAACTACCATTTGTAATCCATATATGATTTACCTGCAGTACCTCTGTGCGGTTCTCTCTGTGAGACAGCGATGTGGTGCTATTTAGAGATGATGAATGTACCTGTGGACACTGAAGAACAAAAAATAGCACAGTGAAAGATAGCATGCTGCTGCGCTTTTAGAAGCAGCTCTAGCAGCTTTATTTCTCATGTCCCTTTTCTACATTTCATTTCTGTAGTGCTCTCTCCTGAACCAGATTCCTCTTTGCCTCTGACTCACCTTTTGTCTGGAAACTGATCTGTACCTTGTTCCTTTTTTGGTTCTCCACACAGTCACCTTTTCTCCATTTTGCTTTTTCAGTTTTCTTATTTCAACATTTCTACAATTATCTGTCTTTGTTCCATTGTTTAGTCTCCTACAATCACACATGGTGCTTTCTGTCTTCCCCAGCCCTCACTATAGCTCTTATTATATTTTTACACATCTATCTGCACCAGAATAAGATGCAGACTGCACTTTAAATATATTTGTCTGTGCCCTGGGGAGATCTCACTTTAGACTTGTGAGTGTTACTTGCTGTTCCACTCTGCGGAAATGAGAGAGAAGAGTGTGTTGTTTTTCTTTTCTTTTTTTCTCAGTCTCTGTAATGCTGGGCACGCTGCACCGACAGCTCCATAGAAAATCAGTTAGAAAGCATTTAGACGATGGGGTTGAATTGCTACTTTAGACCTGATGACACTGCTGTAAAGTAACACTGTGTCCACAGGAATCACTAGTTCATGACAGCACTTCATTGTTTTTCAACTTTGATGACCATTTTTAGAGAAATGTGGTGGAATTACAAATGTTTGTTTCAGAAGTATTTCATTGAGACCAGGTATGGTATGTCAGAATTTCTCCAACAGTATCTTATGAACACCAGCTCTTATGTCTAATAATGTCATTGTACTCAGCCTGCCAAGCTTTAAAACACAAGTCAAGTACTTTTTGTGTTGAATATTAGAATTTAAAGGACATTATACAATGTACACATTTTACACTCAAATAAAATGGCTTAAAGTAGATATTTGGAGGTGTGGGGGGGTGCACAAGACCTTGTAAAGTAGATTAAAAGTTTTCATTTCATGGGGATAGATATGTCCTTATACATTATTGTTTAACCATAGCTAACTTATCTTGATGTGTACAGTAAATGAGTGGGGATATTTTACATCTGCTCTGGGTTTTTTAGAATTTGGTTGATTGATTGAAGTGAAATGTGTTCGTGCCAGGCCTGACCTCTGTGATGGATTCATGATAAAATGAAAAAAACTTTTCACCTTTGTTGTTAAGTTTCCACATTATAATATATTATTACTGTTTGATAATAAATATTCCTTTATTTTATCAGATTTCATAATAATTACTGACTATAATTACTTCGACCTCCTGGGAACAGCTACATGTTTAGTGAAAGTCCTCTCTGCATCACATACCCTTATAGAGTCATATCAGTGAATCAGAGCTCTACTGACGTGCTGTTTCTGTGTGATGACATCAGTCCTCTGTGCCTCTTCTAGTTGTGGAGATGCTCCAGTCGCTCCACTCCCTGCAGCAGGAGAACCAGCGGCTCCAGGACCAGATCCTCAGCCTGACAGCCAAGAAGGAGCGGCTGCAGCTGCTCAACACGGAGATGGCCGTGCCTTTCCCACAACATGTTCTTTCCGCCCAGGGCGCCATGCACACCTCTGCCCAGATCAACTTCCTGTCATCCACCCAAGGTCAGATTCTTCATCTCTGCACATTTTCACAGCAAAACCACCCGTACATTGGTGTCATGTACTGTGCTCCCCATCTGCTTTTTCCTCCTTTCTCCCTTCACGACAGTTCACCTGCAGGTAGCCATTTTGAAACATCAGCATATTATAGTCTCTTAGTAATCTTTTCTAACTTCAGGTAATCAAACAAGGTGAGGCTTTGATTACCTGTTTGGTTTCATCACAATCGAGCGAGTAAGTCTTACACCAAGTTAGAACCTAGCCTCACCATTGGGGCTACAAACTAGTGGGAGTTGAGTGTTGAGCAGATGCAAGCTCATAGGGAGGATCAAGCTTTCTCCAGTCACAGCTTGTGCCCATGGGACTGCATTTGTGCACGCAGAGCAGAAACGCTCCATCATAGGGAAGGTTTTCTACTCACAGATGCTGTTCTGCACACTCAGGTCACGCAGACATGGCTGCGGATTTTAGACTAATGAAGACCATAATTGTGATTCAGAGTTTGTGCAGCTCTATGAAGTAAGATTTCACTCTTTTTATTGCATCACTAATAAATGAGTTTATGTAGATACACGGGTCTTTGCACTGACATGACAACTCACTGTAAACTCAAAGTGGTCGTTCCTGCTTGTCCTGTCTGCACTGAGAATCAGCACCTCTCTTCCAGTTTTGTAAAGTAAAGCAGTATCCCTCCATGCCAGGAATCAATGCAGCAAATATCCCATGAAATCCTGCCTGGCAGCACAAAAAAAGATCCATGCTGTAAAATGCGGTAATTAAACCTGCAGGTCTCTCTGGCAACACATGATGCAGACGCATGAGGAAGATGTTATCTCTAGATGATAAAATGCCTTACATATAGCGTGATAAAAAACTAGTGTAAACAGTTGATTTAGTAGTTTTCCTGTGCTTGTGCCTCTCTTTTCCTTAGACCCCCTGAGCACCAATAAGAGTCCCCTGTCCAAAAGCTGCTTCCTGAATGACACCTCCTTTGTTACCTCGTCTGAGGTGAGAACCCGTTGACCCTCTCTTACCCTGAACACGCAAATCCTGCTTTTGAATCCTTGTTGTAACTAGAAAGGTGTGTTTAACCATGAGTACAATGAAATGATGATAACTGATGTTGTCTGATCCCATTACATTTATTTACATTTACACTGCTTTTTGTGACACTTCAAGTTCAACTGACTGTTCATCAGAAGGAAGCTGAGAGCTAAACATGTAAAAGGATTTTTCATGTGTTTGTTTCAGGACCTCCACTCTGGTAGTCCCTCCCGCAGTAGCTCCTCCCTCTCCTTCCAGAGTACTCCTCCTCCTCAGCAGAGCCCCGCCTCCTTCGGCCAGCCCCTGCTCAACGGCCTGGGTCGAGGTTTGAGCGACGGTCTGGGGAGCATCAGTCAGGCTTGCAGCTCCTCTTTGCCCATGGTGGGCGGGCTCATGGCGTCCCTCGCAGGAAGCCCTCAGCTGAATATGAATGGCGTGCTGGGCAGTCTGAACGGCGTGATCCAGTCTCCTGTGCAGAATGCCCCTCAGCCCACTCTCCCCGCTCTGCGTCCCCAGCCCCCACCGCTCAACCCCCAGGCACTGGCACAGGGCTTTCAGCTTCCCAAGAGTGTGAGCCCGTAAGTATCCAGTCTGTCTTTAAATGAGATGATATTACTTACCAGGGATGTGTCTCTGCGTGTGATTGGACCCGCAAGCCTGAGTGCGCCTGTGTGTTGTGTGTTTCAGGTCCTCTCTCCTGTCCGAGCAGCAGAAGCAGCTTCTTCTCGAGCAGCAGCAGCAGCAGCAACAGCAGCAGCTCCAGCATTTCTTCACCTCACAGAACTTCACTCCCGTAATGACACTCACTCTTATTCACTTCTGTATTCTCACAACATACATTTTCTCATAGGATCCCTCCTTTGATACATTGGTGACTTGGAGTATTCTTTCTGGAGTGGGACCAATACTAACACTACAACTTTTTAATACTTCACTGTTCTTGTACAGATTAAACGATCAGGCTGTGCAACTGGGTAGAGTCAGGCTGTTTCACCTGTTTTCAGATTTTATGCTATGCTCTCTGTATCTAACTCTCTGTAACAAACTGAATACATTTATTTGCCCAAATATCACACTGTTTCTTTGAAGCAAATACATTTTACTTTTTCCAACTCAGCATGCCTTGTTTTAAAATTTTACCAGACTGAAGGGTTCTAATACTACAGTAATGATCAGACTTGTTGCTTCACGATACTTGCTCTCATTAGTGTCACATGAGTGGTAGAAAACAGAAGCTTAACATTAACACAAGAGTAAGATGTGACAAATTGCCCATTAACAGCAACTAGACTTTGTTTTAAAGATACATATGAGGATAATGATATGCAGTAGTTTGTGACTAATTCATTGTTGAGGTTATGAGTCAGTCTGCTACCTCGGTTCAACAACAGGAAACCAGCCAGCATGAATTATTTGACTTGCAAACTGGTAAAAAAAAAAAAAAGCTGCAGTTGGGAGCTAAGCAGACGTGGCGGACATATAGTAAATAGAAAACTTAATTATTTAATAGGTGACAGTGGGGTTTAGGGATTATTTGCGACTGTGTCATTGAACTTCTGAAATGTCAACAACTGTTGAAGGTGAGATAGATACAACATGAATCAAAGTGCAAACATGCAGATGTTTTAATCTTTAAGCTTGCAACTCAAAAACAGAAACTTAATAGAAAGCACTTACTGAGCTCACACATGGAGGGCATTTAAAAGAGCTTAAAGTGCTGCTGCTCACAGGTGTCAAGAACTTCCCATAAATTTGCTGTCCCCCCTCCCTCACCCCACCAGGAGCAGCAGGTGGCAGTGTGCCAGATGCTGCAGCAGCAGAGACAGAGGGAGCTGCAGCGCCTCACGCTGACAGGAGCGCTCACCTCTACCCCAAACTCACCCATGATCGCCCAGTCACCCAACCTGCTGTCTTCAGCTACAGCCTCACCCCTGCAGGGCAACCAGGGAGGCAGCCTCTTTGGCCTGCAGGACAACGCACTTCACAAGCCCGGGGTGAGTAATACTGCAGGATTTCTCCTTTGGATTGTATATGTTGTAAAGTATAGAGTTTACTACAGTTTTAGAAATGTAAGACAGATTGTGTAATTGTGTTTCCAGGCCGCAGGAGAGAAGGGTGGAGACAAGAATGGGTGATGTCTCTTGATTACACAGGAGCAGCTCAACTGAAGATAGCAGGCGTCACAGCCCACCTGAAGAACTGAGGTCAACGTACATGACTTTTGAACGTCTTTCATTCTCAGTCATCTTTATCTTACACCCTCTTTTATGAATGTATAACAGGATGGACTTAAACGTCAAGGTGAAGTTTTTCTTGTGTTTTGAAATTCTTTATATCAGAGGTTCTTCTCATAGGTTTTTGTGTAGGCAGCTTTCAGAGAGCATGAGTACAGTGGTCTCTTCTTAAATTGCACTAATTTGTTAGCTAGACCAATGGGGCTGCTTATGAAGGCAGAGCCGGAGTTCCCGCTCATCCCTGCAGGTGCTGCGTAGGCTTTTGGGGTGAAGTGGAAACTCAAGGTCAGAGTGTGTCTTCTCTGTCTTCTCAAGCACTGACCGTTCATGATTTCCCTCCATGGCTTGAACCACAGTTTCCATTCAGTCAGTGAGAATTATAGACTTTTGCCACTTCTTGCGACCTCAAATGTCTTCCTTGATATTTTGTCTTCCCTTTGTGTTCACCCCGCCCAAATTTCATCCAGATCTTCTAGATGTTGCCGCCTCTCACCTGCACTTATGATATAAAGGATAAATATACTGTCATTTTCGATGTGTGGTAAGTGACATTTCGACATTAAGCTAGTTATTACCTCAGACCTTTTCCATTGTTGAAATTTTGTGCTGACTCATTCCAGCAGAAGCCTCCACTTGACATAAATGCCCACCAAAAATTCTTGGTGTTAACTCTAAGGTATTAACTCATGTAAAATGACACAGAACCCACGTGTCCAAAATGGCCCTGCGGTCCATCAAAGACCGTTGAGCAGCAGAACCCACCATGAGAGTTTCTAAATACTTTTATATCCTTCCAGTTGCTATCGAGATTAAGCAGAAAAAACCAAACATTTGGAAATTGTAAGTAAGAAATGAATTGTTTTTCCTAAACAAGTGTGCACTTTGCATGTTAGCAGCTAACAGAGCAAATTAGCCATTGACATAGTACCTTATAAAGGATGCTTGGTACTCACTAGGCCACTACGGACTGACAGGTTTTTCATTTCTGAGTATTTTGCACTCCTCCTCCTCCTCGTCCTCCTCCTCCTCTTGAAGTGTCAGTTTTATGTTACTTTCTTGCATAGATATTCTTTTTATGTTCACCAACTAGTTGTTCTTTTAGCAATACTGGATAGATAATGCCTTAATGATGCTAGATTTACAGAGAAAACCATGAGCCCAAAGGCTTACTCTCATGTCCTCTTTCTTTGATAGTGTTTTTTATCTGGGGTATATGGAGGGGTAAATTAGTAAAGTGAAAGCACTCTTCCTAAACCCTTTTATACTTTTGATAGCTGACTGATGATTTCAAAAGTTGAAATGTGTGAATAACCGTATAGTGGTAACTGAAGTGTCAAATCATTTTGTAATGTAATTTTGTGTTCAGATGCAATGTTCTTTAGTTGTTTGTGCTTCAGAGAACTGAGAAACAAGGACTTATTGAGAATCTTACAGTAAAGCCTGCACAGTGGTGTCATAGGAGACGGCTGGGGACGGCCAAGATGTAAACTATTATTAAAGTGCTGTCGCAACAGTGTATGATGCATAGTGTAGCTGCTGTCAGCTGAGAAGACGATGAATTGCCAATGTTGTGACTGTTGGCCCTTTGAGCCCACACTCGCGATGAGGGCCAATGTAGAGACTTTGTTAAGCTTCTCTTTCCTTCCACTCCACTTTATCATAGGATGGCTCAGTTTAACTAGCTAAGGCCGCTCACAAAGTAAATGATCATTTCATCATGTTTTCTCCTGTGTTCTTCAACAATATCGTCATAGGCCTCTTTCAAAAACTTTCTCACTTCTTTTTGCAATCTTGAACATGACCTCCCATACATGTGATATCTTGAGTGCTAGATTATTTTGTTAGCAGCTAATGTAGACGTCAGAAAGGAACTTCAAGCAGCTCGCTAGTCGATGATGAATACTGTAGCAATGACAGAAGGAGAATGTTGATAAAGACATGAGCCAACGCGTTGACATGACTCCAAGTGGGAGGTCTGTAGTTTACCAAGTATGTCCTTGTTAAGTAAGTCCAGACACACAGCCATGTCCAAAAGATTGACTGAAGAGTGGTGCGAAGGATTTCTGAAGTGGTTTCTTTCTCATGTTGCACTGGGGTGCTTTGGGCCCAATTGTAAATCGTTTTTTAGTACCTTTTTTCAATTTTGTTGGAATACGAGTTGTATACTTTACTATGTTTGTGTAAAAACACATTCATTCTTTTAAGCTTTGAAGTTTGGGTAACCAAGATAATCCATGTTCTGAATGTCGTACTGTGTATCTTTTATGTATTACAACATTTAAGCACCTGGCTCTGAATGAGGTTTGATGGAGAGCGAGTTACCTATTGGGATATGAATTGCATGAAATGCAGTGATGTCTCTCAAATGTGTTGCTAAATACCAAGTAATAACTATGCATAATTTTAAATGCATTGTTCCCTGGAAAAAAAAAAGAAATTAAATGAAATGAGCACTGAATTTTAAAAAGGACAAGCATGTTGTCATTGTACAGTGTATTTGTTTGAGAGAATTGATCAAAACGAATTTGACAATATTCAGATTAAAAGCCCTGTAAAGTATTTTGATATTTTTGTGTGTAAAATTAAAAGAACGGATTAAGAACTTTTTTTTGTCAATAAATGTATTTTACTGAGTTGTTTTACATTTTCTCTTGAGTGCTGAATGACACAGATCTCACAGACAGAAAACTGGGAATGACATTACATCTTCTCTTAGACAATGACCGACTGGCCAGGTCAACTGAAATGGATTCAACTTCACCTCCTAACTAATATTAGAAGGAAATATCCAATATTACAGCAGTTTAAGAAGATAGTTTCTGTCTATGAAACCAGCCTGCAGTGATTTTTTTTTTTTTTTTTGTACAATTGTTTAAAGAAAAGTCATAAAAACTAAAACTCAAAATCCCAAACTTTCTGGTCACATGTACAGTATGTCAAAACAACATTTTACAAAATAGTTCCCATTTATCCCAATATTGTTCCCATCATCTTATCACAGTATTTCTTTGTGAATTCAGGACTACATCACACTAAATTAACAGTATTGAGATCACTCAGTAAGGCTGAAGACAGATCCAAAGGTTATACACACCTTTTACAACCACTGTGAAGAGATTATTAGTGGGAGTTCATAGCTTTATTGATGATTAACAAATAATTGACCCGTTTATATCAGTCAGGGGCATTACTAAAAACTTAAAGATTATGAAAACTGAATGATGTATAAGATGTAACAAACTTATTTAATAGAGGTTAATATATCAGACAGTGAGAAAGCCCTGATCATTTTCTAACTGGACTCTTCAAACTTCGCGATCACGAAATCGAAACCAAACGCATGTAAAGTCCTCTGACTGCTCTCTAATCCATAAGTGACTGGTTTGTTAAACACGAATAAAGAAAGCCACACACACACAGGCTGTCTGATGAGGAGCTGTGGTCCAGCTGGAGTCTGGCAGGAAGAGGAAGAGAGCGGCGGAGAGGAAGGAGTGGCTCCACAAACCGAGCTGTTTACGACCAATCACCTGCACCGAGGCGGCGCGGGGGCCATGTTGGAACTTCTCCCCGCAGACACGGAGTCCTGAAGGCAGCACGGACCGCGGACAGTCCTCTCTCTCTCTCATCCACACACACACACACACACACACAGACAGACATGAGCGGCGGCCTGGTGCAGTGTGTGTTCAGAGGATACAGGCTGAGCTCCGCAGCGGCTCCTCTGCAGGCCAGCCTCCTCCTCTACCGCAGTGGTGAGACCCCCCTCCTCTCTCTCTCTCTCTCTCTCTCTCTGCACACACACTCCAAGTCTCATTGTCCATCATGTTAGAAAGTTTTTGTTTTTTTTCATTAACACCGGCAATGTCAGCATGTCTCTGAGTCTGCTGAGTCACGGTGAGAGAAAGAGGCAGTGTTCTTTTCTTTCCAGTTCAAACACAGGCTGACACACCTTCTCTGTTCACCTTTGGTCAGATGCTTTGTGCGGACAGGCCTGCAGGTAGAGCCTGTAAGAGGCTTCACTGAAGGTCAGCAGTGATCTGAGGGCTCTGAGCTCGTTTATGGTCAGCTGGATCGATTGTTGTAGTATTGGTTATGTTACAATCAGCCCGTCAGTCAGTGGCCTGCAGGTGAAACCTCCAGCTGTCCTTTATTTCCTGTGCATGCTGTGATATTTAAAGAGATGTGTCCCCCCACAGTGTGTCTGATCTCATATGAGAGAAAGAAGCCTTTTGTTTTACAGATAACAGCGACAGAGTAAAATCTTGTTGTGGCATTACTCTGCGCTCTGATCCGTGTCTGCAGGTTCAGTACTGCCTGCAGTCCACTCAGGCCGTGTCTGCAGCACGCGTGCCCTGCATGGTGAAGGTGTCTGCTGGGAAACACTACGCCTGGTGCGCCTGCGGACACAGCAAGAAACAGGTGAGCATGGACGAGTTTAGGTTCATTTACTGCTGTCTGTCCGGTCCACATGCAGCCGGACAGCCGACTTCTGAGAGGCCGTTTGCAGGTGGAGGCTTTGTTTTTAGGTTTGTGTTCATCAAACTGTTCTGTAGTGTGCAGTACACCACAGTGATGTAAGGGGATGGCCTGATTGGATTAACTTCAAACATAAAGAATGAAATACAATATTAAACCTTCGTTTGGCAACGCTGAGCTTTGACAGCAAGAGATAACAGACTGAATTTGAGTGACAGTTTGACATCATTACACAAAAATCCTGTAGGTTAACGGAACACACAAGATCAGGCAGACAACAGGGTTGTGACAATAAACTACACCCATTATGAGTGTAACAGTAAATTAACATTTACATATAATAATACAGGCCCTGAGTTTGTATCACAGCAGCATAAAACTTAAAAATAGTTTAATTTTAAATTCAGATATGTTGCTATTAAGACTGTTGTCTGTGTCTGAAGCTTTCCTGTACTAACGTGAGTACACAAACAGAAGCATAACTAAGAAACAATGATTATAGATATTTACATCATCAAGATATATCTAAAGATATATCCAGTTCATATGATGCTTTGTTTTAGTCTACCAGAGGATAAAAAAAAAATCACACAAGAATAATCCAAAGCATCATCAGGAAATATGCTAAACTGACTGTACCAGATTGAATTTGTATCTGACATTAGATGTAAGTAGAAAAAAGAAGCCCATGTGAACTGAAGATGAATTACAGTCTGTGTCATCACACATTTCTCTCTCTCTCTCTCTCAGCCTTTCTGTGACGGATCTCACAGGACAAAAGCTCCGAGCATCAGTCCTCTGCGCTTCACCCCCGAGAAAGACAGGATGGTCTTGTTGTGTGCCTGCAAGCAAACCAAAAACGCACCGTACTGTGACGGCTCACACTTTCGGGTCATCTTCCGAGATGCTGTGAAGTGGGTGAAGAGCATCTTTAAATGAACATCATGTGAGGTGTCTGGACCGGGAGGCTAAATAGCAATAACAAACAAATTACATATTGGTATCAGATGAACATTACAGTCAGTAATTTAATAATGTATCTGGTAAAAATCATTTCAGCTTACAATTAAAACACAGTACATTCACTGCTGTTCACTTTTGTTGGTAGAATGTATGGTCCTCCATGGTTTTGTCCTCCTTATACTTGTACACTTTTATTTTGGCCAAAATAATGATGCCTTTAAAGTATATATATTTTTGTAATCGATATTCATATATAAGTGTTAAATCATTAAAACATGCTTGAAAAAAACAACATAGTAAGTGCCTTTTATCAAAGCTTGGCTTTTCCAGAGCGGAGCAGTGACAGCTGACAGTCTGATGTATATTTCTGTATGTTTCTATTTATTGTCTAAAATGATCTAAAAACTGAGGCTTCTCTCAGATTTGTTCAACTGTTGCATTAATTCATCCGAACTGTAATTATGTCTTAATTAGTTACATTACTGGCTATATCATTTGAAAAAGATGTATTTCTGCCCTTAACAAAACTCCATGAAGCATAGCTCTGAAGTAGAAGATGTAAACTGAACCACACAGAAGGAGGTGGAGGAGCAGACCTGTGTGTCCTCAGGCCTGGTGTAGAAGGACTGAATCATATCACAGTTGGTTATCATCTGGACACATGGACATGTGGACATCACAGTAAATCAGTTCAAGCTGCAGCTCCCAAATCTCTGCCTGCTGATTGGTTCAACTTCTGACGCGTGACAGGAAGTGATTTCTTCGATCACCTTTGTCAGACTGCACTATATTTGTGTGTGTGTTTGGTGAGTGTTTCTCTGTGTGACCTTTTCTGTCTCGTGCCGCTGTGTCGTCACAGCGGCGGAAAAACGTACGCGGCTGTGTAAAGAGCGCGCGACCTGAGCAGCAGTCAGCTGTTGGTGTTTTGAATGTGCAGACATGAACGTGTTGGTGAGCACGTTAGAGCACACATGGAGCAGGGTAACCTTCAGACAGACCTGGATAACAGCTGTGACAGCGTCCAGGGTGAGTCCTCATACCGGCACTGTCAATGGAGATGTAACTCCATAATATGATTGATGATGTTCTCTGTACATGTGGCATCTATTGCACGTCTGTCCGTCCCAGGGAGAGGGATCCCTCATCTGTGGCTCTTCCTCAGGTTTCTTCTTTTTCCCATAAAGGGTTTTTTGAAGTTTTTCCTGACTTCGGTTCGAGGGTCTAAGGACAGAGGGTGTCACAACTGTACAGATTGTAAAGCCCTCTGAGGCAAACAATGTTTGTGATTTTGGGCTCTAAATAAATAAATTTGAATTTGAATTTGAACTGTGTGTATGTCTGTAACTGTGTATGTAACTGTGTATGTAAATGTGTTAATGTGTGTGGGGTAATGTAACTCTGTGTGTATGTAAATGTGTTAATGTAACTTGTGTATCTAACTGTGTGTAATGTAACTCTATGTGTGTATGTATCTAATGTTAATGTAACTCTGTGTGTATGTAACTTGTGTAATATGTAACTGTGTGTGTATGTAACTGTGTGTATGTATGTAACTGTATGTGTAACTGTGTGTGTAACTGTATGTGTGTATGTGTATGTAACTGTGTATGTACTCTGTGTGTGTGTGTATATAACTGTGTTAATGTAACTGTGTGTGTAACTGTGTGTAATGTAACTGTGTGTATATGTAACTGTGTGTGTATGTGTGTGTGTGTATGTATACTGTGTATGTAACTGTGTGTGTATGTAACTGTGAATGTAACTGTGTGTATATGTACTGTGTGTGTTAATGTAACTGTGTGTGTGTATGTGTGTATGTAACTGTGTGTGTATGTAACTGTGTGTGTGTAACTGTGTGTATGTAACTCTGTAACTGTGTATGTAACTGTGTGTGTAATGTAACTGTGTGTGTGTGTATGTAACTGTGTGTGTGTATGTAACTGTGTGTGTATGTAACTGTGTGTGAATGTAACTGTGTGTTAATGTAACTGTGTGTATGTAACTGTGTGTACTGTGTGTATGTAACTGTGTGTGTACTGTGTGTGTATGTGTGTGTGTAACTGTGTGTGTATATGTAACTGTGTTTATGTAACTGTGTGTGTATATGTAACTGTGTGTGTTAATGTAACTGTGTGTATGAATGTAACTGTGTGAATGTAACTGTGTGTGTATATGTAACTGTGTGTGTAACTGTAACTGTATGTAATGTAACTCTGTGTGTATGTAACTGTGTATATGTGTGTGTAGCATGTAACTGTGTGTACTGTGTATGTAACATGTGTATGTAACTGTATATGTAATGTATGTACTGTATATAACTGTGTATATGTAACTGTGTGTAATGTAACTGTGTGTATGTGTGTGTATGTGTGTGTGTGAATGTAACTGTGTGTATATGTAACTCTGTGTGTGTGTGTATGTAACTGTGTGTGTATGTAACTATGTGTGTGTGTATTGTGTGTGTAACTGTGTGTGTAACTGTGTTAATGTAACTGTGTGTGTGTATGTAACTGTGTGTATGTGTGTATGTAACTGTGTGTTTATATGTAACTGTGTGTATGTAACATATATATGTAACTGTGTGTGTGTATGTATGTAACTATATATGTAATGTATGTGTGTAACTGTAACTGTAACTGTGTGTGTATGTAACTTGTATGTGTGTGTAATGTAACTGTGTGTATATGTAACTGTGTGTAACTGTAACTGTGTGTATATGTAACTGTGTGTGTATGTATGTAACTGTGTGTAATGTAACTGTGTGTGTATGTAACTGTGTGTGAATGTAACTCTGTGTGTGTGTATGTAACTGTGTTAATGTAACTGTAACTGTGTATGTAACTGTGTGTATATGTAACTGTGTGTGTATGTAACTGTGTATATGTACTGTGTGTATGTAACTGTGTGTATATGTAACTGTGTGTACTGTGTGTGTATATGTAACTGTGTGTACTGTGTGTGTATGTAACTGTGTGTATATGTAACTAACTGTGTGTGTGTATGTAACTGTGTGTGTATATGTAACTGTGTTATGTAACTGTGTAACTGTGTGTGTGTGTGTATATAACTGTGTATGTAACTGTGTGTGTGTGTGTATGTAACTGTGTATCTGTGTGTGTAACTCTGTGTGTATGTAACTGTATATGTAACGGTATATGTAACTGTGTGTGTGTATGTAACTGTGTGTGTACTGTGTGTGTATGTAACTGTGTGTATATGTAACTACATGTACTCTGTGTATGTAACTGTGTGTGTAATGTAACTCTCTGTGTGTGTGTGTGTGTGTGTATGTAACTCTGTGTGTGTTAATGTAACTTGTGTGTGTCTGTGTGTAACTCTGTGTGTAACTGTGTGTGTACTGTGTTAATGTAACTGTGTGTATATGTAACTGTGTGTATATGTAACTGTGTGTGTGTATGTAACTGTGTGTATGTAACTGTGTATGTAATGTGTGTATGTAACTGTGTGTAACTGTGTGTAACTGTGTATGTGTAACTGTGTGTACTGTGTGTATATGTAACTGTGTGTGTATGTAACTGTGTGTATATGTAACTGTGTGTATGTAACTGTGTGTAATGTAACTGTATGTATGTACTTGTAACTCTGTGTATGTAACTGTGTGTATATGTAACTGTGTATGTATGTGTGTAACTGTGTGTATGTAACTGTGTGTGTAACTGTGTGTGTGTATGTGTGTAACTGTGTGTACTGTGTACTGTGTGTAACTGTGTGTGTATGTAACTGTGTATGTAACTGTGTGTGTATATACTGTGTGTAATGTAACTTCTGTGTGTGTAACTGTGTGTGTGTAACTGTGTGTATGTAACTGTGTGAATGTAACATATATACTGTGTATGTGTGTAGAACTGTGTAGTGTGTATACTGTGTGTGTATACTGTGTGTAATATGTGTGTGTGTGTAACAATGTGTGTACTGTGTATGTGAACTGTGTGTATGTGTACTGTGTACTGTATGTGCTTTTATGTGTGTGTATACTGTGTGTGTAACTGTGTTAATGTGTGTGTGTGTTGTGTATGACTGTGTATGTAACTGTGTGTGTATGTGTAACTGTATGTGAATGTAACTGTGTGTGAACTGTGTATGCAAATATAACTGTATGTATGTGTGTGTAACTGTGTGTATGTAACTGTGTGTATGTAACTGTGTGTAACTGTGTGTATGTAACTGTGTCTGTGTGTTAATGTAACTGTGTATATGTAACTGTGTGAATGTAACTGTGTATATGTAACTGTGTGTATATGTAACTGTGTGTGTGTGTTAATGTAACTGTGTGTATGTAACTGTGTGTATGTAACTGTGTGTATGTAACTGTGTGTATGTAACTGTGTATATGTAACTGTGTGTATGTAACTGTGTATGTAACTGTGTGTGTAAATGTATGTACTGTGTGTATGTAACTGTGTGTAATGTAACTGTGTGTATGTAACTGTGTATGTAACTGTGTGTATGTAACTGTGTATGTAACTCTATGTGTATGTAACTGTGTGTATATGTACTGTGTTAATGTAACTGTGTGTATATGTAACTGTGTGTGTGTTAATGTAACTGTGTGTAACTGTGTGAATGTAACTGTGTGTGTAACATTGTGTGTGTATATAACTGTGTTAATGTATGTAACTGTGTGTATGTATGTAACTGTGTGTGTATGTAACTGTATATGTAACTGTGTGTGTGTGTGTATGTAACTGTGTGTATATGTAACTGTGTGTATATGTAACTGTGTGTATATGTAACTGTGTGTGTGTATATGTAACTGTGTGTATATGTAACTGTGTTATGTAACTGTGTGTGTGTGTACTGTGTGTATGTAACTGTGTGTAACTGTGTATGTACTCTGTGTATGTAACTGTGTGTGTACTGTGTATGTGTAACTGTGTGTGTATGTAACAGTATATGTAACTGTGTGTGTGTAACTGTGTGTATGTAACTGTGTGTATGTAACTGTGTGTATGTAACTGTGTAACTGTGTGTATGTAACTGTGTGTGTGTAACTGTGTGTATGTAACTGTGTGTTAATGTAACTGTGTGTGTAACTGTATGTAACTCTGTGTGTGTAACTGTGTGTATGTAACTGTGTGTTAATGTAACTGTGTGTATGTAACTGTGTGTGTAATGTGTGTATGTAACTGTGTGTGTAACTGTGTATGTAACTGTGTGTGTATGTAACTGTAACTGTGTGTTAATGTAACTCTGTGTGTGTGTCTGTGTGTATGTAACTGTGTTATGTAACTGTGTGTAATGTCTGTGTGTATATAACTGTGTATGTAACTGTATATGTAACTGTGTGTACTGTGTGTACTGTGTGTGTGTGTAACTGTGTGTGTGTGTATGTAACTGTGTGTGTGTATGTATGTATAACTGTGTGTGTATGTACTGTGTGTGTGTGTATCATAACTGTGTGTATATGTAACTGTGTTAATGTAACTGTGTGTGTAACTGTGTGAATGTATTGTGTGTGTATGTAACTGTGTGTGTTAATGTAACTCTGTGTGTGTATATAACTCTGTTAATGTAACTGTGTGTGTATGTAACTGTGTGTGAATTTATCATTGTGTGTGTATATACCTGTGTTAATGTAACTGTGTGTATGTAACTGTGTATATGTAACTGTATGTGTGTAACTGTGTATGTGTAACAGTATATGTAACTGTGTAACATATGTAACTGTGTGTGTATGTACTGTGTGTGTAACTGTATGTATATGTAACTGTGTGTGTATGTAACTGTGTTAATGTAATGTAATGTGTGTATATGTAACTGTTTATGTAACTGTGTGTGTATGTAAACTGTGTATGTACAGAATGTGTATGTAACTGTGTGTGTATAACTGTGTGTACTGTGTGTAACTGTGTATGTAACTGTGTGTATGTAACTGTATATGTGTGTGTGTAACTGTGTGTATGTACTGTAACTGTATATGTGTAACTGTATGTGTGTGTAACTGTGTAACTGTGTGTGTGTGTGTGTGTGTGTGTGTTAATGTAACTGTGTGTATGTAACAGTGTGTGTATGTAACTGTATATGTAACTGTGCATGTATGTAAAGTGTGTATAACTGTGTATGTAACATGTATATGTAACTGTGTGTATGTACTGTGTGTTATGTAACCCTGTGTGTATATGTGTAATGTATATGTAACTGTGTGTATATGTAACTGTGTGTGTGTAACATGTGTGTGTGTAACTGTAATGTGTTAATGTAACCCTGTGTATGTAACTGTATATGTAACTGTGTGTATATGTAACTGTGTGTGTATGTAACTGTGTGTATGTATCTGTGTGTGTACTGTGTGTATATGTGTGTAACTGTGTATATGTAACTGTGTAATGTGTGTGTATGTAACTGTGTGTACTGTGTGTACTGTGTGTTATGTAACTGTGTAATGTATGTGTACAGTATATGTAACTGTGTGTATGTATATGTAACAAAGTTAATGTAACAGTGTATAATGTACTGTGTGTGTGTGTAATGTAATGTAACTGTGTGTATGTAACTGTATATGTAACTGTGTGTGTATGTAACAGTGTATATGTATCTGTGTGTGTATATAACTGTGTGTGTTATGTAACTGTTTATGTAACTGTTTATGTAACTGTGTGTACTGTGTGTATGTAACTGTGTGTACTGTGTATGTACTGTGTGTACTCTGTGTGTATGTAACTGTATATGTCTGTGTGTAACTGTGTGTATGTAACTGTGTGTATATGTAACTGTGTGTGTATGTAACTGTGTTTATGTAACTGTTGTATGTAACTGTGTGTACTGTGTGTTAATGTAACTGTGTGTATGTAACTGTATATGTAACTGTGTGTATGTAACTGTGTGTATATGTAACTGTGTGTGTATATGTAACTGTGTGTATATGTAACTGTGTATGTATGTGTGTGTATGTAACTGTGTTTATGTAACTGTGTGTAAATGTAACTGTGTGTATGTACTGTGTGTATATAACTGTGTTAATGTAACCCTGTGTGTGTGTGTAACTGTGTATTAATGTAACTGTGTGTATGTAACTGTATATGTAACTGTGTGTGTATGTAACAGTGTATATGTATCTGTGTGTGTATGTCAACGTAACAGTGTGGTGTGGTGTGTATTATCAGTGTATATGTATCTGTGTGTGTATGTAACTGTGTGTGTACTGTGTGTGTATGTATGTACTGTGTGTATGTAACTGTGTGTATGTGTATGTAACTGTGTGTACTGTGTGTGTATGTAACTGTGTGTATATGTAACTGTGTGTGTAACTGTAACTGTGTTTATGTAACTGTGTGTAATATGTAACTGTGTGTATGTATCTGTGTAACATGTGTATATAACTGTGTTAATGTAACCCTGTGTGTGTGTGTAACTGTGTATTAATGTAACCCTGTGTGTATGTAACAGTGTATATGTATCTGTGTGTGTATGTAACAGTGTATATGTATCTGTGTGTGTATGTAACAGTGTATATGTATCTGTGTGTGTATGTACTGTGTGTATGTAACTGTGTGTATATGTAACTGTGTGTGTAACTGTGTGTACTGTGTGTATGTAACTGTGTGTAAATGTAACTGTGTGTAAATGTAACTATACATGTAACTGTGTGTGTGTAAATGTTACTATACATAGATATAAGTGTGTGTAAAGATATAACCCTGTGTAAATATAACTGGGTGTAAATAAAATGGTGTATATAGATAAACTGTATATATAAAGTTAGATATCAGGTTCATCCTTTATTCAGTAGCTGTATTTCTCAACTAGCTGGTCTTTTAAAGTAGCATCTCATTGTGTTTTTTTCCCCTTTTGTCGATTGAAGAAGTATTAGTTAGACACTGTTGAGGTTGTTCATTTGTAAACCAACATATTTCACATATTGCACTTCTCTTTTATCTAATTTTTCTCAGCACACTAAACATGATAGTCACTTCAACAGTATATGACGAAACTTTAGATAGCAGTGCCACCTACTGCTCATCCTCACACAGCCCGATTAGACTTTTTCCTTAGTGCTGCTTGGGCTTGATTCACATCACTCATGTCTGTTTTGACACACACACACACACATACACTTAACCTACAGCTCTGACTCTTTTAAGAATATGGTTACCAGCAAATATACCCATCCCAGTTGTGAAAAGAGGTCGGGGGAAAAAGTGTGTTGTGTTGGCTCGCCTTTGTTAAAATAGGTCGACATTCTTGCTCCATGACTATCACCAAATTTTTATAGACCACTATGAGCGATGAAACTTGTCCCGCCTTCACTGTTGTAACAAAACTGAGTGGAGAGTCAGGGAAATGTCAGATAAGCACAGTCTGTACATGCAATAAGGAGTGACCAAATCTGGCAAAAATGAGTGAAAACACCTGTGATGGTGCAATATGGGAATGTAGAGGCTTTAAACATTTGTATGAATAATTTAACTTTTATCATTCATAATTATTCTCCATTATTCATTTAAGTAGATGAATTTAATTAAGTAGATTATAGAGCTAATGCATTTACTTTAACCAACTTTCTTGTGTGGAGAATTAGTACCTTACCTTATCACTATTTGTCCACAGGTCCAGCTCTCCACACTTCCTCCAGAACCCGTCATCCCATCAAAGAAGCCTTTCAAAGTGGAGCTGGTCGGCGGAAAGCGTTACTCGTGGTGCACCTGTGGACACAGCAAGAAACAGGTAAACCCGCCTTTGAGGTCTTCTTGTGTCGCTCGTGTGAAGTACACATCCTGCATGTTCCCTGATCACAGCTTTATCTTTCAGCCTTTCTGCGACGGATCCCACAAAACCAAAGCCAAAGGCCTGCCCCCGCTGCGCTTTGTCCCAGAGAAAGACTCCACGGTTTGGTTGTGCGGCTGCAAGTACACCAACAACCCACCTTACTGCGATGGCACGCACAAACAGGACTTCATCGTATCGGCCCCGCTGCATGAGCCGACCGACTCCTGAAAAGAAAGATGTCTCTGAACTGAGCGTTGATGTTTCTGTTGCGTTGAACTCGATAACAGCAGCACATGTAAACTGATCAACTGTGACGACTGTTTGAATCTTTAGTCAGTACTTCTCTCAGTGCTCCACAGAGGAGAGTGGTGATGAAAAGGTCAACACCACAGCGACTCCACTTTGTTTGTCTGTCTTTTATATGGGAGAGATAATACTGCATTAACAGGGCTGGATATGATGATATACTGTGATATAACAGAGGTTTGTCTACTGGCAGAGATATGGATGTTTATATGGAGGTAACTAGATATCTCTTCTATATTTATTAGTCTGTTGTGGTCAATGTTGCAAATAAATCAATGGTACTGGAAGTCATAAATAGATGTTAAGAATGGGATGTAACAGTATTATTATTAAGATTTTGAAGATCTAGAGAAAACATCTTACACGTTTGTGTAAGTGTGTGCATGGAGCCATGTATAATGTCCTCCCACTGAGTCAGTGGGGAGGTGTGATGGTGTCAGGGACAGAGAGTAAAGCTCTCCACATTTAAAAGGCCACATTGTCTTCCCTTCTAACTATGGGATATGTATTTATATGCTTTTGTTCATTTAACTTAAGAAATAAATAGTATGTTCACTGAGCTGCCAGTTGAGTCGACTTCACTGTCTACAATAACTGTCACGCACCTCAGTAGGAATGACTGATCACATATCACATATCTTGTGTGGTTTCCAAACAGGGATTAAGGCCCCATAAAGAGTCACAACATGACGAAGAAGATGGGAAAAAACGCTACATAAGGATGTGTTTATATTTTCAGGCCTTCCTCAGATCACCAGCGTAAGGGTCAGAATCTCAAAGATTGGGAACCTCTGCTCTGTATCATGGTTATGAGCACGTCAGGTCTTCAGTTTCCATTTATCTCTTGTATTTCATGTTTGTGGTTTGATAAATTAAATGTAGAAATCTAAAAATAAAATTTGAAAGGAAGAATATATTAAGAATATATTTAGGTATTTCCTGTTAGAGAATAGAGAATTATGCCAAGGTTATGGTGTAAGAAGCTGCACAGAGAAACAGCATATCGTACAACACATACCCTGAATTATTTAACTGAATAAAAGTTTTCAGCAGAGCTGCTTGATTCCTTTCTAAATATGATTCAAACTTAAAGTGATTTAAACTTTGAGTAAAACTTTGAATCTTTTTTTGCTACTTGCACAACAGCACGCTTCATAACTTCTGGAATTCAGGGAATCATAAACAGGACACTCAGGTCAGAAAAACCTAGTAAGTAAACATTTTATTGACCTAAAACATGCACATATGGCTGATAAAAAAAAAACGTATCATTGTTTGTTGAAAAGAAACAAAAGGAATGTTGAAATTTATGGAACTACAACATACATGGCCAAATATTCAAATCCCTTTTGAGTTCTTCTGACTGCCACGAGAGAAAGAACATGGTCTGCTGACAAACATCTGCTTGCGAGCATGGTAGTGCTTTGTAAATATAAATGCTTCTCCTGTTGGAAAATACTTGTTGGTTTGGACTGTGTAATCTGACCCTAACAAAGTGCATCGACAGTAATATGTAATGTACCTGTTACCTGATGAGCGGTTGCTTATACTGGACACTTATACAGCAGTTATCAACATGACTGTTCAAAGGCATGGATTAGCTTTTTTTTGTTTTTTCTTTACATCCACCTCCCACAGTGATGTACACTGCAGCGCCTTTCAGCTCGTCTCGACTTTTATGGAGCCAAATGAATGTTGATGGAACTATAGAAATGAAACAGACCCACTGCATATACAATACAAAACGATTACAATATCTTGTATAAAAGATAAGTTTATACATATGTATGCACACATGCTCACATTTGATACATACTGTACAGTTTGTATGTGTGCACTGGTCTAGTCTAACACACATAAACACGCACACGCACATACATACAAGTGTCTATTTGGCTGCACTCTTCAGTCTGTCCTGCTGTAAGATAACAGTAATCTGCCTCCCTCTAGTCCAGAAGGAGGAGGCTTGAGGCTTGAGCTCATCTTTTTTCGCTCTGCAGAAAGTAAGATGGGAGCAATTCAAACACTGTCCTCCCCGCCGCCCCGCGCGCATGTTAGGTTGTCGGAGGCAAGCCGCTTTTGTCGCCTCCCCTCGCCTCCTCTTTGCCGGCCCCGGAATTCGTGCCATTGACAGTCACCTTCCGAGCGTTGGTGCCCTGTTTGGAGGAGAGTGTGTGTCGCTGAGTGTTGTTGGGCACAGTGGTACCGTTGGAGCTTTGGATGGCAGGAGAGGGGTTGTGGGACACGGGGCTGGACTGCGAGGAGGCTCGGGGCGGCGGGGCTGCAGCAGGACTGTGGACCTTGTCGCTCTGGGAGTCGCTCTCCGACGTCGGGCTGGTGTTGACGCCGTCAGAGTGGCCCTGGGCGGCAGACTGGGACGGCCTCCTGCGCTTCCGGGTGGGTTTGACCAGGTACTGCAGGGGGATGGGTCCAGTCTGCACAGAGGCACACATATCATTAGGACTGTGGACAGGAGCTCTGGTCTGACAATTCATCATTACGAGAGAATGCACAGACAGGACTTTCTATCTGTTAATAGGTTAAATGATGAGACCAGTCCAAAAATGCTTAAAAACACATGAGCGAGCCTGTGGTGCAATGTTCCTTCATTACCATGATTATAGACACTGTATTTTATTTTTGTCCTGCTGCTGTAAATACTCACTAACACACTGAATGTGTAGGTGGTCCACGTAAGTTACACAAAAAGAAAAAAATGATGTCACTACTATCAGAATAAGGATAATCTTACATATCTGAATAACCCTGCTCCATCTGTGTCCCCTCTTGCAGTTAATCAATCATGTTTTGTCTTCTCAATGTGAGGCGTCTCATCATCAGACATCTTCACAGAGTCATGGCTGAGTCCAGCTGAGAATGTTCCCCTCACTGAAACCTGCTCCTTCATCAGCACTCTTACACAAACTCATTGAAGTGTAAACCAGTCTCTGTTAGTAGTTTTACAAACTTTGAGTTTTAATTTTGATCTTATTCTTATCCTTTTACACAGTGTTTTAATTTACAGACTTCCAAAACTCATTTCTGGCAAGAATTCTCTGAGCTTTTGTCAGTCATCATGCCGTGACTTGATTTCTTCCTGCAGGTGATGGGAACATTTATATCTGTAGTCCCACTTCTTCATCTTTTTCTGTTGCTATTATAAAGCCCTTTGAGTCTTTTAATTACACACAGTCAGTTAATGACCCCACCCATATTAAGAGTTACACCCTTGAACTCGTCCTCACATACGGTTTCTTTCAACCCAACATGAAACTACAAGGCTGTCATCTTTCATTCTTTACTCACTCTACCTTCTGCTTTCATCCAATCCATCCAATCTTCACACAAATTCAGTTCAGAAATTCCACAAGACCTCCTCAGCCACAGCTCCCAGTACCTTTGATCAGTCTGAACTCTCAGCTGAGGACCTGCTCTCTTGTTTTAATAAAGACATGCACAAATATTCTTAACTCCGCAGCTCATTTTAGAAACTAAGTTATTAGACCAGATGCACTGCCATGGACTGATGAGCAAATGAATAATCTCAAAAGATAATTCAGGAGAGATCTTCAAGTCTCCCCTGACATCCTGGTCACCAGCTACCAGCAAACACTTGAGAACATTAAGAAGTAAGGCTTCTATGAAATTATTTTCAGCCATTCTCCTTATTCTAACGTCCTTTTCCATAATAAAATAATAAATTCATTAATCCCTCACTCAGCCATTAGAGTCCCCTGAAAAGTGTGAAGTTTCTCTTATTTTTAATGTTACAATGGAAGGAATCAGGGTGCAGACCTCTGTATCCTCCTGCATTGCTGACCCATTCTGACTTAATATCACTGTCAACTTCACATCATATTACACATCAGTCCTCTTTATTCATCAGGCCTTTTTGTAAAATGAAATTATATTTGTGACCACTTTTTATATAATCGCATCTTCAGCAGAAATGAGTGGGCCTGAGCTGAGAGCCACAGAGAGGGAGGATGATGGGAGATGATGATTGGAGTGTATTTCTTTTTTGGTCCTTTCATGGAATTTGTTGACAACAACAGAAACATCACCAGCCTTGTTCTTTAAAAGACCCTCGTCCAAACATCACAGTGGCTTCTGTTACCAAAGGACAACCGACAAAGAGGATCAATCTTAGTTAAATCATCTCACAAACAGGAGTATCAACTCACTTTGTCCATCCAGGATATTCCAATATATCCAATGATAAACCACACGAATATGGATAACTCTGAGCAACATACTCAATAAGATGAAATGAAAAAAGAATCAACTAAAAATGATCCTGTTTTAATCCAATGACAGAACTTAATGTGTTAAGAGATTCTCCTTGTAAAGCCAACGACTGCCAGACCTCCTGTCAGACTTTAACTTGAGTTAAATATGTGAATGGTAAATGGTAAAAAAGCAGCCCTGTAATAATTATTAACCATTATAGTTGGAGCTGTTTCACTAACTAATTCAGCACCAAACACCAATCCATTCATATGTTCACAGAAACAGATGACAATGAACAGCTCCCATCAGCTGCCTGTTACATAGTCTATGTAAAAACATTACATAGTATGGCAGTCCAACGGATCCTGTAGTAATGGTAGCTGGATGAATAGACAACAGTAGAGGCAACCTTTTTATTGTAGGATGCAATAACCTGAACATTACTTACATTTAAGTTATTTAACTAGTAATCATCATGTAGCTCCATTAGTAATCTCTCTCTGGTTTCAAAGCCTAAAAACAGATTTACAGTATTGTTACCTTTCCCATGTCAAGCCAAACTGAAGACTAATCACTCATCCCATTTGAACGCAACTAAAGATGAAATCAGGCTAACTACAAGAAACAAAAGGAGTGAATATCTAAATTCAGGTTTGGTCAATATTTGTGTTCCACAGGGAAACGAAAGCCGTCACTCACTCGTCTCCACTCATAGAAGTAGGCGATATCCATTAGTGTGTAGTAGTCCTTCAGGGGCTCATCTCCATACAACACCTCCACCTGTAACACACATAAAAAATAAAAAATAAAAAATAAAAACACTTAACACAATGTGACCAGCAGAAAACAGACCCATCTACACTTTAACATGTTTACATAATCTTCACTGACCTCAATTGCTTTCACATAAAAGTTAAGAAAAGGCTAAAAACATGATGATGTGCGTCAACATAATATCATCACTTCCTTATAGGGTTTGATCAAAGAGCATTATAAAAAGGGAAGGAGAGGAAACATAAAAGCCTTTGTAAAAGCTGCACTGTGTGACAGCCTGGAGGAAGCTGTGTTGGGATCCAGCTGGACAGGCACACAAATAAATACCATCTTTATATGATGTCTACTGTTGTTAAGGCTCACTTATACCTTATGGTGCCTTAATGTCATGTGGGAATTACCATAATAACCTGTTTCACCCCTGTAAACAACTGCCTTGAAACTCAATAGCTAGTTATAAACATGAAAATATTTCCTGTTGATAACTTCTACTCCACCTGAAGTGAACTCTGCATTACTGCTTTGTTGATGACCCTCAAATTTTCCAACATCAAAGACACAGTAGTAACCCGAAAAAAAACCATTTATCTGATTAAAGAGTAGTTCTACAGTCTTTGTTCACATGTGGTTTCACTTTTTAAACACAGCTAGTTATAAATACACAATGTGATACAAACAGGCAGTCCTGTTGGTGTGATGAGGGAGTGGTGGGGCAGATCTTGGAACGTGAACATTCCCAAGTCGGAATAATAGGAGGCTTCCAACATTACCATTCTGCTGACAGCCTGCTGTGTGTGTGTGTGCGGTTTTTGAATGCTAACAAACTGAAAGGTGGGTCATATTATAGATCTCTTCCATAGCAGACATTTTGATTTGTCATAGCAGAAACACCACAGGTATAATCAATAATATCAATAATTAGAATCACTCAGCCGATTGCAGCGTCCCGCTATTGTGAATGCTGGTTTGATGGAACAGAGCCACTGTTGTGTGATTAGAAACACCTTTTCTTCTTCTGCTGTGGCACATCAACATCTCTACTGTGTAAAATGTCTTTAACAGACAACTTAACATATCCAAAGCACCAGTGTTTGATTAACTTCGGTGACCTTTGGATAATGAACAAGCTGTAAACACAACACTCGCATATCATCACCTAACTAACATTCGTTTGGGGTGCCTGCATCCACCTGCTGAAAGTAAGTCTTATATTCACTCTCCCTTTAATCTGCTTTGGTGTCCATGACCTCATGAGAAAAATGTCTGCATCTTTAGCAGCTAAACACTGATAGCAGCTGATAGATAGCCGTGTCTTCTGCTGGATGGTCGGCAGGCAGCGCACACTGAGTTTATCAGAGCTTATCAGAGCCGCCTGCTGCGGCTGGAAACAACTAATCCAAAACAAAGCCAAAATGAATGATCTCCTTTGCAGGACACGCTCATTTGACCCAGTGTTAATATATAAACGATTAGCGGAGCTTTGATGAATTGTCAGTGTGGATACATGTGATTTGGCCTCTTTGGAAATAGTTATCGAGTGCCAGAGCTCTTAAAGCTGATGAATGCATGCAAACCAGTGTCCCTGTGATGATGTAAGGTTAGAGTTAAAAGTCCTCTTAAACCAGACGGTCATATCATCATGTCTACACCTGCTGCACAGTCAGCGCGGCAGGAATGTACGGCCACAGAGCGCCTAATTACCCGATAGTTGTTGGGAATGTCCATCTTGCTTCGGAGGAACTTCGCTAGGTGCATGACGGACATGGCTGCTGGGCACTGCAGGAAGCGTTTACCATTGGACTGGGAACAAAGAGGGCAGAGAGGGGACACAAATCCGGGGTGAAGACCAGAAAACCAGTGTAAACACGAAGTGCGTAAGCTTCCGCTACCGCTTTACTCAGCTGTGCTTTTCTTCTCAAATGAGGCTTTACCTTGTCTCCTTCCATCTCTGAGCGCTGCCTCTCATTATTTCTGCAAGGAAAAAATGAGAAGAAAATTATGAATTATTTTCATACATATAAAAAAACATTCAGGGAAACAGGCTGCAGGTGTGACTGGAAGCTTTATCAGTGTCTTGTTCCCTATCATTAACTTCACCACTTATTTCTGTACAACATGTCAGTTACAGTTGCATTGTTTCCGCGCCTGCCTCAGCAGCGACTTTCCAGTAAACAAACCCAACGTAAAGAATTCTCACAGCCGCTTTCCTGCCGCGCTGAAATGGCTGACTCACTTGTTCCTCTCATAGAACTGTATGGACAGACTGATGATTTCATCCTCTGCTATGTTAAACGTCTCCACCACTTCCCCTGGTTCCAGCACGCGGTTCTCTGCGTAGAAGTCCCGCCTCCGCTTCATCTCATCTGGGTTCAGGAACAGAAGCATCCGTTAGCAACGAAATGAATCATAAAATGGGAAAATGTGACAAAGAGCTTCATCTGACACAGCATCGGGAAATGCAGACGCACCTTTGAATAACCCCGGAACAAGCTTATAAACAATATCTTGTAGAGTTTTGTCCGCTCTGGAAAAGAAAAGAAAGTTCACACGTTTATAGGAATGACATTTGTTGCATTCAGGCATGTTTAAAAAAATACCTGATACAAACCACTGTGACTGACCTGATGCTGAGCTGTGGACATGTCTTGTGAACCTGGACGTCACATCGAGGGCAGAACTTATTTGTCTCCAGGAAGGCAACGATGCAAGTTTTACAAACTGTGCAGGGAGGAAGGACACGGACGGATGGTGAAGCACTGCTCTGCTCAGTGACAGTGCTGATGTGTGGAGCAGACCAGCTACCATCACCACTTTTCTATTCAGTGTAACACTGTGACACAACACTACATTTGTTCCATTTTTGTTCACTCAGTCTGACAGATACATCACCGGCCATGTCTACCACAGAGCTGAATCAACTCCTTGCGCACAGAAACAAGCATCACATTATCATTGAGCATGCAGATATTCCTTGGAGTTAGCCTCCCACAGGCCTGGTTTTTCCAAATGAACAATAAGGTGGGGTCACCGTGTAGACTCAACATGGTGCTCTCCTCCTTACACACCCACAGCAGCAGCTCTGCTTAATGTGCACACAGTCACAGAGGTCTCTGATTTCATGCTGAGGGGAAGAGAAACACGGTGCATGCATGCAGGTAACGCTCTCATGTGAGGAACTTACAGGAGTGCAGGCACTCTACGATGGTTGTGGCATCAATCAAGTACCCAGCGCACAGTGGACATGTGAGGTGTGGGTTCAGATCTGTGATTTTGATCCGGTTGGGCTGCATTTTATCCATCTGGGCAGATCTGCGGAGGAAACAAACACAAGACGAGAGCTTCTGGTTACATAGCAGGGCACGGGCAGCGTTTGGAGATGTGCACGGTGCCTGTGGAGACAGTCAGCTCTCTCTCTGCTGGTCAATGAGCGGCTGCCACAGTGCTCCCTCACACGATGTCTGCAGCTCGTCCTTGGGACGGCAGCTCGCGAAAGCACAACAAAGGGAGCCGACGGCCACCAGAGCCACGGTGCTGACATGTTGGAGCTAAAGGACGTGTGGGGAGCGGGAGCCGAGCGGCTGCATGCAGGCTGGGTGCTGCTTCACAGCAGCCGACTGTCTGATCGCCGCTGTGTGGCCTCATCTCCTGCATCAGCTCGCTCCTCCGCGGCGGACCAACAAAGAGCGTTTGCGTCCGCGCAGAGCTCCGCCGTCCGGCCGGGCACCACGCAGAGCCCGGCCGGAGAGAGCGGCCACGGTGAGAGGGGGGTGCAGAGCCACAGAAAAGCAGACTGGTACACAAAGCAGCCATCTTAAATCCACTGACAGGGCTGTATCAGGAGGCGAACAAGAGAGGCTCAAAATGTGACACCGTGCACTTTGTGTGCGCCTCAGCAGACAGCGGGCCGAGCAGCCCGACAAAGAGCGATCACCGACGCGTCGGTCCTACCTGATCAGACATAAAAGTTTCCCTCTCTTCCCAACGAGGATCCAGGTAAATTATTTGGACTTGGACAGAATTTGCAGCAGCGCCAGAAAATGGCTTTTTTCAGCACCGTCAGAGGACTGCCCATTTTGGATCACGTGATATTATTTTGTCGCCTCGGTCTCGGGGCATGCAGGGTATCCTCTGCAGGCCCTGCTCACTTTATCACAGGCGTCCTCTCTGCACGGGCCCAGCACTGCGATTCTTCCTCTTTTCGCTTTCACTGATTTTATTTATTTGGCTGAGTTGGGCAGCAGGGGGGTCCGCCGCGCCCCCTGCTCGTCTGCCTGTGGTGGGAGATGATCCGGTTCTGACAGAGGCCCTGCAGGCCTCACGTCCTGGGGCCGGAGGAGGGCTGGCCCACAAAGAAGTTCCCTGTAAAGATCTCTAAGTCCTGTTCAGTTTTCATTTTAATACATCTGAATAAAATTATCAATCTATGATATTTATGTGATATACTAGTTTCAGGAAAAACAGATCAAAATGAGATGCTGTGAGATAAAGAATGATAAAGTGCTTTACATGGAAAGAAATGTTTTAAAAATGTGAATACTGTGGCAAATATTAAATGATCATTATTTTTAGTATGGACTAATTTCAGCCCTGAGGTATAATTAGTTTCCAGGTAAATACAAGTTAAAAAGATTATTTATTTGTATTATTAGTGTTAAAACAATTACATCTGAGATTAAAAATCTCCTTCTCCACTTAACCCTGTTAACAATAAACAGCACAGATTTACAGACTAAATGGAGAGGAAAAATAGATATGAATGTAAGTATAAAATAGTGAGAAGGATGAAAAACTGAAATAACTAAAAAAGTGCAACATTTATTCAGTTGGTGTACTTAAGTATAATTCTGAAGTAATTGCATTTTCATGAGTATTTCCATGTTATGTTGGAGGTAAATATGTACTTTTTATTGCACTGCATTTATGTCACAACATTAGTTACCAGTTACTTTGAAGATTCAGATCATTAATATAAAATATAAATCAACAACTAAATCATAATCTATTACTTTGGATTGAGCTACCCAGCAATATATAAAGTAACTGGAATTAGTCCCCTCTTTACCAGCTGCATTACTGATGCTTACACATTAATGCATCACTAATTATAATCCAGTGATTTTATTACTCTGAAATGAAATCATTCTGCATAATAAGTACTTTTACTTTTAGTAAGTATATTTTGTTGCTAATATTTATTTATTCTATGGTATGATTTTGATTGCAAAATGTTTACTTGTAACAGAGTATTTTTACATTGTAGTGTTGGTACTTTTATATAAGTAAAAGATCAGAGTCCTTCTTCCAGTGAAACCTAAAGGAGAGGCAGCTGTTCCCTGAGGTACCAGGCAGGGATCCTCACATTTTCTTCCCTAACCCTGTAGATAGCTTACAAAAATAATACTATTACTCCAAACTGTACTGACTTCCATATTTGTGTGTCATGTAAACATACTGTATTTGATGAAAGCCTCATCAGTCACAACACTGCTGATGGGGTGAAAATCTCACACACATTTGACAGGACAGATACTGTGCATAGGGGGTGATGATGGCTGCATGAAAGCAGCACAGATTACAGGACGGTGTTTGGAGAATTTGTGTAAGAAAAAAAACATCTTTTCATTTAGGGAAATTAAAAACTCATTCCAAAGGAAATTTTATTGTTTTGATTTTGGATGGTGCAAGCTTGAATATGAGGTTGCCTGATAAAACAACAACAACTTAATTATTACAACTGAGTGTATCCTGTAGTTATTTTGTGACCTGATTCTGTGACATTTTTATTATTTTGGTGTATTATTTTGATCAGAATCTGTCTCAGCAGTACATAGATTTGTCTTTAAATCACTAGTTAGTCTTTTCTTTCTCTCTCTAGTGAATCTCTAGTGACACAGACTCTGGCAGGTCACTATTATGACCAATGAATCTATTATTTTCAGTGAATTTGGGCATTTTAGCAACTTGGGAGGGTTTACAAAAAAAATCATCACCTGATATTTACAGGTGGAGTGAACTGTTTTTAAACTCAGTGTTTGCCCACTAGCGGGGTGTACAAGACATTCAAATAACCTTCATGTTGGTAATTGTAAAAACAGTTGAATGAGTAATTAAAATGTGAAAAACCAAACTGCTTTAAAGCATTTAACAGAGGTGTGCTTTGGTTAGACTTGGTCCCTGTCCTCAGATCTGCCCTCTTAGTTCACATCGTAGTCCAAGCCAATATGTGGGGACCTCTGTAGTTCTGCTAGTCGACGCAGTAGTGCATAGATTTGTCTTTAAATAACTCACCTCTATTGTCGACCTTTAGTCAGTCCATTAGTTTTATTTCTTCTCCTCTAGAGCTGAATCTCTAGAGACACCTAATCTGACATCTTACTATCTATTATAATCAGTGGATCTGTTATTTATAGTGGATTTGGGCATTTGGAGGTGGATTAGCACCTGGTATTTATGGATTGAACAGTTTTTAGTATTTGCCCACTGGTGGGGTGTACAAGACATTCAGACAGCCTTCATGTTGGAAATTGACTTCAAGGACATAAACAGTTAAATTAATTAATAATATATGAAAATCCATGTATTTTAAATTATCTATCTAACAGAGGTGTGCCTCGGGTGGACTCGGTCCCTGTATTTCAGTCCTGCCCTTCCCTCCTGGTCCAGCTGTACGTGTGTGTTGACTCGTGCAGTTCCCCCGGCGGCCTGCAGGGGGCGCTGTCGGCTGTGAAGTGAGACACCGACGCCATCTTGAGGAGTCTGAACGCAGCGCTGCTCGGCGGTGATTGACAACAATCTGAGGCGCATCATGACGGGATTAACTCCTCACTAACGAGTCAGAGAGCACCGCGGCGGTGTCGGGTTGCAGCACGGTAACGGCAGAGCAGAGGAGCCGTCCGGACACAGCTTGTCCCCCCCCCACCACCACCACCGCCCTCCCCGCACAGAGAGCGAGGCTGCCGCGGGCTGATGGCCGGCTAGCTGCTCTCTGGACTCGGCCGCGGCCTGCTCGGGAGGAGGAAGGGTGGTGACGGCGCAAAATGCTCTACCGCTGACTCCCGACCAGACAGTGATCCCACCCGGAGACCCGCTGCGAGTCGGGCGACGAGCACGATGCACTTATAGATATCTAAAGGCCCCCAGCTCTCTGAATCTCTGTCGCCGTCGTCGTCGTTGTTGTTGTTGTTGTTACGCTCCGAGCGACAGCGAGTCCTGCGTCGCCCTCGACCCACCGAGACATGTCATCCAACTGCACCAGCGCGGCGCCCGTCAGCGCCAGCAAAACCAAGACGAAAAAGAAGCATTTTATAGGACAGAAAGTGAAATTGTTCCGCGCAAGTGAGCCCATCCTCAGCGTGTTAATGTGGGGTGTCAACCACACGGTAAGTGGGAGCCTGAGCTGCTGTTTTCATTTAGCTGCTAGCTTGTTAGCCAGCTGCTCTCATCTGTCAAACCCCGGGGCTCCGGCTCCGGCTCGGCTGTGGGTTCGTGTTTCTGTCCGTCTTTGTGGGCACTTTGCGGGTGTTTGGTAGTGTTTGGACAGAGGTGTGCTGTGTGACTGTGTGCGGGGCTTTTCCCTCTCAGCCTGTAGCTCGCTGCCTCTGTGTTCAGGCTGCCTCAGGCTTTGCGGGGATTTAAACTGCGTCTGTGCATCTCTCCGTGTCCCTGCAGCTGCTGGACGATTACCAGAGAGGACACACACACAAAAAAAAGAAAGCTGATAGTGTGCCCATGTGTGTGTGTTTGCACCGACAGCCTGCCTCCGTGCATCATGCATGTCTGAGAGGAGTCGTGAGCCGCCGTGCTGCAGCTCGGTGGGAGGGGTGTGACGGGCAGCCGGAGCAGCAGCTCACTCTGATGCTCAGCTGCACACAGAGGACAGCCTTTTGTTTGGAGAAACCCGCTCCGAGCCGGAGTCTGTGGCTCTCAGTGCGTCCAGCTGCTGCGCTCCCCTCCATCACATCATTCGCTCAGAAATAGAGCCCAAACATCCACAGATCACGTTCACTCTTGGCCGAGGCTGCCCGTGTGGCTATGAAAAGCTCAGCTGAGGGCACAGGTGATGGATGGAGGGGGGTCTGCAGCAGTGGTCAGGTCCTGCCCTGATGTGACTGGTCTAATCAGACACCCACTCCTGCACAGTGTGACTGACAAGCAGCCCGTCAGGTGTAACAGTGTCCAGGGTGAAAGGGAGAGCTCTTATCATTAGTAGGAGTCCATCAACAGTCAGGTCCTTTTTTATTTTCTGGTTCTTTCACAGTCCAGTAAAGTGCAGTCATGTCTGATCAGCACTGTTCTGATCAAATGACAGTATTTGGTCAGTTATTAGTTATAATCTGTCGTATCAAACCACTCTGATTTCTGCAGGACACAGTGTAAGGACCACAGACACACACACACACACTGGCTGGCCTCCTAAAAGAAATGTAACAGCGAATCGAAAGGCTCGCAGCCGAGGAATTAAGGGAGCAGCTAATGATATGGTTATCGCTGCAGCATCTCCAGGATTCAGTGGGTGAACTTTGGCAGTGGGTGTGTGGGTGCAGCACGCAGGCCTGGTGATTTGAGGTGTGGGTGGGAAGCTGATTCAAGACATCAAACAGACTTCTCATCAAAGTCCCCCTTCTTCCAGCCCCAAGTTTCTTGCATTTTTAATAGTGCCAGAGCTAGCGAGGCTGCAGGTCTTCACTTCCACACAGAGGCTGTTGGAGTTTGGATGATTTACTACAACACATGTTTGATGCTGTTAATACCTAAAAAAAATATATATATTTAAATCTCAAAGAATAATTGCCCCCTTAGGTCTGTCAGCATTTCATTTTGCCTTTGGCTTTTAGTGAGTCATTAATAAATGACACATTTACAGTAACAGAGTGATTTATTTAAAAGGTACAGTGTGTTCACATAGAAATGTGTGGAAATATATTTTTTTAATTGTCTTTGGTTATTAATATGAATTAAATGAGCTCATTCGTGTGTGCCCGCAAAATATTGTTACAAGCAGCTGTTGCACTGGTATAAACACATATTATCACTAATCCTTCATAAGGATTTTGAGTTGAATTTCAAAATGAGACAAACCTATAATAAATCAGGACTGTTTGCTTCCCCCTTTGTCACTCTTTTTAGTTTATCTCTCTGTTATCCCTCTGCTGGTGGTTCTGTAAAGGCTGTTTGACTCGAGTTTCTCTCTGCAGTCGTGGCTTCAATCTTTCCCCCCAATTTCCCATGCATGGTTGTTTTCCTCATAATCTACAAGGAGTTTTTTTTTTCAAAGTCCATCAGTGTGGGCTTTTCCTCTGGATGTGTTTCAGCAGATAAGATCAGAGTTGGCGTTGGAGGGGGCTCAGCAGCAGTAGCAAGAAAAAGTGCCAGCATGTCCTCTGAGAGTTAACGATCGGTGCTGGTAAACACTGGCAGAGATCTCAGAGTGTGTTTAGGTCACATGAAGCTGACAATGCCTGTGTTGTTTTTACATAGCGATGTGTGTTACACGTTAATAAGTTAATAAGCATATGCTGTACTTGAGGGCAAACTGAGATGCTCATACATATTATTCTCTGTTGTATCCTGTTGATATGTTCAAAGCACATCTAGATTTGTCTGACTGGAATTGCACAACAGCAGAGTGTTGTGTGTAGGAGTCAGTTTTTAAGCATAATTTCAAACCGTACCCTGGTTGAAATTGCAGAAGTCAGTATTGCTGGTGAGTTTTTTTCTATTCCTGAATAATGATGCAGTCTGTTAGTGCGCGTGTCAACTGTTTCTCCCATTCTTCAGGCTCGTGTCTGATCTCTCTCTCTCACTTTTCTCCTTCAGGTTAACGAGTTAAGTAACGTGCCTGTACCAGTAATGCTGATGCCAGATGACTTTAAAGCCTACAGTAAGATCAAAGTGGACAACCACCTATTTAACAAGTAGGTACATCACAGCTTATGCAGTGTCAGTGCAGTCTGTCAGGCACATCCGGTAATCCACGTGTAAACAAAAGGGTTAACCCACCGCCAGGATTTAAAACACCTGCTGTCACCTCCAAAATGACTTTTGACTATTTAAAAATCAAATGATGACAGACACAATGTTATGTGTGAATATATCTGTTATTTATTTGGTCACAGTAACAGATTGAACCTTGAATGAGTCTTTGCACTCACATCCCACCAAAGTGAAGACACAGACTTTCTCTGAATGGCCTAATGTGTGCTGTGTTCAGAATGAATGTCACCAATAATGTGATAATGGAGATATATAGCGTAGGGTCAGGTTGCATTCACACACAGATTGTTGTCAAAGCTCCGCTGAGTACTTAACAGAACAGCTTTGCAATACAAATCATCCTCATGACAAAGTAGCAGAAAAGCATTTTGGTGTTTCCTTTAAGACTGATCATGTGATCATCTCCAACAGATGTGACAAGCGTGCCCCTTTGGGCCTCTGTACAGGAGTGGACAAAATAATGTGAACACCAGATAAACAGCGCTTTGCCTCTGAAGAAGCTTGGCACACTCTGGGTCATATTAGGGTGGATGACATTTAGCAGGAGCTGTTAACGCCCACTATAGTCCATGTGTCAGTCACAAACCTGTTGCACAGTTTCAACTTGGGACTCTAGTTCCCTTTAGTTGATTCACATTATCTGTGCTTGTTATGAGCACAGATACAATCCTCTTTGAGTGATATACCTACAGCTTAGGTGCTGAAATGTGAAATGCAAAGAATTTTAATTTGCATTGAAGATGACTGTGTCAAAGCAAGCAGTGATGACACACTGATTTTTGGGTGCAATTCAAATAGCTTTGCATTTCACATTTTTTGTAGTGTGAGTCACTATTCACTAGTTTGCAACCATGCATCTCTTTGCATTTCTTTACTTACTTTACAATATAAATTGTATATGCTAATGTCCCTAATAGAAATATCCACATATGTACCTTCTATGCAGTATACGGTGTATACTGTTTGATGTACACATCTGGCTTCAGTAGTACGTGAAAATGATCTAAATGCCTTTGCTCACTTTTTTTTTGCTAAATTTAAATGAGGTGTTGATTAAAAAGCCTGATGAACTTAAAAATGTCTCATTCAGCAGGCAGCACCCTGTAAGTCTGGTCACAAGTAGTGGTGAAAAAGGAGCTGAAAGCTGTAAATGTCAGTTGTGTCTGTACAGGATTCACACGAAGAAAACCTGAAAATGCTTCTTCCTGATTTTCAGCCTCTGAGCTCCTGTCTGTTGTACTGACTGTGAGTCTGTTGTACTGACTGTGAGTCTTTCTTGACAGAGAAAACCTGCCTAGTCGCTTTAAGTTCAAAGAGTACTGTCCCATGGTGTTCAGAAACCTGAGGGAGAGGTTCTGTATCGATGACCAGGACTACCAGGTGAGGCAACAAACGAACAAACAATTCATTTAGAGTGAAATTTCTACTTTCTACTGTACCTGATGTCATTTTTTTGGCAGAACTCTCTCTCTGACGAGGAGCGCCCCGCTCAACAGCGACTCTCAGGGTCGCTTTGGAAACCGCTTCCTGTCCAGCTACGACCACCGCTTTGTAATCAAAACCGTGTCCAGTGAGGACATCGCTGAGATGCACAACATTCTTAAGAAATATCACCAGGTAGAAATCACTCTTCCCACCACACAGCACACACAGAGACAGACAGAGCTGGCAGAATCAATCAGCTGAGTATTGTTAATCCAGTGCTTTGATATCTGTGGCATGGTTTAATGTTAAGTAAATAGACGGTGGTGCTTCAATACAAGACTGAATCAAAATGTTTGTAAGATTTTAATATATGTATTACATCATGTAGATCAAGTATAGGAGAGAAATTTGGGAGGATCAGCCTGTGAAAATGATTTAGTGGCTTCCTGTTAAGTCATGCATGCATGTAAATGATGCAGCACTGTAGAAATGATCTGACTGCAGAGCAGTGCCGTCCAGTTTTAATCAGTTTTCATACTGTATATCTGATTCCTCACTCCCACACTTCCCGTTACACTCTCTGCTCTCTTCCCCTGATTGTCTCCAGTTTATAGTGGAGTGTCATGGCAACACGCTGCTCCCTCAGTTCCTGGGCATGTACAGGCTAACAGTGGACGGAGTGGAGACGTACATGGTGGTGACCCGGAATGTATTCAGCCATCGCCTCACTGTACACCGCAAATACGACCTGAAGGTAGGACATGTTGTTTTACTCCCTGTTAAAACAACACCGATGCACCACACACACCAGCCTTTTTTTTTTTAGTATTTATACTTTAGTATAAATCACACACAGACAACTGAATATTACAAGCTCAGACATGAGAATCTGAGCAACAACATCTGTATCTCTCATTACACCTGGAATCACTATATATATGATGGATTTATTTAAAGCAATGTAGGAAATGTAAAGAGACCTTCCCCCCAAAGGGAAAAAATAATAATGAAAACAGAAAAAAACATATTAATTGACTATAAAAAATAATGATTGTTTGCAACCTTAATTCAGTTTAAGAGAATAAGAGCAGTGCAGTGAAGGGGAAGCCTTTAATTTGTCATTATAATAATAATAATGAGTTTCTTGCTCACCCCTCCTTGAACCGCCACCTTACTGTGGTGGAGGGGTTTGTGTGCCCGAATGATCCTAGGAGCTATGTTGTCGGGGGCATTACGCCCCTGGTAGGGTCTCCCATGGCAAACAGGTCCTAGGTGACGGGCCAGACTAAGAGCGGTTCACAAGCCCATCATGAACAGAAGAACATCAAGGACCGTTACGTCGCCCGGATTGGCGTTACCGGGGCCCCACCCTGGAGCCAGGCCTGGGGTTGGGGCTCGCAGGCGAGCGCCTGGTGGCCGGGTCTTTGCCCACGGGACCCGGCCGGGCTCAGCCCGAAATGGCGACGTGGGCCCGCCTTCCAGTAGTAGGCTCACCACCCATGCAGGAAGGTCCATGAGGGGCCGGTGCAATGTGGTTTGGGTAGCAGTCGTGGCGGGGGGCCTCGACGACCCAATCCCTGGACCAAAACTCTGGCAATAGGGACATGGAATGTCACCTCAACTGGCTGGGGGGAAGGAGCCTGAGAGCTGAGCTCGTGCGTAAGGGAGGTTGAGAGGTACCGGCTAGAGATAGTCGGGCTCACCTCCACGCGCATAGCTTGGGCTCTGGAACCCAGCTCCTTGAGAGGGGCTGGACCCTCCACTACTCTGGAGTTGCCCAGGGTGAGCGGCGGCGAGCTGGTGTGGGCTTGCTTATAGCTCCCCAGCTCAGCCGCCATGTGTTGGAGTTCACTCCCGGTGAAGCGAGAGAGGGTCGCTTCCCTGCGCCTTCGGGTTGGGGATAGGTCTCTTGCTGTTGTTTGTGCCTACGGGCCGAACAGCAGTACAGAGTACCCGGCCAGGCCTTCTTGGAGTCCCTGGGAGGGGTACTTGATAGTGCTCCGACTGGGGACTCCATTGTTCTACTGGGGGACTTCAACGCTCACGTGGGCAACAACAGTGATACCTGGAGGGGCGTGATCGGGAGGAACGGCCTCCCCGATCTGAACCCAAGCGGTGTTCTGTTATTGGACTTCTGTGCTAGTCACAGTTTGTCCATAACGAACACCATGTTCGAGCATAAGGGTGTCCATCAGTGCACGTGGCACCAGGACACCCTAGGCCGGAGGTCGATGATCGACTTTGTTGTCGTTTCATCTTTCTGATCTCCGGCCGTATGTCTTGGACACTCGGGTAAAGAGAGGGGCTGAGTTGTCAACCGATCACCACCTGGTGGTGAGTTGGATCCGCTGGCAGAGGAGGAAGTTGGACAGACCTGGCAGACCCAAACGTATTATTGTGAGGGTCTGTTGGGAACGTCTGGCCGAGCCCTCTGTCAGGGAGGTCTTCAACTCCCACCTCCGGAAGAGCTTCTCACAGATTCCGAGGGAGGCTGGAGACATTGAGTCCGAGTGGACCATGTTCTCTGCCTCCATTGTCGACGCACGTGCAATGGTTCGGAAGTTGTGGGACGCAAGGTCTCTGGTGCCTGTCGTGGCGGCAACCCTTCGAACCCAGTGGTGGACACCGGAAGTAAGGGATGCCGTCAGGCTGAAGAAGGAGTCCTATCGGACCATGTTGGCCTGTGGGACTCCTGACGCAGTTGACAGGTACCGGCAGGCCAAGCAAGCCGCAGCCCGGACGGTCCTGGAGGCAAAAACTCGGGTCTGGGAGGAGTTCGGTGAGGCCATGGAGGAGGACTATCGTCGTCGGCCTCGAAGAGATTCTGGCAAACCGTCCGGCGCCTCAGAAGGGGGAAGCAGTACTCTGCCAACACTGTTTACAGTGCAGGTGGGGAGCTGTTGACCTCGACTGGGGACATTGTCGGACGGTGGAAGAAATACTTCGAGGATCTCCTCAATCCCAATCACCGACTTGCCTTCCAATGAGGAAGCGGAGGCTGGGGTCTCTGAGGTGGACTCGTCCATCACCCAAGCCGAAGTCACTGAGAGTGGTAGTTCGTAAGCTCCTCATGGTGGCAAGGCAAGCGCCGGGGGTGGATGAGATCCGCCCTGAGTACCTCAAATCTCTGGATGTTGTGGGGCTGTCTTGGCTGACACGCCTTTGCAACATTGCATGGAGGTTGGGGACAGTGCCTCTGGTGTGGCAAACTGGGGTGGTGGTCCTTTTTAAAAAGGGGGACTCTTTTTAAAAGGGGGTAAAAAGGGGGACCGGAGAGTGTGTTCAAACTACAGGGGATCACACTTCTCAGCCTCCCCGGGAAGGTCTACGCCAGGGTACTGGAGAGGAGAATTCGGCCGATAGTCGACCCTCGGATTCAGGAGGAACAATGCGGTTTTCGTCCCTGGTCGTGGAACACTGGACCAGCTCTATACCCTCCACAGGGTGCTTGAGGGTTTATGGGAGTTTGCCCAACCAGTCCACATGTGCTTTGTGGATCTGGAGAAGGCATTCGACCGTGTCCCTCGTGGTATTCTGTGGGGGTGCTCCAGCTTGAGTATGGGGTCCGGGGAGCCTTTGCTAAGGGCTGTTCGGTCTCTGTACGACCGGAGCAGGAGCTTGGTTCGCATTGCCTGGCAGTAAGTCAGACCTGTTCCCAGTGCATGTTGGACTCCGGCAGGGTTGCCCTTTGTCACCGGTCCTGTTCATAATCTTTATGGACAGGATTTCTAGGCGTAGCCAGGGGCCGGAGGGAGTCCGGTTTGGGAACCACAGGATTTCATCTCTGCTTTTTGCATGGATGATGTTGTCCTGATGGCTTCATCAAGGCCAGGACCTTCAGCATGTGTACTGGAGCGGTTTGCAGCCGAGTGTGAAGCGGCTGGGATGAGAATCAGCACCTCCAAATCCGAGGCCATGGTTCTCGACCGGAAAAGGGTGGCATGCCCTCTCCAGGTGGGTGGAGAGGTCCTGCCTCAAGTGGAGGAGTTCAAGTATCTCGGGGTCTTGTTCACGAGTGAGGGAAAGATCGAAGGAGCGTGAGAGATTGACAGGCGGATTGGTGCAGCGTCCGCAGTTATGCGGTCGGTGTACCGGACCGTCGTGGTGAAGAAGGAGCTGAGTCGAAAGGCGAAGCTCTCGATTTACCGGTCAATCTACGTGCTCCCACCCTCACCTATGGTCATGAACTTTGGGTAATGACCGAAAGGACAAGATCGCGGATACAAGCGGCCGAAATGAGTTTCCTCCGCAGGGTGGCTGGGCGCTCCCTTAGAGATAGGGTGAGAAGCTCGGTCACTCGGGAGGAGCTCGAGAGTGAGAGCCGCTGCTCCTTCGCATCGAGAGGAGTCAGCTGAGGTGGCTTGGGCATCTGTTTCGGATGCCCCCTGGACGCCTCCCTAGGGAGGTGTTCCAGGCATGTCCCACCGGGAGGAGGCCTCGGGGAAGACCCAGGACACGCTGGAGAGAAACTATGTCTCTCGGCTGGCCTGGGAACGCCTCGGGGTCCCCCGGAAGAGCTGGAGGAAGTGTCTGGGGTGAGGAGAAGTCTGGGCATCTCTGCTCAGACTGCTGCCTCCGCGACCCGGTCCCGGACCAAGCGGATGAAGAAGATGAAGATGAAGTTTCTTGCTCAAATATGTGTTTTACTTGGATCTTGCAGTGATTGTGGGCCGCTGTTGTTATGGAAAAATGGGAACTTTGTGTTGTCAGTTTTAATAAGCAAATCAGCTTTGCAATAATTTATTAAAAGGGAACCCAACCGATCTCAGTCATCATAGCCTGTTTATAGGTGTTGGGAGTGCGACTGCATATGTGAAAATAAGTGGTTTAAAGTCTGTGTGAAGTAATAATTCGCCTCAAGTGATGTCCCTTTGAGTCAGTGTTGGTTGGGCTGAAGATTAAAAATTGGAAACTGAAGAAAATCTGGAATTAAAACGAACTGAGTGAACTGTTAGACCCTGAGAGCTCTGTGTGGTGAAATGTGGTGTCTTGTCGTCATCGCATCCGGAGCACCTACTCTGTGTTTCACTTCTGTGAGATCCAAGTAAACTTCCTCTGTGTTTTGTTTTGTTTTTTTTTTTAATGTAAACGATTCATATCATTTGCATGTACTCTGTTTTATTATTACTGTAATAACAGGGTAGTGTCTCAAGATAGACAAGGAGCGAGTGGTGATTTAAATATCTAACATGACTCATATGAACTGTAAGTGGTCTGTTTAGTGTTTAAGTTTTTTTTTTCTGTGAGACGGTAGGAAAGAGCATGTCGACAGTTAAATGACATACTCTGCTGGTAAAATGAGCAGATTACAAATCCATTACATCAATCATGAATTTTAGGTTTGTGCTGAATATTACAGTTCTTAGTTTCCTCACCAGTAGATGTGAACACAGTGTGCTGCCTCTCCTCCTACAAAGTATCCCCTGGAGAAAACAACCTCACTGTCCGTTATTGACAGTTTAAAAAGACACTGTGTTAGTTAAAGCGGGTAATATGCTAACAAAGCCTCTGATGTATCTTGAGCTGCTTTCAATTAATTCTATTTTTATTCTTATTTTCCCTTATTCATAGGGTTCTACAGTCTCAAGGGAAGCCAGCGACAAGGAAAAGGTATGTTTTATTTCTGTGTAGTGACAGCTGCTGGCGTGATGGGACAAAAATAAATGCCCTTAGCTCACCCCAGCGGCAAACTTGTCAAATGACAGCTAAAATAAGTACTTATAAGTAAGCAGATGTATTTTAGTAGTACCCTTGGCGCTGGCCTCATGCTGTCAGTGTGTAATACTCTGTTGTACTTGTTTTGTGTGTTAGTATGTGCTGTAGAGTACTGACCAATGTCAGTAAGCTGTTGGAAAGGGAAAAAAAACAAGTGTTATTAAATCCAGAAAAGCAGCATTTCTGCTACCGTTTGATGATGCCCAACATGCGTTTTACCTCCTCAGGCTAAAGAACTTCCCACTTTTAAAGACAATGACTTCCTGAATGAAGGCCAGAAGCTGCAGATAGGAGATGACAACAAGAAGTACTTTTTGGAGAAGCTAAAACGGGACGTAGAGGTAAGAAGCACATCCAGGTTTTCAAGCATAGTTCTGCCCCTCGCTGTTTTAAACCACGGGGCTCTCCTGACTGTCCCTCACTGCAAATAAGTACTGCAGTCATCCTTTTCACTTTGCGTCCCCACAATAAAATAATCTGTATGAGCACCTCCAAATCAGTTTGACATGTCAAAGCTCACCATCTTTGGTTTGCTTTCACACAACTTACATTTATTTAAACCTCTATACTTTTATTCACCTTATACAAATGACAGTATTTGGTTTTCAGTGAACTCACATACTCCAGTACACAGCTCTGTTGTCCAAATTCAAAGGCTCAGTGACAGTTCTGACAGTATGAGGTCTCACACTTTAAAACAGTATGAACACATTTGTTGGGGGTCGCTCTCCATGAATACAACATCGACATATTGGTGTCTAAATAAAGTTGTTTTGGCTAAAGAGTTGCTTATTCACACATCCACAAACACAAAGCAACATTGTTTCTGGCAATCTGGTGAGTCCAACATTCCCGCTCCTTTTAGCTCTGACTGCTGAGGGAAACATCTGTTTAGTTGGCGAATACGCCACCATGTCCACCAGCTAGTCTCTACCTTTTCTGGTGGTGTTTGGTGCTGAGCAGGAAGTGCAGAGTACAGTGAGTTTATTAAAGCAGAGGTGGAAGTGGTGATGCTAAAACCAAACAATAAAGTTGTGGCCCACAAAGACTGCTGTGATTTTTTTTTTTTTTCCTACTGTATCAAGCAGACCTGTATCACTGAGAAACCCAGATGTGCAGATGTGACAACGAGGCATTTTCTGTGTGTATCTTCTGTTTGCATCAGTTCCTGGCCACCCTAAAGATCATGGACTACAGTCTCCTGGTGGGCATCCATGACGTGGACAGGGCAGAGCAGGAGGAGATGGATGTGGAGGGCGTGGGAGAAGAGGAGGAGTACGAGAACGATGGGATGGGCGGGGGCGTGCTCACCGGCTCCTTCGGCACGCCTCCCGACAGCCCCGGAAACCCTCTCAACTGTGGAGGGTTCTTCGGCCCCGGGGAGTTTGACCCCTCTGTGGACGTTTACGCAATCAAGAGCCACGACAGTGAGCCTTGTCTTTGACATCCATCTGACTTACTGAACTTCTGAGCTTCGAATTAAGTATTGGCAACTGATTAGATGGCCGAATAGGAAGCATAAGAAATTCAAACATTTATCTTTTTAAACACCAAAGAGCAGCTTTTATCGTTTATTCTCTGGTGAAAGTAACACCGTGTGATGTTTGTGTGCTGTGCTATAGGTGCTGTGAAGAAGGAGGTATACTTCATGGCTATCATCGACATCCTCACACACTATGATGCTAAGAAAAAAGCTGCACATGCTGCCAAAACTGTGAAACACGGGGTGAGTGTCAGCACCACGTCATGATCCGTCCATCTGTGGCTACATTAAAAGAAGATTAAGAAGCACAAAAATGTTCAATATTACCACACATAATCTAAATTTTAGAAAAACGATCGGTTCTGACATAATTTAATGCATTATTCAGACATATTTCAATTGGAAATATTTTTTATCTGAACAGTTTTATTGGATTTCATCCGATATCAATTATTTCAAAATTTCCTTTTTCATTTGTGTGTTTTAAATTCATAAAGTCACTTATGATAATTCTGAGATTTTTCACCAGTGGACCCTTAGCCTCTGTTTATCTCATTTTGTACCTTTTTTGTTTGTCCCTCAGGCGGGGGCCGAGATCTCGACGGTGAACCCGGAGCAGTACTCCAAACGATTCTACGAGTTCATGTCCAACATTTTATCATAGACTCATCTCCCAGTCCAGCCAGTCACTTCCTGTCTTAGATCTGTCAAAAATGCCACGCACTTATTTCTCTTCTCCCCCACCTCAGTGTAGGTCCATCTACCCCCCTGTAAAAAAACTAAAGTATCCTCTACCAGCCAGTGGCAGTCTGGCAGGGAAGACGAGGATGCACCGAGCCTGTTACACTGTTCCACACAAACACACAGCACCTGGATCCCTCATCCACTGCAAGGAAAACTCGTGAAACCCCCTCACCGAATTCGGAACGACATCCTGATATCGCCCTGTTGTTTTTTTTTTATTTCTCTGCCTCCCAGCCCTCCTCAGCCTCCTCGTTACTCCTCACGCCAGCACGGAAACTGTCTCACTAATGCCTTGAACGAGTGCATCAGCTTCAGCAGTTAGCAGCCTGTTAGTACAGTCTCTTCGGTTTCTGTTCACGTTGTCGTTGTTCCTATGATTTCTATTAGACACAAACACACCCACACAGATGTAAACAACGCGCACTCGCACAGATGCTGAATGGTCAGATTGCATGACAAAATCTTTGACAGTCGCCATCAGGCTTCTCTCTCAGTAACGACAAAAAAATAAGAAGTACTGCTGACAAATTGGAACAACGGGATAAACACATTAATATATAATGGTGTATTAAGTAAATGAATGCAATATCAAAAATGCATGGCTGATGTGTACATGAGACTCCACCAGTAAGTTGAAACATCAAACCACTGAACTTAGCATCTGAGTGTTACGACTAAAATGACAAAAAAAAAGAGAAAAAAAATTGGTGTTTAAATGTTACGTTGCCATATTGTTTTTGAATATTTTTGAAGTTTTAACCGTGAGCTTGGTGGAGGTTGGTCTAAGAAAAAGAAATTCACATAAAAAGGGGAATTCTGCAGCAAATACTTGTTTTATTACCATAAGGATCATTTTTATATCTTGTTTACATTAATGTAGCAATTTTGTGTTTGTATACAGTATTGTTTTGTTACCAACAGACATTAGAGAAAAAGGTTACTTGAAAATGATTCATTGCATATTAAAGGGAGTTTTATCTTGTTTTGGTTGTTTGGCTGTGATTATTTCTTCTGTACCCTCCAGTTCTTCAGCCTGCTGCCAGGCTAAAATAATGTGCTGCCAATCAGCATCCTACAGACTTTTTCTATTCATATACTTACATTTTGATTGGGTTTATAGATATGGAAACAACAAGAGGAGCACACATATAGAAACAATGAAAGAATGAGGGCTGTATCTATTGTTTTCATCTAGTTATTTAAGATAGTTTATTCCACCTTGCTTGTATATTTTTGGAAGATTAGTTTAAGAAAAAAGATCCTGTCTCAGCTTTGTAGTGCACAATATGACTATTACAACACCAGAATTATAAGCTTATTCTAGCAGACTTTCCAGAGTTTGGGGGATCAAAACATTTTTAAAAGACAAAAACATGACTTTCTGTCCAGTCTGACTGGGATGACTAAAAACTTCAAAGCATTCTGATCTTGTGTTGTTTGGGGGTTCAGTGTTTTAGAAGAACTGTCCCCTTCAGGAATTTCTCCAAAAAACTTTAACAGATTATAGCATTCATAATTTTTCAGACAAATGTTTGGCAATGCCTCTGCGATGTGTTATTAGTCTGGTGCTGCTTGGAGTGTGACACAGGCTGGAAACTGAGTTAACAGTTCCAACTAACTCCTCTTCAATCTCTTTTAAAAGCAGTGCACATTCTAGGCTGTCACACCAAATAGAAGAAAAGAAGAAAAGTACTTTTAGGTCTGCCAAACCTGTGTCACCGTCCTTTAATTTTACCACACCAAGTATTGATTTGGTGTGGACCCTATGAGGTTCACACAATGTGCAACATTTAACAAAAGGTCTGAAATGTAGTAGCAATATGGTGAAAGTTCCCAAACTATAACATTAGTCAAGTTTATTGTTTAAACCTGTGTTCATTTATTGAACAATATCAATAAGAAAAGAAAAGAAGGTACAAGCATCGTTTATTATTTGTATACAAAACATCTGTGTTGGTGAAGTGTGGGGAGAAACAGCAGCTCTAGTCCATTCTGGCCTTCAGGGTTCGTGTGGTGATCTTGTCTTTCTCACTGCCAGAGAAAAGCAAAGGTTGTCAATCACTGTCATTTCACCCAGCCCTAACCGGTGCATATTCTTCTTGTTATCACTGTACTTACATGACATGTACGACAACTCCCATGCCAGACACTGCATCTCTATCAACTGCATTCAGCATCGCCTGGGAGATGGTTTCAAACAAGTCCTCTGGCTCCTGCACCATTTAACACACGCGTCACATAAACAGTCATAGATTAACGACTAACTGTCGTTTAGTATCCAGCAACCACTGTTCAGGCATAGGAGTTACTTCAGAGGACTTACCATGTCTGGCTCCCACAAAGATTCACACATGCCGTACATCTGCTCCGAGCAGGTGCCGCTCACGACAAAGTCTTCTGTTACCATGGGGCAGCCAATCAAATCCAAGGAGCAGATGAATGGCTCAAAGGTTTTGGGATCTAGTCCAGCAATTACAGGCTCGATGTAGTAGGGCCCAAACCTAACGAGACGATCGCATGTTAACCAGATTTACCTTCTAAGTATTTACACCAGCAGCATGTCACCTGTCTGCAGCTTAAAAGTGGAACGTAGGTTTTGTTCACGCTAAAATGGGTCTAAATGAACTTGAGTGCACTCACCTCCTTTCATACAACAGGTTGGACACCATGCTCATGAAAGTCTTGGGCTTGATCTGGCGACCCTCCTTCAGCTCGTACAGGTTCAGTCTGAATTTGAGCCGCTGGGCTCTACACACAAGGCAAACACATCAGTTACCTCCAGCGTTATTCATCATTCCTGAGACCTTTCGCATTTCATAACTAATTCACAGAGAAAGCAAAGTAAACTAATTTCAAAGTAAACCTGTCATCATGCTGTGGTGAAACAACTGCTTTGCCACTTTGAGAAGGATGTGGAGGTTAAATACACTCACACTGTCTGAACATCAGTAGCCAGTCCAGCCAGCCCGATGTATAGCCTCTCTCCCATGGGGAAGACCTTCTGGAAATCTGTGGTGACCATCTGAGCCTGGATGCCAAATCTCCGATCTGCTGCTATCGCCACACAGTTCTTCCCCCGCATGGCCATGACGGCCCCTCCATTATAGGACATAATAGACTGGATGAAGAAGGAGAGGACAGAGGTAAGTCAGTCAGGGCTGAAACAATTGATAGATCAATGGCTTAGTCAACTGATAGAAAATCTCTTGGTCACAAATCCGATTAATCAATTAATTATTAAAACAAAGTACAGTAACTATGTGTAATATAGAAGCCATATATCTTTGTCCTCCCAACAAAACAAATTGCCTGAAAAATCTTGTTAAATCATCATTTCTAAAATATTACCTTTAATAAACTGGAAAAAAGCATAAAACTTACAAAAGAGCTAACAAAAAAAAAACAGTCAAAGAAAAATTGCAACTAACATAAACAGAGAACAAATGTCTTTATCAAATATATCACAAATATTTCTACATAAAATCATATTTATGTGAAAGAAAATCGTTATTGGATTGTTTCAATATTTTTTCTAAATTTCATATATTAGCTGCTGCAAACTGAACAACAGTTTAAATTCATTCACAGAGGTAAAACATCATAATGAGTTCTCTGAATAAAAGATATTAAACTAAATCTCACAGTAACGTTGTTAACTACAGCGTTAGCTCAGCAGCTAGGTGAGCTAAATATTTAGCTCTCCGGTTATTATTATTATTATTATAATCTGTGTAATGTATCATGTATGCATGTATCATTAGCTGAAACAACACTTAACATAAAGTTATCCAGTGATAACTGTGTAAAATGTTAAATGCGTTTACAGAAAACAAACTTTAATGATTTCTAAGAGTTCCCAACATTAGCTTAGCCTAGCTCTTGTAACTGTTAGCCTCATTAGCTCATTTTAAACCACTGTACCAACAAACCACCTGCATATGCTCTATTGTGTGATGTTCTTACCATCGTGCCGGTGTTGTGGTGTTTAATTTAACGATATAACCTGTAAACTTCACTCTTGTTTCTCACTTGTTCTTCTCAGCCTTCTTGTGAATGACTGCCGGAGTGACTACACGATTTAGAAACACAGAGATCAGACGAACATGATTCTTTCTACGTCAGCAATTGCGCAAAATTAATTGGCTGCATGGACTTCGCTTAGCGCAAAACGCTGCTGCTATTGGAGGAAATGGGCAGCGGAAGACGACGCATGCATAGTTTGTTTGAGGCGTGTGGAAGCGAAATTAAAACCGGGAGGTTTCTCTGAAATGTTCAACTGGATGACAATCAGCTATACAGTCAAGATGCATTATGACAGTTCTGACTATGACATATATATATATATATATATATATATATATATATATATATATATATATACACACATATACATATATACATACACATATATATATGACACTTCAGGGAGGTTGTGAAAAATAAAAATCATGTTTCTGACGTTTTTTTAAAGTAAATTATACTATATTCACAATACAGCTGATAAAACAGCCCCTGTGCACAAATGAAAAACGGGAGTTTTGTCAAATTTAAGGTCAACAATAAAAGAAGTCATTCATTTTTGCATGACCTGGATCTGTGAATATTTGGCGAAGTTTAGGCTTTTAAGTGTGTTTCATCCAGCAGTATGTGTTTTATAAAAACAACACAAATAATGGAGCTGTTAAAGTATGTTTTTATTCCAGCTCCTACTCACAGGAGTACACTAAGTAACATAGATTACAAAAACCTTTGAGATAAAAGCAGGTCCTATTACACTGTAAAAACAAAAGCTATTTACTGTACAAAGTTCAGATCACATGAACATTAAAGAGGTGTTGGCTTTAAAGAATGTAACTACAACAGATCAGCCACAACAGCCCTTTTTGCATTTGTCTGAAACATAATGTTACCACTATGGAAACTGCTTTTCAAAATAAAAGCATTGGGTTGTCATGGAGCCATGTGGTTCCCATCACATCATCCACCCTCAGTTCACGAAAGAGACAGATGAGGGAGTGGATGGCGCGCTTTGGGCAAGCCTTTTCAAAACAGGTCAGTTCATCTGTATGATACATGTATGGTTTCTTTATCTCTTCATGAAGTTGTCCAGGGAGGCTGGCGTCCTCTGAATGGAGTGGATATTCCTCTTCACTCTGTCCTCTAAGGAAGAGCTGGCAGCACTCTCCAACTTCATGTTACTGAAAGGAAATGGAAAGATGAGTGCGATGAGAGTGTGACTGATACTAAAACTTAAGCACACAAGAAATGTTACAAATGAAGAAACATCAGACGGACAGAATTTATGTATTTTACACAGAATAGGAGCCATGTGTCAATAAATGTACCCCTCTGATTATGTCTGTGTCTATACATATGTAAACTTACTGAATGAAGCCAGCATGGCGGTCATGCTTAGCATTTTGTTCCTGCTGCTTTTCCTGCTCGTCTTGCCTCTTGTATCTCCTCACATTATTCTCCCTGTCCTCCTCCCTCTGCTTGGCCTGGTCCATCATCTCCCGCCTCTTGCGCTCTAACTCCTCCGCAGAGAGCTTCCTGTATTGAACAGAGAAAAACATGGAAAATGACTGGAATGTATTCAGTGTGGGTGGTGATGAAAACAATGTTTTGAAAAACAGATTACTATTTAAATATAGAGTCACAGTCACAGTATAGATCATAAAATGACCAAAAGTGGAGTAATTACTTTTGTGTTGCATCTATGCAGTTTATTTATGTCATGTTTTTACAAGCTTTATCAAACTATGATTACGTACCATGCGGTCATCATACTCTCATACCATTATAAAGATTATCATCATTTCATCGGTATTAATGCCATCATCAACCGCTGAGGTTAGTCTACTGACATATGCCTCGAAACTTCTTGCACCTTTTTTGAGCATGTATTGGACATCCGATGCACTTTGTCTATTTTCTTGTACTACCTGAGTATCTTATCTTATCTTATCTTATCTTATCTTATCTCTTATGCTATTGCATTGTATTGTTTAATGTACCTGGCTGCTACAACAACTTAATTTCCCTCCAGGGATCAATAAAGTAGTCTGTCTGTCCGTCTGTCTATACCAGCGTTTTTAAACACAAATAGTACAGCAACACAACTCTTGGCACAAGCATATTCAAAATGTCAGAATATATGCTATCAAACAGCCGTGAAAAGAAGGACTAAAAACAGTTATTCTGAAAAGTATGAAAAGAGACAGGAACATGTATATACCATGATAGAAGGGGTTTAAGATTGATCACTAGATGGAAACTCCAACATGTCATATAATAAGGAATGGGTGACTTCAGTCATTAACAGCACAAAATGGAGAACTGAATGGTATCCTTCCATAAACAAGTAAGTACATAATTACTGTGAAAAATAATTTAATGTCAATGGCCATCATTTACAAATACAGTGTCTCTACTTTCTGGAGCCCTGTGAACTCTTACTTGGACACGTGATGCCTCTGTCTGTTATATCGCTCTCTCTGTGGGCTAGATGCTTTTGCCCCGACCTTCCTGTCGCCTCTGTGTGAGGAAGAAGAGTAGGAGTGACTTTCCCTGTTGTTCCTGTGAGGTGATCGGGAGCGGCTCCTCTCGTGGCGGCCTGACTGACTGGAGGGAGCCGAGGCCTGGTGATTTCTGCCGGCGGGGAGCTGGGAGGGAAGGTGCAACTGTTAGAGGACTTATAAGGGTCCCTGTCCAGTGAGAGTTTAATAACTGACACTGTAGATTAGATCCAAAGCATGTGTGATCAGAATAACAGCAGTGTAATGAGAGACAGCTTTGCTGCTTACTGACCTGTAGGCCATAGCCTGGAAGGTGATGGGAACGAGACCTGTTGTCTGCTGAAGATTCATCTCGTGAATGTGACCTAAAGAGAGATCAAAGATGAGGATTAAAAACAGTTTAAATGAAATGAAACTAATTGATTGAATATCGTCCGTGCACAGTAAGTGTGAATCATATGACAGAAAACTTGGTGTTTTTAACATTTTGTGCTTGAGTATAAATCACATATACTTATATAGTATGTTCAACTATTTAAATGATGCACACCTGTGTTTCTTCTCATCTTCCTCATCTGAGCTTGAGCTTGAACTCCTTCTCTTATGCTTCTTCTCCTTTCTTCTCTCTTTGTCTCCTTTCTTCTCCTTTTTTTCCTTCTTCCTCTTCTTTTTTTTGTCTTTCTTGTCAAGATTCTGGCGCAGCTGTGAAAGGACAGATTGACGTCTTTCCTTAAATAAAAAGACAGGACCATCTCCCCCTCCTGACACAGTGGCATTTTTCCTCACACAATTGCAGCCATCTTAACTTATCAAAACAGGGAAACATCAATTAAGGATGCTAAGAAGGGCAATACATGTAAATATCAGACATGGGTGAGTTGGTCATTTAAAGTAAAACAATAATAATAATAAAAAAAGTTAATAGTGAAAACAACATCTTAAGAGGTCATCAGAAATTATTATAATTGCAAACGATTACATCAACAGTTACAGGGAAATTTTACCATTTCTTTAATTTTCTTCATCTTTACAGGATTAGTCAAGACTTCTCTCTTCTTTTCTTCCTCACGTTTCCTTAGAAAACAAACAAAAAATAAATAAAACTACGTGAAAATTTTTCATTTTTTCCAAACCACTCACAAGAGGGAAGAGACCTTCTAACCTGATTTCAAACAGGGGGTCCTCCCTGATCTTGGCAGCCAGGTCAAGGCTGGAGGCAGGAGTGACGGGATTGAAGATGGAACCAGGCAGGAGGCCGGTCTCAGCTGATGGACCGCTCTCAGGCTCCTCATACTGGTCAGTGATCTGCTTGTCAATGGGACGCCCCAGCAGATACTCATCTCTGGACACCTGGCCAGCAGGGCCCTGGTACATCCAGTCCAGACGATCATCCTTTTTCCTGTCACCATAAAAAAGAGACACAACATGAGTTAGACACAAATATATCTCTCTGAGTTAGCCCACAAAAAACAGGTTTCTTGACAAGTAAGAGAACTGACTTGATGGCACCGCTTTCCTCTGCGTATCTCGTCATCTCTTCCCGAGCTCGCTCCTCTTTCAGCTCTTTCTGGAGCTCCTCGATCTTCTTACGTTCTGCCTCATGTTTCTGCTCAGCTTTCCAAACGCGCTCAATGTTTTTCATGGTCTGGGGATGCCAGCTCTTCTTCAAGTTCTGGAGGAGGAAGGTTTTTAGGGAAAACTATTACCTTTAGTGTACTCATTTGACTTGAAAGGGTTTAACAAATTATTCTCGGAGACAGAATCAGTTAAAAAAAAAACACATATAACACACCTCCAATTAATAAATGACCTTTTAGAAATCCATGAGATCTGCAGGTACATTTGCTAGTTGAAGTATTTATTACTAAGGAGAATACTTCCAACGAAATCTCAGCTTTACAGTTGACTCTCATCTAACCAGCGTAATATGTAATCAGTTGACCTTAAACTATGAGCTTTTAAAACACATATTACAATAGGAGTATACGATAAGAGTCGAGTCAAGTGAGTTTTGCCGAAGTGAAATGTGGCTCCTAACAATCCCGTGTATGTATTAACTTATGTTTTAGCAGCTGTATACAGACAATTAAGCTGACGAACATATTTAATGATCTATATTCTGAATGAAGTTTGGTGAGATTATTTACTGTCTCGAACCTATCGCAGAGGAGGAAGCTCATACTTACCAGGTCGCCGCCCCCCATCTTGACAACTTCGTCGTTTTAGTCCAACGATAAATGGAAATAGACAAATCTGTCCTAAAAACTATAAAAGGTAGAACAACGAAAGTTCAACGCTAGCTGGAAAATGGAGCCACCGACTCTGATGTGTATGTGAGGTCTTTTATGTATTTCCTGTTTTGTACATTTCACTTTCCGGTTCCAGATCGTGTTGCCTTCACGGCCGGTCGTAATATTACAGCGCTACCGCCGTAATTTCACAGTCAGCGATATAACGCAATATCATTTTCAAGTTGCTTTGTTAGCAGTTACAAGTGAGCCTTGTGCAAATGTTTTCTATTTAAAATTGTGATTGAGTTTCACCACTTTGTTATAAAACTAAACAGATACGTTTTAGTGTAAACCGACAGAAAGAGGATTTTTTTGGCTTTTGGAATTCTGACAGTACCGATAACCTAAATGTAGCATAAGTCTAGTGCATAGACTATATATAAAGATATTATTGTTTAAATACAGCCTAAAGATATAAAGACATTACTATTTATGTACAGTCTACAGATAAAAAAGATATTATTGTTTATATACAGTCTAATGATATAGAGATATTATTCTAGTGTACAGTGCAAAGATATGAAGATATTATTGTATAAATATATATACAATCTAAACACATAGAGTTTATACTTTATGCACAGTCTAAAGATATGATGATATTATTTTTATGTACAATCTAAAGATATAAAGATATTATTTTTCATATGAAGTCCAAAGGTATAAAAATATTATTCTTTATATACAGTCTAAAGACATAAAGTTATTACACTTTATGCACAGTCTAAAGATGCACATATATTATTCTTTAAATACAGTTTAAAGATATAAAGATATTATTCTTTATATACAGTCTAAAGATATAAAGATATAATTCTTTATGTGTAGTCTACAGATTTAAAGTATTATTCTTGTGTACAGTCTAAAGACATAAAGTTATGATACTTTATGTACAGTCTAAAGATATAAATATACCATTCTTTATGTATGTCTGTGGTTTAGTGTGTCTCCCAACCTTTTTGGCACAAGACATTTTAAAATGAGGCAGGTCTTATGATATTATGGATTTAAATAGGCCACAAGGTGCTTTATTCTTTGTAGCTTTGTAGCTAGCTGATAGTATTCAATGTTATGCACTCTCTCTCTCTCTCTCTCTCTCACACACACACTCACACACACACACACACACACACACACACACACACACACAAATAATCTTGAACAATGTTGGGCAGCTCCATGCTCAAGGCTTGGAAACAGTGGCAGCTAAGGCAGATCATAAAGTAAGAATCACATTTGTTGTGTAGAAAAAACAATTTGCTGAAGTCATCCACTGTGCAATATCTGATATATGACATAAAATGAACAAGTTCTGAAAAGATCCAACTTATTTGTTCTTGTGCTACTATTGCTGTTGTTGTATCTAAGTGAAAATTAAACTGCACAGAGAAATCAATGTCAATCAATCAACTGGCACATCTTTGGTAAATAGAGGCTCCACATGGACACAGAATATAGTTTTTATTTAATAAAGAACAATGATAGATTAAATACAACAAGTTATTACACTGAGATACTTATTAAAATACTTATTAAAGTTTTTGAACTTATTTTATTACAGTCAACTAAAACATTTACTACAGCAACCAATTAAAAAAGTCGTTCATCTTGTTCTACTGACCAACATAAAGAAGACTATCTATAATAACATCAACAATGAATATTATTAATAATAATAGCCAATACACAATAATTGACTAATGTTTAAGCACTGTCTTCCATTTCTTATCTTCTATACATAAATACAGCAATCGTGAGCCTCCAATGATGCAAGCTCTCTAATATATAGAAATCTAATGTCTGTGATGTTTTGCACACATCCTAATAGTGTTTTAAGCTGCTCACACTGCTTGCTACAGAACTATCGATCACATAATATTGATTATGAAAACTATTCAAAACGAGTAGCCTAAACAATTGCTTATGCTTGTGTTGTTACATTTGATTTAATCTTCCAGACTGCTAACACAGCCTCTCTCCGTTTGCTATTTCAGAGTCAAGTGGTTGTCATGTTTCAAAAAGAAGAGTTCTGTTCAATGTCAGTGTCTGTGAGCGTGGAAAACTGCAGACACACCAACAGCTGTTAATAAAAAGTGTTGAGAGATAAGCCCGACACATTCTTTGTTGATGATTGGGGCTATTGCTTGATCCGACATGCAAATGGTTATCGAGCTGATGATTTTTGGAAGAGCTGTACGAACCCACTTTAATGAGGTGCACCTGAATAGTTTAGAATTTCTTTATAATTTTCTGATGCACATTAATGATATGAAAGGAGTATAAATTATTTTGACTTGATCAAGCGTTATTCATTTTTCAAGCTGTAAATATGACATTGACGCAGTATCACCATATAAAGGCATTATGGTGAACTTGTCAGCAGTTGGCTCATTACATGTCCAGCAGACACAGCACATTTGGACTTGTGTTTCTGGCCACATGACAAATATAAAATTCACTCTCCTTTTAGTTTGCTTTGGTCTTCCCCAAGTCACCAGGACAAATATCTTTCTTTAGCTGCCAAATCCTCCACTATGTTCACTAGCTAGATGGTGCTGAGCCTCCACTGAGTTTATCTGTCCGCAGGGTTGAGAGCTACTTTACCCACTGTTAATATAAAAGTAATGATCAGTCCAGCTTTAAATCTAGGGACTGCAAAAGCTTCTAGAGCAAACTACCTTTCTGGAAGTTTCACTCAGCACCAGCAGCCTGTAGTGTAGACAAGGTGGATCTGTGGAGTGTTTACGCCAAATATGATAACTGTCAGCAGCATGTAGCAACAGAAACCAGGATTCCTATGAGCAGGCAGCGTTTCTTCTCCGTGTCCAACTTTGGTGTTCATAAAGCTCAGCTTCATCTTCTCGTTCTCACCTGTCAGGACTGGACGTCACTGTCCTCGGCGGCTCTGACCACTTTTCATTTTTCAGGTTCAATCGGTTGTGATTTTCAGTTCATTATTTTCACATCCTTGTCACTAAACGGTTCGTTGCATCGCTGTATTCTATTGGGTAACCTGTATTTTATCCACAGTCTCTTCCTGTTTGATCGTTCTCATTAATTAATTAGTGTTTTGTCATCAAATCTATGTTGGTGACAGACACACAGTTTTTGGTAAATACAAGCCTTTATAGTGCATGTATATTATATTATATTATATTATATTATATTATATTATATTATATTATATTATATTATATTATAGCGTCAACATTACAGGCTGCTGCCATGGTGCAGCATTGCTGTCTGTTGTATCATTTTGTTTGTTGTACCATTTTGATTACTTACATACCAACTCTTTCACACACCCAGTTTTTTATAATCAACTGTCAATCATCCAAATGGTGAGTGACCTTTCTACCATGAGAAAACATTGCATAATATTCCAGTGTCTTCTTACAGCTCGCACAGTAGGCTACACACGGTGTCAGAAACAAAAACAAAATATCACTGTCTCCTTTCTCCGTTCAAAAGCATGCTGCCTTTGAAAGTGGTAAGTTATACCATATTGGAAATGAAACATTTCTCCAACTCTTCCAGCAAACACATTTGAATTAATTTCATTGTAAACAAGTTAACCAGCCACCTTCAGTTAATATCATCCCAGGCTCTTGGTCCACCGGTAGTAGTGGCTCTAGCAGCAATGGTAGTCCAGCAACAAGCTGAAGCTTCAGCTTGGTTGCCTCCTTAGCCACCTTTCACTTTTAGTAAACAGATGAAACAGAATCGGTAAAATTCCTGTTTTTCTGTGTGATCTAACATTTAGATTATCACTGAGTTTGCCCAGTTGATAAATTCACAGGACCATAGATGAACACTTTCTGTTCCATCCAACTTTCACCTGTAAAAGTTTGTCCAAACCTTTTTCTATTCTCTATTCTAGTGAAAAAACTACGACACCTCTGTAAGAGGGGAACAAATGGTAAACCTTTAGCTGCAAATAATTCTTGCAAGAAAATCTTCTGAAAGTGATGAAATTAGCCAGACTGCCCTGTCATGCTGGAGACTGAGGGGTCTGTCTCACATTTCAGCTTCAGAGGAGGCTCTGTGTCAGACGCAGACACATTTGAGGATGACTGAGGAGGTGTAGCTGCATCGAAGCCCTTATCCATCCTCCCGTCTCCATTTACCCTCTCTTCCCCATGTCCTGGCGGGGATTCATGTGTGCGCATGTGCTTGGCCAGGTGGTCATTGCGCATAAACACTCTGGGGCATAAAGCGCAGCTGAACTTCTTAGCTCCGGTGTGCGTCTGTAGGTGACGTTGCAGTTCATCAGAGCGTGTGAATCTCTTGCCGCAGAAGAGCCAGTTGCAGACAAATGGCCGGTCCCCGCTGTGCCATCGTAGGTGAGCCTTCAGATGGGAGGTCTTGGCGTAGGCTTTGCCACAGCCAGGGATGTGGCAGTTGTGCATGTGCTTCCTCCTGGAGTCATCGGTGCTCTGGCCCAGCTGCTCTGCGTGAACACAGTTAGGGCAGCGGCACACGGCCTGGCCGGCTCCTCTGGAGGAAGAGCGGCGCTGGGGTTTGGGGCGGACTGAGACAGCGTTCTCCTGTGGTTCCTCCAAGGAGAATGGCTCTTGCTGCAACATTTCAGGGGCCAGTGGCTCCATTTTGAAGCCATCCTGGGGGAAGAGGTGGGATGAGTGCGAGGGCGGAGCATGTTGAGCTGGAGACAGGGTGCACAGCTGCGGGTCAGAGCCATAGGGCCCTAAAGAGGGCTGCAATCCCATGGAGCTCCCTGGACTCACTGAAGGCAAGCCGACACCCTGCCCCGTCTGCAGGTCTATCCAGCTCCCTGGTTGGACATCCCTGTGGAGGTCCCACCAGGAGGGGATGTTCATGTCTTCAGAGCTACCACTAGGTGGTGCTGTCCGTAACCAAGGCTCGTAAGGGTGGGCCATGTGAGCAGCCGGTGCAGGTGCAAGACTGTCGATGAGGTCAGCCGCTCAAAGTTTTGTTCGCTATCTTTTGGGTGACGCTGAGAGGATTACCACATGGTGGGATGGCGATGCATTGAAAAAAACCTGCTGAAAGAAAGAAAAGACAAACTGTTAACTCTTCACATCTTGTATCAGCTCAGCCTTTCTCCCTCAGTTGCATTTTCTCAATGACTTCACTCAACCACATGCAATGATTTGTCTTGAGGTCATTTTTTTTCCAGGCTTTGAAATTACCCAGCTTCTGCTGATCTAAAGTTTCTGAACTTCAGAAGTGCAGACACTGAGGCCTAAATCCTCCTGTCTACAACATTTAAATAACTAACCCGGAGCACACCTCCTCCACCGCCATGGAGACTGCAGTTCTCACGCTGCGTGGCCGTGGAGACAGAAGAGAGGGGGAGACAGACGTGTCCAGGCAGAAGCCTGCCACATGCATCCGCTGCCAGGTACTTCCCATGGAGGACAGTCAAAGACAAGCGCAAAGAAAACAACATCATCGGCCCAGTGCAGAGGCAGCAGTGGGGGAGGGACGAGAGTGAAGGGGAGTGTTGACAGGAGAGCAGTTTGGTAAAGGAAGAAGTTCCAGGGAGGTATGGCTGCAGGCCAAAGTCTATTTGTACGTCTCTGAGGTTTATGAGGATGAAACTTGGCAGACAGGAGAACCTGTTTTTTTATAAATCACACATGATTTACAACAACAGCCCTCCAGGCAAGTTACAGAAAGAGCCCCGTAAAATGCCCCGCCTCTTACACACTGACGGCAGAAAGCATCAACAGTTGCAGACTGACGGCATTCGGGAGCCTGAGAATGGAAGTCCAACGATAACACGAGAACAATTACTTTATATATATAATTATGGGCACACGCTCTGAAACAGCATCCTGTCCCAAACACACTCCAGGTACGTACACTTGAGCACACCTCAACAGCGTCAGTCAGCAGGGGGAGGAGCTCTGATTTCCAAAGGTGACACAAAGCTTGTTAAAGTTGGACAAGTCTGTGGAAATTTATGACAAGAATCTACCAGCCTGCAAGACTTGTGCTTGTTTCCAAACATGTCCTAGCCCCAAACAATCTTGACTTCCACCACACCCCCATCCTGGAACATCTACAATTATCTTTACAGCAGGAAACAGTAACGTAGTCTGAAGCTTTAGAGGTGGGTATCTTAGTCTTGAGATCACTTGGTCTGATACCATATCTGACACAGAAAAGTGAATAAGGTTGCCCAGAAATTAGACGTCAAGCTCCTGTCTGATGTGTGGATCCATTAGAGGCAGGCGGAGAGTGAATGTGGTTCAGCACACAGGCAGTGTCCCTCTGACTGACAGTGGAGGACCCCTTCAGAGGATCTCAATTTGTTGAGTCAATATGGCCAGACCAAGACGGTTACACGTCCTTCTCAAAGGTTCAGTCAAACCCACTCAGAGATGCTTTCGAGTTGCAATGAAATCGTAAAGCAATTAGCTTGGAATTCCCTAATGAAAGGTCTGGTGTTAGGGGTCAAGCTGATTTATTTCATGTCGGCCTGGAGCCAGACCTACTCTGTAATTTTTTGGGAATGCGACTCAGGCCCACGACAGGATGGTCCCCCCAACTCCGCTCTTACTGACAGAACCGTAAACAAATGAAGACAGCAGCATCCTCCTCCATTCGCCAAAGTGCTGGGAGCGCTACGAGCTCCTAAGGGAAACAGCTGGCATGGAGGGGCCCCAGGGGGGACGGCGGCCTGGGAGGAGGAGGATGGTACAGAGCAATGACAGAGCTCTGGTCATAAAACCTGCCCGACCAAGACCCAGCACAGCCCCCGGTTTACAAGTCTGCCATCGGGAAGAGGCACAGAGGGGGAGCCAACTTTTGTCTTTGTGATTTTTCAAACGAAAGCAGGACAAATGAGTGCAGTTTTAACAAACACAATTTTTACAATTTTTGTTATCACAGATGTACTTTTATTTGTCACCAAGTGTTTCTGTTTTGAGAACCTAATGAGTTTTTTTCAACATGATAGTCAACAGATAATAGTTGATGCTTGTACATTAATACATTTGAAGCTCATGTTCCAGAATGATCTATGTGCCCAGTTTAATGCTAATTCTATCCACCTCAAGTGTCCAATGCTATCTCATACCAGGTGTAGAATAATAATTTAAAAAGTATCATGAACTGTCTGTGGATGTGTCAGATAAACCAGTTTCAGTCTGATGATGACATTTACAAATACGTTTCACCTTTTCACCTGCTTTAAGGACGAGATGGGTAGAGTGAAACACATAATTTTGACAGGTTGTCAGTTGTGCCGTGATGAGTGTCAAACACATTTCTGTAAAATATAAAAATTCTGACATTTGCTCATTGCCTATGAGTGGGAAAATCAATACGCAAGAACAAAAACAGAAAACCCCCATAATGACCAGATTCTGACCCCATACCTGTAAGTAGTTGAGTGCAATAATGAGGAATAAAACTGCCTTTATATATTTATTTACAGATTCTTTGAACATATTTAAAACAAAAATGTCATTTGTACACCTGAATGAAGGATTAAGTCAGCGACATACAGAGCTGGAGATGGAGGGCTGATCTCTGCTAATCGGTTCTTCTGCGCTTTAACGGTATGATTAAGTGCAGAGACAGTTCAGCTATGGATGACAGCTTTACATCCTCTGTGATTTAGGAGAGTCTGTGAGACACTGATTCATTCACAGTTGCGTGAAATGCATTCTCTGCTGCATATTTCACTACAATACCCACAACAGGTCGTGTGACAGCAGCTTTTAACAGCAGTTTTCTACCCTTTAATCTCTCCCAAGTGGACACAGTGCAGACAGAAGCCTGATCAGAGCCGTTATCAGTCACTGTACATAAAGTGTGGTTGCTGATTTTTACACCTGACTTTGTAGAGATACACATGTTTAAAAAACAGACTGCAGTTTCCTCCAGTCACACAACTGTCCTGAAACAGGAATAAATTTGAATGTGTGTTTTACTGGACACAGAGATTACATATCAACCACACAGACAGGATGTTATTTAAAATGAGATGTACAAAATGTGGCACCTGTTTGAACATAAATGAAAACGTGACTTCCTATTAATACTGTCAAGATACGTATATACAGTGGTGAAAGTTACGAAGGACATTATTCAAGTACTGTACTTAGGTATGATTATGAGGTACTTTACTTGAGTATTTCCATTTTAATGCTACATTATATGGTATATTGTGTATACAGTATATAGTATAATATAGTACCTTTTACTTTTATTCAACAATTTTACATACAAAATATATGATCAGCTTCTAACAAATGACGCATTGTTTTAGAACTACCCAACGGAATATAAAGTAATTAAAATAAGCTTCACTTACAATTACAACATGAAAGTACCACTTAGATAGCAAATGAATAATTATGCAATAACATGATAATATAGCACAGGGCCAATTCTGCATATTGGTATTAATACTTCTATGGTTTTTCTTAAATTAAATTTTGAATGCGTGCCTTATATTTTACTGTATATTTTACTTATGTTTACTTTAACTAACATAAATTATTTGAATACCTCTTCTACTAATGGATATGTATGGTATTCACACTTACATCTGAAAAACGGATTAATTACAACAGTCAAGCTGTAGCATTTATAATTTATGCCCTTCCTATTCCTATACAAATATAATTAACACATTTTCCAATCTACACTGACATATAAACACATATTTATGTTATTTATGTTATCAAATATGCTGTTAAGTAAGTGATACGCCTTGAGTATATGATTTCTAAATCTGATTCTAAATAATTTCTTTCTCCTCTATTTACTGTAGACTATATATTTGACTTTTATTATATATTGTAGGAAATCTCTCATTACGCACCAGTGAGGTGGATTAAATGAGGGCTCTGAAGATTGTTCCTACAAGGAACAAGACTGCTTTGAAAAATCGTATCAGGAAAAAAGAGGCACAATAATGACATCAGTCCAGAATTTAAAATAAACAGCAACAATAAATGTAAAATGTTCTTAGCATTAATTTACAAATTTGATTCTTTTTTTTTCATAAGAATTAAACTGGTATGATTACATATAAAATAAGATTGGTCTGACTAAATGACACACTGACCCTCCACACAGCATGTTTCTGAATTTTTACTACAGAAATGGTCAGTTAAACATTATTATATCTCAAAACCTGAACTTGATATTCTCATAATTTAGTTAAAAAAAAAAAAAACTTTTTATTGAATTTTTTATTGATTTTTTTATTGAATCAAGTTCAATATCAGTCTTTTGGTCTTTTCTGTGGGAGATTTATGTATTTTATTTTATGTCTGCAGCTCATGACTTTTAATGCGTGTGCTGTTCTGTTTATTGAGATTTTGTCTTTGTGAGTTTTTCCTTTGGTCTGCTGTTAATATGTAATTACTTTGATTTTCTTACAGATATGTTCCCCGTAGTTGACTTGAAGCCTATAGGAAATACCAGCAGTCTGATGAATAATGTAATGTAATATAATATAGTAATATGTGGCCATCTCAATGAGACTCACTTCATTTACAGTCACAGTAAGGCTCACAGATGGTCGCAGTAACAGCAGATGGAAATTCCTGAGTTACCTGTTTGTCTGTGGAGCCGCTCCGCTTATTTTCTTCTTGGAATAAAAGCACCTTGGTGGGACGAAGTTAGTCTCAGCTCGGCTCTGCTGCTTCTTCCCCTCGTCGAATAAAGTGCAGAGAAAAATAATATCCTCATCATATCTCATCCGATCGTCTCCATGGCAGGCGCTCCAGGTGAGCTCATCTCTGCGTTTTGGCGCACAGGTAAGCAGCGTCCTCAGGAGTGACTAACTTTATGATAGGCTGCGCGTCTGCAGCCTCTGCAGGCCCCGCCCCGCGCAGATCTGCCCGGGATGTGCCCTCCTCGGATGGACGAGAGCAAACAGCCCGCTTTGAGAAAACACGGGGGTCAATGGGACAGTCAGAGCACACCACAGACCTGACAGGACCCTCCTGTGATGGGGACCTGCGGGGGTCCCCATCACAGGAGGGTCCCCCTGTGTCTATTTTTATGTCCTTTTTTGTTTTAAAGCAAAGCTGATTTTGAATAATTTATTCCAAGTTTCATCCCACATTTCATCCTTCCTAATAACAACTGCATCTCTAAATAAAGTCTGATGTTAACAACATGGAAACATTTACTCAAATACTACAGTTAACTACAGTTTTTGAGGTACATGAATGCGTTTAAATATTTCTACTCATTTAGAGGGAACTATTGTTCTTTTTACTTCACTACTTCATTTGACAGCTCTCATTGCGAGTTACTTTATAGATTCATATTTTACATATAGATATGATCAGCTCATAACATATAATACATTGTTAAACTAACCAACCATAGTTAACTGGAGTTAAAATGAGTTGCACCATGACAAACTACAACATTAATCTATCACTTAAATGTGAATGCATCCTAATAATCATACAACAAATGAATTGGGTCATTTTACTTTATGAGTGCATTTAATGTTGATACTTGAAGTAAGTTGCATTGCTAATAAGTCACTTTACATGAAGCCCCCCCCCCAAAAAAGATTTAAATGTAGCACTTTTACTTGTACTTCCTCCTCCACCACAGTCTTTAAACAAAATAACAAAATTTCAGTTGGAAATTTGCCCTCTCAAAGGCAGTCTTATATTTTATCAAGAAGTGCCTCCAAAAATTATCATAAAGCTTTAGTTAAGTAAAAAAAGTTACTTCAGACTTTTAGTGTTCAAGTCACTGACCTTTGAGCAGTCATTTAATGCCAGTTGTTTCCAGTTAAATTACTTTTGTTTTTAATCAAATGACAACTTTTGTTCATTCTTCTTATTCTTAGTCAACATGAGGAGCTGATATTTGGGCGACAAAAATGAAAGATATTCTCACCATAATCATTTTACTTTATTTCTACAGCACAAAACTACATGCTCACATAAATATAAGACAAACTGGTGATGTCTTATGTCACACTTTGTTATAGCTATGGGGATGTACCAAATCAAGCCCAGCTTTTACACACTGCACAGTGCTGGTGCAGTAACCTGCTCGGTGTCGTGGCTGCAGCCTGTGAATCAGATAGTTGAGACCTGAAATCCTTTGATTGCGGACACTCCTGAGAGGTGGTTTGGCCCGGGCCAAAACACAGGCACAGTGTGGAGGTCTTACTCTGCAGAAAACAGACACCAGCTCTGCTTTTCAAACCATCAGAACCATTCAGAGAAAAAGCGTGTGTATCTCACATTAGTATGAACGGTGTTTAAGATGACGGCTGATCTGCTACAAAATACTTACAGGAGCTTACCAGTCTTGTTATATGGACTGCTCAGGCCTTGAGTGTACATCTCACATTTAATAGTTTTTAACATCATCTTCCTTTGAGACCTTTTTTTTTATTTTGTCTCCTCGCGGAGTTAATTCCTTTCCTGTCACAGCATGTCGGTGGAGCAGCTTCAAATCAACTGACAAACACAGACCACAGACAGGCCGGCGGGAAGTGACTTCCTACCCTCTCTGCTCCTCTTTCTCTGAAGCAGCACTTTACAAATGCTGACTTTGAACTGACTACATGACGGCTGTACAATGGAACCACATGGGCGATCTGCAATTATTGACAAAGTCTTTGTTCAGCACGCGCCTTGATAGATTTACACACACCTTCAAGCCACAAAGAGTGATCACGCTAATCAGGAAATGTGTTTTTCAAAAGCACATGATTTGATCAGCATCACTACCAGACCTCTGCTTAGATTTTATTACATCATAGAGCATAACTGCAATATAGAAATAACTGCAAGGACACTCACACTAACTTTAAAACATACTTTGAAATCTGTTGCAAACACATGTAAAAACTTAGTCCAAATTGAAGTTAGTATAACGTCTCAGTTCTTCATGTCTTTCAGTGTAATGTAGGAGATCAGGCCACTGAATTGAAGACCACACACCACGTCTAAATGTTGTTTACCGATGTCTTTAAATAGTCATGCATATTTCCTCATGAATACAATGCAGCACAATCAGAAAGAGACTGCTTAATAACATTTAATTACAGTGCAATTTCAAGTAGGGGCTTACAAATTCTCCTAATGATTTCAATGTGTTTAGATAGCTTGTTTGACAGTTTTTATGTCTGTGGCTGCTTACATATTTTTTTGTATAAGAGTTTATTCTGTGTGTATATGAAAATGTTTGTGGTTATTTAAACACTCTCGCAAGGAGGCTTTTTCTGAAGAACTGACATTTACTCTTGTCATCAATCCAGTACAATCCGTGATATTAAAATCCGTCTATTTTTATTTGTGCAGCACCATTGACCTTTACGTGTTATTGCTGTTGTCATTGGACCAAACCCTTCCACCTATACAGGTTCGCGTTAATCATTCTAGAAAACACACACATTGTACTAATGTCAACAGTCTACTGTTTTGGCACTCGGTTTAAAGACATAAATGGCCTTTACAGTTTTGTACAATGAGGAAATTATACTGGGCGTGTGCTTACAGATGTCAATCAAATTACAATTTTGGAAGATACTCCCAAATTCTATTTTGAAAACGTTAAGAATAGGGGTGGAATTGTTTTTTCAAGGATTCATTTACTGCTTTCTTTTTGGGCTTTGTGAACCGCTGCTGCAGAGTCACTGTGCCACCACACACTTTTTTCTTGCTGAAAACAACTCTGTGTTTGTGGATTGGACAGTGAGTGGACTTTGAGTCCAGCAGTGAACTTTAAAGGTGCTTGTAGTGTAGGTAGATTTTGATACCATTGGACAGAGAGTTAGATCTTTGCCCGTTTCCACTCATTTTGCTCTAGCGTCACAGTTAATGTACAGAGTGGAAAGCAAAGAAGCATCTTTCCAGAAATGTAAAGCTAGTAATCATTTATTCAGCAGCAAGCCATTAAAGGAATAGTCACGACTATTTGTTTGTGACCAACACACCCTGAACTTATTGCTTGTTGGTATCTATTGTATTTTTAATGACAGTAATCAGTCAGGAACAAGTTTTCACGGCGTTTACGGGAGACATCAGCCTGGAGCTCTCGGTTTGTGTGTGTACATCTTGGGATTTTCCTTAAAGGACGTGTGTTTTGTAAACAGGATTCCACTCTATAAAGCTGGTTCTGATTCTGGTTCACTGGCCTCTGCCTGGTTTGCCTTGCCTCTAGTCCCACGGGAACCATACCGGTGTCCCAGACAAATCCTCCTGCCAACACGCCAGCCTCCAGAGAGCTAGGCCAGCTAAAGCCTCACTTCCCCTCCAGAGGCAGAAAAAAATCCAAACAAAGTAAACAGTAAGCACCTAGTAGTCAACTTCCTTATCCTTGTTAATTATTCAAAATCCCGGAGGAGAGACCGGCCCACAGTTGTCTTCTGAGTCACTTTTTTTTTTCTCATACAGGCACTCACTCACCACAACGGCCCCCCTCTCCTCCTGCCTCCCCTTTCAACTTCAAACCCAGTCATTTCTGCAAGCTGCGCTTTGATTGTAGCAAACACCTGTATTTTTCGAGGAGAGACTTCCTTGTGAGCCCCCGCCTCCCATCTTTGATTGTTAAACAGCAGTGGCGCCGTCATTACTGTCTGTGCGACTGATGCCGCCCAGCTTCCCCTCCCATCTTCCACCTCTGCCTTTTAACCGGAACTTTAATTGCCCAGAGAAAATTTGGATTGCTTTATTTTATCTAATTTTCAAAACCCCTTTTTTTGTGTGTGAAGGGCTGTAAAACTTGAAATGTGGCTTGCTGGATTTATCGGATGAACTGGAGATGATCACAGATTTCCCAACAGCTATAAACAGAGCGCTCGGTCCAAAAATGTCCTCGGATTTGTTAAAAGATGTAGGAACCTTTCAAATTTAAGGCATAAAGTTGGTGGAAGCCAGATGGACACAGACACCCAATGTTTTTTTTTTTTTTTTTTCTCTCGAGCTCACCAGTAATCCTCCAGGAAGACAGACAGACAGACACACACACCTTTGCAGCAGTAATACCATGCTTTATTAGACGGCCTCTCCTGCCATCCTGTCGCCCCCCCCACCCCCACCGCCCCCCAGATTAATATCCTCTGGGCTTCTCACCAGCTGTTTCCGTCTCTTAACACCCCTCATCTTCCTGCGGCCGGCCCTCCGCTTAACACGGCTGGGCTTACAAACTGGGCCACAACGCCTGCATGGCTGTCGGAGAGGTCTCTGTCTCTGTGTGAGTGTGAATTGAATCAATTCAGTTTGAATTGAATCTTTGCTCTAAAGCAGTTTTCATCACTTCCTCAGTCAACGCCACTGTTTGTTGTCACCATGATTTGATATATTGGTGTATTTACACGACTTGCTTTTCGTCTGATTAGTTTCACTTTGTCTGTGCTTGTTTCTGTGTCCAAGCGTGTGAGCGTGTGTGTGTGTGCGTACTGTAAGTGTGTGCGAGGTAGTGCTTGGGTGTGTCTGCCTTTGGCTCAGGTGGGTGTTTACTTCTTCATGGTGTTTTTACTGTTTGTGTGTAAGGGCAGACAGGATGTGCGATGCTTGTCAGCACGCTTCAGGAGATGAAAGGCCGGGAAGGGTGTGGAAAAAGCCGAGTGCCGTTCAGGTAACAGGTTGTCTTCTTAGAAATCTCTCAAGAATTCAGCTCTTTTGCCTTCAGCATTCCAAGTGAGCCACAAATGAACCCCACTCACCGGCAAGCTGCTTCAAAATATAACTCAACACCTCCTACAAATCTGGCCATAACTGAACACCGGTAGAGTCCAGGTGCTCGACCTAAAAACACAACCACAAGTCGAACGTTGGGAGCAGCTCAGTTGGCGCTCCTTGTTTCCGACACGCACGACACGTTTGCGTGTGAACTGTTGTTAGACTACATCCATAAAACTGATTGCATCACCAAATCTTGACAGACGCAACATGAGTCAGTTTTAAGAATGTGGCCTCCTGACATGCATATGGATGAGATATGAAGACTGTTGTCAGTCGCTGCAATGTAGCCGGGCAGGTTTACCTTATTAGAGTTAGAACAAAGACAGAAAACATTTGATAAATTACCTGTAGTAGTTCAAGCCCTGCAGTTTACATTCAGTACACTGGAAGTGAAAAGAATTGTGTTTGCACTGCTCACAGTACTATCAAGTTTGCCCAGTAATCAGACTGAATTTGTTCTTATTTCATTATTCAGTCTGACACCATTTTAGCATATTAAGTAAATGCACCCGTCAACCTTAGCTTGGAGCTGAATGAACATATTTTGTATGATCACTTTATACAAGGGATATATCGCTGGTCAACAGTTGCCTGTTGTTCTAGATTTTTCAGCAGCTAAATGTGCCACTGTGTTGACTAGCTTTGACTGCTGGTGGTAGATAGGAAGTTCAAAAGCTGGTAAAAGCAGCAGCAGTGACCCAAAACAGCAAAGTTGCGTACCATGATAGAAAAGGCGCTGAATCTGTGGTGACCTGAGTCCAGTAATACTTATCTTTTTATATTTCACATATTTACTTGACCCATTGTTAAGATAAAAACATTGGTTACTTCAGTTTAACGTATATCATGTTATTTTTTCTAGTTGACTTACTAAACCAGTATAGCTCTGTCAGTCTTATTCAGGCTTGTCGACATTTTTCTGCCACTATTTATTATGGCTCTTATACAGAAAAGTGACATAATGATTGTTCAAGCTCTGACTGGCTTAGCTGTTTTTCCAGTCTGTGAAGAAACAAGCAATAAGCATGACATCAGATGAATTGCTGGAGATGACCTACATTGGAGCCATTCAGATGTCTGGGACCAACAACAGGGCTGAAATACAGAGGAGCCAGGGCAGCTTGTCTCCTCTTAATAAGACATGAACTCCCCTGAAAACATGCTTTGTGAATATTGGAGGATCTCTAAAATATTGTAATTTTCTTATGCTATTTTGGTCATGCATTTCTATTTATCTGTATCTTCATCATCCTGGATCATGTGTATATTTAGGCTATTATTGTTGTGTGATTCATGCATTAGGGCGAATTCATCACTAATACTTTAATAATGATACAAGCTGTAATTAAAAAGCTATTCATTCAAAGTGTAGTGGTGCAATATCATGTAGTTCACTTACTTTAATTCAAAGATCATAAAAAAACAAACTCACTCAGTCCTTTCTTTGAGGTACACTCAGGACACGGCTGCTAACCTGGACAAATTAAACCAAAAGCATCTGATAGATACCAACAGAGGTGAGCAAGAAAATGTATTTTCTCATTTTGGTGAGTCGGCTGTTTCAAATCACTGCAGGATGAAGTGGAGTTTAGATTAGATTAGTGCAAAAAGCAGGTGGACGGTGCAGGGATGTGTGTGCGTCTGGAAAGAGTGAGCCCACAGACAGGAAGCGCCAGCGACATAATTCAATGGAACAGCAGTGATGGGAGACTCCCATTTGATAAACCCACTGACACACAGGAATTTGCCCAACTTAAATTACACTGATTAGCCAACATGTGATCCAGAGCACTGGTAAAAGGCAGTAGTGTGTAGTGTGGTTTTTAAAGTGCCAAAACTGTGACGTGAAAGGAGAACACTCTTCAGACGTGTGTTTCATTTGTAGCCTGAGTGTCCTTGCTGCAAACTGGTAGGTCTACTAAATAGTTGGGTGAAAGTTTCATTAAATGCAGCGAAATGTAATAGTATTTTATGCTGCAAATTTAAGCAGTAAATATCACAGCACAAGTAGTACTAAAACTGTGAGCACCTTTACGAGAGTATTTATGTTTTATGCCACTTTTCACTCCATCACATTTCATAGGAAAGTATTTACTCTTAGCTATATGCTCCATTTATTTGAAAGCCATATTTTTACTCCCAAATAAATAAACAAATCATCCCTGAGCTGTAAGAAAGTGGAAAAAAGAGGAAGTTTGGTATTTAATATATTGAGTGTTTCCTATCAGTGGAATCCCAAGAGACAGAAAAGTCTAAAACAAATAAGCAGAGGCTGAGATGTTCAGACTTTTTTTCTGTAGTATGGCTCAACATCCTAAAACAGGGGATCCTACATTACCCACAATGCAACTCCACACAACATAACCCTGATGACATAACCCTGGTAATTTTCTCAGAGGTTCTCTCCGGAGTTACAAAACACATTGGAGCACTGCGCTGAGGGCCTGACGGGTGAAGCGAGCCCAGTGTGTGCGATGGGTGGAGTGTCCCTTCACTCAGCACTGTCCATCATGGAGATGTTCACCTGTTTACTTTAGTGGATGCCAGCTAAGACGTTTGTCCAGCTCATCACTTTGAGTCACACAGACATGAACTCATGAGGGAAGCTGATAATCAGCAACTATGGCGAAACAAATACTTTGCATATAATTACAGTTTTATACACTCCTACTTTTTTAAATACATGCAACGGATTTGGTAGAAAAAGGCAAAAATAAAGCAAATGAATAACAGATTTGTTTACTTCAGTGGATTATGAAAACTTTGAGGAGGTGACGGGGAGGGGGTTTCAATGTGCTTTAACACTGAATCCAGGGCTGGATGCAGGAGGGAGAAGCTGTGCTGTGTGTGTGTGTGTGTGTGTGTGTGTGTGATGGTGTTGGTGGAGGTGGGGTGTGTATGAAGTGTAGTGTGTGTGTGTGTGTGTGTGTGTGTGTGTGTGTGTGGTGGGGGGGGTGGGGGGCAGACTCATGATGAGGAGCTGCCTCATGATTCAGGCGTGCTGTGCAGCCGGTCGCAGGTGTGGACTGCAGTGCCGGGGAGACGGTGAGCTGTGCTTGTGGCCAGACGAGACGAGACCTTTAAGTACATACCTTTGGATTTCTCGGTCACGTGACCCGCTATCTCTCCAACCTGCCTCCTCCTCCGCCGGCCGGCCGCTCTCGCCATTGAAAAAAAACAAAAAAAACTAAGGAAAGGTAAAGCTTTCGCAGCACTCGCAGCCTAGCTTTAGGTGACACCCTGCTCTCCCTGAACTTGACCCTGTTTTTGTGTCGGGCTCGGACGCGGACTGACACGGAGCGACGGGCGGAAACACGGACAGTGACAGCGGCGCTCCGCCGGGCCTAGTCTCGGGGATAAACACTGATCTCACACCGAGCACACACACACACACAGTTACACCTGCGATCACTGCACTTTTTTTTTTACCCGAAACTGTTTCCCGATTGAAAAGCGAGATGCAAATGCGAGACGGGAGCGATACGAGAGCGACGTGGCGGGGGGATTTGTGAAGATTACAGTCAATAAAGTGCTCCGCAACAAGACTGCCTCCTAATCCCTGTGTGAAAGGGATGGGCAGTGAATGCGACTTTGTGCAAAGAGCTGGGTGGGGAATGGAGGGAGACTCTTCCTGCCGACTGCACACATGCACATTATGGTCAGGAGGGTGGAGGCGCACTCGCGTCCAGCACACCGTCAGACTCTCGGGATTAGTTTCAAATCAGATTGTTTACACGAGGAAGTTACTTCATGCAGCGAGCGTCACTTTGACTTCCTGCTACACTTCCCCCCCTGCACACACACACACACACACTCTCTCTCTCTCTCTCTCTCTCTCTTCCTTGCAGGATGGCAGAGGCTCCCATGTCATGTGACTGTTTCGTCTCCTTGCCCCCCGGCTCTCGCGATGACCATGTGATTTTTGGGAAGAACTCTGACCGTCCCCGGGATGAGGTGCAGGAGGTGGTCTACTACCCTGCAGCATCTCACCCTCCAGGCTCTGAGCTGGAGGTAAAGCAGCCCTGCACCCTTACAGTCCCACACCAAGATCACCACTGCTGCTGCTGGTTACTTCAGTGGAAGAAAGAAAGAAACAAACAGATTGATTGCATTGCAGAAAGTGAATTCAGTGAGAATAAACCCATTCATTTGCTCAAAGTGCTAATGCATTTGTAGAAGAGACACTGAGACAGGCTGGTAAAATATTTGCTCGGGGAGTTAATATGGAAACCTTCTCTCCTGTTAACGTTTAAAAGAAATCAACCGATCCTTTCTCCTTTTCCTCCCTCAGCTGTGCTGTTTTGATTGTGTTTGTCCAGTCACCTATCTGTCTCTGAGATTTCTGCCTCCTCTTAAATACAGTGGAGGTGGATGATAGTATGTCTGCAGTGCTCGCAGCACCGAGAAACGACTGTTATAAATTTCAGAGGCCGTGTACTGGTCATTCACACAGTCCTCGCTGTGAACAGGCTTTATCAGAACTTCTCTCTGCATAAGAAATAGTCCTTATGAAAGCTGTTGACAGCTTGTGCTGCTGATAAAAAAAATCATGAAAGTCATTTAAACATCGATCTAAAGGTTAAATTCACAAATACAACCTGTTGCCATTGTATTTTAGAAATTGGATAATCTACACATTAGGGCACCAATATCAGCACCAGGTGTTGCTGCAAAGATGCACTGAAATACAAAACACAGATAATGAAGCAAGAGGCGACAAAATTATTTATTTACAGCAAGAAGTTTTAATTTTCCCTCTGTGTTTCACTGATGTGGCTTTGCTCTGACTGGACATGAGTGTTAAGCTTTATATGTCCTGGTGATTATTGTAGTTTTTAACCAGTATCAGCCTTGCTTACTGCACAAGACGCACGTTATACATGTTTGTGCAGGGCAGCAAGACCTTCATATAAAAAGCTTTTTTCTGTCTGCAGTGCACATACATCCAGATCCCTCAGGTGGAGCAGACTCACGCTGTCATCCTCAGCAAACCTGCCTGGATGTGGGGAGCTGAAATGGGAGCCAATGACCAGGGAGTCTGTATTGGGAATGAGGCTGTCTGGACCCGGGAGCCTGTTGTCCCTGGAGAGGCTCTGCTCGGCATGGACCTTGTCCGGTGAGTTCCAGAAACCTTTTGACACTGTTTTCCTGAAAAAAACTGAAAATCCATAACAATATAACTGATGTGACTCAGAGGAAACTCAGACTAATCCAGTGCGACTCTCGATCACCAGACTGGGGCTGGAGCGTGGGGACAGCGCCTGGGCCGCACTGATGGTGATCACCGGCCTCCTCGAGCAGCATGGCCAGGGTGGGCAGTGCAGAGAGGATCCTGAGCCCTTCAGCTACCACAACACCTTCCTACTGGTGGACCGTACAGAGGCCTGGGTCCTGGAAACTGCTGGAAGGCTGTGGGTGGCGCAGAAGATCACAGGTAAAGATGGAGGGTTAAACATTTTTGATCTGTTGGGTGAAGTGTACATGTACAGTCTAGACAATTAATTTTACTCAGTGAGTGCTGAATTGTTTATATATGTAGTTACTAATGAGAGCAGAACAGAGCTATTGTATTTATAATTTGGTGACTTAGATCTCTTTCTCAGTGCATGATTTGGATGTCTGTCTTGCTTACATTTCTTGAGTTTTTTTCTTTTGATTAAATGTGGCAAACTTTGTACAGACTGGAGGTCAGCTGGTAACTGTTAACATATTTCTCCCTTGAATTTGCTTGTGAGATATTTCAATACCCAGTGATGTGAAAAACTTGCACTATTTGTGAGTGTGTGTGTTTGTGTGTTTATACCCCTTTAATGTGTGATCAACAGTTTGTACAGGAAAAACTTCTGAGAATTTGAGGTTAATTATAAATGTTGACTTCTAATCCAAATACAGTATCTAGCTAGATCATGATGTTTGATATTTATACTGTACTGTGAATGCAGCAGCATCTCTTGCTGTCAAGTCAAGTTTATCTATAAAGCCCCAAATCACACGATCATCTCAGACCTTTACAGTCTGCACAACATATGAAACTTTGATCTTTTCCTTTTCCTTGTGTCGGATAAGAAAATAGCAACAGAGGAGGGATCCCTTATTTGGGATGAACATGCAAGCAATCTGTACCATTTGTGTAGGGTAGACAGCAGCAAAGAGTTACTAAATATATTCATGGAATTACAATATACAACCAAAAAAGTGTGCAAATTGCTCATCTACTGACTGACAGAGCTCAGCGATTAGATTAAAAGCCTCTTTTTGCTGTGCAAAAATCAGCATATTAGGTTAGCTTTGAACCTCAACAAGACTACACTCACACACTATTTACTTCTGTTTGAGTAACGTTTGTTAAAAACTACAGTGGCCTTTTAGGAAATCAGGAGCCTTTTTTGAGCAGGACCGTGGCTGTGCCGAAAATCCATTTTATTTAAGTGTTCAAATATGTCCATATTTCCACCAGTATAATGGCCTCAAAACTTTCACACTGGTACAAAAAATACTTTCTGCTAGCAATCTTACAATGCGATGTGGTGAGTTTTATTTATGCAAAACTGAGCACTGAGCAGTTACAGGTGTGTGTAATTGCTCAATGCTCATTTTTGCATGAACTGATGACAAATCAAATAATGATGATTACTAAGAGTCTGAAATCTCAATTAACTGCTCACTATTAAGTGTCTATTAAATAAACTGTGTATGTGTGTTATATAAGGAGTAGTGAATGTGTGAGGGAAGTGATTAGTTGTTGAGATATTTCAATTTGGACCACAGTTATGTACCAACCCTCACCTTGAAGCCACACTACTAGCTCGGCTGAAAGCATCTACAGGACTAAACCAGAATAAAGTTATGAATTGGCTGCTCGGCTGCTTAATCAGCCTTAAAGAGCAAATCAACACTAAACCACAGAAGAGTGTTGAAAATCCATACGAAATATTTAAATGCTTACAAGACTTATATTTGCCCTTTAATGTGGGAAGCTAAATATCAAAGTAAATAAAGCCCATTATGATCTCTCTGTTCATCCTCCATTCTTCAACATGAGACCACAGCTTATAGAGATCCTGAAATTGTGGTGAGAGATGCTCATTCATTAGCGCTGGATCACTCTGTCAAACGGAGATAAAGCTTGCAGGTTGCTCTGCTCTGTGTATGCAGATACAGCACAGATGAGCTTGTCTTACATAAACACAATGTTTCCGGTGAATGTCACACTTCCAAACAGGAGACTTGCATCTGCTTTAAAAGGCCAGATTTTTTTTTTTTGGTGATCTTTACACACTAACAGTTAACTGCTCCTTTCAGAGGGTGTGAAGAACATCTCCAACCAGCTGACCATCAGTACCGAGGTCTCCGCAGAGCACCCGGAGCTGCGGAGCGTGGCCCAGGCTCAGGGGTGGTGGGACGGTGAAGGAGAGTTCAACTTCTCCCAGGTGTTCAGCCCCGAGAACCCGCCTGCCAGGATGGAGCTGGCCAAACGACGCTACAAAGGAGGCACCGAGCTGCTCCAGCAACATGATGGTGAGTGTGGTCCGCTCCTAGATTTCCCAGAATGCCTTTGGACATCACTCTCGGAACATGCCTGCCCGTGCAGTAATAGTAGTGCAGTGATTGGGATGGGACAGTGTGATGTTTCTTCTTTTTAATGTCAGTCTGCTGAGACTGTCCTGCGTTGTCTCTGGTCTCAGGCTCGGTGACAGCAGAGGTGATGATTTCCATTCTGAGGGACAAGCCCAGCGGCATCTGCATGGATTCTGGAGGTTTCTGCACCACAGGCAGCATGGTGTCTGTGCTGCCCAGAGACACCAGCCTGCCATGCATCCACTTCTTCACTGCCACCCCAGACCCCTCCAGGTATGTCACCAACCAAACGAAGAATACCTGGAGATTATAAACGTCACTTAAGGTTATAATACCACAGCATATTCATTTATGAAACAATAATTAGTCTGTTCTGCTACGCTCTGTCGCCAACTGCTGTAAACACAACAGTGTAGTAATCCATTTACATGAAATCTTTTAAATTTGCCGTGATAAATAAGTGCTGTATAATAATATTCAGCGCTGCCATAATAAAGGAAAACATTATCAGCGACAGTGGCAAATAGAATTTCCTGTTGCATTGTTTGGGCATTAATAAAATATTTTATTTGGTAGGAATGCTGTTCTGGGAGTTTACATTTAGAAATGTTCAACAATCATGTTAGGTTAAATAATACAACATACAACATAAACAAAAGGTTACATAATACAACGATTTATTTAACATTTGATATTGGCAAAGAAAAAATAACCACATATTGATTGGCTGGTTGTAACAAAATATATTTACATTAAATTTAATTCAATTTAAATATCACTGCAATTTCAAATGTATAAAATGAAGGTGTTAAGAGTCCAGTACTCTTTTCCTCCTCATCTTTTCTTTTCCTGCATTCTGTCTCTGCTTTGGGTTGATGGGAGTTTCTGAGTCTGTGTTTCTCTCTTTCCTGTTCCTCTCCCTGTCGACCCACCCCACCCATTCCCTGGTAGGTCTATATTCAAGCCTTTTGTCTTCTCGGACTGTTCCACCCCAGTACCGAGGGTGGTCTCCCCACAATTCGGCCCAGACGACCCTGTCAAGAAGCAGCCTCGCTTTCAGAGCCAGGTTGACCGCAGACACGACCTGTACAAGGCCCATCAGGTGGCGCTCAGCACCATGGAGACCAACCCGGTGGGCACTGGTGGACGACCTAGGTCAATGATAGTCCTGTACAGATTCTGGCAGAGATGGAAGTTCACATTCATTTAATATATACCTCCAAAAAGGGAATGATATAGTCACAGCTATAAAAATGTTAAAAAGAGCCAATGTTGCACTTTTACTGAACAGCAGCCAATGTGCCCACAAGTGACAATTACACAATGCAGAATGCAAAAACGCAACGTAACAAACAGTATCATTCACAAGTAATGAAGTGTAATGAAGTCAACAATTTAATTTAATAATCACTCACAAAGCAATATTTACCTATAGTATGTTAACATTAGCTGACATTATCCACCATAAGATACTGGTCACACTGGAACAAGACTTACAACTTTTTATTTATAAGAGAAAGAATATGTGATTCTTTAAAGTTACTTCAGTACCATTGCAGATAATAGTAAAACAGCACAAGTACATACAGAGGTCTTTCTTGACCTTGGAAATTGTAGTTTGACACCACAGTGAGAATTCACGGCCAACTGTACTAGCTTTTTCCAGGGCTTTAAATTTTATCACACAGTATTCATCAGCGAGGGACTGGGGAATTAGTATAGCACAGTCAGTATTGTATGTTATCAGTATGTATATAGAGTTGGGACACAGCTGTTGTCTGCTGTTTGGGTGAGCAGCCAGTTATGAAGAAATCCTGTAGAGGAAATGGAGGTGTGTGATAGCAGGTGTGCAACTGCTGTCATTAAGTCTGCGCCTCCCGCCTCAGACGTCTGGTTGAATTAAACTCAGGACTTTCAAAAGGCCAGGAGTGGGATCTGGATTCTTGTTAGTGTTCATATTTACATACAGGGCCTTGACCTTAGTTGAGGATTCAGTCAAATGAGTGCTGCTGCTGTTGTTTTGACATGTCTGTATCTTTTTCTCTCACTCTGCGTCAGGACGAGGGTTTAGCTGTCTATGAGGTTCTGAGGGACCTGGAGTCGCAGTGTCTGAGCGAGATTACAGCCATGCTGGGTGGAGAGATACCAGGAGACGAACTGGGGGACTTGTTTTTTGATTGTGTGGACGCAGAGATTAAATTCTACCAGTGAAGAGGTGAGAAGCATCCGGAGCTGCATTTGGTGCTAAGTCGTGTGTGAGTGTGATCATCAAACCCTGAAGACATGGGTATAGCGATAAAGTGATTATTATGATAGATTAATATGCTTAATATGATAATACTATGATTCCCATTAGCACTACAGGCTCTATATAGTGTATTGTCAGTACAGGGTCAGGTCAGCAGTAGAGGTGAGCTCAGGATTCAGCCTCTCTACAGTTATCCAGTAAGATAAAAAAGTTAAAGCCATTATCAGAACCTTAAAGTTGTCTCTTAGTATGTTTCTGCCACTCCAACACTTCTGCTTTCACTCAGACCTTGCCTGCAAATATAGAAGTGTACCCGTGTGGAAGTGTGATTGTGTTTCCCAGCAAAGCATAATAAGCCGATAACGTGTGCTGTGTTCATCTGTCTTCTGTTGCAGCGCCCTCAGGTGGATATCCCTAGCGCTCACAGTGTGGCAGGACAAGGCCCTGGGACTGATAAAAAAACGACGTGTTTCTTCTCTGTTTAGCCTCCGCCTCACTCACACAGCACACACCCCTGACACCATTCCATCAATAACACAGACTAAATGTCTAAACTGCACTCGTGATTGGAGCATATTTATCATCTGTATCACCCAGGGAGCAATGACTGCACCTCATTAGTGAGTATAATGATGTAGACTACACAGGCGCCTCTGTAGAGCTGTGTGACGTTGCACAAATACTGTGAGTATGGCATTTGTTTAACAATTTTGTTTGTCTTTGCAAATAAATGGGTTGTCATTTGATGGCTACCTGTAGGGAAAGATCTAATAAACAATGTGCATAGTCTGAGTGTGTTGTGAGCTTTCTGGCCTCCCTAGTCATGTAGCTGGAGGTAATGTTGCAGTACATCCACACTGAGTGGGTGTCTTCTCTGTTTCAGCCCTTTCAGAGTAAAACATTGTTTTTCTGCCTTCAAATCAGAGATGTGCTATAAAGGCTTCCAGAGTGTGTGAATCTTAAAGTGCTGGCTTGGTGGGTCATTGTGTATTATATTTCTCTTTCCAGCCTTTTAAGGATGCATTACAACTGAGTCATACAGCTTTCTGAATGGGTCTTTTTGTTCTACCTAAGTGACAGTGAACTCCCGTCTCTGTTTTTTAATCGCTAGATATTTTTTTACACAAAGAGAAAAACATCCCAATTTCTCCCCAAAAGGCTCAATATGTGGAGTATTCTAAAATATGTGGGCATCCACCTGTACTGAGCCACCTTCATTCAGTCAGTTCATTTGGATTTTTGTTGAGGGAGAAACAACAAAAACTAATTTTACCATCCGGTTCAATGAAGTGGTGGAGTTTCCTAGATATATGTAGCCACACCACTTTAGGTATTTACATCCTAATGTCCTAATCTCGCTTTATCAATCCTGAATTTGTTGTGATTTGGTCATTGATGTGATACTGTTGTGTAATTGACCTATAATCCCTTTGTTACTTTCACCTTTACACGCACATGGTTTTTGAGGGGTTTTCAGGATTAGGACCTATAAGCTCTTTTAGAAAAAGAAAGGCAGATCTGTAACATGTTGCTATTTTCAAAAGGAGTCCAACTGCTGGACAGAAAGTATTAGTAGTTCAAGTTCTTTTATTATCTAAAGCACAACATTTACTGTTGTGTATATGTATAAAATATGTATAAAAAGAAAACTGTGCAAGTAAAAAAGACAATCTTAGACATAAAACATAATGTAGAAATTAGTAATGTAACAGTCTATATAAAATAAAGCATGATACTGTGGTGGGCAGGTGTACAGTAATGATAAAATGAATAAAATGTAATGTAGACATGTTATGAAGGTAAGAACAAGGTTTTCGACAGGCAGTGCACTTGTAAACAGTAAACAGGTAGTAACGAGTAAGTCATAGTAGTATAAGGTAAAGTGACATCTCTATTACGTTGGGGTGAGTAAAGTCACAGTAATGAGCTTGAGAGCTCAAGAGTTCAGCAGTCTTATGTCCTTAGGGCTGAAGCTGACTCAGTAAGCCGTGACAGTGAGCCAGCATGCACAATACCACAACCTCGAAACTGAAGCAGCTAAATGGGATTCAACCACCGTTCAAACCTCAGGAAGAGCAACAGAAGAGGAATCTCCCTGCCATGATGGACAGACATGCAATAGATGCTGGATGTACAGAACAGATCAACAACAAAAAAATAAATCTATGTAATTATGATGACAAAAATGTACCTTGTAAAACATATGTGAAATGTATGGAGGACCGAAGCAGCTTCAGGTGTCACGCACTGGATGGGACCTGAGGCTCGTGACCTCACAACCTCCACCAGGAAAGAGGATCATGCCTCACAAACAGACGAGATTAGCAGCATTAAGACACACACACACACACACACACTCTGACATGATAACACAGTATTTATCTCCGATTCTGTAAGACATTCAGAATAAACTCATCAGAGTCAGTCAGATTACGTTTTCAAATCCAAGGAATTTGTCTTGATATGTTTGTGAAAAAAATATAAAGTTAGTAGAAAAATATAAAGGCAAAAGGAAGTACTTCAAATCAACACATCAATACAATAAATATAAAATAGTCAATATTATAAATAGGCAAAAGTATGAAAAAAAAAAACAAATCCGTTGATGAAAAGTCTGATGAAGCCACAGAGTGACTATATAAATGAGGTTTTTTTTTAAAAATCATATCGCATGTGTGTGACAATCGAAGAGCTTCAAGATTAAAGGTGGACTTTCCCTTTAACATCATGTCGGCTGCTCCACACTCCAGTTCAGCAGGGGGCGCTAAGGTGAATCCTTCCTACTGACTGGGGGAGGTAGAAAGCCAAACAGCCCGCCAGTGAAAACTTGGCTATAAATCATAACTGCTGTACAGATTGTTGTTTCAGTTTCTTACGAATTGCCAACATATACTTGAACATTTTCCCTGTCGCCCCCCGCCCGAAAGAAAGAAAGTGGAATCGTCCAACGGGAAAGGTAATGTTAGCTTGCTACTCGATGCTATGTTGCTAATAAAGCTGAAGTCTTTCCCCTTTTCCTCTATCTAAACACCAGGCCGAGGTGAAGGATAATGCATATGTGCCGCTGTTAGTTGGAAATGATCGCAAGACAACTCGTCCTTGATGATGAAAGGGTAAAATCTAATCAGCTAGCTGGTATGTCACTTTGCAGCCCATGTTTAGCTAAGAGCTAGCTAAGATACTGAAGCCAACACTCCTAGTAATATACGATTATTCACTGACCTTAGCATCAAAGATCAGTAGAGACCTTAAGGCAGATGGTTTTACTGAATAACTGAAGGGTGTCAGTGTCTCTGCAACTTGGAGCCTTTAGCTTTATGACAGATTAATGAGTCAGTTATCTTTTGGTCACTTATAAAAAATACATAATTTATATAGGTTTTAATGTGTTGTATGGCTGACACCTTCATGTCCAAGAGTCATAATACAGTACAGTAATATTAATAGTTATTTTATTGGAGGTCCTCCACAGAATTAATTAATCAATTCTTTATCATGCTTTTAGAGCTCATAAAAGACCAAGTATTGTTTATGATTAATAGTCTATATGAGATAAGTGATTGTTTCCTGTCTGGGTTTTCTTTATCAACCTTTCTGTATTCTATGATGTTACAGTTCATTTTCTCTTTTTCTGCTCAGCCGCTGGAGTTGCTGTGAGATCATGTCAAACAGATCTGACTACAGTCACCGGCGGCAGTACAGCGATAGAGGTTCAAGGCAGTGGGATGGCTATGATGACCGATGGGAAGAAAGGCGTGAATCCCACAGAGACGCGCCGCGGGATTCCTATCATAAATATGGTGGGGATGGACACAGCAGCACAGAGAGGACAAGCAGAAGTAGAGAGTACAGTGACTCCCCCAAAAGGCCGTACAGTCAGGACTCACTGAGCCGAGACTGGAGCAGAAAGAGCCCAGTGAGGAGGCGCATGTCCTCACCTGACTGGGGGGCTTCTGAAAAGAAAAGGAGAAGGTTTACGGAAGACGATGAAGATGATTACAGATACAGACGTGAGTCTGGGGATAAATCAAACAGGCAGTCACCAGACAGTTTTTCACGTGCACACCAAAGCAGGGATTTTAAACATACACTATCACCGGAAGAAGATTTCAAATACAGGAAAACAACTCAAGACTTCAGACACAGAAATCGGCATGAGGACTTCACCTACAAGCAACAACATGACGTTTTAACTCGCAGACGGTTGTCTGGCTATTACAGAGAGAGAGATGGTCGAAGCAGAGACCATTCACAAGAGAGGACACGATCACAAGAACGCTTTACTAAGGTTAGTTACTATTGTGTCAGGTTTTGTGTTAGCATCAATGTAATTGTGTGTTAGCATTAATGTAAAGATCATACAATTCTCCTCCTTATCAAACAGAGCTATGCCAGAGAGGGGAATGACAGCCCTTCCACAGATTGCGAGGATCATCGTCAAAACAGAACAAGGTTTCCATTGAATGGATCCAGTGGACAGGTGGGTTAGTTTCACATGTGCGATATAAGTGCTACCTTCGTCATCACTGAGAGGTGTGGGCACATCCAGTTGGGTTTTTCTATTTTTATTATCTCAGTAGTGTTATTTTGTTCCTTCTGGCAGTGATAACTGTGACCATACTGACACTCATGTCTACCTAGATATCGTATATAGACGCCATATGAAATACTGGAGACAACCATTAGTGGAAAGCTGTGTTGCACGTTATAGTATCTACAATGCTTTTCTGATTTCATTGCAGAGGTCATTTTTATTTTTTTGCACATATGTGCTGTGAAAGATCAGAGGTAATCTGCCAAGATGTGCCGTAATGTCTCAGCAGAGGAAAGGCGGAAGAAAACTGCTAGCAAGTAAACATGATGTAAATAACTCTGAAGTTAAAATACTTAAAGGATTGGCTCTGCAAATATTTTAGGAGAAAGAAAATGTTTTCAACTTTGTCAAAGCCCAAGGGTACACACAGTCAATTTGAGTGATTAACGCTGAATGTAAACATAACTTTTGTATGTAAAAGGAATCTCCACAACATCTTAAGTCAAATGCTTCTGTTTTTATGTTTCCACCCTTGATACCTCCAGTTTATTAACTGATTTGTAGCTTATTACAGGTTTATAACACTCTAGATGTTTTTGTTGTGTCACTGCAACATATAATCTGATGGATATTTCTTACATTATCAGGCTATGACATCTCGACACAACATACCCCAAATCAGGTTTTTATTCCCTTTTTGACATCAGCATCAATGTTAGCTTGAAAGTCACCCTAGCCAATAAAAACCATATTATTCTAAAAGAAGTGTCTTTTAAACAAGTGAAATAAAAAACACCCTCAGATCTTTAATTTTTAAGATAACTGAATTCAAATTTTAGAGATTTGTGTTTGGTGGCCGCAAATTCCTCACTGATTGTTGCATAGACTGCAGATATGTTTGTCCAACACAGACTGCAGATAACAGTTCCATAAACTGGTTGCTTCCATGTGTTTCCCATCAGTCTTTTGAGAGCGATTTCACCAACCACAGTCCTGAGCAGAAGAATTCATCCAAAGGTTTCCAGCGTTTCCTGGATGTCCTCAACAAGGGTGTGAATGTCGCCATGCTCACCAAAATAGTGACTCAGACCTCTGCAGAGGATGATGGACCATGTTCTCCAACTTCCTTCATGAACACTGCAGATCGTCCGTGGTCTCCCAGTGCTGCAGGGAGGGCACAGGGAAGCCACCAAAATACCAGCCACTGGAGTGAGAGCAAGGGACCCCAGAGACTGTCTTCTCCACAGCCCTGCCACAGGCCCCTCAGCCCAAGGGGGCGGCCCCTGTTTGATGAAAAGCCCCTGCAAAGGGGTGAGGGAGAACGAAGCTACTTCAGGTCAAACAGCAGATCCAGGTCTCCCTCAGTGGTGGAAAAGAAAGTACTGACACCTGAAGATGAGCACAAGCACAGGCAAATGCAGGATGTTTTGCAGGCCATTGGCATGGATTTGGGATTTGAGGAACTAGGCCAAATGTCACATCGGATCCAGGAGCGGTTATATGGAAAAAAGGATGGTGATGCTGGTCAGCATCGAAGAACAAGCAGGGAAAGGGACACAAAGCGAGTCTTTTCTCCAAGGCTGCAAAGTAGATCGTCATCCTCATCAAGCAGGTCTAGTATTAGCCCATCAACTCAGAAGCATTACATGAATACAGACTTGTATAGTGCTCAGAGGGAGGTACCAGAGGTAGACCGGGTGGAGGTACAACAAGCTGTTGAATATGGCCAGAACAGTAGCAGCAGTACTTTACAGGAGGGTGAGAAAACTGAAACCAAGTCCCAGGAAAGCATTGCTGCATTTTCTCAAAATCCCACATACACACTATCAGAGCCATCTCCTACACCTGTGATGCCAATGTACTCTCCAGTAAACTGCTCACAGCTACCATACCCAGTTCTGCCTCCAATTCTGCCACCTAACTTGCCCCTTGTTGGACCCGGGCTCTTCTTGCCTCGCTTGCCTCCCCTCCTCCCTTACCCCCGGGTCCCACCTTTGAACATCTTTCCAGCGATGCTCGCTCAAACGAGGCACCTGCTCCCACAGCACATTGGTAATCATCAGCCACTCGTGAACCTGCCAGAAATGAACAGGATTCAGCCTCTGAACAACACACAAAAATCCAAACCGCTGTCCAGGCCGCGCTGTTTGCAGGTCATTGAAACCAAACAACCTGGATGAAAATTGTTGCACTGGGTGAACTTCTGACTGATATAGTTAAAAAGGATCTTTTGCCTCTGGGGAAAGACAAAACACATTTATGAAGTAAACACTTGGACCACCAGGGACCATCTGTTTCAACTACAAAACGCACACTTGAGCATCAACATTAAACATTTGCAGGCAACCTGTGCAGCAGCAACAAAAAGCCAGGCCAGAAAAGATGACAGCAGTGATAATCACAAATACTACAAGTTAACTGACAAACCTATTGATGTTGTTGAGAGCTTACACCCATAGCACAATGTTGTGCTAAAGAAAAACACTGACACAGTGTGCAGAAAGTGTTTATTGATTTCTGAAAACGTTGTCATCGTAATTTTGTTGTTCAAACACCTTGATTTGCTACATTATCATCTTTGTAGAAATTAAATTGTTTGTAGGTATGGGCCTTTATTTTAATCCTGAGTACCACAGTCCAGTGTTCAGTTTCTGATGCAGGCAGACCTACAATTACAAAATGGGCTCTACTCTTCAGATTCTCGGTTTGTCAGGTTGACATGTTGTCTTTTTGTGTTGACGCGCTGAAAATGACTGTAAATATTTGAATTGCATAATATTAAACACAACTATTCAAAGTAAGTGGTGAAGAGCTGTTTTTTTTTTTTTAATTTTTTTTTTTTCAAATTTTTTTCTTTTTTTTTCTCAGAAGAAAAACATAATTTAATTTAATGTGTAAAATGACAGATGCAAGTCTTTGGTCACCAAACATATTCTGACATGAATTATTTGTAGTTTTACCATAGCCTTTTAAGATTGATGACAGAATGTCTGCTGATAATTGACCCCTTTCAAAAGCTGGCAACCTAAAAACTGACAGGATAGGACAAATGTGGTGCTGCTTCAGAGAACACAAATAAAGAACCACTTTGTTGGCCCACAATATGCAGTTCACTTTTATAAAAAATCTGACGTGCCACTTTTGTTGGCATAGACATACAGGGATCTCACCTCACACGAGTTCAGGTGAACGGCCTCCAGCCTCAGAGGAGACCATCAACACTGACTGCACTGTCTGTGTGCACAGGAGGACATGTTAATGTACATCTTTATGTGTTGTCAAAGGTGAGCGCCACCTTCAGTCATGTCCTGTGCGCAGTCTGCTCCCACGAGCAGAGGGATCCCTGCAGTGTCAGGTCTCCCTCCAGCAGGCGGCGCTGTGAACAACATCCTTGTTCAACACCACCGAGGCAATGAGCAGTCCTGGCCCCTCTTAAGTTCAAGCTAATATATTATTGTTTTTAACATTAACAATTGTCCTTGCCTGCTGTTGAACATCACTAAATCTCCCTTTAGCATTTCACCATCCGTGTACTTCGCTGTGGAAGTAACATAAAGCATCACTTGTGTCCGCGATGCACCAGAGGAGGACTGTAGAGCAGCTGTAGCAGGTAAACAGTCTGCTAGCCGCAGAGCTAACGTTGACATATCGAAAGAAAATACCTAGTTTTTCTGTCTTTTCATCATTCACATTACACCGAGTTACAGTAGAGAAGGAGGAGTTATCACACTTCTTTCCACAAAAGTGTCCAGTATTTGAGTGAGTGTTTTGTAAGGGGTTGTCCTCTTGTTTCTGTACTGTCAGTAAGCTAACAGTGTGAGCTCATTAAAGCTTGTTCTCCACACTGTTTCTACTTCACAGACAGTGTGCTGACTTCAGTAACAGAGAGAGGCTGAAGGATGAATCCTCTTGACCGGAGGGACACTGCTCAGAGGCTTTACAGGAGTGAGCCAGATCCCAGCATGGAGATCAACTCAAGGACTGACCATGACTGGGCCTCTTACTGCCAGTACTCACGATACACCGTGGATGAGCCACAGAGCAGCCGGGGACTGACTGTGGCACCAAAGGCTCTCAGTCCTCCCTCACATAACCTTTACTGTAAGGGCTCAGAGGTCAAGGACGCGGACGGAGACCCACTTGAAATGGATGAGGAGGATCCAGAGCTGGCCAGAAAGCGTAAAGAGCTCCAGAAGATAGAGGAGCAGATATTATGGAAGAAAGTTTCCATTGCTCTGAAAACAATCGATCCGCCTGTGACCGAGAACACACCTCCAGAACAATCAGCCCCACGCAGAGATACAACTCTAAAAGAAAGGGTGAATGGTATTTTACAGCAACGGCACCCTGCCAGCTTTCTGTCGAAGGTGAGTAATAGATTGACTGATTAGATGACCTACTCTGGCAATACGATTCTTTTCAGATATATATACTGCAGCCCGTACTTTCTCCTCCCTTGCTGCTCAGGTCCGGTCTCCCAGAGAGACACTGAAGTCATCCAGCCTGAGCAGAGCAGGTTTGCTGCAGGAAGACAGTCTGCTGAAGCTCAGAGTGAAGGCGCTGATGAGACAGAGATGTAGTGAGCCGTGTGTTTCGCCAACAAACTGGAAGGTTTGTTACATTTTGTTTCCCCATTCTTTGTTGAAAAGAGCAATTACCTGCCTTAAGGTCAATACATAAAGATACAATCACATTTTTGTATCACATTACATCACATTAACATACATCCCAGAATCCGTTTTTGATTTTCTTTTCCAAGTAAAACACAAGAACGATGACAGGAAGTGACAAACATGGTTTAATGTTTTACCACCACTTTAAAGGCTGCCTTACTATATATTACTTATATTACTGATTTTAGCTTATTACATACATATTGATATCAACATTCATGTTGACAATTTAACATGTTCATCACTTAAAAGTTACGCCTGAAATCTTTTTGGCCAGAAGCATCCTTGTCATCCTGTCCCACCCTTCCCTTTATTAAATGTGTCTGAATCTAAATCGTCATCTGATATGCACAAGAAAAATAACATCAGTTTAATAAACTATGAATTTAGTGCTTGTGAACTGTCAGACTTTGGAAAACAGGCAGCTGAATTAGCTCTTTATTAACTTAAATGTTTGACACAGTGAGAAGTGGGCTCACAGTGGTCAGTAATTAAAGCTTTGTCAGTAAGATACATTTTCAGATCCATCAGTGATGCTCGGAACATTTTATATAAGCAGCATCATCGAGTTATAAGATGATATCTGATGTCATGATGTAATTTAACATTATGGTCAAGATATGTTTGCAGACAGTGCCTTCTAATAATTCACAGAGCTTCATATAAATTATCAAAGTAAATAGGTTGATGATTTTAATGGTGCTGTGGAGAAGCAGGTGTCAAGGACTTCATGTTTTTTCTATGACAGTGATTTTTGAAAGTGTGAAAAAATGTCTCTTGTCTGGTAAGTTTCTGTTTTTATGAATACATGTTTTAACAGAAAGCGGTGTTTCTGTATATCTGACCTCTCCCAGGTTCCTGATGTCACGCTACCTCGTCCCTGCCGAAGCCCTACACCTCCAGGCAAGGATGAGAACAGCATCAACGAGGGTTTCCAGCGCTTCCTCAGCGTGCTCAACAAAGGAGTGGACATAGACTTGCTCAGTAGGATTGTCAACGGTGACGGCGAGGATCTTCCTTTGGGTGAGGAGCTTATGAACGTTGGGACAGCGGCCATGGAGAACAAGTCAGATCCGCCCTTTCGGAGCCAGCGATCCAACAGTGGAGCCTCGCTGCCGCGCCACGATGAGACCAACAGTGGAGAGAGGAAGGTCGACCCACCCAGTCGAGACAGATCCCTCAATGAGAGACTCTCGCTGCCTGATGATGAGAACGACAGAGGAGGCCGCTCTTACAGCTCCAGTAGTCGATCCAAGTCTCCCCCAGCAGCGAAAAAGAAGAATGAAGAAGAACCAATTGTGCATGAGCAGCATGAGCAGCTCCAGAACATCCTTAACACTCTGGGCTTGAGCCTGGAAGCAGAAGAGATGAGCCAGTTAGCAGACCGGACCCAGAAGAGGCTGTACGGGAGGAAGCACGAAGGCGTGAGGGCCGACAGCAGAGGGGAGCAAGACAGTCGGCAGAGGGACGCCCACAGACGTTACAGGAACTCTTCCTCCTCCTCCTCCTCCACCTCCTCAAGGTCGACGTCTAGAAGCTTCAGTCCCAGCCCCTCTCGCCGTAAGCGCCCCCACGGAGGTGACTCAAAGCGAAGGCGAGCGGAATGCAGCCGCTCGAGAGATGGAAGCAGAGATGGACTGACACCCAGAGAGAGCAAAGAAGCACGGAGGCACAGAGACAGAACAGACTCCGAAGGAACCTCCACTTATCAACATCTGTATCCTCAAAACCAAACACATCCCCATCCTGCTGCTTTTTCTCAATTTCCTGGTTACAGTTTGTCTCACTACCCTCAGTACAGTGACCACCACCGTGGCACTTACAGTGCTGCTTCAGATTACTGGACGTATACTGTCACTCCTCCCCCCACCTATCCCAGTGGACATCCTTATCCACAGAACATTTACAGTCACGTCCGTGGTTCTGCTGTGCCTCCTAACACGGTTTACCCTCGTGGCAGTCGTCCTAAGAATAAAGACTTATTCCAAAATCCAGACCTGTCTAAAAGTGAGGGCCAAAGCGGGTCAACGTCTGGCCCTCGGTACCTCCAGGTCGTCAGCACTAAGCTTTCAGACGCTCAGACCTGTCTAGGCTGCACAGGGAGGAGGTCGTCAGAAACCGTGCCGTTAGCGAGCCATTGTTCAATGAGGCAAAACAACAACGAGCAAGAGAAACATTTACAGATTGTAGAAAAACAGATGGCAAATTCTGTGAAGAAAGTGGAGGCTTCACGGACAGATGCAGATGACTGTTATTATGATCAGTCAGAAAAGGAGAAACAGCAGCCAACAGAGGAGGAAATAAAGGCCAACCTGAGGAAAAAGGTACGTGGACTGTTGGTTTTATCAGCTGGTTAATCCATCTCATTTTAAGAAGATAAGGAGGTTTTTATCCCGTTTTTCTTTCTGGTACCAGATTATATCAAAGGCTCATTTCAATAGAATTTGCAGGAAAGTTGTGCCATGGGCTAAGCAACAAGTAATATGCTCTGTTTGTGGAGCAGGGCCGTATGTATCAATTCCTACCTCACCAAAAATTCTCAGTCTTACTTTAAAAAGCATTTGATCGACTTTCTTAACTTTGGAGCTATATATATATATATACACTGCTCAAAAAAAAATAAAGGGAACACTTAAACAACACAATGTAACTCCAAGTCAATCACACTTCTGTGAAATCAAACTGTCCACTTAGGAAGCAACACTGATTGACAATCAATTTCACATGCTGTTGTGCAAATGGAATAGACAACAGGTGGAAATTATAGGCAATTAGCAAGACACCCCCAATAAAGGAGTGGTTCTGCAGGTGGTGACCACAGACCACTTCTCAGTTCCTATGCTTTCTGGCTGATGTTTTGGTTCACTTTTGAATGCTGGCAGTGCTTTCACTCTAGTGGTAGCATGAGACGGAGTCTACAACCCACACAAGTGGCTCAGGTAGTGCAGCTCATCCAGGATGGCACATCAATGCGAGCTGTGGCAAGAAGGTTTGCTGTGTCTGTCAGCGTAGTGTCCAGAGCATGGAGGCGCTACCAGGAGACAGGCCAGTACATCAGGAGACGTGGAGGAGGCCGTAGGAGGGCAACAACCCAGCAGCAGGACCGCTACCTCTGCCTTTGTGCAAGGAGGAACAGGAGGAGCACTGCCAGAGCCCTGCAAAATGACTTCCAGCCACAAATGTGCATGTGTCTGCTCAAACGGTCAGAAACAGACTCCATGAGGGTGGTATGAGGGCCCGACGTCCACAGGTGGGGGTTGTGCTTACAGCCCAACACACCGTGCAGGACGTTTGGCATTTGCCAGAGAACACCAAGATTGGCAAATTTCGCCACTGGCGCCCTGTGCTCTTCACAGATGAAAGCAGGTTCACACTGAGCACATGTGACAGACATGACAGAGTCTGGAGACGCCGTGGAGAACGTTCTGCTGCCTGCAACATTGGCAGTGGGTCAGTAATGGTGTGGGGTGGCATTTCTTTGGGGGGCCGCACAGCCCTCCATGTGCTCGCCAGAGGTAGCCTGACTGCCATTAGGTTACCGAGATGAGATCCTCAGACCCCTTGTGAGACCATATGCTGGTGCGGTTGGCCCTGGGTTCCTCCTAATGCAAGACAATGCTAGACCTCATGTGGCTGGAGTGTGTCAGCAGTTCCTGCAAGACGAAGGCATTGATGCTATGGACTGGCCCGCCCGTTCCCCAGACCTGAATCCAATTGAGCACATCTGGGACATCATGTCTCGACTCCATCCACCAACGCCACGTTGCACCACAGACTGTCCAGGAGTTGGTGGATGCTTTAGTCCAGGTCTGGGAGGAGATCCCTCAGGAGACCATCCTGCCACCTCATCAGGAGCATGCCCAGGCGTTGTAGGGAGGTCATACAGGCACGTGGAGGCCACACACACTACTGAGCCTCATTTTGACTTGTTTTAAAGGACATTACATCAAAGTTGGATCAGCCTGTAGTGTGTTTTTCCACTTTAATTTTGAGTGTGACTCCAAATCCAGACCTTCCATGGGTTAATAAATTTGATTTCCATTGATAATTTTTGTGTGATTTTGTTGTCAGCACATTCAACTATGTAAAGAACAAAGTATTTAATAAGAATATTTCATTCATTCAGATCTAGGATGTGTTATTTTAGTGTTCCCTTTATTTTTTTGAGCAGTGTATATAAAGTGATGGTGAGATGAAGCCTCACGAAGCATTGAAGCTTTCCATCCAATTGGTTCACTCATGAGCTGAAGATATGTGCCATTAAGTGGACAATAAATGTAAAACAGACAGAGTGATTATCAATGACACCATAGCTTTGGTGTGTGAAGCTTTGAATTGAATAAATGAATGAATTATGTTTGTTATGCCAATGCATAAGTGATTAACTCATTAATATTGTGTCTATCTTTCTGATACATTAGCGGGGTCAAAAGGGAAAGTGTGTGTGTGTATATATATATATGCTTAGCCCAAAGTGTTTTTTTTGGGTGCTTTCTCGTTAAGGTTGTAATTATGTTGTTTTTGTCTTTGTATGATAAGCATCACGCTATTCTGAGATTTTCTGTCTTTTATTTTTTTCTAGCTTGAAGCATTTAACCAGAAGGCGAAGCAGAAAGTCACACAACCAACCAGCCAACTAACTCAACTCTCAGACTGGTGAAAGTAAGTAAGTGAAGGTTGGGAACACTGATATTTGACTACAGTATTTGTGTCTTCAATGAAGGATTGGGAACTTGCTAAATTTTCCCCATCAGGAGTTTTGTAAGCGGCAAATTAAATGTCAGGTAATTTTCCACTGGTACAATAACTTACCAGTATCACCACATATAATAATACCTGTTTAAAAGTTTTTTACGTACTTACATTATGCTCTATTTTATGGGTAACACAAATTTTAACCAACAAAACACAGAATATACTTCTCTTCCTTGCTCATAATGTAATGGTATCTCTGGAACGATAAAAGGAAGATTTCTGAAATGGATAATATTTGAATTTCACTTCTCATGAACTGCTCCTCTGATTTAACTGGAAATGTGTAAGCAGCATTGGGAAACAATAACATTTTTTTTCTCCTTTTTTCCATAGATCTGTGGAGTGTCATGACTGTTTAATTTGAAGCTGCTGTGAGCCCTGACAGACCACAGAGAGCTCATCTGTAACTATCTTTATTTACACATGCAGTTCATGTGTTGTTGGACCATATAAAGTTGTCATGTCTCCAGATTTGTACTGAATCATCTTCCAACTGTTCAAAAATATTTTTGCATTCAGTTTTTCACATTTCTTTACTTTGTAAATCTGTTTCTAATCTGTGTTTTCTCCTCTTGGTACTGTATAAAATTGATTAAGCAAAATATGTTTTTTGGTTTTCTCTTGTTGATGAAATTCTGTAAATGTTTTGTCATAAAAGGATTGACCCACTAATGGCTGAAATGTGTATTCACAAATGTTTTTACAATCAGTCATGAATGTTTTTTTGTTGAGACCAAAAGCCAGCTTCAGTTGTACATTTTAGAAGAATCACCCATTAGAAGATGAGATCTAATTGATTTAGTGCCACAAACAGATTAAAATTTCCAGTCTGATTTTTCATATAAAAGCAAACAAATTAATGAGCTTCTGTTAAACATTAAAGGGGAACTTTGATTTTACACACCAAAGTCTGTTTACAGCTCTTGGAGAGTACTGCTGCATATGACAAGCTTAAAATTGGTGTGGGGTTAGAGAGAAGCGAGTTTAACAATCCTCTGTTGCAGTCAGCAGTAGAGTTCAGGGAATCACTGCCAAGGAGCACTGAAGCTCTTCTGGAGGCACCTGGTGGACCAACACCTTGTGAGACTGTTTATATAGGTTTTTTCTTGAAAATACATGAAGGTCTAAAAGCTAACTGCCCTCTCCATCTTGACAGTAATACATTTCTGATGGAGAAACACTGTATTACAGTACTAGAATCAACCTCAGGTGATGAATGGTGTCAGTAGTAATGAAATGAAACTGTTACATTCATGGATGTTTCAATAACATTTATTTGTACAGTACACTTAAGTATGACATAACAACACACTGAATGTAAGCACAAGAAGCTATCTATGAAAAAATGGAGTTCACTCCACAGATCTGTGCAGACACAAACACTGCAGACAGCACTGATGCACCTGCAGAAACAAAACAACACCCACATTTTGTTGCAAAGTAAAATAGTGACTTTGAACAAACAGAACAAGTGTTTCCAAATAAATTACTCAAGAAGTCACACAGCAGTCTTTGCAAACCCCATAACTCTGAGCAGCAGCATCTGATATGTTGCTGTCGTGGATACTGCTATAAATAGGTGGGTGGCATGTATTTGAATCTAAAGCTCATCTTTCTCCTCTCCTTGACAGTAGCATGCTGCTCTCTGGCTGTTCATGTACGGTCTGCAGCCCAGAGTCCACACTGTGTTGAATAAGGTGTCTGCTACCGTTTCACATGCTGGAGGGAGAAAGTGACAGAGAAACACACACGAGTATAACAGTCAGTACAGAACAGTAAAGATGAATGAAATTAACATTTACACTTTCCTTTAATCTGAAATTTACTCAGCCAGCACTTCATTTTAAAGTGTATAATCAGTACTGGGCAGATTTTAACTGGAATATTTTAATTGTTGGTATTGAGATCTCAAGGAAGAAAAATTTAATTTGTGCCTCATCTTTTGACACAGAAGGATTTTTTTTACACTATTAAGCCCACATTCATTCACTTTTGATGAAAATGTGATGGAAAAGCAGGTCACTGATTCAGATTTCAGCCCTCATACAATGGGTCTATGTAGGTCTACTGTTGCGGCACGGCTGCTCTGTAGCAAGTACTGACCACAAGAACCCAGATCAGTTTTAATTCAGGATTAGAGCTTGAATTGTCAAAAGTCATGTTGAGGCAGAATGGTGCTGTGAAAGAGGGATGGGATCAGTGACCCTGCCCTGGATGAAATAAAGCCTAAAAGGTTACCGACCTTCAACTTTGGAGACAAAGCCAAGGCTCTTCTTGAGGTCGGAGCAGATGCTGTGGAGGCACCAGCGGAACTTGGAGTCACAGCGGTACTTGTTGGAGCCGCAGGTGTCATAACACATATCGAGCTGATTGCAACACTTGGTCATTGCAGGGATGCCCATGTCCATCTGGTGCACAACAAAGGTGATAAATGTGTTTGTATGCAGGTGTGAGGGGATCACAGCGGTCAGCTCTGCTTCACATTAAAAGTGATGCCGTTACACAGTCGACTGAAGACTTCTGTGGACATTTATGGACTGTGCAGAAATGATTAGAAGGTGTGACACAAACAAACAATCAAAATGGCAGTTTGGAGAAAAAAATATTATAAGTAATAATTTATAAGTATATAAATATTTTAAGCCCAAAATCACAAACATCGTTTGCCTCTGAGGGCTTTACAATCTGTACAGTTGTGACACCCTCTGTCCTTAGACCCTCGAACCGGTCAATGGAAAAACTTTTAAAAAAAACATTGCACGTCGATCTTAATGTTCCGGGATTGAAACATTATTATTACACACTGAGCAGGTCATTATTTCACATGCAATGGTTGCCTAATTGTCACTCTGCATAACAACAGAACTAAAGGTAAAGTTTAATGTGTCTCATAGAGTTAACCAAAAATTCAGTTCACCTATAATGCTAGTTCAGCACAACCAAACCTCTTTTTGCTAATAGGTGATGCAGAAAATATCACAGTGCAATGAACCTCAGAGCTCCTGCTTGCTTATTCAGTGTCAGTAACACTGACTGGTCATTAGCTCAAAAACAGACAGCAGCTTAAATGTTAAATGAACAGGACATGTCATTTGTTATTCTTTTCCATAATTGTGGCAATTGTTAAGTCCAATTTAATGCAATTTGGGCTTAAAAAATGTTGTGTCATGTTCAGCTTGAAAGCAGAGCTAAATTGAGATTTTAGGGCAGAGGGTGTAACAGGAACAGTTCAAAGTTGAGGGGAGGGTCCAAAGTCAGTGTTAGTAACCCTGGGGAGGGTCTTGTTTTTAAAAAGTTAAACATATGTTTTTGCCGTTGTCCACACACAAATCATTTTTGTACAGTCCCTTAATAATTCATCTTTTTATATCATTATTAATTAAATCTGCAGGTTAGGTATAGACAGAAGCAGCTTACCCCTTCTGGAACAGGAAGGCCAAAGAAGTAAGAGCTACATCCGTCCGGCTCTGGCATCTGGTAGCCAGAACGAGGAAGGGGAGCTTTACCTGAGAAGGGGAAGCAAAGCAAAGCATCAGCTGTAGGTCATATTACAACAGGCCAGCAGAAATGTGCTGGACTCTAGTTGACAACAAGTTTAAAAGTAGATCCATGTTTGCACAGCGAGAAACAAAGGTTACTTCTTTTTTTCTTCATATCTATTCACACCATATTTGTCACTAAATGAACCCTCTCATGCAGGGGTCACAGTCCATTTCCATGATAACAGAGATGATAAGCACGAGAAGAAATCAATCATATTGTTCATTTTCAGAGCATTATTACTATTGGGTTAAAATGGTTGTTGAATGAAGGTTTGAAGGCAGATGAAGGTCTAATGTGTATTCAAATGAAGGTTATTATTATGAAAAACCTGGCAATTAAAAGGCTTTAATTGGATTTGACCCATACATACGTTTTTTATATTTGATTTTTGATTTTGTCAATATTCAATATCTGTAAATATTAAATATTCTAAAGAGAACGGGTTTTGTGTATTTTCCAAGAACTTTATCATAATCAGGGTTGAAACAACATCAAGTGGAGCATCTAAACCATCCCCACCTGTGGAACTCAATTGTGGGTTACCACAGATTGTGGTAGATTTGTCCACTGCATGTAACCGCTGTTAAGGTTAATCATCGTACAATTCCTCTTTTCAAGTTAGATTCAGTTCCAAAATATTTTGAACAGAACCCTATATGATGATATATCATCATATAGGGTTCTGTTCAATGTGGTGGACCACACTGGCAGATAAAAGATGAGTGTCTTAAACCATGCTGTGAAATGCTTACTCATCCATTCCACAGACTTACCATATCTACAGCGATATTGGCACACTCCATCACGTCCGCCCATGAACTCCAGCACTGAGTCAAAGTAACCACCAACTGACTCAAAGCTGCCTCTAAGGGAGTTCAGTCCCCAGTCCCCGTTGTTGTCATCCTGCGTGCCATCAGAGGCCTGGTCTTGTGGTGGTGCTGCAGCTGGGTCCTCGGTCTCTTGGCTGACAACGCTGTGGATGAACAGGCCCAGCAGGAGCAGGAAGGGAGCAAGAAGGGCCCAGCGGCTCATCTTGTAGCTCAGACAGCTCACTATGGACAGAGGTAGAGTTCAGAGACTGAGGGGAAACTCAAACACACTCCCAGAGGCAATACTGAAACTGTCTGCATGACCTGAACTTTGAGCCAGACGCAGGGACGGCCTTCATATGTGGAGCTTCAAAGTTCATCTCCTATCTCGTCTTTTCAACAAGCATGAGCTGTTATCACTCTTGCTGATTGACGAGTGTCAGCTTGTTCACAGTTCGGCCAAGCGGATTCAATTACATCTTAATTCCATTATAATAAGAGTTAATCTCACTAACACATTGTAGCAAACAGAACAGATTGGATTTTCTTTAAATTTAAAAAGCACCACCTCTGTACCCTGCTGCCTGGACTCTCAAGGCAGTGTATTGAAATTGTCTGTCAGTGTAACCAAATTCATTACAATACTATGATGCCCTCCATATCTGTAGGGTCTGGATCTAAATAGGCTACTCCAGTGTGTGTGTGTGTGTGTGTATGTATGTGTGTCTGTGTGTGTGTGTCCAAAAGCATGTTTCTGATGTTTTTTTCTTCTCTTTTCCATATCATAAAAAAGTGTATATCTGTGTAGCAATGGTGATTGATTGATTGGTTCTTTCATTTTCAATTAAGGACAGAGAGCAGGTTCTTAACAATTTAATGCCAAATGTATCATATGATATCATCAAGTTTTTGAGATCTCTATATCATCAGTGTGATATTTTTTTCCTGAAAAACCTGATGTATACAATCAAAATGCTGGAAAATACAAAATAACCAAACATTTTTTTATCTGTCAGAAGGTTCAATAAACACTCCAGTTAAAAAAAAACAATTCTGGAAATTATTTCATGGCTTCAGACTTCACAGGGTTAAGGAAGATTTCTGTCCTCAGTTGAGCCTACCACGCAGACTACGCTGTACACTAAGGGGCGAGGGATATGGGAGGCAAAGACTGTTCATTTACAGGCCCCAAAGGTGTTGAAAGGCAGTAGTGGAAATGAAGGGAGTAAAACACTTTTTCTAAAGTGTGTTCATGAAATGAATAAAGAGAGATGCAACAAAGGTCCCTGGCCAAACTCGAATGGGGGACACTGAAACTCACAGTCAACATGCCAAATCACCGGGGAACCCCAGACTGAGTTACACTCAGAATGAAGAACAGTTTCACAGTTTCACTCATTTAACAATAATTTAAACATTTATTTAAAGAAAATCTAAATGCATCTTTATTTCAGTGGAGATCTTCTAAGATGCCATTGAGATGAGAGGTGAATCATCTTAAAGAAACTCAAACAAGTTCAGCTGACTTTCTCCTGACTCCTAGAAACTGCCGTGACCTGGAAGACTCTTTTTAAAATCTTTTTAAAATGAATAACATTTGTTTAAATTTTTAACCAAAAAAAAGTTTTGCTTAAGTTGGGGCAGTAATGTGTCATAAAGTGTGGCTGTATGCCAATTAAGAAGAAGAAGAAGACTATGAGCATAAACCTAACAAAACACTTCTTCATGCACAGGGCCCAGAATTCAGTGAAACACCCGTGTCCACTAAAAATCCAACTTCTCTGTGTGTATACATCAGTGTGTTTGCTACAACAGTTGAATGGAAGACATTGTTGTGGGTTAGTACAGACCTCAGAAAATACATGATTTACTCTTAAAGTAACATGAGTCACTAAACTAAAGGCTGAACTGTTTGGTTGAGTCTCTTTCCATTTGCCATCTCAGCCCAGAGCTGCGACACAAAAGGACGTCTGTAAACAAAACCAAGTAAATGTACACTGAGCGGGATGAAAATGAAACCTTTAGTTCAGAAAAGCAACAACAGAGTATGTAATGCACTTGTGATAAAAATAAAAACAGTCTCTTTAGGAAGAACAGGTGGATGTGTGCAGTCTCTACGTACCACACCACATACACTAACCAACCTCTGCCACCAGAGGGCGCCAGCTGTCAGAGCCCCTCCCCCTCTGTCCAGGGAGGTGACGTCAGTGTGCAAAGCGGAAGCTGAGTGAGGTAAACGATGGAGTGATGTTTTAACGGAGCCATGTGAGCAGTACTGCAGTGAACTGGAAACAGACGCGGGATCAAACAGAGAAGCCGCTCAGAACCCGGAAGTGTCTGTTTCTGTGCGCGAGGCAGCGTTTGTCATCTGATTAGCGCGCGTGCGCAGGTGGCTGTTGAAAAGTTCGTTTTTGACTTTAATGTCTCTGACTCGGTGCTCACATCTTCGGCTGTGAGTGAGCCTCCTTCAACAAACAGGCGCAGAGGGACCCATGGAGAGAAAGGTCTGATGGCTTTCGCAGAGCTGTTCAGCAGACTGTCAGCTGTGGAGGAGCCTGCTGGGCCCGCCCTCACACACAGGTACTCTGACAGGCAGCCATCAGATCTGCTCTGTTTGAAGGAGCTTTGTAATGGGCTCTGTCAACATGCTCACCTCTCTGTCCTTCTGTACTGACAGGGGCCAGACTGAGAGTGGGAGAAGAGGCAGAGGCTGGAAGAGGAGAGCTCAGGCTGAGCTGACAGGCCCTGAGAGGAAGGTGAGCTGAACTGTAATGTCAGTGTAGTCACATCACACAGTTAATGTCTGTGTCCTTGATCCGACACCACTGAAGATGGATCTCACGTGTCACATTAAGTGAAAGGCTGGCCCACTGCATCGGATGGAAAAGGTCTCAGGATGCACTCACTTCATGTGACACACTGATCTAATACTAATGCAGCCTCATGCAGCAGCCCTGCAGTAAACCCTTACTACAACTGGTGTCTAATGGTCACCTAGTAGGCCACAAATCTGAAAATGGAACCATGCAACAACAATAATCAGTCCAAGTGTCATATCCACACTGTTGATATATTCAGAACTTTGAATAAAAATTCAGTGTTTCAGACATCTGTTAATGAAGATGAAGAAAGCAGTCAGTTACCTCTAAAAAGATATGGTGTAAATAGTTTACTATTGCACCCAACTAGTGTTACATAACTCATTATATTGAATGAAATATTGGAAACTCCTCTCAGTGCAACACTGTGCACGACAATTGCAGCCATAAAGTTCAATCAGTATCTCCCTGCAAGAGTCTCCACAAAATGTAGCATGGCAATATAATGTCTTGTAATGTAGCAGGTTGCATTAATAGAGTGTAATTTAAATTTCTAGAGGGTCTGCACAATTTATATTCATGGACTTGCCAAACTTAAAAATGTCAAGATGAATATTATTATATTAACACATATCTACTTTTCTTGACCTTTAATGTCTATGCACTTTCTCTCCACTGAAGCGATGTCACCAAGCTCAGACAACCAGAGCTTACAATGCTACATCCTTCAAGGATGATGACTCCGAGGACAGACGCTACCAAATGCCTCACACCAATAGTGAACATGCAAGTTTTGGCTTCACCAAAGGAGTGACTCATAACCACAGCGAAGCTGGCTACGGTAACATGTGTCACAGAGATCAGAATCACAGAACTAAAACTAACCAGGAAAAGAAGACAAAAGGCAGGAAAGTTCAGCATCAGCAGAAGGAAGGAGGGAGACCTGCTAATAGGGGTGGAGGCCATCAGACTAGAGCTACTTCAAGAAGAGGAGGATGGGTAAAAAAAAAAAATATTGCTAAGGTAAGCAAGACGCTTGGCTGTCCCAGTGGGAATATGTTTTATCAGCAAGTGTTTTAATCATGCATAAATGAAAATATTTGTGAACCTTAATGCTCACCTTCCTCTTAGGCCGTCGAAGTGAAACGCACAAGGTCCATGACACAGGAGTTCATGGACCAGAATGCTTTGCTGGTGGATGGGCGGCTCCTATGTCGACATTTTCTTTGGGGGAGGTGCATCAAGGCAGGTTATGTTTATTATGTAACTGATTTTTAACATTTAAGATATATTTGTAAAATGTGATATGACACCACACTTGACAGGTCAAAGTACTTACAGAAAAGCCTCTGTCCTCAATGTTGCGCTCTTCCCTTCTCTGTGCGCAGGGTGACGACTGCCAACTGGAACACATTCAGGGTTACAACGATCTCATCAAAGAAGTGTGCAAATTTTATGTCCAAGGATTCTGTACAAAAGGGGAGAGCTGCCCATACATGCATAATATCCTTTAAGTCAGTACCAATGGTCTGTACATCTTTCTGCAGTGATGCAGCAGTACACTGTTGTTTGTGAGAAACTGGAAAAATATTTCCTTTAACTAAGCAGCACAGTCTTTCCCCTGCAAGTTCTTCCATAGAAAAGGAAAGTGTACCCAAGGAGCAGACTGCAGGTTTTCTCATGAGCCACTTAATGATTTCACTAACCAACTGTTGGATGAGGTGTGTATCCAACAGTCCAGTCATGAAATTGCTCTCAGTTTGTTTTATATGTATTTGTGTGTACTGAAAACTGTTATTAACTTCCTCTCACTGCAGGTATTAACACGGGAAAATGACCTTTATGAACTTGCAAAAAAAGCTGAGCAAGAGTCATTGGGACAGCCAGCAAACACAGAAGAGTCAGAAATTGCTGAAGCAAACATAATGCCAGATATTCTCACACATCCACTCAGGTATGCACATACAAATTTATACCTACAACTGTGACATTTGGGATTAATATTCCCCTGATGTTTTTGGTTTTCAGGCCTAACTTTTACAAAAGTGCAGACACAGACGCTAAGAAGGAAACCTTGTCAAACCAGACTGAAGAACTGGCTGATGTCATGGAAGCTAACCCAGCACACGCATCAGACGCCGCCCAACCTCACAGCCCCCCATCAACGAACCTTGATCACGAGGAGCCAGTTTGTTATTCAGTTGAAGCAGTGCTTGGACCTCAACTATCCAAACCTTTCCCTAGTTTCTGTCCAACTCCAGGAAGTCAGGAATCTGCTCCTCTCTCTTCTTCTGGCTGCACATCAGGCTCTGCAGACGAAAAACAAGTTCCCTACTCTGTCAGTGCTGTTCTCAGATCGTATAAATCAGTGGAATATTTTGCTTTTGGCCACACACCAACTGTATCTTATACCCCAGAAACTTACTTTGAGGAGACCACTGAATCTCTGCTAAGTTCAGAGACCCAAACAGAGAAGATCTTGCGTTCTGTAAATACCAGAAATGAAGCGAACAAATCCCAAGAAAAACAATTCAGGAGCTTGCCATCCCTCCAAGTGCACAGCAGCCTGATTTCAAAGACCTCTCCTAATCTCAGTCTGGCCTCTGGGGATGACAGGAAACATGGTGGGAATATGCCCGAATCCATGAAACCGTCTCATACAGCTTCTGATCAAGGCAAGTTGGATTTGTCACAGTCTCCTGTCACTGTGGCAGAGAAGTCTGTGTCCTCAAAAATCAAAGGAGATCTGAGCGGAAACTCGCACCTGCCTGCAGATAATACATTCACCGTAAACTCCAAAAGTGAAAATGTTCTTCCCTTTGGACCAACTATGCACAAAAACATTTTTTCAAGGCCCCCTAGTCAAATGTCTGCATCCAGACAGTTAAAGCCACACATTTCTGTTTTGACACTTGACTCACAAGCCTCAGTAAAGCCTTTTAGTTCAGGTTTAACTGAGTCTAAAGGTAGAGCTACTGTTCCTGTTGAACCTATCACCATCTCCTGTAAGACAGGCGACTCTACAAACTCAGTCAGTGGACACTTTGCAGCAAAGCCCACTGAGCTCCACCTGCACTCAAAAAAGAAACCAGCTGACCTTGAAGTTGGCACACTACAACATCATTCAACTGAAAACACAGCAGAGTGCAGCAGTAAAGTGGCACATTGTGATGAGTTGGCAGTTGGATGCAAAAAGACCCAGAAAAGATCATTTCATAGCTTTTTCGTAAGCCCCACCACTGACACTCTGCAGCCCACAGACAATTCTGTAACAGGTTCCTCCTGTCCTCAAAGCTTAATTCAATCTTCCTGTCCTGCTCCACAGTCTGCAGACTGCAGAAGTAATCATCTTAAAACTGCAGCTGAACCTGACAAAGCCTCTGCCAGCTCCTTTCTCAGCCTTTTTGCTGCCCCTCTCAGGACCGCTCCTCTCCCTCACATGCAGTCTCAACCAGGTTATTCAACGACTTCCACCCTTTCTGAACAATCAAAACAGTCGGTTGATCATACATCCGATTTATTAGACTCCAAACAAAGGACTTCTAATTTAGAGACACCTCTCCCACACCAGATTACAGCAGAAGTCAATCAAATTTTGCATGTGCCAAGATCCCCCAATTTCTCTCTTAATCCTAAAGTGGGAAATAAAGGCTGCTCATTAGAGCGCATAAATCAACCTATGAGGCAGCTGGTGAATCCCGTCTGCAGCCTTTTGTCTGATTCTGTCAGTGCGATGTCCAGCAGTGCAGCTCCTCATACTCACTGTCCATCTGCAGCCCATGCTCATGAGCAGGAGCCTGCCATCTCATCCCACAAAGGTAACGCACTGCCATTTAGAATATTAGTGTTCAGTTATTAGCACAGCTCAAATATGTTGTTAACGCCCTGTTTATTTTGTAGGATTTGCAGTAGTAGCCACTGAAAACTCAGTTCTGAAGACTCTCTTTCTGTCCCTGAGCCCATTCCAACAGGATGGAGAGCAACAGGACAGTATTCAGACCAGAGTCCCTTCAGGTATGTTGTTCATGTTAACATCCATGTAACATGTCATGCTGGTAGAACTGAACAATAATCTGTTGCTGGTGTGACTGCATTTCAGAAAGTGAAAAGAAGGGCAAAAGCAGCACAGACTGTGTTTTTGTGAAGCAGAAGAAGAGTAAAAAGAAAGGTAGACAAAAGAAGAAGCTCAAGGTAGGCATTTTACTGTAAGAAGGACAGGGCAACTTTTTGTACCCATGAGACATTCCAAGAGGTGCCTCACCAACTTTGGTAAATTATACCTACTGAAGATGTAATTCTATGATAGCTGCCCAGAAATATGAAATGTCATTGATAACCATGGAAGAAGCACTGGTGGCACCATTGATTGGTCGCCACTTTGTGCCAATCCATCCAACAGCTGACTTGTTCAGTCTGGACCAAAGTTTTGTACAGACATTCATACTTCACAAATGATCAAACCTACAGACTCTGGTGATCCCCCTCGCTTTTCTACTAGCACCACTGTGAGGTTGACATTTGTGGTTTTGAGAAATGTCCCAGTTGGATGGATTACCATGAAGTTGGGTACAGACTTTTTTCTTGTCTGATAACATAACTTTGGCGCTATCAACAGGTTGAAATAGTAATTGTACAATACATTGATTTACGTCTAAATATTGATGCCATTCCCATTAGCCTCAGCTGTACTTGGTTACAGTAACATGGTAAACAGGTCTGCCAAACATCAGCTTGTCTGCATTGTCGTTATGCGCAAGTTATCATTTAGCTCAAAGCACCATTGTGTCTAAGCACGTCTATACAGAGCTGCTAGCATGGGTTTAGACTCTTGTTGAAATGCTCAGTTATTATCTGTATTAACTCCAGAAAATATTAACTCCAAACTATTTTAAACTGCAGATTAATTCAAAATTGGCATTCTTGTGAGTATTCATGGCAGCATGATGGTGTGTGTGGGACTTCAAATAAACTACAGAGCCCAGGTTCTTCCTAATTACAAAACACGTCACCCTGCGTAACAGTGTGACTCGCTTCTTTAAGTAGTTTTTGAACACAGTGGAGATCTATGGATGAGAAGAATAAGTTTTATGTCAGGCATTACAAACACACACATAATACTTTGTAGTAGGATCAGTTGATTGTTGGTTTCGGTCTTTTCATAGTTTTTGTTGACAGTAAAAAAGAGCGTCGAACTCTATAGTCCGAGCTGTAACTTTGCTCATGTTATTGTTTGTTTGTAATCTGCTCCTCAGACTCAACACTCCCACAAACAGTCCACAGAGAAAACAGCTGCACGCTCAACGAAGCACCAGCCCTCCCCTCACACTCCTCAGATCTCTTTCAAAGCAACAGGTTGGTCGATTCTCAGTCCAGGGATGACTGAACCGCAGGTGAGAAACTCTGGTACAAACAACTTACCATTGAAACCAGAAGTGCCGCCGACCCAACATCACACCAGACCAAGCCTGAAGCATACATCAGAGGAAGTGTGTGGAAATGGGAACGTAGTGCCCACGCCACTAAAGGACCTTTTTAAGACTTTAGACACCACTATTCACTTTGGATGTTAATGTTGGAATTACATTTGTGTGAAAACACAATAATCTTGAATAATTTTACCTTGCGGTCAGTCATGATAAGTATTTAAGTTTTATGATTAATCTAATACCTGAAGACTTCTTGTTTGTTTTTTTCTGCAGTTTTTATTTGTTCAGTCCTGTCCACTGTTAACATTTTTTGAAAATAATTAAACGTTAAAATACTTAAATGGATAACATGTCTGGTTTTTTTTTGGTTCAAAAAAAGACTATCATGTCTTCACACTAATGTGTATTTTAGAACACGAGAATAAAATATTCCACATTGATACTGCTTAAATAAACTTCAATTGATGGCAAATTCCTCTTCTTATTGTTTCCAATGTGCATCAAAAAATATTTTAACTGAAATTTAGATTTTCCCTTACATTACTGTTCAATTCAATTATTCTCAAATGTGTTGATTTATTAAGCACAATAAAAAGTGTGTTCACAACTTTTTCCCTTCGATACTATCCATCGCTGCACAGTACAGAAGCTGCGTCTCAGACAATGACAAATTAGTACATTTCATCAACAAACTTTATATGCTATGCATGTACGGTATATAGGAATCTTTGTGATACACTCTGTACATGATTACAGTGATTTGTTGACATGAATACACGAATAGCATTGATCTATGATTGTTCTAGACAACGTGTTGTACTTTATATGTATGAATAGGTGAAAAAGTATTATACTTTTTGTTCTACTTTATTCATAAACAGTTATGACTTTACTCAGAGGTCATTTCAGTTCTTGTCTGACTGACTCATTCTTCTGAGGATGCTTCTTTCTTGCTGTTTGTCAGATGTGCATACTTCCATTTCAGGCTCAGCAATACAGGTATCAGTTCCTCAGCATTAGTTTTGAAAAGGAACCTGTAAAAAAGTTATAATTTCTGTTCACTTGAAAACAGAAAGCATTTGTTTTGCTTTTTGTATTATACATAGCCAGGTGGGTTGGTAAGGAGCTAAAACATACTGAAAATGGACTTTTTTTTTAACAAGCGATTCAGTTTGATTGGAAATCATTATCACTTCAATTTTACTTTTAATAAACTTTTATTAAACTTCAATTTTAGTTAAGTTTATGAAATGATTGCAGTTTAAGGTTTAATTGCCCTATAGCATAAGCCTAAAACTTTTTTATTTTCTCAAATAAAAGCTGGGTCTAAATAATTGATGATTGATATTGATGGAAAGATTGCAGGAAACTGAGGTTAGACAGACACATTAGTAAGTAATTTGGACGTATGGATAGGCTGACAAACCTCGAGATGTTTGTCTCGTGGGATCCACCTCGAGTGTGCACAAGATGTTCAGTCCTGAGTTTATTGCCCCTACAAAGGCAATGCATTCAATCAGCCAGAAACACTCAACGGCCACATGAGAAAATTCAGCAGCTGTTAAGGAATCATATCTGGCACTGTATGAAAATTACTCTGATTGGGACAGGAAACTGAATCTTATATTTTACTTGATAAAAAACAAAGACAAGGCCCTGGTAAGGTCTCACCTTTAAGTGTTCCAATGTAATTTGCATACAGTCCTTATTGAGTCAGGCCCCTACCTGCTTTGCTCATCGTCATTTCTACTATTTCAAAACAGGCCGTTAAATCAACCATTGGTAGTTTCATCTGTGCTGGCCAAGCAATCAATTTTCTCAGTGCTTATCTCCTGAGGTTCAAAAGAGAGACGAGCCGATACATTAAAGACCAGCCTGGACCTGAAAGACATTGATTCAATTGGTTATTAAGACACAGGATGATGGACAGATAACAGAAAGAGTGAAGAAGCCTGACAACACCAGACCATGATTTAATTGCCTTCATTAAGTTCAGGCAAACTATGGATGTATGAGTTTAAGTTTTTAAGATGTCATTTTTAGTTTGTTTTGTACACACTCACTCACATACTCACCCTCTTCCATATACCCATACCTTAAGACAACAGCTGTGCCCTGTGCTCCAGTCACAATATCTGGGAGTCTGTCCTCTCCAAGGTCAGTGTCCCCATCAATGGCCTGTCCAAAAAATCTGAGCCGAGTTTTTATTTTCTCTCCCATAATTCTCTGGAATGGCAGAAGTTTGACAACTGAAATGGTGCGAATGCTTGAAGGTACTCGTTGGAGAGGAGGTGGAGGTGCATGTTTACTGAACTGCAGCTAATGTTTATTGTTTATTTACTCTAAAGGTTTTACAGATTGCCATGATCGTTATATCCTCCCCTCAGTCTTATTACATACAGCTTACAATAGTAGTCTAAAGCCTGTTTTAGCCCGAACATGTCGGATTTTTCTGTCTCACCTAGCTGAAAGTGCTGCGTATCCCTTTGTGTGTGTCACCAAGGTAGATGTACACAGCCCCCCTGTTGTCATCTTCAAGGGGGGCTCCGACAACAACGTCTGAGTCTATCGCCATTCAGATCTGCAAGACTGGATATGGTGGTGCCAAATCTCCCCATGGTTGGAGCCGTCACTTTTAATTCTCTTGTCATTGTCAGCTGCATCTGTGGGAAATGCAGAAAATGTGTGTACTCATTTTCTCTCAGCAGCCTTTTGGAAGCTCAAATAGTGCCGCTCTGAATCTGAGCCTTTGTGAAAATGTAAATCTGTCCTTCTGTCTTCTCGTGAGGCTGGTAAAACAGTGGAGCTCCCACCAGCAGGAAATCAGTGTTACCGTCTGAGTTAACGTCCACTGAGCACAGCTCTGCACCAAAGTAGGAACCAGCCTGAAAGTGTGTACCATACAAACGAGTCACATGCTACAATGCAGATGATATTTCAATTCATTTTCTAAAAATCCTGCCAAGTCAGTGGCCCTTTTGTTTAGATAATGTGGCAGGATTTGAGGGGATTAATCTGACATCTTCCATTGGTAATCCTGAATCCAGGCTCTAGTGCTCCTTGGCATGAAAATAAAAGTGATATCTTGGGTATCTTAATGCATTTGCCCCAACCCCCCAAAATAACTAAAACTGTTAAAAATAGAAAGCTTGGCGAACCCCTGCAGTCAGGAAAATTTCAAATATTCCACTGAAATAAGCTAAAAGGAAAGTTTGCTCACTCATACCTCGTCTTATCAACTTGTATGATACAACACAGTTACCGACCTGGTCCCCTTTTATTCTCTGGGCCATGATCCAGTTCTTACAGTCGTATCTGAAAAGTACCACTTGTCCCGTGTGCTCAAATCGCGGTGCACCCGTGAAATAAAGAGGAGTGTTACTCTTCTTTCCAACAGAAATAGAGTATCCTGCAACAGTGTCAGTCACATAACCTGCTAAAGCTTTACTCACATCAGAGAGGTTATAAAGCAGTGAAAGAATTGTTCGGTTTCAGTATATCTCCAAAATATTCACTGAATTATTCAAATTTAAGAAACATAATGCTTTTGTCTTATTATGAGAAGGTTGTAGATACACATTCACTCAGTTTATGATCCCATCCTGTATATTTGCTACATTTACAATACAGAGCTATTGTGAACCTAAGATTTAGGATGGAAAGAGACATTATGCCAAGCATCAGTATTTCAAACCAAGTTAAAAAAGGTTATTTGAATTAAGAAGCAGCTAAACCGTAAGAAAATAAATAACTTTCTGTTTAACCCTTCTGTTATGTTGCAGGTCAATTTGACCCGGAACAAAAGAATTGTGAGAGGTAAAGAAAACCATTGAACTAAATATTGACTGAAATGGTTAGTATTGGAGCTAATATAAACAATCTTTATAGGGATTTGTTTGTTTTTTGTCACTTTTAGATAATTAAACAAACTGACCTAGGAACATCATTGCTGTTCAAACTTAAATGAGAAACGAACATAACAGGAGGGTTAATACCCATGAAGGAGTCCATCTGCATGAGTGGATCTTCAATCTGTTCGTGAAGCTCTTGGAGAGAACCAAGCCAGATGTGCAGGTTTGTTCTTAGCACAGAAAGGAGAAGAGCTAACGGTAGCTGTGATGGGAAGTGATAGGTCAGATGTGTACTTTTTTGACAACCTCTCAAAACAATGTGTGTGATTTTTTTTTCTCCATCAAAGTGACATTAAAGACATAACTTACACAGCAGTGTGTAGTGTGTACTTTAGATATTTATTCAAATGAATAGCCACGATAAGAAAAAATCTGCCCCACAAGTAGTAACGGACAGTGATTTCTTTTTCACAGGTCCCAAGGTTTACCCAGTCAGGTGTGTTTAGGGGTTAATAAAAGTAAGAGATGAGGGTTAGCAAATGTTAGATAAAAGAGACGAAGTATGAAGAATGTGTTTCCATTCACTTATCGCCACTCTGTGTAGCAGTTTTCTTTGTTCTTTGTTACTGGCTTTACTCTGCCTTCTCACTCAGATTACATGAGCTGACAGTCTTCTGTTGAATTTCTGACAGAATAAAGCTGTTTGCTGCCAACACTTGTACATGAACTGCTCGTTAATTTAAATTTTCTGCATCAGTTCAATTTCATTTGAATGTGTTCTTTACAGCTATCTGGCATTTTAACAGATTTGCAGATATGGACAATGTGCTTCAATGAAAAAACTGAGTGCGGTTTTGACCAATGTTCAAACCACTATCATGCAAAGTACAGTACACTCTTTGAAAAAGGGGGATACTACAGTCATCATTCTCATATAATAGAGCAGTTTGTCAGGGCACAAAGTTTATAACACGGTTAAAACTGCAAGGCATTTCTGAGATGATTTCTTCATCTGTACCATTACAGATAAGTAGCACATCTAAAGTGTATCCATACAAACTTTATATGAACATGATCAAAATGTTCTGTTTAAGATACTCGTTACCTGGAACTGTATATACTGTATGTATAACTGTATGTACTGAATAGTTAAGAAGGCACTGTGATGACTGACTATAGTTATGATACTATATATATTATACTATAATATACTATACTAATATACTATCCTATACTAAATAATACTTTTTTTTTGTCTTGTTGACTTTTTAACTTTATTCGCCTTGTGGAAGACAGCACTGAATCCATGCTGAGACATTCTGGAGGCTAAATAGAAAAAAAGACATTATTTCATGCTATTATTGCAGGGGCACAGATTAAATGGGTTTTAACAACATCGGTGTATAAAGGGAAAAAACACTGAACATCACCTTCCATAGTAAAGATCTTTTTCTGAAAGTTTTCCAGTATTCCTTTGAGTCCATTATAGTTCTCAATTTTAAAGGCATTCTTGTCTTTCGGCTCTGAAGCAATGGCCCAAAATTTATCCATATTTGCGTCTTTGACCTGAAACCAGAATGCTGCTTGAACTTTTGTTGTTGGAAATCAGCCAGATAAACAACACATTTTTCCACAACATTGGACTCAAAAATGGAGTTAAACATTTCACAATTCAGAGCTGACCTTAGCCATGATTGTTACAGTGTTAAAGAAAGAATATTTGAAATGTGTAAACAATTGTTATTGACTGAAGTGCTGTGTATCATCTGCATATTTGTGAACAGAACAGTTCCAAGTATCAATCCCTGAGGTTTTCCACATGTGATCAATTTAGCTGAGTTAATACAGTGTCAACAGAGATTCATCTGTTGGACAAATAAGAATAATGAAACACATTATATCATATCACAGCTTACCCCAATGACAAAGCGAATAATTGTTTTATCATCATATCTCTTAATTATGTGATCTTTGTCTGAATCACTGGGATCTCCATCTGTGATTAGTACCACAACTTTTATTGCATCAGGAGAGGCACCTGCAGCTGGGTTTTCAAAGATTTTCTCCCTGAAACAAACATAAAAGTCACATTTTTAATGCTCAGAATAAAGAATACTCCATCTATAAATATGTAAGTGACAACAGCTGCTAGTTTTTTCAGTGTAACAACAACATGTGTGATATAACATTATGTATATAAAACTTGACAAAGAAATGCTCTGACTGCTTTAATGTTGCAGTCGTGCAGTGACCTTGATTAACGTATTTGAAAGGCTCATTATATCCTCTATGAAATCTTTATTTTGGTTGAACTCTCCTTCAGTCATATTCCATGATCCATCAAATGGCAAAAGAAATCTGATTCATAAAATTGGTTTGTTAAAGATTTCAAAGTAATGTCACAAATCAAGCCATGTGATTTCTTACAGTGAGCTGGGAGCTTGTGGAATCTTCAACTACCGACAGTTCAAAGTCCTTGATGAGTACTGTTGTGTTTTTGAGAGAAATTTCTGTGAGAATAGCCCCTGGTTAATACTGTTAATAAAAAAATATCACTCAGCTACAGTGAAAAACATGGCTGAACCCAAATGCCTGGAGTTTCCTGCACATGCAGAGTTTTTGACTTTACAGGCAAAGAAATACAAATTGCTAATGTAGATTGTCAGAATTTGCCCATAATTCATGGCAATATGGATGTCTCAATGAAAAGATGTCTTAACTACAACTAACATTGATGATAACAATAATAAAACTTGCTTTGAATTACCAGAGATTACCATTGAGAAAAACATTGCAAGATTAATTACAGCATCAACCTCTTAACCAACTATAAGTTATGTGGCAATACTGAATGTCAGGTCCTGGCTCATAGTGTGTTTTATCTTTTCCAGACTTGATGTGATGACTAACAGCACTTTAGACATGTTGCACTGGGCACAACTACAGCCTACAAGTCCAAAGAAGAGTCATTTGGATTTAGCCCATGTTTTCATTTTATATTTTACACAGACTGGTGACAAATTAAAGAAAAAAAGGAAAAAGATCCTGTCAAATGCTCCCATAGAGGTTACTCAGGATCTTTGACTGAATTGATAAAAATGATGGGATGATGATGAATGATGGCAGTTACATGATTTTAACCCAGTTGATCACCAAGGGAAGTATTAAGATGCATTTGGTAGACGTCATCATCTAAACACCAAATGACACTATAGCTGTCTGAGGACTGCTGTTCATCCTTGAATCTCTGTCGATTAACACTGGAGCTGTTCTTTCTGAAAAACACTTTGTTATTTAGTTTTCCATTTAACATACCTACCATCTGTATTTCTGTACATATCATTTATAATATTGTTGAAAACTGTAGCTTTTTGGTTTGAAACTGCAGTTGTTTGTTTGTAGCTGCAAATGTATTTTATAAAACAAATTCATGTACCTGGAATGACGAGACATTGAATGGTTCTTCAGATCCGTCTGGCTTTAGTATCCTGTGGATGAGGTCAACAACCATGATAACTATAATCTTCTCGTCTACATTTTTACTAGGATGCAAACATTTACAGCATGCAGAAGTGCAAAAAACATGCCAATCACAGTAGGAGGCAGTTAATGACCTTCTCAGTTCAGTCTCAATGTGAAGCGCTTTGTAAAGTTTAATTATCATTAATTAGTGACTTTATAAAATCCACAGCTGTGCATAACAACAGCTGCTCTGTCATTGTTAGAGACTTTGGTAAAATTCAAAGGTGTACAAAAGAACAAATAGGTAACAGAGCTGAGTTGGACAGAGATGTCTTGCCTTAGTGTTTCTGAAGAAATCTTTTTGTTCTGTAGTATGGATGTGGGAAGTTGTTGCTTCGATGTTGAAAGCCAAAGACACAGAGATGGCTGCAATTTTTGAAAAGAAATGAAGTTCCACTATTTAACATGTTCAAATATTTAGCAAGATTTAAGCAAATATAAGTTTTTCCAATACATAATCACAATTTCAGAACCAATTCAGGGCCAAAAATGCAATTATCAAGTTGCTGACATTAATTAGCACTTTAGGTAAAGTAGGTTACCAGTATAACAGGTGGTGCTGGTGCTGTGGGTACAGAATTGACAAGAACTCTTTTTTTGGGAGAGACTTTTCCAGTTGACACAGCTACCATGATGATACCACGATGATACCATCATGTGTAACAGCTCTCTCTGTGAAAGTTTCCTCTTTTGACTACAGATAAATAACACATTTTTCAGCATTGCACCCTATACAAACCTCATTAAACTGTACCTATGACACTTACCCACCTTCTTCATTACCAGAATATCCCATTTACCACATCTTATATCCGTTTGTCAGTCTTCTCCTTACTCTTGTATACATTCACCAGTAAACCTTTCACTAGTCCCTTGTTTTATTTATAGATACCCCAAGAATGAACCTCTTGTTTCCCATGCAGTGGTTATTACACACGGTGCTCGATGTTATGCTAGATAAAGCTGTGAAGGTTTCAGTTCCAGTGTGTATGTGACTGGAGGCAAATACTGCTATTTTTACCAGGAAGCGATAAGACTCAAGGCCATTTTGATAAAACCACCGGACCTCAGAGCTCTCATCAAAATGTTGCCTTGTGTTTTAATAGAAAAAATAGAAAATTCCACAACAAATGGTGAGCTAAGAATGTAAAATGAATGCTTGAGACTGGGAGCGCCTTGGTAGCTGAATGGTTACATCGTGTGCTATGCAGACACATGGTCATAACTGTCCATTTGGCTCCGACTGGTGACTTTTGGTGTACATCATACCTCTCTCTCTCTCTCTCTCTCTCTCTCTCTCTCTTTCTCCCTGATGGCTGTCTACGTCTTCACTGTCACTATCTAATAAAGGCAAAATGTGATAAAAAATAATCTAAAAAAGGAACAGAATGGAAAGAAAAAAGTTTGTGAATCTGTATAAAAAACAAGAAACCCTCACAGCAAAAGATCTTGGAATATGACATATGACAAGTTAAGCCACATTTGATGAGAAAATAGTGTGATGATGAATAATAAAATATGCTTCTTAGAGGACTCAGTATTGCTAAAAATCCCTTCTGCAGCCTAGATTTTAGTATGTAACTGCCCATAAAACCATGCGATCAATGTCTCTGCATTTGTGTACAGGTTTGAACTTTGGGCTGACATTATTTAGCTCTTTCCTCCTGCCTCTAGTCTCTACATGAAGTTCGACCCATTACACACACTGACTCCAGCCCTGTGCTTCAAGAACAGACATGAGATATGTATCCTTCTTCTCATCTCACTTTTGGAAAGAATGTCAACAAGCATATTTTCCAAACCACTGATTTATTCTTTCAAACTATCAGCCTCAATTCTTTCCACAGATACCTAAAGCGTTCCTATCTGTTTGCTTTCGTAGATAAAAAATGTATTAAATCTTACCAATAGCCATCATATAGGTGACCCATACAATGTGATATTTAGCAGGCATCTTTCTGTTAGTCTTCTCCTGTAAGGGATTATATGAAAATGATTGCAGGGGGAAGGTGGGTCAGAAAAGGGGGCAAGGTGTATGGTAATTTTGTTTGCTTAAATCTGCAGCTGGTAGGATTTAGAAGAGAGTGGATTTAGCTTGAAAACTTGAACAAGTAAAACCTCCAGGTCCCTCCCCCTCTCTCTCCAATGGGCTCCAGTTCACCTCCAAACCCTCTTGTTATATCTCTATTTTCATATCAAGTACATCACTTCAGTACCAATGTAAATGCAAAGTGTAAAACCAGCAACAAATATATCCAGTGTTGACATGTTCATTATTTCCTCTTTCATATTGGTTAACCTGCCAGTGACTGTGTCCCAAATTTATCTTTTCTTTTTGTGGTGGCCTAGCCATTGCAGACTATCAAACAAGGCCATAACTATCTTTGGGAAAAGGCTAAACAGTATATATAGTATAGCACCTGAATTTAGAGGTACTGGAAAGTAAAATGTCTGTCTCTCTTTCTTCCCCCTTACAACCTCAGAGCCCCTCACTCCCCTGGGTTCTTGTACTTTTGGACTTTCAAGACTTCACATTTTCTCCCCTTTCCACTGGATGCCCTTCACCTCATCCTTTTCCACCCTGTGCACCTGTTCCTCATTCACTCACCTAACCTCCACATATTTGTAAGAGCCACGTACCCATTTTCCTCTGCCAGACTGTTACAATGATGCCATTACAGTCCAGTCATTGCTTCCAGATCCCGGTCCTGATTCTAATCTCTGATGCCCCTATGTGTTGTGCCCTGTTGGATATGCTTGCCTACTTGGACAGACTTCAAGCTGCACAACTGCAAGCCTGTTTGTGACCATTACCTCTGTGTGCTGGGTCCTCTTGCCTGAGACATTTGAGTAAAAAGCAAATACATGCAGTACATTGACCTGCTTGATATTGTAAACTCACATATTATTGTTAGGACTTCCAATCATTGCATAGTATATTTGATACCATACTGAAAGAATTTAAAAGCATATTTTAAATTAAGTTTACCACCCTACAAGTGTTGGGCAAAGCCATTTCTCTGGACGGGTTGTCAGTGAAAACAGAATGCCTTTATTGATACTGAACACTGTACAACATGCAGACATTTATTAGCAAAAGAAAACTTAAGAAATATACACATATTCAAACAATGAAGGGTCACAAATATAGTCCAACATATTATTTCTCGGTTCCAAAATTATAAGTAATTCTCTCCTTTACATAAAAATAAATAAATAAGGTCAGTCCTTTCATCAACACTTGATTTGTCTTCTTCAGCCATGTCCCAGTGAAAGTCTTATTACCAGCCACCAAAAGCATTCTGAAAGGGTATTTATCCCTATAACATTTTCATTATATGATTCTCAAGCTTCCTTACCTTCACAGGATTTCCAACAGACCAAAGACACCTCAGTTGTATGTGTACATTTGTCAGAGGATACAATGAAGTAAGTTACATGTTGGTGGCATTTCAGGCTTGAAGGTCCTCCTCAGGGCAGACTCAATGATTTCTCAGTGATTCAATGATTCATTCCTTATTTGTTCCTCAGTTGCTACTGTTGTGGAAAAAATATATTTTGTACTGGAAATAAAGAGAATTGATCCGACCAGAGTGTCTTTTATATTTTAACTGTATTCTTGCAAGAAGGTGAGCTGTCAGACAACCGAGTGCATATGCTCAGCTGGATGAGGACTCACAAGTGTTAACAGAAAAAGCACATATATTTATAATGGGATATAAACAAAGGAAAGGTGGGGAAGTGATGGGAGGGAGTGTGAGGTCTTGTCAACCCTCCTAGTAGACTCTTTCAGGGTTACATCGTCTGCGTGCGAAAGGAATCTAGAAAGAAGATATTTAATCAGACTTGTGGCTAAGATTTAACACCAGTAAAAGACAACCTTGTGATGCCTCGCCTGTCTGTTGTGTGAGACACATGTGTGAGGGCCTCGATGTCTCAGTGCAGCGGACCTGCCGGTTTGACTCCCGGCCGGGGTCCTTTTGCCGCGTGGGTTCTCATTTCATAGGTGGGTTGACAGAGAACTTCAGCCACTCTCAATATTTTTGCAGGTACCGTGAAATCACAAGAAGTGAGTTTGAGGCTGATCCGAATGCCTGTGGTCCTCCATGCACCACAGAGACGTATGACGCAACTGTTGCTGATCTCTAGGCTGATAACATCCAAGATGTTAGAGGAATAAAGGTAAACTCTATCTTTAATACCCTTGAGTCTTCTCACGTATCCCAGCCTGGTCTCCCGCCTTGTTTAGGTCATGACCTCTTTGAAGAAGTCTTGTCATATGATCTAGCACTGTACCTGAAGAACTTAAAAAAGAAAAAATGGTTCACATACTCACTCTTAAACAGGCGCATCAAGCAGTTTAAGTATAAAGGATCTGAAGCACTCACAAAGCCATGTGCTGTCAACCCTGATGGAGCCAAGTTATCAGGGCAAGCCATTCAAAACTGGAACCTTTTGAGATTGTTACCAGTTTTGATTGGTGACAAAGTGCAAAACCATGAGGATGAAGTATGGAAGTTAGCTCTCCAGCTAGAAGACATTGTCAATCTTATTTGTGCTCAGAAGATTTTCTTGTCCCAGATAGCATATCTTGACATTTTGATTCAAGAATATTTGGAGTTGAGAAAGATGTTGTTTCCTGAAATTCAACTAAAACCCAAGCACCACTTTTTGCGCCATTATTCAGCACTGTTGTTGAAATTTGGTCCATTGATGAGGTTATGGACGCTTAGGTTTGAAAGTAAACACAGTTATTTTAAAAGATGTGCTAGATACTTGAAAAACTTCAAAAACATTTGTCAAACTTTGTCAGAGCGTCATCAGATGTATCAGGCATATCTGGGCAAGAATGCAGTGAACTACTGCAAGTGAAGGACAGCTGTGCATTTTATCCCAACCTCTACAGTGACACTATTAAACATACAGTCAAGGAGTTAGCCTTTTCAGAACGGAATACCACATTTATGACAGACATTCAGTACAAGGGCATTGCATATAAAAAAGGACAGTTTCTTGTGTACAGTAATGATGAGTATATGGAGTTTGGTGAACTTCTACTTATCTTGATTAAAAATGACACATCTGTGTATGTTCTGATTGATATCCACAAAGGCATCTTCCTCTCAGAATACCATCTGTATTTTGTGACAAAGGACAATCTTGGGTTACAGTGTGTTAACATTAATGACTTGCCCGATTTCTATCCTTTGGTATCATATATTCTTGATGGATACCAAGTCATTCCACTGAAACACAGTATTGTGGCAAAATAAAGTACAATTGAAGCTCACTTACTTCTCACTGTAAATAGTTTGACATTAAGTGTTACCTGATGCATATCCCTGCTCTGTTAAGTGTATGTACTGTATATTTTTTCTGTTCTGTTCTACGCTTCATAACGGAGGCTGATTTGATGACAGCATTAAGACCTGTACAAGCTAGAAAGCTTCTTTCTGCTTGGAAACGTAAATGTAAGTAAAAACACCACACACTGTTTTTCAACATATAAAAATATGTAATCTATTAAATGGACATTGTGTAATATTGTACAGTGCGAATCATAATATTTTTTTGTCCTTTAAAGACCAAACCCCAGAGAACAGCTCATCATCATCTGTGGAAGCCTTACCTACGCAATTGCTGTCATCGCTCTCTGTTTCACCCCAAAGTTCATCGTAAACCTCTGCCAGCAGCCCAGGACTTGACACACAGTGGGACGACAACTTTGAAATTCCATGGAGTAAATTTCCTGAGGAAGTGATGCATGCTTTGGTGAAGCAAATGGTCCGGATTGTTGTGACTGAGATGATGGAAAAATGTAAAAAGCACTCAACTGATGTTGCAAGAAAAATGGTGGCAAAATATCCCAATTCTCTGCAAGATGTAATAGAGGGCGATATTGTTGGAACAGGCTACCATTCCCTTGTCAAACAGGTGCAAAACAGAATTGAAAATGTAAGGCGCACTTCAACATCCAAAATAAGAAAAAGAAAACATCAGACTGATGACTCAGACCACACAGATGAGATCCCATTAGAAGAGAGAGCAGCAATGCAGGACACTTATGGATGCATTAAATGGAATGTAAAATTTCTGCCCCATGAAGAAACTCAAGAGAGCCAGCAGCAAAAGATGGAAAAACTCAAAGTGATGTTCCAACACTCTGATGCCAATCCAGAGGAGTTAAAATGTCTAATGAAGTCCACTTTTTACACACAGCGCCAACATGTCAACCAGGGAAAAAGTATCAAATGCCTTAGAGAGGAGTGGCCGTTTTGTTTTGATGAACTTGGCATGTCGGTCCACTTCAAGGAACTCACTGGGATTGACCTCAAAGAGACATTCATACGAAATTTGGATTTGAAGGGAAAAAGGCTTCTCAACTACATGACCACAGTTTGTGTCAACAAGAGCAAGAAGTTCCTTCAGATTTATGCAAGGCTTCAGAGGATGCGGGGACAGCAGAGTGGCTGCTCAGATGACGTGAAAGAGATGATCCTGCTTCTGCTCAGCTACTTTGATGAGAAGGAGGAGTCCATGTTCTTCTGTGTAGAAGATACATGTCTGGCAGAAGAGGTCCAACTGAAGCAAGTGCCTCTGACACCGGCTATTATTGTCTGTGGTAAGTCTGTTTCATATCTCTCTTTTTTAATTGCACTGTTTATAGAATTTGTCATGTGAGTGCAGCGCTCTTATTAATACAACCTTTTAAATAATTTATTCATAGGACAGTCCTGCTATTCCTCAACAAGGTACATGCTGAGTCCGGATCGGAACCTCATCAACACAAACATTTCCTCTTTCATTTCTGCATTGTGCCTCATGTTCGGGAGCTACTACTGTTTCAACCATCCACTATCCATCTGAGCTGGCTTCCACTCTTGAGTTTCTTCAAAGGCTGAGTAAACATGGCTCATTTCTCAAACATCATTTCTTAGACCTGGACTCAGACCTGGGACCTGGAGTCTGGCTCTGAGGTCCCCGTCTTAATCCGGACGTTAACTAAGACTAGGACCCAGACTTGGACTCAAGACCGAGAGTCAGACCCAGACTAAGAGTGGGACTCAAGCCTGGTCTTAGTCTGGGTCTGACTCTCAGCCTTGACTCTGGGTCTGGCCTAAGTCTTGGTCTTGGTCTGGCTCTGAGTCTCAGCCAGGTTGGACTAAGACTGTTTTTAATATACAGTATCTCACAGAAGTGCGTACACCCCTCCCATTGAAAAGTTTATATAAGTTAAAGTGTACAGTTTGTAGAGTACTTTAGATTTATCGTGCATGAGCAAAAGGGTTAAGGCAGTGCTAAATCAGAATGGTTGGCACACAAAATATTGACACTTTGGGCACAGTTTGGACATGTTCATTACAGGGTGTACTCATTTATGTTGCCAGCTGTTTAGATGTTAATGGCTGTGTTTTGAGTTATATTCAGAGGACGGATAAATCTATAAGTACTCTACAAACTATGCACTGACTACTTTAAGTTATATTAAAGTTCCATCCATAGCGTCCATAGCGTTATCCCACGAAGAGATACAATAAAATATTAGCAAATAATGGGAGGGTATCTCACTTCTGTGAGATACTATGTATATATGAAGCCTAAACATGGACTTTTTCTGTAGACTCTCTGTGACTGTTCGTTTGAAAAGAGGTACTATAAGTTTTTGATTTGTTAAATTCACAATGTATGTTATGGTAATTACAGCACAATATGTCATTTTTGTTTTAAAGTCTTAAAGGTGCACAAAATAACTTTTTTTTTATATGATGGAAAAAATTTCAATTGTCACCAGTGAAAGCCTCAAACTGATTTTGTTAATTTCCAATGTGTATTATGGCAATTAAGGCACAATATGTAATTTTTGTTTTAAAGTCTTAAAAGTAAAGGGTCCACCACCTACTTTCATGAAGATGGTCTTCCTTTGCAGGAATGTTGTACAGTATGGTATAAAACTATCTTGCTTTTATTCAATTAGAAGTGAGGGGTCTCTCCACAGATCTGACCTCTAGCTTGGCCTGTTGGCATCACCCGATTGTCACCATGGAGATAAGTTTTATGCAACACAAACTTTGAGAAACTTTGTTCAAGTGACAGAAAAATGTCCAGATTCAACTTTGCTGTCAGGGTAGGTGCAGGGAGAAGTGAAGTTTGGACCCAGGATGCAGACAAGGCAGGAGGCAGAGTATAGGATTGAATGACTCTTTATTACAGGAACACATGGGAACACAGGCAAACAGGAGGAACACGGCAGGCAGGAACAGACAGGAAGGAACACAGGAACACAGGAACAAGGTAGGCAGGAACAAGGCAGGTAGGCAGGAACACAGGAACACACATGGGCTGGTGATATTGCCGACACGACAAAGAACAAAGGGAACGGACCAGCAGATATATATACACTGTGTGAGGGACAGGTGAAGTGGAAACAGGTGAGGAGACTAACAGGGGACACGTGAAACTAATTGGGGCCACTTGTTAACAACTTTTGATGCTGCCTGTTAAATAAATTTCCCAATTTTCCCAAATTTCCCCTTTTCTTTTCTGAAGATGTATTTTTGCATGTTTTGGTGTAGGCGTAGTAGTAATCATTTTGCAGGTTTATAAGTAAATTTTACATTATAACTTGATTATTAAAACATAAAAATACAGCATATTATGAATAGATGTTATGTGTAATATACAAAACACCTACATTAGAAATTCAGTTTAAATTAGTTTTTTGTTTGATATTTTCACGTTAATTTTACCATTTATTGATTCATAATAAGCAATTATTCTTTGTAAAAAATACAGGAAATGGGCTATTTATATACAACACCATTATGCGAAATTAATACATTTTTTTGGTAGACTTAACAGTTTTCTAATGTGATTCAGACTTGATTTCACTCAATGTAAAATTTTACATACTTCGGTTATCTACTGTGCAGTTTTTTTTTACAGTGCATGTAGTCAGCCATGATAATTCAGTGCTGACCATAGCTGCAGAAAATACTGTCTTGTGGTTATATTACAGTGCCCACCAATCTTGATCTAACTCTCAGCATGAAAGCAAACAAGTTCATGATCTGGAATGTCTAACTATTCCTTAGGACGATGGTCCTCAAGAATTTTGATGCTTTGTAAATCCCTCTTCTTTATCAGTCGATGGGGTGCTGCCATCATTAAGAAGGTTTTTGTCCTCTGAAGGTTGGTCAGATTTGCCGCCGGTCTCTGGTTGGCTGACTGAGAGCTCAGTAGGGATGCTATCCTGAGCAGTTTTCTTCTTTTGTTCTTCATAATCATCAGGTGTTTTCCTTTTAAAGCAGCCCAACTTGTGACAGACAAGAGAACAGTCTTTAGACCAAATGCCACGAAGGCCCAATTTATGACAGAAAAGCGTAATTTATACTATATGTTTTTGATTAAATTACTAACATGCAAGCAGCACATCTGCATATAATGACAGAGGTTTGTCCCTCACTTGTATTTCATGTGGTAGGATTGTGGTTTGAAATAAAACTGACTCTCACCTTAAACATGATGACTGTGATTATGATCAGAAGCAGGATTCCCAATGCAGTTCCAGTCAAAATGATCACCAACTTATCCGGGTGGAGTATGAATTCAACCTGAACTTCAGCCTATTTGGAAGATAAAAAACACATGATTTCAAGTTTGGGACTTCAGGTCGTTTGAATGAGAATCTACAATTTCTTGTAGATCAAAGAGTTTCAGCTGTTTATCTGTAGACTGAATATACCTGTTTCATTGTTGGATCATTGTCTTTCCACGAGCCAATGTGAGTAGACTTCTCCTGTTTAAAACCAATTCTGTGGTTAATAAATATGATAAAACTGGTATGCTAAAAAACATTAAAACAATATCTTGGTGTTGATGGCATTACTGTGGTTAAACTTCAACATACCTGCTCTCTATAAGAATTCAGCACATATCGATGCTTGTCATAGTTAACACATATAAAGCTTTTGAATTTAATCCTTCCTCCATCTCCACTGTATCGTTTAAGAAAGGCCATATTCTGCAAGGAAAGAGCCCGTCATTGAATTATATATTCACCACTTCCAACGATTTATGTGTTGTGTATTGTGTGTGTTGTTGATTGCCTACATTTTTTTTCTGTTTCAGATCTTTAAATTGTACGTCTGCCAACAGTGTAAACTCTGTGGCTGATGCTTTGTCCAGGATGAAACTGTCACATATGATGGCTGTACAGTATTTTTCTGGTGAGCAGTACTGTAACACAGAAAAAGTCCATTTTATTAAAGGGATTGGTAATTTTATGAGATGTTTAGTTAGAATATTTTGACAATAAATGTGTTTCACTTACTTCGGACTTCATGTTAGTTATATTAGTGCATTGGGTTTTGTTCTTAGAAAAGAAAAGGAAGTGGTAAGCAACTGTTAATACAAAGAAGTATACAGAAGTATAAGAAATTATCAGCACTGTTCTGGTGATTACCTTCTGGACAATGATTTGATAGTTCTTGATTTCAAAGTCATGTTCCAGCATAGTTGGGAAGAACAGGAACACATTGACAGGAAAGGCCTTTGAGCCATGATTATCTATCTGTGGATAGTGAATAATAATTTAAAATAAAAAAATGGGAAATACACATTTATTCTATTGCCAAGAGTCAGATTAGATAACTCACATTTCATATTTCACATTCATGTCTGAATATCAAATATGAAGTGAAATATGAAACTTCAGTCAGCAGCCGTTTGCATGGCTGAGCAAAAGCACTTGAAACAAGGGGGACATTGTTTTTTTCCAAATGTAGGAAAATCTGCTAAAACCTAAAAAGCTGACCAAGTAGCACCATATGTCTTACTTCTTTAGTCCTTACAAACCTCCATTAAAATACACTTTGTTTTTCACTACAGTACACACCACCAAACACTTAGCTAGAGAACACAGTGGAGCTTTTGCAAGTGAAGAGTCACACTGGAGGTGGTAAAGATTCAATATTAGATAACAAGTTAGCTAACATGTGTTTGATGCTTGTTCAACTGCCCTAAAGTAACTCAAACATTTATTAATGCAGCTATAGAATTGCAGTTTGACTGATGCTTACTTAAAATCTGTTTGCTGCATAATAATTTAAAGCCCGACCTTATACATAGTGACGATTTGTTTGGGTCCAGCATCCTCTGTTGTGAAGTTAAGATAGGTGACAGAGTCTTCTTTCCTGAAAATGATACAGGATGATTTACTGAGGATGATGGAGCACACTAACAAAATACTATTTATGTAAATAGTGCCACTTACACAGTTACTGCCATTTTAATTTCAAATTGCACTGGGATGCTTTTGGTCAGGGAAAAAGTCCTGTTGGAGTTTGTATTATCACTGAGAAAGAAAAAAACATTCCATGTCAATATTAACATATTCAATCATAGTAAATAATATTTCCATAATACAGAGAAAAAGTTATGCTCTGTTCTGTGTGTTGGATATAAGGCTTCTACCTTTTTCCAGTAACGGTCACTGACACAGTGTTATTCCATTCGTACTCATTTATGATGTGGAAAGAAGTTTTAAATTTTGCCTTCACAGAAGGAAAGACAATAGTGTTAGAGTTTATTCAAAGAGAAAATATGTGCATGACAGAAGTTTCCAAGGTTGTATATGTCAAAGGTGATAGCTAGTCACAGTTCTTGATTCATGAAACTTCACTTCCTGCCGGCTATGAGGGTGTCAGTGTGCAGTATGACTCACGGCTGATTTGCTGCGGTACACAGGAAGGCTGACACCACATATAGTTTTGTCGAGGACATCTTCTAGATCTTGACAGATGTGGAGCGTTGGTCTACTTGACTGCATTGAGAACAAATTTTGTGAATTGAATGCCTCTAGAATAAAGTCTTTTATTTTGAATTCAAACACACTGATTCACTGTAGGTCAACCAAGTTCACAGGGAAACATCTACAAGTTTCTAGAATTATTAGAACCTCTCCTGCCTTTGACAATCTATGCATCCAGTGTAAATTTTGAGTCCTCAGAAGAATATCTATTCTGTAGAAATCATTGTGTAGTTATGACCTCATTTAATAACTTTTTATCAGAGGAGTTAGAAGTTACAGTTGTAAGAATTCATAATTAGACATAAAACTTTTCTGATTTACAGGTAGCTTAAGTAAAATTGGTGCAGAGATGTGAAAATGTATTTTAGAAATTGTGAGGGGGGAGTCATCATGCAATCAGGCCTATTCAAAATACATTTGTGGCAAATGCAGATATCATTCAATAAGAGAAGCTAATTCTGAGTTTCTGAGTTCTGAAAAAGCAACACTCATTTTTCTTCTGTGTTGGCCCCCGACAGTCTGGTCAGAGATTGGGATGTGTTCTGCTCGTAGCGACTAATGAACCACTAGCCTTGAGTAGAGATAAGGAGCAGGCCACAGAGGTCTGTAAAGCTCTTTTTTTTTTCACCCCCTTCTTTATTATTTTTGAACTTGTAGTACTCAGCCCCAACCAACCCTGATTCCAGTGACACAGTGATCAAGTGATCACATGACATAATTTATCATCATAATATGTTTTCTTTTCATGTGCAGTCGTATCACCCAAGACCTGTAAACAGACTTTGATATGTATAAATTGGTGGAATTCCCCTTTAACCAGCAGTTGTACAGGTTTAAAGTGGGCCCTGAGTGTAAAGTGTTGTGTGATAGGAATATAGAAGTCTAATTTGTCACCTCGATCAGAGTCATCATAGAGAAGGAGAGGCCTGGAGGATAGTTCATCGTAAGGCTGGTGTTGTACGAGTCATCCCCATGATTGGACAGTTGTATAGACAGATTGAAGTAATTATCTTCTCTCACTAATAATGTTGGGGTCCTACGGAAAAAGAGAGTACCTTACATTTGGTCATCATACAGTGTGATAATTATATCACAGTGGCTGTGCTGTGTTTGGCTCATATACGTACGTGAAATTAAAATCCACCTCCAGTTCTGCAATACAGGAGTCATTTTTTGAACACTGCTTTTCAAAGGGAACCTGCAAGACAAGTTAAATGTTGCCAAATGTTATGTTAAGTATCTTTGCACTTAAACCTAAATACAGTCTCACAGAGATGCTAACCTGTGCTAACCTCGACTAGCAAACATGCATTGACAAAGCCTGATAGACAATATGTTATTCATATATATATTTATAACTAGTTGTTGAAGATTTGTGTCTTCAGTAGGAATGAATTCATTGAAAAAATAATAACATGGATGACAGGATATTGAGGTTTTCAGTTTCAGATAATTCAGCTCTTCAGTAACAAATATAGCAATCTTTGGGATCTGAGTTACAGTTACAATTACAGTAAATCCCCACTATATGTTATAATATGATATGTGTTATAGAAGACAAAGCAACAGAATTCATCATCACATTGTTAAAGCAGAATTCCATATTACATTTTAGGGTGTGTGTAATGAACTCTGTCTGATCTTGTCTAAACAAAACATTTTTATCAGTTGAGATAGGCACATGTAAAAAGAAAATTGGTAAGGATACAAATTCATGTGACCGCCTGCAGCCCTCTGCTGTACATACCTCAACAAGAGCCTGCCTTTTGCTGTCCACGCTGACAACAGCACTTGCACTCTCAGCGTCACCTTGGATAAAGTTTAATTTGATGGGAATGGGCGATAATGTGTCTTTCACACATTTCTGCAAGAAATCAAATCATCAGTCATTTACATAATAAAATTTCTTGAACAGTGCAGACAAAAAGCAGAGACATTTCATTTTAGAAAGTTTGGTTTCAACATTAAGCCAAAGGACTGAATACCGAAAAAGTGAATTAGGACTATTATTGCTGTTACTATATTACTTTTGAAGAGTCACAACTACAAACAAAGTTTATGATGATGTGACTAAAAAGGGTGTCGCTACTTGGGCAGTTTGGGTTGGTGAGGATTTTAGCCTTTCAAAAGACCATGGAAATACACATCAGCCAAAATGTACAGCAGGTGTCCATACTTTCTAATAAGGATAAGTTTTGATGGAAATTCTGAAAGTCAAATTAAAATTTTCTTGTTCAGTTGTGTGGGGACAAAATTGAACACACATTTTAGATTAATTTGGAGCAGGTCACATGCCCAAAGCACACATTTTGGGCTTTGGACTCACAACTGTTTTCTAACAAGAAAGGGTTAAGCAATAAACTTTAATGTATGTTGTGTTGGCTAATGGCAAAAAAATACTTCTAAATATACAAATAGGTGATAACAGCTCAAAACACATTAAAGAGCATGTGAGGGTGAATATTATTAACTAATCTCCATACCGACATGTAGATGGAGTGGTTGAAACAGGTGTCTTTACGAGTCAGCTCGTGGGTAGAAGTAAAGTTCCTAGTTCTCGTCTCGGTTTGATAGAAGAAACCTCGATGTGTGTGTCTCATCGGATCCACATCAAGCGTGTATGAGATGTTAAGTGCAGAGCTCATTACCCCTGCAAAGGCAGAATTAAAATAATGCCTTGATAGGGTGTGAAGTATCAGCAGCTCTTAATGAATTGCAGTAATGAATCAGGTCCCTACCTGCTTTCCTCTTTGTTGTTTCTACCATTTCAAAGCAGGCTGTTAAGGTAACCATTGGTAAATATTCTTCTGTACTGCCCACACAGTCAATTTTCTCGGTGCTTATCTTCTGAGGTTCAAAAGAAAGACGTGCCACGACGTTAAAGACTGGCCTGGACCTGAAAGACATTTGTCAAAATGATTTGAAATTATTGGACTATTCACATATATTTTCTATAGGATGGTTATGCAAGTGCATGAAACACTGCTGGGTGGGTTGTCTTTGGTGGTTGACTTTGGTCTTTAAACAATAAGTGAAAAAAAAGTTTGTATTATGTTGACTATTGTACATTTAATATCTAATCCATTTTCATGAGATTCTGGGATTTCCAATTGCAGTGAGTTACTTCCTGTAGACACTCATAATGATAAGTTGATTGGTCCGCTTTAGCAGTTTATTCTAATGTGAGCACTTAGTCATAGTCTGTCTTTGAGAGGCTAGGGGTAAGCTATTGTACATACAAATGTAGAAAGTTGCCATACCTTAAGACAACAGCTGTCCCTTGTGATCCGATCACAATATCTGGGAGTCCGTCCTCTCCAAGGTCAATGTCCCCATCAATGGCCTGTCCAAAGAATCTCACCCCAGGCTTTATTTTCTCTCCCACAATTCTCTGGTATAACAGACATTTGATGAATGAAACAGCCTATTATTACCTTACCTTGTCAAAATAAATTAAAACAAAACATATAAAACAGATAGTAAAACTGTAGTATATCTCACATGTTTTCTCTGTCTCACCTGGCTGAAAGTGCTGCGTATCCCTTTGTGTCTGTCACCAAGGTAGATGTACACAGCCCCCCTGTTGTCATCTTCAAGGGGGGCTCCGACAGCAACGTCTCTGAGTCCATCTCCATTCAGATCTGCAAGACTGGATATTGTGGTGCCAAATCTCCCCATGGTTGGAGCCGTCACTTTTGCTTCACTTGTCAGCTGCATCTGTGGGAAATGCAGAAAATGTGTGCACTCATTTTCTCTCAGCAGCCTTTTGGAAGCTCAAATAGTGCCGCTCTGAATCTGAGCCTTTGTCACAGCTCACCTCATCAGTCAGTGTGAAAATGTAAATCTGTCCTTCTGTCTTCTCGTGAGGCTGGTAAAACAGTGGAGCTCCCACCAGCAGGAAATCAGTGTTACCGTCTGAGTTAACGTCCACTGAGCACAGCTCTGCACCAAAGTAGGAACCAATCTAAAAAATGGAGTTCATATCAGTGAAGTTAAAAAGGTATACATGCTCTTAACCATTTTTGGAAAACGTTCATGTATATGGGTGAAGTCTGTCATTTCCTCTCAGTTTTTGTTGAAACAAAACTAGTTGCCAACACAAGGAAGTTCTCTGGTTTCCTCTGCAACTGCTGAAATGTGCCTTTGCACCAAGGTGCAACATGCAGCATTTTGCACCTCTAAATGTAAAATAACAGATTTAATCAAAAAGATGCTTGAATGGCTTTATTTCCTCAAGGAAAAAATGTATCTTTATCCCAATAATTTTGCAAAGTAAATCCTTTTCCAGCAGATATAAATATGATGAGTTTCGAGGTTCTACTGTGCAGAATTATCTTGAAGGTGAATATAAATCTGCTTCTTGGTACTCCCTTTATTAAAGTACAAACTAGGTTCATGAGAAATATCCCAAAATGCTATAAACCAGCTATAATGGTGGTCCAGCAAAAAGCAGATCCCCTTTAAAGCAAACATAAAAAAAAACTATTTCTGTTTAGATATATGATAAAGCAGATTAAAAAAACAACTTAAACATAGTTACCAACCTGGTCTCCATTTATTCTCTGGGATACAGTCCAGTTTTTGCCATTGTGTCTGTTGAAAAGTATGACCTGTCCTGTGTGCTCAAATCGTGGTGCACCCGTGAAATACAGAGGAGCTTGATTCCTCTCTCCAACAGAAACAGAGTATCCTGCAAATGTTTCAGTTACATATCTAGTAAATTCTCACTCACATGAAAGAGTTTAATTGTATGGAGGAGTTAAAATGTGGTGTTTATACACATTCACTCAGTTTATCACTCAGTTTAGTTAGAAACTTCATTTGAGTTACAATTGAATAACACACAGATAATCTGAAATAACTTTATGTTAAATACCCATGTAGGAGTCGTTCATCATGAGTGGGTCTTCAATTTGTGTTTCATGACTTAGTTCATGAATCTCATGGAGAGAACCAAACCAGTTGTTTGATCCCACTGAACCCAGGATCAAGGTGTCCTGTTGAGAGAAATGTGCAAGTTTTGTCAGAATAGAAAGGAAGCAACAGTGGCTGACTATCTGATCTTTCTTGCTGTAGACAGATTACTTTGACTGTGGTTGATTGGTACAATGAGGCAGCATAGAGGAGATAACCATTTATTCTACATAACAGTTTATTCTCAACAACCTGCATAGGTTTTCTCCATTGAAGTAAAATAGGAGCCATTACATGTTTCAGTTTTTTCTATTAACCACTGCTGACTTGTTATAGTCTTATTTTTTTTTTTTTTTAACTATAATCTAGATACACCCTGTTGGCCTGAAATGTTACTTACTCATTTTAAACAAGTTGTTATAGCTCAAAATATACTCCTCTTTATGTCTGAGATGAATTCTTCACTTGTGCCAAGATAAGGAGAACATAATACTACATTTTGCTGATTTATTACAGTTATGAGTAAAATACTTTTTGTCAGTTTGACTTTTCTACTTACCTTGTGGAAAACAGCACTGAATCCACTCTGAGACATTTCATTTATCATGTTTCCTGCCCGAGCTACAGTGGAGCCTAAACATAATGACATTATTTCATGTTAGTATTGCAGGGACACAGATTAAATGGATTATAACAATGTTAAAATCAAAGAGAGAAAAAGAAATAAACATCACCTTCCATAGTAAAGATCTTTTTCTGAAAGTTTTCCAGTATTCCTTTGAGTCCATTATAGTTCTCAATTTTAAAGGCATTCTTGTCTTTCGGCTCTGAAGCAATGGCCCGAAATTTATCCATATTTGCTTCTTTGACCTGAAACCAGAATGCTGCTTGAACTTTTGTTGTTGGAAGTCAGCCAGATAAACAACACACAACATTGGACTCAAAAATGGAGTTAAACATTTCACAATTCAGAGCTGACCTTAGCCATGATTGTTACAGTGTTAAAGAAAGAATATTTGAAATGTGTAAACAATTGTTATTGACTGAAGTGCTGTGTATCATCTGCATATTTGTGAACAGAACAGTTCCAAGTATCAATCCCTGAGGTTTTCCACATGTGATCAATTTAGCTGAGTTAATACAGTGTCAACAGAGATTCATCTGTTGGACAAATAAGAATAATGAAACACATTATATCATATCACAGCTTACCCCAATGACAAAGCGAATAATTTTTTTATCATCATATCTCTTAATTATGTGATCTTTGTCTGAATCACTGGGATCTCCATCTGTGATTAGTACCACAACTTTCGTTGCATCAGGAGAGGCACCTGTAGCTGGGTTTTCAAAGATTTTCTCCCTGAAACAAACATAAAAGTCACATTTTTAATGCTCAGAATAAAGAATACTCCATCTATAAATATGTAAGTGACAACAGCTGCTAGTTTTTTCAGTTTAACAACAATGTGTGATATATCTGAACTTACAACACAAATTTGAGGGCTTTGTGTGTGTTGGTGAGAGACTTCATATGAAGTTCGTCTTTGAGTTTATCAAGAGCACGACCAGCTTGATAGTCCATGAAGTCAAAAACTTTCCTGTGTTCTGTGGAGAACTGAACTGCTGCAAACTAAAAAACAAAATGAGATGAGGAAATACAATTTATATATATATATATATATATATATATATATATATATATATATATATATATATAACATTATGTATATAAAACCTGACAAAGAAATGTTCTGACTGCTTTAATGTTGCAGTCGTGCAGTGACCTTGATTGACGTGTTTGAAAGGCTCTTCATTATATCCTCTATGAAAACTATATTTTGCTTGAACTCTCCTTCAGTCATACTCTTTGATCCATCAAATAGAAAGACAAGGTCCACTGTCTTTTTTGTGCAGTCTGAAAAAAATATAGTTAACATTTCTAAATTATATTTAGTCAGGACAAAAACTCTGAGAATATTTTAATGCAAGAAGGAGAGGAGGTTCAGACTGCAGAGTTGGAGAATTTCGCACTTTCTAAATGTCTTTTACCTTGGAAAGTAGGAGTGATAAAGGAGATTTGCTTCAGATGATCGGTCATGTTGAAACATGCGCTGTTCAGGTAAGAGTTCTCATAACATTCATGGACCACACTTGGACTGCAAACCTAGATCAAAACATCATGAGTGAAAGAAATTCAAGTCATCACATTGATTTGTTTTACTCAGAACTTGGAAGAAATGCCAGACAAAGAAAATGTTATTTTAGACTTTGTTGAAGTTATCAAGCTTTTCTTACAGTGAACTCAGAACGTGTGGGGTTTTCAGCAATTGACAGGCCAAAGTGCTTCAGTGGTATTGTCGTGTTTGAGTGATGAATTTCTGCAACAGTAGCATTTGATTATTTAAAAACACAAAGCTTTTCAGCCATATTATAAAATATTTCCATTTTGTATTTCATATTTCTCTGTTGTTGGAAACTGTGCTTGTCCTTTTCTTCATGGAGGCATTCACTCTGTGATACTGACTTCAAAACACATTTATGTACCTTTAGGATTGACGCACTGGATGGTTTTGTTTAGAGTTGGTTTGCAGATTCCCCCAGATCCATTTAACTGCAGAGGTGCAGTAACGACTATCCTGTAAAAGAGGTCAACAACCATAATACAAGTAATCTTAACAATTTCAGTGGCCAGGCTGATGTGAGCAGCACAGTTCTAACTAAAATAAAACTCTTTTCCTGTTGTAAACAGGCTGTTAGAGCACTCTCTTTACTAGAGTGATCTCTTTTGAGATAACACAGAAACATTAGTCACAGGATATAATATATATACAAAGTGATAAACCACAAAGTATTTCGCAAAAGGAAACCAGGCATGGCTGATGTGAAATGTGAACAACCTTTATTATAGCAGCTTTATTACAAAAATATTAACGATCAAGTGAACCACCATCGAGCTGTAAATGCAGACTTACCCTTTGTTTGTGCCGGACATGAACTGAAGCACTTTGTATCCAAAGAAATCTTTTTGTTCACCAGCATAGACATCAGGATTTGTCGTATCAATGTTGAAAGCCAACGCGACATGAATGGCTGCAGTTTGACGGGGGAAAAGGACAGCATATTAAAGTTTTATAAGGACTCAAGAGGTGATAAATGTATCTAAATATTGTAATACACAAGTGTGTGCATGTTAATGTTAAAAGAGTATTTTACAGATTTAGTATTGCGTCAGTATAATGTTGTAAGATTCAGGGCTGACAGTTAAAAAAGGATCTTAATCAGTGCAGCTTGTGGTTAGGAGCTCCTTTAAACTTACTTCACTTCACATATGCAGTCATACTCCCTAACACATCTGAGGAGACTCAGAGAAATCAGTGGAGTTCCCCTTGAAACTCAAAGCAGGAACATCTAAAAAATCCTTTCTTCTCAAATATTTCTACCAGCTGACCTTACTTTAGTTTCTTTAAGATGACTTGCAGCATTTCAGTAATTCAGTTGTCTTGTGTTTTCTGTGTTTCCCTTTTTGTGTGTGACGGATGTGTTGTTAAAGAAGTTAAGGGGTTTTATCCATTTCCTTGTGTTTTCTCTATGTGCTTGTGCTGTGCTAATCATTTTTGGTATGAACAGTTGATCAGATAACTCTGTGTTGGTCATAGTGACCTGAACTGCAGTTTCCCTGAGTTCAGCTCCCTCTAGCCACAGCAGGCAGCTTTTTCCAGAAAATTAGCTCTGAAAAGCCACTGTACGCCACTGTAACTGCCCAGCACCAAACGACAGACAAAGTCAGCGACTAGCTGGTGAACACAGTCGAATCTTTAGCAATCTTTCAGTGGTGACTGAAACGGAACTAAAAGCAGAATGACCACTGACCTAATCTTCATCATGTGGCTCGAGATGAATGTTCATGCTGCTCTGTATGTGTTATGAAAATAGAGAAAGTTGCTAATATGTTCAACATAACAACTCCATAGTGTTTTTTATGCCAACCTCAAGAAATAAGAAATGAGAAAATGAGAAAATGCTGTGGTGCGTTCATCTCTCTACACCACCACATATTTTTGACAACATATTCTCAGAATTTAGGTCACTCCAACAAAATCAGTGAAACAATTGATTTCTTGGCACTAGTAGCATTGGTAATTTTGATTTATTGTGCTCAAGTTTTGAAATGTCCACCTTTGAATGTTTTACAAATGTAAGTTCTGCTCAAACAAATTAAAAAAAAAAAAAAAAAACTGAAAAAAATTGAATACTTCTTCACAAACAATGTCCTGATTACTCTGGATAAGTCACAGAGCTTTCAACTTTTATTCTATAAAAACAGTTTCAGTAAAAATGTTCAGCGTTAACATGAAGCTCCACCTTGATTCAAATAGCTGGCACCCAGAATGAGTTTGTGGTTAAACCTCATCCTGGCTCAGTATACATACTCAGCACAGTTTCTTTACATTAAACTGAGATCTGAAACTGATAAAATACTATAATAATTAAAATATGATAAATTACTCAACATGCAAAAACATTTTAGATCTTACCGACAGCCACCATGTAGGTGGGCAGGAAAAAACGACGCTCCCCGCTCATTTTTCACATCACTCCTCTCTTACTGCTACTGGTGTTGCTTGACATGTGTCTGTGCAATACTTCCTGTGTTCTTTTTAAATGAAGGCGTTTCCGTAACAGGTGGTTTTGACACTTCCCTCACAGCAAAGCTCTCAGAAAGAAAGTTTCTTTTCCCTCATGCTTCTCCTTTTTTGTTGATGAATTCCTTTAACTTTTTTTTTAATGGAGGAAAAGAGTGCAGCTCAATGGAAATAGTGGTGATTGGGAGACAGATATTGAGAGATAGCCCCACCCTACTCTCTGAACTGAACTGAAGGTACTGCCAGCTCAAAAGGTGCATGAGTAGGAGTCAAACATTTGAGCAAACACACATACAGCAGTAGACATTTTGGTGGTTATATAGTCTGCTGAGTCAACAGAACAAGATCATACTGAACAAGGAAAGAGGATTAGCACACAATGATTTTATGCAGATTCAAGCTTATTGTTGGTACAATTACGTTCACTGGGATATTTCCCCTTACATTTGTTGGTTGTTATGTTTGTTTGTGTCATATTAGTTACAATATGACATTTGTAAAGGAACATTTTCTGCCAGGCCTATTGTATTGGATTGCATTTATTGTACCTAATAAAGTGAAGCGATATTTCTGTCATTGTCAGGGTCCAAAAACAGAGTGAAAAGAAAAGTGAACATTTAAACATGAAACTTGTTGTGTAATGCTCAGGATATCTCTGTTGATTAGTTTCAGCTGATCTGGGAAATTAATAAACACACTGAAAAAAAATCCTCTATTCATCAGAGTAGAATCTCACAACAAGGACTGTACATTCTTTTTGTGGTGGCCATCATTTTTGTAGGCTTGAGTGGGGCTTTTGAACCTTGAGAGAAAAGTCCACAACTGGACAGCCCTGTGTTATGCATCCCAGGGAAATGATATCCACATATGGGGAAAAATACATAGGCAAGTTATCTGGAGTCACTCCTCCACTGGCTTCTATCTGCAGAGTTGGGAACTCCTTCTTCAGTGCTCCAGCTGCAACATGGAGCTCCTATAGGTGTGAGACAGGATGGAGGAAGTGTCTGTTATTTCATGCAGAGGTTCACTGGCAGACTGAATGGATACCAGATAATGACAAATGACAATAGGCCTGGGATGTGTCCTTTTTTAATAGTCTACCTGAGGCTGAAAGTTATCCAGCATCACAATGTCTGTTCCTGCTCGGGCCGCCTCTCTGCCCTCCTCTGCAGAGCAGCACTCCACCTCAATCTTACTGCTGAAGCCGCACACTGACCGGGCACTTTTCAGAGCCTGCAGAGCAAACAGAGATGTTTTTTTGTTTGTTTGTTTTTTTTGCTGAATGAATACTGCTGAGTGATCGTACATAGATACATGGAAGACTACCTCTTGTCAATTATCTATTAATGCAATAATAATTAAAGTATTTCACTCAAAGTTGAGGCAGTAATTATTATTTTGATAGACTGGTTTTGAGCATTTTATTTTTTACATATTGATGGTTTTGCTGTGCTACTTTAAAGACTGATGAAAGCAAAGAAAAGCCATTATAATTAGAATTTTATATAACTGAACAGCTCATCTTTAAATGGACTGAAAAGAGTTTTTAGATTAGATCTACAGGTGACCACACCCTAAACAAGTGGTCACCAACCCTGTTCTAGGAGATCTACTGTGCTACATCTTTTAGCTATCTCCCCACTCCAACACACCTGACTCTACTTGTCAGTCATGTTACTGAAGCTTGTCAAACCCATGAACTCAGTATAGCTACAGTTTATTACGACCCATGTATAACTCCATATATGATTGATGATGATGTTCTCTGTACATGTGGCATCTATTGCATGTCTGTCCGTCCCAGGGAGAGGGATCCCTCACTCTGTGGCTCTTCCTCAGGTTTCTTCTTTTTCCCATAAAGGGTTTTTTTGAAGTTTTTCCTGACTCGGTTCGAGGGTCTAAGGACAGAGGGTGTCACAACTGTACAGACTGTAAAGCCCTCTGAGGCAAACGATGTTTGTGATTTTGGGCTTTAAATAAATACATTTGATTTTGATTTTTTGATTTTTAATAGCTTTATAACAAGTCACTTATTAGAGTCAGGTGTGTACCTGAAAAATACCTGAGATACCTGTATCTCTGGGGTTGGTCACCATTGATCTAAACTAAAATGGTGAACTTAAAAATTATTTGCTAAACATTATTATACTCTTAAATTACCTATCTGGATTTGTGAACCCCAATAATGGGAAAATAAAACAATAAGGTATTTTGTTGCCTTTCAAATTCTAAATTCTGTTTTTTTCACTTGCCTCTTTAACATTGTTTAAGTTACTTAACACTGATCTCAATAAACTATAAAAACTGGATGTGTGGTGCAGCTGCCCACCTCTGTGATACTCCCCGATGCCCAGACATGGTTGTCCTTCAGCATCACCATCCCACTCAGGTCCTGTCTGTGCATGGACACGCCACCAACCAGCATGGCGTACTTCTCCACCAGACGGAAGCCCGGGGTGGTCTTACGTGTGCCAGCCACTTCTCCATGCCAGCCTCCTGTTGTTGCCACCGCCTGGAGCTGAGAACAGCGGGTGGCAATCCCCGAGGCCCGGGCCAGGCAGTTGAGAGCGGGCCTTTCCCCGAGGAGGAGGCACCTTGCTGGACCTCTCACCACAGCAGTCAGCGTGATGGCATCTGGACCTGTGGAGGTGAGATAACAACACTGGGCAACTGACATTAAATTAAGCCAACTTAGCTAAACTGATTTATTTTAGACAGGATGGTTCATTATTATGTGAGTGAAGTTTCCCACAACTTTCCAACCAATACTCTTAATTCCTCCCCAAGAGGCAGGTCTGGAAAATTTTGAATGGGGAAGGCTAGAAAGGCGAACACACTTAGAGAGGAACATTTGGAAAACAAGAACAAAAGTGTTACACTTAACTTTACTATGAAATTAAACTAAAACTACAAGATTGACTTTTGATATGCAGATTTTTTTACCCAGCCCAGCTAGGTGTTTCCCACTACTCCCAATTTTTGTGCAAAGCTCCAGTGTGCCTTCATCATTAAAATGTACGATGTCATTAGTGGACAAGTAAATCAAGAAAGACAGTGAGAGACTGGCTAGGGCAGAGTTTAGGATTAGCGAACCATTAGCTAAAACTAGAATGAAACTATAAGCAATCATATAACTTCGACAAATAAAGAATCAATTATAACAATGAGCTAAGTGATACAGAGGCAAGCTTGACAGATATATCAGGTGGTGTGATGTTAAAGGAATAATGAGTTGTTGGTTGCTGTTTGCAAACCCAACATTCAAAGTTGGTCCCTCCTCCCCGACATGTTTACGATCTGACACCTGGTCGCTACATTTTCTTAGAGTCCCATTCCTCACCCCCTCTACGCTGTTATTAGCTGGAGGCTACAAACCACTGCTCAAAGGTTGATGCCCACAAACGTCCTGAACACGGCAGGCAAGGCAGGGTCTCTGCAGGTACAAACACCGCCACATAAGATGATCATAAGTGATGATTAAATTTGTAGTCTATTCATTGTTTTGTAGGATAATCCTACTTATTATACCTTTAATTGCCTGAGCCATAATATTTATATAAGACAAAGGAGCAACCAATGATGGGACCAAAATTTAAGAGCACTCCAGCAATTTATTATTGCAATTTTATTAAATTGGGAGACTAACAAGTTACAGATCAAAGAAAGAAAAAAAGAATGGTCAAAACTGATGCAACAGAAGGAGAGATATCCTTATTCCAAACTCTGGAGAGTTTTAGAAAGGGAAAAAATGTAAAAGGGTACTTCAGTTTTTGGTGTTTGAAGAAGTTTAAAGTAAGTGTTGACTGACCAGGTGCACATACATTGTCTTAAAGGGTCTTTTGAGCCCACAACTGTGCCACATATGAATTGCATGTTGTATTTGCTTGTTTTCTGGGATACTGGTTATACTTTCTTACATAACTTTTAAGGTTTTATTTGTGGTGTGTTTCCTGTTTTATTGGTCTAATTTTCAGTAGCATCACTTGTGATTTGCCATTTCATGCAATAGGTTGGTGGGCTCCTAAGCTACACTAATGTCCTGATAGAATAAGTGTTTGTTATTAATGCAGTGGCAGTATGTCTTTGGTTTGTTGTCTGTTGTCCGACCAGTGCTTGCTTAGTTGTTTGTCACTGTGCATGGGTGACCATTAGGGATTAATAAAGATATATCTTTGTTCTTTGGAAGAAACTGTGCAATACCTACCGATCTCAGCTCCCTCCTGGCATATCCAGTCCACGCTGCAGCCAACCTCAGTGAACACTGCTGTGAAAAAGGGGCTCCCTGCTAGGACGCTGTGTGGTGTTTTACACAGCAGCCTCGCCTCGACCTCTTGTGACCCCACACACACTCCAGCCAGGTCAAAGTTTGGCGTGTCCTCTGCCAGCCACTCTCGTGCCAGTCGAGTCAGCATGTGGGGTGGGATCGAGTCTGCTAGGTGTGAGGACGGAGTCATTCTGAAAGGTGTAAATGGAGGAAGCTCAGCTCAGATCTTGTTGTTCTACTTGGCATGAAAGTGGGAACTGAAAACAGCTAACAAAGCCATTTTCAAGGTAGTTATTGTCTCACAGCGACTGTGTGGTCCAGAAGATACTGTGCTATGTATGTACTGTGTATGTATATACATCGCTCCTCTCACCCGGGTTCCAGAAAATAATGATGGTTCAAGAGTTGTAGAAAAGCAACAACTGCAAATCACCAAAGGAATTATTATACTATAATGTCATGCTTCATGGATAGCTACAAAAACATCATAGGGGTCATTTATTATAGGAAAAAAACAAAAAAAGCACACAAAAGAGAAATATCTTTATATAGAGACTGCATTCAACAGATGAGTTTCTCAGCAGCCAACCCACCAAATTCCTCTTTTAAGTCAAACTATGCTTACAGATTAAAGGAAAAATAAATAAATTAGAGGAAAAGCACAATGAATGCAGATGGTTCCATACAGGGCCCAAGAGCTCACCGGATAATTTGAGTATGAAAGATGTGTGAATTATCTGCAGGGGCCTTGAAACACAGATTTCAGAGCTATATGTGAGACAGAGCTCTCCACAACCATTATCAAAACACCAAATGAGGGAATATCTTTTGAAGAATGGTGTTCATCCCTCCTGACTTGTACAATAAATGACAAGGAACACTGAAGCTGTTCTTTAGGCGTGTGGTGAACCAACACATCACTTAGACACTTTATGTTGGGTTTCCCTTTAATTTGTCATCTGTCTCTACTGTATATACACAAGAAATTACTACCACTGTATGAACAAGTTGATCATTGTCTAGAGATTTAAACAGCACATATAAATTCAAATGAGATTTTTACTTACTTCCATCGATGGCTCTCCTGCTCCTGTTGGTCACAGAGGTAGTACTGAGCACACAGAGCCACGGGGAAAAATGTGACTTGGAATTTGACCCTGTGTCCATGTTGGAATGTTTACAAGAGTTAGCGATGGCTTTCCATTGATTCTTTTAACCAAAGCTAATTCACAGGTCTGAGTGCATATTTGAACAAATACATGAAGATGAATTCAAGATTTTAAGTCAGTGCAACTGAGTGACTTACCTAATCTGCTCTTGGCCTGCTCACGCACAGACTGCTCAGGAAAAATTGCAACATACAACTCTTTTGCAATGCTATGTGTCTATATCAGCCTCATGGTAGCAGTCATTACACAACCCATGAGAATGAGTACTGCTATATGGAGACATGCACAGCAAAGCAAGATGACTCGCACCATACTTACTGCCTTAAGACAATAAGTTGCATATTTCACCTTTAAAAAAAATCATGTGCAATCTATCTGGCTTACTGGCCTTCCTGGCTGGCCCTGCAGTCTCCTTATTCAAATATTCAAATTTATTTATTTAAAGCCCAAAAATCACAAACATCGTTTGCCTCGGAGGCTTTACAATCTGTACAGTTGTGACACCCTCTGTCCTTAGACCCTCGAACCGAGTCAGGAAAAACTTCAAAAACCCTTCAGGAAACCTGAGGAAGAGCCACAGATGAGGGATCCCTCATATGGAATTATACATGGGTCGTAATAAACTGTAGATAAACTGAGTTCATGGGTTTAGTCCACGTATGAAGGTATCACAGGTAATGGAAATGAGTCCGTGAGTCCAGGTGCATTTCTAGATGTCCTCATATGGAGCTCTGGGCCACTCGACCTTCTCTCCACAACACAGACACAGATCATGTCCCCACCAGGCCAGTGAACCTCAGACAGATGGACCACAACCAGAATCAGTGAGGAACCTGCAAGACTGGAGAGAACAAAGAGGACCGGGGCTCCGGCAGTAACATGCACTTTACAGGACATAAGAGTATTCACATTAACCACTTTAACACTTTAACCAAATTAACCACTTTAACCAGTTTAACCACTTTAGCCACTTTAACCAGTTTATAAGCTGACTCCAGTTTGCACTACTACCATAATAAGAGTAGAGGAAGTACAGGAAGAGAAGGCAGAGACAAAGGAAGAGGGAGAGGTGCCCGATGCATCATGGGAGCCCCCCGGCAGTCTAAAGCCTATAGCAGCATAACTAAGGGCGAGTCTGTGCCCACCCTAACTATAAGCTTTATCAAAAAGGAAGGTTTTAAGTCTATTCTTAAACACTGACACTGTGTCTGCCTCTCGGACCCAGACTGGGAGCTGGTTCCAGAGAACAGGGGCCTGATAGCTGAAGGCTCTGCCCCCTAGATTACTGATAAGGAGTTATCAATTCATTAAGATTTGACAGTGCCAGACCATGCAGAGCCTTATATGTGAGGAGGATGATTTTAAAATCCACTCTAAATTTTACAGTGAGCCAATGCAGAGAAGCCAATGTATGTGGGGAGGGGGAACTTTACACATACATGCTTACTCCCAATATCTTTAGTCCGTCTCATAGTTGTACTAATGGCTTTATTACGGCTTTCTTTAAAGGCTTTGTTTAAAAAAAAAAAAAAAGTCATTAATTAGAAGAAAATTTGAGTTGCCAGATTATGAGAAATCCCTGTGGCTGGTGATTATCCAGCAAGGCCATTCCTTTGGCTGTGTAGCTTTTTAGTTCATCATTATCATTTGACCTCTGACCTTCATGAAAAGGGCTGCAGGGCATCTGGACTGCAACTTCTTCTTGACCTTTACAAATGTCCTAACTTTTGACTGCTTACACAGTGAGAATCCTGCATCCTTATTAAAGACTGTCCTTTTATTAATGACTTGACTGTTAATAAGTCACCGTCCAGGCTGTTTTTACAACCCAGGAACCAGAAGTTGTTTTTTCTCAACCATTTATGACTGATCACGTTTTACACTCATGTTATTGATCGGTTTGTGCTTTGGTCGTGGACATTATTTTAACATAACGCTTGAACAAAGTCTCAGAAGAAGAGAAGCACAATGGCAGGAAGTGTGGTGGCTGTCTGTGTATGTACTGACTCTATATAGGGCCTGTGCTCCGCGCACAGTCCAGCAGTTATTCTAGCACTTCCTCCCGGCGGCCGAGCCCGAGCAGCTCTGCGCGCTCCCGCCGCCCGCGATCACGAGCCGGGGCTTCCTCCACATCCAGAGCAAGAACCAGGAAGTGAAAGTGTACACATGGAGGGTGTGTCTCCCTCTGCCAGTGAGTGTGTTCTTCTTAAAAACGCAGTCCTCCTCGGATAAAATAATGGGGGACTCGGCCAGGACCAAGCGGCGGGAGCAGCTGAAGCGCTGGGCCGGCTCCTGCACCGACAGAGCGTCGGCCGTGCCCAGGCGGAGGTGGCGGGGCGACGCCGAGAACGGAGCGGGGGAGCCGGAGGCCGAGCCCGGCCATCGGCCGAGGAACCCGCCAGTGTCTGCGGGCAGAGAGGAAACCAGCCCCCTCCTCAAACGACGGTGAGGAAACGGCTGCTGTCAAACCGTGTTACAATATGGAAGATAGCAGCCAGCTAGCTTAGCGTAAACATCTGAAGGTATGCTAAAGGAGGAGTGTGTGGGGCGGACAGGATGAAGAGACATCTTACATCAGCCACACAGCTGCTAAACAACGTCCCCTGTGTAATGAAGCTTAAAATGTCCCCTTTCTGATCACTCAGCGGCCAGGTGTCCTCTCTCACGGTCTGCAGTGTTTGCGTTAGCCGGCTAGTTAGCTGTCAGTGCTGGAGAGGCTGCTCTCTGCTCACCCGGTCACATGCCGGGGGTTGAGGGACTGACACAGTTTATCGTGTTCTTGTTTTCAACCAGTGTACCAACAATTCAGGCCATGACCATCCGTCTGTAAGCTAACACACACCTCTCTGCTCACTGGTGCCCTATCTGCCATCATTGTCTTGTATTACAGGAGTTGCTACCTGAGTTGCAGGTTGATCTGTAGTAAATGTTGCCACAGTATGAATATTTGTGATGAAGATGTGAAGTCCACATTTATGATGACCAAAACCACCTAAACCTATTGTGCTGCTGTATTCAAAGCCTGATCTACTCCATTTCTTTCCATAGACTTCCATTGTTGTCCATGTTAAAAACACATCAGCGGGCCGCACTCTTGCACTGGGTGAACATGAACACAATAAACCACTCTGGTGTATTTTGATCATCATCCTGCTCCCCTGTATAATCACTAATATTATCTAACTATACTGTTGCTGACAGTAGAGAAATTCAAAAGTTTTTCATGCATAAAACCAATGTCAGTTGTTTTGGGAAGTTATCTTGTCCTATTTAAAAAGTAAATTTCACATCAGTATTGGAACAAATGGCTCAGATATTTTGAAAGGGTAGAGATATCGGAAAATATTAGGAGACAACCACTGCAGCTACTACAACCATGTTGTGAGGTGTGTTGTTTTGGTCCACTGCTTTGGTGAAACACTGTGGTGCTACAGGGTGTGATCTTTCCTTTTAAATTGGCAAACCAGCTGCTGCAGTCGCCCATCTGTCTGTCACCTAACTGCCCGTATCTTCTGTCTTTATTCAAAGGGTGAGGTTTGACAGGGCTGCAGAGTTCCTGGCTGCCTGCGCCAGTGGGGACACGGAGGAGGCCCAGGCGATGCTGAAGGAGGCCAAGGAGACCAAAAGGAAGGACGATGAGGATGTGGCAGAAATTATCAACTGTTCCAACGCAGATGGAATCACTGCTCTCCACCAGGTGAGTTTTTCCCCCTAAGGTTTAATTAAAATTCATGGAAGATGCTGACATGAATGTGAAACATTTACAATCGCATTATGTTATGTTTTTGTTTTCCCATCTTCCTCACAGGCCTGCATAGATGGCAGCATGGAGATGGTGTCCTTCCTTTTGGAGCGTGACGCCAACGTGAACCAGGTGGACAGTGAGGGATGGACGCCGCTGCATGTTGCTGCCTCCTGTGGCCACACTGACATTGCAGAGTGTGTAATTTATGTCTCTACTCTTAGTAGCATAACAGCTGTATAATGCAGTTCTCTATGCCACTTTGGGGACACCAGAATGCAGCGTGGGTGCCAGAGTATTATTGCATTCAACAATACTAACATTGTTGTCGTGTTTGGCAGGACAACAAGTCAGCTAAAGCATGAGTGGGCTTGTCTGGCACACAAACACAAGCAGCTCAAATTATTTAACAAATAATGCACCTGTTTTTTTCTGCTGCCTCTTGTTCCTTGTTTGTGAATACTTCCTTTTGGTCTTTTTAGGAGATTGAATGTATTGGCGCCCCGAACACAGATAGTGTGATATGATTAGGTGTTCTCTATTTAGAGTTAGTTGTATTTGTGTAGACTTTGTCAACATTTCTGTCATGTTTGTTCTGTCAGTTTCCTTTTGCAGCGAGGTGCGTCTCTCTCTGCTGTGAACTGTGACGGTGACGTTCCTCTGGATATTGCTTTGGATGAGACTACTGAGTCCCTTCTTCAGGATTACACTCTGAGACAGGGTGAGTACTTTCTACCCACACCTTTTTAAAAAGATGTTTTATCATTTGTTTGGGCTTCACCGAAGGAAAATGTGTTTCTTTCCAGACCATGTTCTGTTGACTCAACCGCAGATATTACATTATTATTTATACATGTATTTAGCTAAATAAAACCCCCCCGTAGGGTCAGTACATAATTGTATTACCAGCACCATTATCTGTTTGTTGTGGCCAATAGCAGTATCATAACTTATATTAAAGTAAAGGTAAATAAATATGTATTTTTATTAACAAGTTTATTCTTCTCACCAATATTTAGAGAACCTACACCATCCCTGAAGCAAATAATATGTTAATTTATTGCAAACTTGTTCATATTCATTTTATTTCTATTAATGCCAAACATTATCTCCTTATTGACAAGCGTGTCTACACATCAAAAACCATTAGAATATCCTTACATACTATTGGACTAATTAATGGTTAGCTGAAACTGACTGACAGCCCTGTGACATAATTGATTCTCTGTCTGTACTTCTTCCTCTGCTGCTGAAGAAAACACTCACTTTGTCCTCTCTGCTCTTAGGCAAACACTGATCAAGAGAGCAGAGGAAAAACAAAATGGAACAATAACAATTATTACACTTTGTTTCTCTTGGACTGATAATATATTGGCCACTGATATATCATGTGTGCTTAATAATAATAATAACGTAAATGAATATTAATTTTTTGTGTCCAGGTGTGGACTTGGAGGCAGCTAAGCGTCTGGAGGAGGAACAGATCATGACAGATGCCCAGACCTGGCTGAATGATGGCCCGCCCTCTGATGTAAAACACCCTAGGACTGGGGCAACCCCGCTGCATGTGGCTGCTGCCAAAGGCTATATAGAGGCCCTGAAGTAAGCATTTCCTGACAAACTTTCATAAGTGACATGTTACATTTCAAAACAGAAATGTAATTCTCTTCTACAGAATATGACATGTTTAGTCATACACTGTCTCATGCTGTTGTGTTGTCCAGGTTACTTTGTCAGTGTGGGCTGGATGTGTCAGCTGTCGACTTTGATGGCTGGACACCTCTCCATGCTGCAGCACACTGGGGCCAGGGGGAGGCCTGTCGGGTTCTGGCTGAACAGCTGTGCAATATGGATGCCCGCAGCAACGCGGTGAGACCCAAAACTAGTATAGTGAAAATAGTGAAAACTTTTTAGTTATTATCTACTTACAGGTACATCTCAAAAAATTAGAATATCATGAAAAAGTTCAATATTTTTTGTCACTCATTTCAGAAAGTGAAACCATACATATATAGACTCATTACACAGAGTGAAATATTTCAAGCCTTTATTTCTTGAAATTTTGATGATTATGGCTTACAGATAATTGAAAACGCAACAATTCAGTGTCTCAGAAAATTAGATTACATAAGATCAATAAAAAAAGGATATTTTAAACAAATTTCAGGCTTCTGAAAGGTATGTTCATTTCTATGCACTCAATACTTGGTTGGGCCTCCTTTTGCATGAATTACTGCATCAATGCGGCACGTGTAGCATGGAGGCGATCAGCCTGTGCACTGCACTGCTCAGGTGTAATGGAAGCCCAGGTTGCTTTGATAGTGGCCTTCAGGTCATCTGCATTGTTGGGTCTGGTGTCTCTCATCTTCCTCTTGACAATACCCCATGGATTCTCTATGGGGTTCAGGTCAGACAAGTTTGCTGGCCAATCAAGCACAGTAACACCATGGTCATTGAACCAGCTTTTGGTACCTTTGGCAGTGTGGGCAGGTGCCAAGTCCTGCTGGAAAATGAAATCAGCGTCTCCATAAAGCTTAGTCAGCAGAAGGAAGCATGAAGCGCTCTAAAATTACCTGGTAGGTGGCTGCGTTGACTGTGGATTTCAGAAAACACAGTGAACCAACACCAGCAGATGCCATGGCAGCCCAAATCATCACTGACTGTGGAAACTTCACACTGGACTTCAAGCAACCTGGATTCTGTGCCTCTCCACTCTTCCTCCATACTCTGGGACCTTGATTTCCAAATGACATGCAAAATTTACTTTCATCTGAAAAGAAGACTTTGGACCACTGAGCAACAGTCCAGTTCTTTTTCTCCACAGCCCAGGTAAGATGCTTCTGACGCTGTCTCTGGTTCAGGAGTGGCTTGTAGCCCATGTCTAGGATTTGTCTGTGTGTAGTGGCTCTTGATGCGCTGACTCCAGCCTCAGTCCACTCCTTCTTGAATGGATTTTGCTTGACAATCCTCTCAAGGCTGCGGTTATCTCTTTTGCTGGTGCACCTTTTCCTACCACACTTTTTCCTTTCCACTCAACTTTCTATGAATATGCTTGGATACAGCACTCTGTGAACAACCAGCTTCTTTAGCAATGACCTTTTGTGGCTTCACCCTCCTTGTGGAGGGTGTCAATGACTGTCTTCTGGACATCTGTCAAGTCAGCAGTCTTCATGCCGCCATGATTATGTAGCCTACTGATCCAGACTGAGAGACCATTTAAAGGCTCAGGAAACCTTTGCAGGTGTTTTGAGTTAATTAGCTGATTAGGGTGTGACACCATGACTTTCCAATATTGAACTTTTTCACAATATTCTAATTTTCTGAGACACTGAATTTTGAGTTTTCATTATCTGTAAGCCATAATCATCAAAATTTCAAGAAATAAAGGCTTGAAATATTTCACTCTATGTGTAATGAGTCTATATAATATATGGGTCTCACTTTCTGAAATGAGTTGAACTTTTTCATGATATTCTAATTTTTTTTTTTAGATGTACCTGTATGTACTCATATGTATGTTTCATTTGAAGGAACAACATTCATCGTGTAATTTAGGGCTGTCATGGGGCTTCGAAGCTTTGGTTATGTTGTGGCCTGTTTTAAGGTTATATAACCACTGTTCCAATGGTGGTTATAGTTTTCAGCTACATCATCATAAACTTTCTTACGTCGTGGGTTGGTGGGTCAGTCAACACACCTTAAATGTCAATATGACAACTTTGACCAGTCTGTCTGTTTTTATTGGCCCTCTTGTATGACTTCAGTGATGATTGGATCTTTAAATACTTAAACTGTTTGATGCAAATTTCATTTGGATTATGCAAACTGCAAATATTCTGCTTCCTTACTTGGAGGAAAAAAAGTACTGTGTACCAATAAATACCAGCCAGGTAGAGGCTAATGAGAGACAAGGACAAAAAAAAAAAAAAACCCAAAGGATTTGAAAGAAATTTGCTCATATGTGGGTCTATATTCTATGGGCTATTTGGGATTTTTGGTGTAATTCATATATAATAAAAAAAAAAAACTTTGGATGAATTTGGATGTTGATTACCATGGCAACTGTATAAGCTTTGACACATTTAGCTCTTAAAGTGTCATTTAGAAAGAATTTATTATTTTATTGGGGAATGTTTTTGTCATATTTGTTTTTATTTTCATTTCTGTAATGTTTCTCTCTGCGAAATGAACTTTTGTAGGGCCAGACACCGTTTGATGTAGCTGATGAAAGCGTTGCAGAGCTCCTGGAGGAGTTACTACAGACACAAGCCAAAGTGAGAAAGTACTTATTTTATTATACTATATGCATTCACTTTATGTGATTTATGGGATCCTGAAAGCTGTCTGTCCCTCTCCTTCTGTCACTTTCCGTCTTTCTCTATCTCGGAATAAACAGTCCATATTGGACAGGCAAAACTCACAGAGCTCCACGGCTGCAAATGCACAAAATAAACGGAGGAGGTGAGTATCCATCTTTATCTCATCCTGAATTATGTACATTATTCCAAATTAAAAATGTTTTGATCGTTTCTACCTATGAATAGCAAGGGCAGGTTTCCCTCCAGGACAGGTATTAACCCTAAACTGAAAACAAATGTAAAAAATCAAACAAGAATGTCCATTGGAACATGCCTTACACCCAGTAACACCTCCAAATATGACCTAAATAAACACATTTTAGACAGATTGGATTCCTGCAAAGTCACCTTTGGCATTGTCACCCTACAAGGCCCCTCAGTACCAACATCTGTCCCCATTCCGTGTCTTCCAGGACCTCAGTGTGCAGGATGAGCAGTAAAGACAAGATGAACGTTCAGGACCAGTCAAAAGAGAGGGGTGTTTCGGGGGGCCTGGAGCTGAGTGAGGAGAAAGAGAGCAGCCCTGGTAAGACAGCCATTTTGACAGTAAGTATTATATATTCTGTAAATGCATGTGATTGTGCAGGTTTCAAAAGATGCTGGTTCTCTTTTCTCAGAAAGCTCCACCGTGTCCAGTCCAGACACTGAGAGTGTGACCACATCCATAGTCAGCTCTGCTGACAAGGTATGAATCACACTGCTCAATCATGTTTGTCACACAGTCCTTCTAAGCCTGAATGTTATTACATGTTATCAAGTACAATTTAGAAAAGCCGGAAAGAAAAAGACAAAATGTGACAAAGCAGCCTCGATATTGCAAAAAGGTTTTATGGTCTCCTGAGTTGCTTTTGTCAATTTTTTCTCTCAAGCAAGTCATGAAAACTACCTGTTTAAAAAGTTCTGATGTCAAAAAAGGCACCTCCCCGGAATTATCAGCTTTTTCTGCTGCCATCCAGGATATTCATAACGCATTTCCTGCAGAACACAGAAACTGGAAGTTATTGGTGTATTGAACAGTGCATTACTAGCTTTTGTTGTCATTTTAATATTTATTTTGTAAAGAACAAAGTATGACCAAATATCAGGAATTTAGAAAAAAGCCAGAATTTAGAATGACTAATGTACTTACAATCTTGAAACAACATAGATATTTCTGAAGTTCATGTATTTCAGTCAGACTGCTTTTCAGATCACTTGTGTAATCTGTGAGTGTCAACCTACATGATCATCCACACAGCATTTCAACACAAGTTTTAGATGCAGTCCTGATAAAGACGTGTCAAAACTTCAGAAGAAAGCTTTTGGTCTGAATTTAAGCATGTCAACTGAAGACTCATTTGTACAGTCTGATGACATTAATTGTGCTTTCCCCCTAAAGCAATAAATTTAAATTTTAATTAGCGACAGTTGGTTACAGTTCAACATCAGAAGTACCTTTTTTTCCCTGTGTCTCATTTGGTTCAGACACCAGAGGAGAAAGATGAGGATGAGAAGGAGCAGGACAAGGCAAATCGCACTGCCAGAGTCCAACCTACTCCTCAGGCAAGGGACGCCACGGCTGACAGCCCCAACACTCCCAGCACTGACAGGCGCAAGTAAGAAACAATATTCATATTCAGCACCAGCTCATTTTTACTTCATGCTGTACACAAAGGGTTCTGTGATTTTAAAAAAAAAATGCTTTTGAAAAAATGTTTTCCTTTTAATAATTGCATGCAGTGCTGATGCATGGTGTATAATAATGGGTACAGTTGTATAATATTTGTCATAATATGGAATTTGAGGATGTTTGTATGTTTAGGTTCCAGGCTCCAGTCAGAGACGAAGAATCTGAGTCTCAGAGGAAAGCTCGCTCCCGGATGATGCGGCAATCTCGCCGCTCCACTCAGGTACTGCTTACAAGGGATAGATATTGTTAGGATTTTACAATACTGCCACGCTCGTCTCTCATTCCCTAAGTTGCAGCGCTGACCTCCTGGCAGCCTACCAGCTTTTGTCAATCAAACAAAAACACAGACGCCTCTTCAGCCAGCTGAGACAAAAAGGACAATTTCTTATACTTCTATGTATTTCATCATTTTGATTTGATTTTCAAAAACACATGACATTATTTTTGAATACTAAAAGCATAACAAATTGTGATTTGAGTTGAACTGAATTTGTGAGTTGTTACAAATTTAGAATCTGTTTTTTAATTGTGAAATAGTTTCCTTTTTGTTTGTTATATACAAATCTAAAATTAATATATCTTCACAGTCATTCATACTTTATTTATTCCATCACAAGGAACTGGAATCATTTAGTATAAATACATTTTTTCCATTGTACAGTACAAGATTTCATAACCTGTTTCACAGTGCTGCATTCTGCAGCTGTGGGTGTCAGATGCTGTATGTGCAGTAAGACAGATACTCACCTTTTATTGACTGAGGCTCACTTCAGATTTACTAATGTGTGTCAGCTCTGCAAATGCTGAAGGTAATTGAACATTTGAGCAAACAGCATCATATCATATCATCATATCATCGTGACGATGATATGATGCTGAGAGACCCTGGCTGTACACAGTTTGGAATAAAGTGAATAATTTAGTCAGTAATGCAGTGGTTAACCTGATTATTGCAGGGCTGCAGTGACAGTGCAGCATCATTCTGCACAAGCTGCACAAGCTCAGATGATCTACTGCACCAATATCTTTCCTTTCGTGATGCAGAGGCGGCATATTTTTACCAAGAAACTGCAGTGCAACTTTAGGCTTCTGAATAATTTTGTTTTTGCTCTGCTGGCAGGGTGTGACGCTGACAGACCTGAAAGAAGCAGAGAAGACTGTGGCTAAAGCCACAGACCCCCCACCCCGTAACATACAGCCTGTCAGCCCCATTGTTACTGTCACGCCTGCTGAAAGGGGTGAGTGAGGATGAAATGCTGCAAAATTAACTGTCCATGGCCACAGTGAGATGTGAACTGAGATGTGAATTCACTACCCACTTTTGTTTTACTAGCTATATTGATGAACAGTTGCTATTAGCCAGGGCAGCAAACAGAGTGACCACATCCACTAATAAAGCACAGCTACTTTAGCTTTTATCACAGTTATATTTTAATCTGTGTATATCTCTTCCAGTAAGTTACAAGAAAAGTAAAAGTTTATTCAACAAAGAGCCCTGGAAAGTTCATGTTCTAACCGTACATTTTTTAATTAGACATCATTATCAGAAATAATTCAAAAAAAGGCTATTGGCCAATGTATCATTAAACATTCAAATGTCAGTATTGACCAGATGTCCGGTAACATGTATCTGTGTTTACCAGTCACTAAAGTCTCACTTCTGTTTACTGTAATACTGCCAAAAAACATGATATAGGTTTTGGGTGGAGTGCTCTTTGACAAACTTTTAAAAGGAAATGAGGTTTTCTCACATGTATTGAAGGGCATGTCTGGCAATCAGCCTGAAACATGACACTGCTCAAAATGGCATTTTGTTCAACTGTGGCTGAAGACGGCCTGTTTTACAGACAGTTACATTTATGGCCCTTTTCCACTAGTACCTACTCGGCTCGCTCGGACTCGACTCGACTCAGTTTCGGTCGTTTTCCATTACAACAGAGTACCACCTCAGCGTGGGTGGGGTCGCCGTGGCAACGCGGCCGAAACTCCAGCGACGTCATTTGTTATGCGACACAAACACGAAACGACTACGGAGCAATGGAGGCCACCAGACAAAGAAATGTCTGCACCTCGTCGTTGCTCCGCGGGGTTGATTTCTCTGTGCAGCCATCTCTGATCGTGTTCGTTGTTGTTATTGCGTTTTAAAAATGGCGCGGTTGACTCTTATGAACGAGTCGCTGACATCATGCCCTGGCCAATCAGTGGCCTGCCGTCTGCCGACGTCACATTTTCGGCTCGACTCAGCTCGCTTGGAACCCCGGCCGAGTAGGTATTTTACGAAAGTACCTGGTACCAGGTACTAACACATAATGGAAACGCGTAAAAACCGAGGCGAGTCGAGTCGAGCCGAGTAGGTACTAGTGGAAAGGAAAAGGGGCATTAGACACTAATCTAATCTAATCTGACCTGAGGCACAGACCCACTGTAACAAGTGTTCTTATATTTATTTACGGTTGAGTCTACAGTGGCATGAGACATGGTTAGTTTGGTTTTTGACTTGCCACAGGCCCTTCAGATGTTTTGTGCTGATCTTCAGACACAGACCCAGTGAAGCAGGAGGAGCCGGAGGGAGAGAAGCGTCTGGGAGTAAAGGACAGGAGGAGAGGGAGGAGAGAGAGGCGCTCCACTGGCATCAATCAGCTGGGTGGCGAGGTAAGAAAAGGTCAACCCTGCATAAACACAAACACGGCAGAGACCTCGCTTATTTTTGTTTAACAGGCCAAAGCAAAGGTTTATTTTACTGCCAGCAGCGGCTTTGATCCGCTTCATTCATTCTTTCAGTTTTGCCTCAGTATGAGAACACTGAAAGGATGGGAAAAAACAGTTCCTCTTTGACACGGTATAACTACATGTTTGATAAGCATACTTCTTCTTTTAAAGATACACAAGGTCATGATGATAAAACAAAAGAGGAACAAACTTGAGAAACTGTTGAGAAACAAAATGTCAAAAACATCAAATTTACCTTGAGAACTCAATGGAGCTTAAGTTTTTATTAGTGGAAACTTTCAATGAGCACATTTGGCAAGTAATCTGTTACGTGTTTGTTTAGAGATTTTATTCATCTTTGAATATATAATATATTTATGTGAAATAAAACTTCCCCTGACGTGTGTATTATTTCAGGTTAGACGTGTCAGTAAAGGGATGTTCTAACTATAATACTGACAGTATGAACCTTTTTGTTTTTCAGAACGACGATGAGGATGTTCATTTGGATGATATAAACAGTAATATTACTTTAAGGTGAGTTACTGTTTTGATTCAAGTGTTTGGTTTCAGTTGCTATGTCAGCCTTTTCTTCCTGTCCTTTTTCTCTCTGTGACCTATTCGGTTATTTCACACATTTCAGAGACAAGGCAAGTGAGTAGGATCATTTGGTGAATGGACTCTCTGGATGTGTTTGTGTTCTGTTTTTCTTTCCCTTTGCTGGAAGCTGGATTTTGAGAGTTAGATCATGTTATGACTTGTGTCCCTTTTTGAAGTTGTGAACTTGGAGCTCATATATGCGGGCCGCAGGGCAAGACTGTTCAAATATATCTGACTGTCTTATCTAAATTTGTACACGCACCTGCTGCCATGAAGTGGTGAATGAATAATGTAATGTTGTTTCCAGGCATTTTAGCTTTATAAATGTACAGCCCTGTCATGATGTAGATGGAGCATGAAAAAATCTCTTCTGTGTCTCTGCAGGGAGAGACAACTGGGAGACTCGTCAGCTGACTACAGAACGGTACGTGTCTGACCCTCTTCACACTGAAACACACACCTCACACATTCCTGAAAAACACACCCAAGGGCTGAAAGTGAGTTATAGCTGAGATCTGGACAAACCAGGACAGGAATGATACCCAGCAGGCTCTAGAGAGAAATCCACCAAGCTATCTGCACATATGAAGCTTTTATCTACAGGTTGTTGTACACTGACGGTCTGCATTGTGTGCGTGTGTCTGTGTGTGTTTCCCTCTAGCTGTACTTTAAGGTAGTACAGGAGAACCAGGCTCTGAAAGACAAGCTGCAGGAGACGGAGCTGCTGCTCAGCCAAAACAAAGTGGAGCTGGAGCGACTGCGACAGGTTCGGCAGGTTTGCTGCTGCGTCTGACCTTTAAGAGTGTGTGCGTGTGTGTGCGTGACATGAACAGAGGGATGCCGACGTTTGTCTGAGTCAGCCATAACTAGTCGAGCGTGTGAACATGGACAGCAGCACCTTTTTAATATTTATGATTCATAACAAGTGGTTTGATTGAACAACCAACCCAAAGTACCGTCACCTCAGTGAACCCTGTTTCTCTCTGTGGCAGAGTCAAGAGAGTAGCACAGACAGACCGGCCCTGTTGGAGCTTGAGAGATTTGTAAGTATTCTTTGTACAAATCGGTACAAATGTATCTCTGCATCACAATAAATAGAAATGCATCGTAACATTTTGGTCCATGAGAAGACGTTTTTTAATGGTGTGTTCGAGCAGAGCTTCCACTTCCTGTTGAGTTGTGCCTTCACAGTGTGAAGCTGTGAAAGTTGATGTGCTCTCTGCCTTTGCTCTAAACATGGTTTTGTAAGGTGTGATAAAAATGTAACACCTGAGAATGACTGCACATTAACACCCCCCACAAGCCCAGTGAAGTATGAAACCACTGTGTCATTTTCAAAGAAGTTGCATGCTGCTCTATAAATACCAGCAGAACAAACATTTGCTCTCGCAGCAGCTGTCAGTCTGTGATGTTCAAACTGTGGTTCACAGGAGAAGCTGGCCCTCCAGAGGAAAGCCGTGGAACTGGAGGATGAGCTGAAGGTACAGAATTAAAATGATAACAGGGAGAATCACAGTCACCCAAGCAATGCTGCTTTCAGATGGAAATTTTAGTTAACCCCCAATAAGAAAACTTGTGATTGGATTTATCTTATGTGTTACTCAGGTGGCAGGTTTGTGTCATCCAAAGCACCACATCACTAGAAAGAAAACAAGATAACGAGGAGAGCCGTAGATTACAGATCATTTATGTCTTTGCTTGCTCACTCTCTGCAAGACGGCAGAACGAGCAGGCTGGGCTTGAGACATCGCCATGGTTACCCATTTTAACCAGCTCTATGGCAATTTTAACTGCTTATAAAAACAGTTTCAATATAATATTGATGCCTCTGCAGGACCTACATAAACAAACTAGGCCAACAATGAGAAGACTTGCTGCTGTTATTATTAGTTTTCAATAAAGCCCAGTGGAACGGTCCTGGCACCAGCCCTGCTCATCTGTCCTGCAGAGTGCTCTGTGATATGTTGTCCGTTTGTATTAAAAGGAGAGAGTTTTGTGATGACAGTGTTTCACAATGTTTCCATAGGTTCTGGGGGACCTTAGAGCAGACAACCAGAGGCTCAAAGATGAGAACGCCGCCCTCATTCGAGTCATCAGCAAACTCTCAAGATGAACATTTTAAAAAACAGGAAAAAAAAACGCTTACATGGAGATAAAAAAGTATTACCTTCTTCTTTTGCCCGACTCAGAAGACACAAACCAGGAAGGGAGACGGCAGGATCAAACACCTGCACAGCACATTGAACAGTAACTGGAACAACTCAGATTTCAGGGTTAGCAGCCTGTGTTTGGGCCCTTTATGTTTTGGCAGATCTACTGTATAACAAGCTGAACTGCACCTCCTGTGGACTGACGGGATGTTCCTGCTCACATCCACTTTTATATTAAGTTTTTATTGTTGTATTTTTTTTTTTAACTGGAATATTTTAATGTGCTTTGCTCGTCTGATACTTAAAGCCATGCACACCGCAAGCTCCTAGTAATGTTTTAGTTGGCTTTGTTGACCTCTGAGGGGGTGGTGACATAAAAAAAAAAAATAAAAAAAACACCAGTCAGGTGTAGGGGGTGGTTACTAAAAGAAGACAAAAAAAAGACTTAAATGTGCCAAAAACCAGCCCTAGTTTTTGCATTTCCTTTGGGAATAAGTCCAAGTGGTCAGTGTTGTTTCTCAGAATGAGTCTTGGGTGGATGCTTTCTGTTCTGGCTGACTGCTGTAAAGGTGGACCAAATTTGCATGCTCATTTCTCCTTGCTCCTCTGAATGTATATTTAATATGTATATTTATGTACAGGGGCCATCTGTCCTGACAGCGATGTAAAGGTAAAGTTGTTGTCTCTGTCGTACATAGGACGGAGAGTTTTGGGTGCTAATCATGGACGTCAGGCGCAGCTCGTGTTCAGAGGGCTTTTACAGAAGATGTTACAAACGTCAGATCGTTCCAGAGGTTTAGGAGAACGCATTCTCTGTCCTTAGTACTGTAAGTCGGTAGTTATTTCACTTTGCCATTTTGACTGGAAGCTTCTGAAAGCAACAACCCCTAAGCTAAGTATTCGCCCTGTGACGGACAGCTGTTATTATTCAACAGACAGGCCAGATGGGTCAACTTCTGAATGTTTACTCCAGTTTTAAAGGAAAAACTATATGTCAAATTGTATTTTGATGCTGTGCCTTTCGATATACATTTCTAAGTGATATTTCTATTTTGCTTTGGAAAACCTACATTGTTAAATATAAAATACAGTATGGGCATAGATGAATAAGGCTTTGTTGTTTCTGTTTGTTTGTGACTGTTTACTTTTAACAAATCACTGTAAATTGTTCTTGACTTTTTCCCAAAAGACACTGAAAAAAAAACTTCCTGCAGTGTTGAAAATGAGAATTACTACAGATTACATGTCCTGATATTGGCAAATTTTTTGACCATTGAGGAATTACAGTAATGCCAAAATTATTTTAGGGGTAATTACATCACCTTACCACCAAATCATCATCTATGTGTCAACACTAAAAGAACTGGGACCAAAATATATACCTGGTGGGACCCAGGTATATATTTTGGTCCCAGTTCTTTACAAAACAAATGTAAGGTTTCTTACTAAAATGTGTTTGCTGTTATCAGCATTACAATCCAGTAATGGTCAAGCCCCAAGGTTTGAACCAACAACCCTGTGTGTACAACGGCCTGGTCAACCTTTTGTCATCTACATTATGTAGAGCTAGAAGTCCAGTCCAAAACATGATTTTGATATATCAAGTAAAATACATACTAATATATACTAATTCAACTGTAAAGCTGGTGGATGCTAAAACAGAAATAGTGGAACTGAAGCCAAATGGGATGGATAGCTTGATTTTTACTCCCTAAAATGAGTGTTGGATGTTAAATGTTGGGTTCTGGATTTTCCTTAATACAATACAATAGTATTTTTTTGTAAGAACCTCCCAGCATTAAGAATTCCTGAACCAATCAAACTCTACACTTTCAGTTTGTACTGCAGGCTCTGTTGTAGAGGTGAAGTCTCGTAGACCAGCTGATGACACCATGAAGGACTCGTTCTCAAACCATAAGTTTGAAAAGGTTTTCACAGGCAGAGTTGTACACCTCTTGATAAAATGAACTTTGTGTGTACAGTTGGTGATGTCTTCCCTTTATTACCACAGTTTTAAAGTCAAATATGACACCCCCCCCCAACATGATTGTCCAGGCACAAGCTGTGCTACTTATTTTCAAACCACCACTACAGTGCTAGAGGCCAAGTTGAGCAAAATCTTTATTGACCGAGTAGAGCAATCACAAATGATGACAGAATATACAACCCCACCAGCATGCCAGCGTTTTCATAGAAACTGTACAATGTGAAGGAATGTATGGAGCAGGAATACATAGTTATCATTATCAGAAGAAACAAAAAAACAAGTTTTACATCCATATGTTCTGGTACAGTACAAGTTGATTTCAATTTAATGTTACTGGTAAGTCATATTTTAAAAGCCTCGTCCTCCATTAACTCTTGAGCATGTGTTTCTCTGCTAGTGTCACCGACCCTTCTTTTCACTGATTTCTTTCTAAGAGGGCCAAAGGGTAAATAACACAACAAAAAAAAAGGCTGAAGGCCTGGTCAGTTCCTCTCCTCAGCACCAGCGTCTGTCTGAGACCAGACACCGCCGAGGTCTCCGGCAGCAGCAGACGGTGCCTGGTGCAGCCTCCTGCTGTGCTTTCTACCCAGACACATCTGGGATCTCCTCAATGCAGGGTGTAGGTTACAAAGTGACATGAAAAAAAAAAGGGGGGGGGGGCAAGGGGGGTTGCTTTGTAGGGGGAATGATGTACATTAAGGCAAAGGCAAAGGGGAATAACAAATAATAATAAAAAAAAAATCAGAATTGTTTGTCTTTCTCCACATGATCATACTTGGTGCTAAGGCCTCATGGCTAATAGGAACAAGAATGCCGAGATTCATACTAATACTGATTTTCATTGGGTTTGGTTTCTTTCCTTTAATTCTGAACATTCAGTCCCCTCCAATTACAAAGTACATTTATTTTGGGGGCAGCGGGTGTGTGCAGAGCTCTATCTGAGTAACCTGTATAAACAGTCTCTACTACAACAGGGCTACAGATGGTTATTAGTTGGTAGCGAGAGTAAGCCCTTCATATACAGACTACCTGATAGCAAGCGCTGCTCTTACACACACAAGGCATGCTAAATGGACATTAATTGGTTTAGACATTAGTCGATACATAAGGCAGCTTCTCACCCTTATACTTTAGACTCCCTTGTTCACTTTGGCCCCAGCCCCCATTTTGAAGGGGAGTGGGTGAATACATTTAGGGAAGGGAGGGAGGCGCCGTACAGCAGATCCGAATGAATTGTTTTTCCAAGGCATATTGGCAATCTTATCAAAATACAGCAAGCAAGTAGGCAAGCAAAGGGAGGGGGAGGGGCAGGTGGATGTGGTGGGGCCCGCTATGAACACAACAGCTGATTAACAGTGATGTGAATACAGTCACATTACACAACCACTGATACAATTATATAAAAAAAGGCAAAGAAAAGTTGATTGTACAGTTGCTTTTCCACATGTACTTCATACTGAGAGAGGAAGACACCATTTTGGAGAGGTGGAAGGCGACGTTAATCTCTTCAAGCAGCAAAAATCCGGGACAAAAGAAAAGTAGAGGGCTGGGGTGTGAGGGAGTAAGGTGCTACATGGCACAGCTCAGTGGGGAGGGCGGGGTGTGTGTGTGTGTGTGTGTGTGTGTGAGTGGGGCAGCATAGTAGGTTGATGAACAGAGGTGGCTCGTGTGAAACCAATGAAGTGCTGGACAGGTTGGGAGGTGATGGACGGATGGGGGAGGAGGGGAACGGGAGGACTGCTGCTACTGCTGCTGCTACCGATGCTGACAGCAAGGCGGGAACTAAGGCATGAAATGCACGACAAAGTAAAAACAAAGAAGGCAGAAATGGTGGACACAGGGTGGAGATGGGGGGAGCGGCTGAGGAACACGCGGGGCTGCGGGGGTTTTTGATTCCCTCGCCCCCAAACACAAAGGCCTCTTTTAGTCTTTCCAGTCTTTCTTGATGTTGAGGTTCCACTCCCAGGACAGGTGGTCGTGCTTGTCGTCGTCAGTAAACTTGGATTTGATGACGTAGTTGCCGCGGGCAAGCACCCCCTTAGGAGCCTCCTCCATCGTGGTCAGGAAGTCATATTCAGTGGGGCGAGGCCCGTAGCTACCCACCATGTAGTCCGATTTATCAACTGTTAACAAATGAGAGTGGACATCAGTCAGAAAAAGGGACTGCATTTGAGTAAATTATAGATTACTGTATACACTGATCATTCTATAGGTTATATTTTCATTTTTGGACTTTTGTTTGTCATCAATTATATACATTATACAATTTTTGAGGCACTTGCACATTTATTTGAGAGAAAACTCAAGATGACAGAGATGAAACTTTAAGTTCCAGACTGGAGTCAAAGTGTGGACGTTGAGATTTGTGGGTCGGTGACTTAAACTGCCACAGGGGTGCCCATAAAAGTGTCTTTTTTTTTTTCTTGTTGTCTTAGATGAGTGTCTTTTTTTTTTTTTTTTACATATTTTTGTTCACTGAAGAATCTAATCTAATTGCACGTTTCCACTGTGGGTAAGAAACCTAAGCTAACTGTAATCAAAACAGTACTTTCTTTTTGCAGTCAAAAGTTATGTTAAAGCGATTTGACAAATTTAATGTTAATGTTTTATTACCATCATCAAATCATGAAATATTAACTTGTGCTGGTAACTGCAGCTTATAGGCTAAGGATAATGATTTATTTGTAGACATTTAACCACATAAAGAATGTAAACTGACAGATGAAACCAAAAGAACGTAACTGTTTTCCTTTTAGGTACAGATGTTTTTCCTCCCAAGAAATCACAGGACACAGGACTTATTTAGTTAACAAAGCAGATCTGTATACTTTCACAGAGCAAAAACACTCTGTTTTCATTTTAGTTGGATCTTAAGTACAAGAATGAAAAGTTGCTTCCAGTATTTTTCAGTTCATGCGCAAATGACACTCAGCAACATTCATATTGCCTTTAATTACAAAGGTTTAAGTGGTGAGTGTTTAGAGGAAGAACTGATGTGTTTGTGGACATCATTTCAAACAGGGCAACAAACATCATTCACTCACTCTTCATTCCTTTCCTGTATGTCTGCTGCACATACTTCAGACCCGAGACGATCTCGTTGTTCACCTGAGGGGACACAAACATTGTTAAAGACAACAGAAGATGTGTGATCATATCAGAACATATCAGAACAGAAATAGCTGTGTCGCTTTCCTACTTCTACTACCACGATAACTGTGGGCATTGTTGGATAATATATTAAATCAAGATATTATTTAATATAGATTGATGAATGAGATTATTTCCTGGGTCTTTAGTAACGTACAATGCATCTTAATATCTTTTGCTGGCCTTAAAATCTGCATCAGGACTGTGATACTTTTCTCTCTGTTACAACTGACTAACAATGACTGACTGTCTTTTTGCAATTTCACATATCAGACTCAGCTTTAGTTTACTGATATTCTATATTCATTATTAATATTAAAGCGTGCAAAAAAGCAACAAAAGGTGACTTCAGGGTTTCTTGTAATTTGCTGTAGTTAAAATGTATTTCATACTCTAAAGATATGACAGTATTATCAAAAATATGAAACTAGGATTTTGCTAACGAGAGCTTTCTGTGCCACCATTATTTCTGGATGTTGTGTGATTTGAAAACATTGTCAGGTCAGATCAAATTAAATCAGCTGATTGATGTATTGGGATGCTGACATTTTCATAACCAGGACTATGTTTCTGTAGCAACAGCAGCTCTCACCTTAAAGCTGATCTTTATTTTGTATTCAACTCCCTCCTTCAGAATAAAGGCCTGCTTCTTAAAGGTTTCCAGGTCTCCTGTTGCAAACCAAAGAGGGGGAAACAGCACAGGCATTAATAATTAGTTCATCATAGTCACAGTGATGCTGATGATGTTTACTGTGAGAATATAACCAAATAATACCTAGTAATATCTGATTTTTTATTTTTTGCTCAGACATACCAAGGTTCATTTCCACATGTTTCAGCTACACACGGTTAAGGACCTGAGGTTGACCTGTTCTTGAATGTTTTTGAGCCACTTCAGAGAAACTTGTTGTTTTGTTAATGTTTATTGTTCTTGGTTGGACAATAACATTTTACTCATTCTACACCAAAGAGTACAAAGTGCTGTATGAAGAAACACTGAACAGAGAAATACCCTGCTGCTGAGTGATTAATTCAATCATTAATCAACAAACAGACGTCACTGGTGTGAAGAGACAGTGTTTGACGCTGGCTGGTGGGCTGTGACTCTCGTGTGCTGTAAGTCAGTGTGACAGGGCTGTATCCTGCAAAGACCCTGACACAATGCAAAATGAGAAATGTTAAAAATCTGTATATACTAAATATTAACATCGTATCATGGGAGAAATTACACAAATCAAAAACAGTGTGATCCATGTGTTTGTAATATTAAACATTAAGTAACTGTCCAAACTTTATCAGATGTCCATTTCTTTGACTCAATTAGGGATGATTGTAATTTATTCTTAATATTAATCTTGCTCTGCCTTGGCAGACTGCAACACTGCAAAACTTTACAACTCTTAAGAAGCTTTTAGTGAGTGTCCACTGCTACAATTTATTCATTTGCGGTGGATATCGGAGATAACTATATCCGTGGAGAGTATTGCTGAATCTAAGGAATCTAAAGTCACACTGAATGTAAAAGTATGTGCATCATGTCTGTGTGCTCACATTTGACTGAGTTACTGTTCTGATAAGAGTGGGATTATGGATGCAAATTGAGGCAGCGTACCTTCATTGCCTCCATTGGTTGTGTGTCACAGCCTCCACAGTTACCGTGTTGGTAAGCGGTCAAATCAGCAGCTTAACTATAATAACTAACTTTACGTTGTTTTTAGAGCACCGCCATGCACGTGTACCTTTCACCTCACGCCTCTCCCTCAACCCTCCTTAACCTCCCCCACTCCCTTCGAGGAGGGGTGCCTCACAGTTTGAAAACCTCTGGGCTAAAACACTTAGATGCACTACACAGTGATTAACAGCGAATGCCTGGAGGCTTTTAACTTTTTAGTATTCATAATAGCAAGAATAGGATAGAAATACTTAATACTATAAACATGTTAAGGCATTTATATTCCATTTTTCCCTATTCCATGAGTCTACAGGCCTCTAATCATCTGGCAGTCCCCTGGGTGATGACCTCCATGTTGAGAGTCACTGCCCTACACACAAGTCCCCAGGCCCCTAAAAGCGGGCTCTTTGATTAGGACGTTGGCTTCCAGCGTGTTCCTGCTGAGCCGAGCATGTGTTCCTTCCTGGGGGTCCTTCTCTTACTCTGGTGCCTGAGCTTCAAGGCCACAATAATACAACAACAGTCAGGTCTGGCACTACAGCAGCTGCATTTATTCCTTTACTGGCAATGATCTTACTCGCTGACTACTTTTGCCATGACTCATCTTCAGCAGGTTTTTACTGTACCTTCACAAACAACTTACATCAGATTTAACACAAAAGAAACCCACAATCTGATGGTCTTTGTATTTATCTCATCATCAGAGACTTTCTTAAATAGGCTGAAATATCTGTAGCCCTGAAAGAAATAATATTCTTATGTAGCTTGTGATGGTTTTGTTTCTGAGGATGGTGTTTGAAACAAGCAGCAGATTGTTTCTACTTTGGGGACAGGTGTCTAGCCTTTCCGGTGTTTTCAAATTGCTTTTTGACCTCTGCATGTCTCTTTTTTCCAACATCAATTCAAACACCACAGCCACATTACTGTACCTGACAAACTTTTTCATGACTGTGTTACTATGTCCCAAATAACAAGGTTGTCTTTTATCTGTTTAACCTTCCAGATCCTCGTGATTATTCAGATAAGAGGAGACATGCAAGCATCAATGTGCCAAAACTATTAAAAATTCATTCATGACTTTTAAGTCCTGTGACTCATAGAAGGGCATTGGGGACTTTTCATTGAAAAGCATGATTTATCTACCATCAGTAGAAAGAGAAGTCACGCATTCATATGAAGAGTTTGAGCTTTCCATCCTGCTATATATACACACTTGTATTTCAGGGTATTTTCTCTATTAAAAAGACTTTATTTCAATGCACATGGACATGAAAAGAGTTTGTCAAAAGATCACTAAGGGTTATCTATAAATTTGAGCTACAGTTACTGGTGGGGACTTCAAGACTGACAAACTGACCTGTTATTTAGAGCGTGTCATAATTTTTAGCTAAAGAAAAAGGAGGAGAATCAGGAGTGATGCGGGGAAGGGTAGACACGGGACAGAATGTTCTGGATGGATTCAAATGTAGGCCAGCTGGGGCGAGAGCAGCTACAGAGGGTAAATGGTCACTGGGAATATTGCAAGTACATTTTTATAGTCATCAGCCAAACAGAAAAAAATAAAGAATCCGGTCTATGTAGCTCCACTATAGCTCTATACCTCTGTAGGCAGTGAATGCATATTCACTTACAACATGCTCAGCACAGACGGCTCTGTATGTACTGTTGGATGAAAATCAAAATAAGCAGAGTCAGTGCTGGGGTCAATAATGATGCTATATTTGACTGGGGACAAATTTAGAAATTACAAGAAAGATACAGAAGAAAACATTTCTGTGTTGACATGATGTGTGGACAGTGTGGTGAAGCATCATACTGTAGATTATCAGTTCTGTTAATGTTTGGATCAACAAGAGTTGCTTATCACTTCAGTGACTTGAATGTTTGCCCTTTTTTTGCAAAAGACAAAGTAAGTAAACCTGTGAGTAATCTATTTCTGCTTTGTAAACCAGCCCAAACAGGGACTCACCTTGCAGGTCCAGGACCAAGGGGTTTGGGGCACTTTCACAGACCAGAGACATTCGGGTCACTTGGACATTGGGAACACTGGGATCTGAGACAGGGTGAGCAATAAGACAACTAAGACTTGTTAAAGCATATTGTTTTAAAAACTAATTTTAGACTAAATTGTATATTGAATCTCTTTATTAAAACACCTTTGAATGTGCAGCGTATTCATCAACATTTACCACGAACACAATTGCTTTTTATTTAATACTGTGCACATTTTTCCTATTAGTCCTATTAACCATAGAAAACATACAGGATGGCAAGGAAGACACCAACCAGTGTTGGTGTGTACAATTAATTTATTTCTGTATTTGTTGTGACGACACACATAGACACACACTGACAACATGGACCAGGCTCCAAACATTTACAAGAGCCCTGTATGTGATGCATATCCTGTAAAAAGTAGCTGTGTAAGTGAGCGGGCTCAGGGGAGCTGAAATCAGGACAGTTGGGACGACCGCTGCATTAATTAGACTTTAGTTTATTCTCTGTTCCACTGAAGCAACCTTTTCAAGTTTTAAACAGACTGAAACGATCTATTCAACAATCACCATCTTTCTCTTTCTCCCTCACTCACATACACACATAAATACACAAAAATACATTACCAGCCTCAGTGACCCCTGTACCAAGCAGGGCTTCCTTATATTTGCGTAGGCTCTCATCATCCTTATCCAGATCTCGGATCTCTTGCACCGTTTTCTGAGCTGGTGGCTTGTAGTTCACCGGCTCTGGCTCCTCGTTCTCAACGGCGATGGCTGCTAGCTGCTCTGGAGTCACGTCATCCTCAGCCATGTCTGGTGACAGAGCGAGCAGGAAAAACGGTGGGCATCAACGGCACATAGGGAGTAAAACTAAGCAGGTAGGTTTGCAGAGTTTCTGAAACCTGCCTCTTGGGGAAGAGGTTGTAAATCACAGAACGAACAGATGACCACAACAATAATGCAAGTGAGGAATGCTGACGGAAAATGTCCAGGCTACTGGATCTGTAGCTGCTCTGGTGTGTGATTGGGAGGTTGTGCTGATAAGGCAGCAGCAGAGTTTCTCTTTACACTGCCACTGCTGATGACCTAACTCTGGCTGCTGTGTGATGTGATATCATCTAAACACATTTGTCTAAAATAACATCATCACCACTGGGAGAGTCATGAATGAGGCGTCATGCATCATATGATGCAAAGTTGATCTCTGGGGGAGGGGGGGTCCTTTACAGGCCCAGACAGTATTTAGGCCAAAGTAAAAAGACTGTGTTCCTTGGGCATGAGAAAAATGAGCCTGCAGGGATATTCCTTTAAAACTCGGGTACTGCAGTATATTTCCTTTGTGTGTCAGCTACACATAAAAAATACCATTTTGTGAACAATGTAAAGTACAAGGTTACTATTGTACACATAAATTCATTCTGTATTTCCTACGCCATGGTCATCCCTTTGCTAAGAAGGGTAATGTTTCTCCCTCTGCTAAACATAACGAGTAACAAAAGCAGGAAGAGCTTTGTTTATGCCAAAAGACTTGGCATTCACACTGAGGCCTTCCCACCCGCAGCACTACAGGCTCTACAGGCACCAGATCCCTTGTTCAGACTCAAGCAATGCACTGTACACCTCTGAATCATTGTGATTTGTGCCCATTCCTTAAACTTTTATCCTGCTACACCACATTAACATTGGCTGTTTATCTTAAATCACTTTCATTCTTATAATGTAAATAATTATTCCAACATTTTGAGCTCTGCTCCTCCAGGGGAAACCTAAGGGGCGGTTCTGTGTACATCAATTTCCAGTAATGTGGAAAAATCAGCAGAGTGAAACAAGCATGTAAATGCTGTCTGATCCTTCACTGGAGTGCCAAATATGTGGCCATTAAACCGGCCTGAACAAGAGCACTGTGGACCTGTGTAAGACTTGCAGAGAGCAGAAACACCAGACAGCAATTTACATTCAGCTGGAGCTGAAGCATTAGCCAATTAATGGATCCAAGGAAAATCAATTGGCAACCATGCCAAATGGGTAACCAAAGCAAAAATGCCAAACATTCTGTGCTTCCAGCTTCTCTAATGTGACGATTTGCTGTTATTCTCCATTTTATAGTGTTGTAAAATGAACATTTTTAGTTTTAGACAAAACAAGATGTTTGAAAACATTACATCTAAACTGAGATGGACCTTTTAATAGTTTTCTAAGGTGCACAATTAATCGAGCAAACAATCTGCAAATTGTTCAGTAATTAAAATACAGTGGAAATCTCTTGCTTGATGCTGTCTGGGTCAAACTGATCGCTATGAGGAGATTTATTATTTTTTTCATGTATCATGAAGATAACAGTCTACTTGCATCTATATATTTACTAAATGAATGTAAGCTAAAGTAATAAATAAAAAAAGCTTCTGTTTCCTGGGGTGCACTATTTAGAAGCAACACATGACTGAGCATTATCAAATATTTGACAAGGTGCTTTCCTGTGCATGTTTGTTTTCTGCCTCCATCACTGGTAGCCATGAATGATTCTTGTTGTTTGAGCTGACCACACAAGGATGCCTGAGGAACACCAAGTTTTGTTGCAGCTCTCTTTTGTCAGTTTCTTATGAGCTGTGAGGAAACTATGTTTTTCACTAAAATAGCTTTCTATGTGATATGACAGTTCCTGTCATTATCTTAACATGCCCACCGCAACAGCCTCAGATAACAAGCTGGAAGACGGGTTACCACGAGGCAAAGTATCATGGAAGTAAAGTAAAGAAAAAAGTTTTTTAAATGTTTTTCGTATGTTATGTATGAAAAGATCCAAATGAACACTAAGTGGACTACTTGATTACTACAAACAAATGATTTAAACAGCATTTACATATCACTATAAGCTGTTTTCACTGTAATTGTTAGGTCTTCTCTCAGTCTCTCAATGTTTTAAACTGTTGATTGGACAGAACAGGCAAAATTATTATGTACATTTTTTTTTACTATTTTCTAGTATGATTCATCTATGATGAACTGATAAGTCAAGAAAACAGTTGTTAGTTGCAGAAACGTGTTCAGCTATAACGCAGCATAAGTGTGAGTTATCTTACCTTCATCTCCACAAAGCCAGTAACAATGCTTTAATATCTCCCTACTACAGTTTACATTACACAATGACAGCAACCACTGAGGATTTAAAGGCTTCACCAGCCACCCTCAACCACTGAGATAAATAGATTGTGATTTAGACATTTTTAGGACATGATAGTACGACTGCACGACCAACTTCATTGCAAAATAATGCAATGCAAAAATTCCCATTATTGGTGGATTTTGCACATTTGAGGAGGAAAAAACAGCTGTGATGTATTTGATATGTTGAGTTACCATAACTACTACTCACAATAATCCTGTCAACATCTGTACAGACTGCTTATCACTGTATGGATGCCTCCTGATTTTAAGTGGGACACTGAACATATACCTCCTCCTGCGCCTCCTCTCCGACCTGTCCAAACTAGCAGGTGTCGGAGGAATGTCTTTAAGGCGTGAAGGAGCGAACTCTGCTGACCGAGGTGCTTTGGGTCTGTTGTCATAAATGTGCCTGATTTTTACTGGTCTTCCACTACACACAAAATCTGGCACCTGAGGGAACAAATAAGTGACTGAAAAACATTCTTATGCTCAAATTTAACCTCAACTGGTTGTACAGGCCAGATTTTCTGTGAACAAATCTCACTTTAGACGACCATCTCAGATACATTTTCTGATAAACTGTTTCTTATGGTTTAGAAGAGGTGAGTTTCTGGTATGTTTGGGGACTCTGACTTCAAATATTATTCAACATTTATGGAAATGAATCAATACAAAACAAACCACTGTGGCATCCTTTGGTCTCGAAATGCACTTTTACATAACTTAAGTTCATATCTGCAAAAGACTAAATCTGAAACAAGGCTTGCTGTAGTGACAGAAGAGTTGCTGGGGGGGCTTCAGTGTGAATGTATTATGTAACTGCTGGCATTGAACTCTCTGGTCTGTCACTGTGGTGAAAAATCAAAATGCAGTTCCTCTTCCTTTCTCTGGGAAGTTTTCCTGTAGAAGTCTGCTGCAGCAGGAAGTTGATCTTGATGTGAGGTGTTTATGAATTGCTCTTTTTTTCCCTTTAACTGTGTATCACTGTGTATTCCTGGGAGGAAGTACAATTTCTTCATCATATCATAATGTTGGTCAGCTCCTCAAGTCTTTTCCCTTTTAGCCCTTATGAACTGCAGAAAAGAGACCCCATCAAGCCATAAACATCAACATTAATATACATTAGGATTGTACTTGGACACAGTGACAGGCCGACCCCACCCAGGAGTCTTTAGCAGGCAGACTGCTGGCTGTGGAGGACAGGAAACTCAAATTCACTCACACAGATGAGGAGCACGGTGAGCTAGGGTCTGTTTGACTCCCTGAAGTTTACCTCTTCAGTCTGGCCTTGGCTTCTTCTGAGGAAATTTATTTTTATGACACAATGACAAACTGCAGCAGCACTACCTGCCCAGTGTCTTTCTGCTCCTGCTGCTCTGATACAAAGAATACACATCAAGTAAAACAAAATTACACTGAAAAGATGCGGACAAAGACATATCGTGATTTTCCATTGTGATAATGGTGTAACTTCACTTTGGTCCCTCAAACGTTGAAAATCACAGCTGTTACAAATCGGTGCATCTGGATAAAGAAATGGTTCCCGTTTAATAAAAAGTAATCTGTGGTGACGGGATCACGGCTGTTCAATTAATGTGATGTCCACCACAAGTCAAGATTGCTGTCAAGAGGCTAGCCGCAGCTACCATAACGATAAAGCCATCAAGTTGCAGTTGTTGTAGAGGCTGGCAGCTAGCTACCGCAGCAGACTGGCATCCTTTCAGACGCGCCGCCGCGGACAGTGACAGCTCGAGGAGTCCACCGGTCCGACCGACGAACCGGGCTCTGGCTCAACAATGGGGCTCACGCTTCTTGGCGCCGACCCTCTCATACAGGGTGGGACTGAAGACACAGACAGGAGGCTAGCTGGGAACAGCCGGGCTAACCGGCTAACGTTAGCCTGACAACTTCTCTTCAGTTAACGGACACCGCGAGGGGAATAAAAACGGTTTCCGCGACGTGCTCCGGTTAGTCTTCGTCTGTAAGTGCGGACAGAAGCCGCCCTCGGCTGTGAGGAGACCTACCTTTATGCTGAATGCAGCAGTGTGTCCAGGTGTCTGTGCGGTGAGTGCGTCCGTCGCTCTGCTGCAACTATGGCGAATAAGGGAGCGGCGCCGCCCCGCGCGCTGCCCGCCCCGCGCGGCAGCTCGGTTCCGGGAACACGTCCGAGCACGCAGCACGCACGCGACGTGCCGCGCGCCACCGGGAATCACTCGGAATATTAGCCATAAAAAAAATAAATGTTGACTTTTAGACAAAACTTTCACTGCTATGACAGAATGGTAACCACGGACTGTATATAGACAGTCAGTCTGCGATGGGAACATGCGAGGGACAAACAAGCAGAGCGACCTCTCATTCTCTCGCCAACTTTTGACCTAATAAGGCCACCAGGATTACATTAATGTCAGTAATTTAGAGGTTTGGATGGCGGCCAAGCATCTGTTTAAGAGAACCCTGAGAATGACACTGTAAAAAGGAACAATCCTCCAGATGAAGAGCTGCTAGTCACTTGGTGTAGTGTGACCAGCAGCTCATGGCGAACTGACATCACTCTCCACCTGTCCCACACTGTCTTTTGCACATTTTGTCACTTGAACAGCTAAAGCAGAGTCCCCTGATGGATGATATTTACATACAGAATAGCGAGACACAGTTCAAACTGCAGATACTGCCACAGTGAAGCACAATTTCACTTTGTGCCTGGGGACGAGATCATTTTAAATACAAAAAGACAGCAGACAGATGATTCAATATAATTATTTATGTACAAAACTCTTCGAAATATGTCCATTTGTCAGGTATACAGTACCAAATGACAGAACTTTAACTCTAACGTGTAACATTACATTAAACGGTCTGCCAAATCATTGAATCAAGTTCACATGATTAAAAAAAATAAAATAAAATCATGTTGCAGGTTTAAAGAAATAGTCCATATATTTGGGGCACATGAGCTGGTGACATAGAAGAAAATAGGAGAAAATGCCAGCGAGAGAGAAAAAAAAAAGTCAAAACATAAAACTGCTGCAGAAGAAGACATGGCTACAAAATCACCAAGAAATATTAAAATCAACACAATATAATGGTCCTTACAGTAAAATGGCTTCAAAACACAAGTGTAATAAAGGTCAAACCCATCATTATCAGATCAATCAAACAAAAAAAAAAGCAAAGGGGAAGGAGGAGGATGTGAGCAGCATCTTCTGAAACCTCTTCTAGCTGGTGTCCATCTGAAACTTAAATATGAGACATGTAGTTATTAAATGATCAATAAAATGCTCATGGTATGGTAAAAATACAGAATAAATAATTTGCAGCCCAAATGCATACCTTGGCATTGTACGCATCCAGCTGGGCATCCAGCTCCTCTGCAGACAGTTGGGGTCTGTCTCTTCCCTTTCCTCTTCCACGGCCTCTGAAACCTCCACCCCCACCACCTTGCCGCCTCTCACTCCTTTCACTCCTCTCAAACTTGGGCTGTCCAAGTCTGCTCCGGTCAAACCCTCTGTTTGAGCTGCAAAAAGATCAGCTTGTTTCAGATATACAACCACGACTTTACAGCAAATTAATCTAATAACCTCTGTTACCTGATAGGCACATATGACTGTTAGCCCCAGCCACCCCCCCCCCCCAAACGGCTGCTTTTACATGACTTACCTTTGTGCAGATGGTCTACTTTGAGTGTCCACCTCTGAAGTCACTTGCTGGATTTTCATGGGGCGGCCTTTAAAAATGTTTTAAAAAAAGAGTCAGAACAATTTGCCCAAGTACTTCTAAATAAACTATTTCAGTTTGAAAAGGTCATTGAAGCAAGTGAATCACCATCAAGTGGGACACCGTTATACTGCTTCATGGCTTTGAGGGCGTCTGCCTGATGTTCGAAGTAAACATCTGCAGTTCCTTTGCTGCGTCCAGACCGGTCGTAGTGCACAGATGCCTTCTTTAATTCTCCAAACTCTGCAAACAGCTCCTGAGGAGCAAGATGGACATTTCAGTCAGATTCACAACACAACAACGCCAACAAAGGAGATTTGTTTGGTTCAATGAATTACCTTGATATCTGAGTCGGACACACCAAAGTCCAGATTGGAAACCAGCAGCTTGCCGCTGCTTTCTACCCTCCTTTCTTCTCCCGCACTCTGTGCTCTGCGCCCATCAGCGTGCTCCTCGAACATGTCGTGCTGCCATTTGTCTGGTAACTCTCTGGGCTGTGTGAGACAAAGAGAACACAACGTTGTCTTCAGGTTTCACATGTCTGCAAATATTCACAAAGAGTTGCGCTGCTGATCAGATAAACATTACTTCACCGCGAAACCACAAATGAGTGATGACCGGGGCAGATCCTTAGCAAACAGGAGCCCAGTAGATGTAGGTCTGACAACGCAGACCGTTCTGTGCGCAGCCTACGGATCATGGTGGTGTTTTGAAGGTGTTAAATGACCTTACATAACCTGGGAACAAACAAAGTCCGAAGGATTAGGCTGGGGATATCATCCAGTCTTTCCACAAGAAGTCCCAAAAAAAGCTCAGTGACTTAATCTTCCTGGCCCATCGAAGTGCTGATAGAATAACTGCTCAGGTACTTTACAAACTACAAAGGGTTTGATCGTTTCTAGTCTTTCCAACAGTTGAGGACATTACATGTGTTTACAAAGAGCTGGATCGTTTCCTTGTACAGGACGCTGGCGACTTTCAGCTCGTCCTCCTCACCTGAAAAACCAAAAAGGGACAACTCCTCAAAGAGCATCCTCAGAAAACACGGCAGCCATCTTGAGCCAAAGATTGATCCGAGCAGACCTCACATGGTGGTGTGTTTGTGGACGCTGGCTTCATGAACCTGTGGGGTCTGTTTAAACCAAAGCGGGCTAAGGGGAAGTCCAGTATCACGTAACTGAACCCTAAGCACGGTCGCATTATCAAAAACATCTCCACGTTACTCTCTCATGTTTTTTCCCCCCTTTTCTCAATCCCCACCGCCTCTCCCTCGTACCCTGGTGTACGGTGTGGACCTGTTGTTTCTCTCACGGTTGAAGTTACTCTGTCGGCTCCGCCCGGGCCTCGACGCTCCACCGGCCCGACCTGAACGTCCACCCGAGCCTCCTGCCTTCTTGTTCATCTTAATGATGTCGTCCAGGGACATGTTCATCTTGTCCGCCATCGTGAAGCTTTCAGCTGCCGCCGTCTCTGAAGGGGAACAAAGAAGTTTCGGCGTCGAGAGGCGGCTGTTTTTATCAGCGGCTCTCACCGGCGGCGGAGTTACAGTGGCGGAAACTGTTAAGCGGAAGTGACGTAAAACAGGAAGTCCCGCCTCTTTTCTCTTTCTTCCAAAAGCTTTATTGAACAATGTGGTGAGAGACAATGGAGTCCCCAGCAGAGGTGTGCATACACTGTAGTACTGATGCACTAACAGGAACAACGCTTTACACTTTTTCTCAGTGGTTTTGGAACATTTCTCAGATCAGAACTGAAACTCTCAAACCTGCCAGTTTATCCTTCGCATCAGCTGGTCACTGGTGCACATCATAAAAGGAATCTCTCTCTTTTGAACAAACTGCAAATGCTTTGGCACATTCATGTATATGAAATGTACAACTGTCTGCTGTTTCCTATATCTTCAAATGCTGATGTCATGTTGATCAAAATGTATTATACTGGTTCTCTGTTAACCCTCAAAATACCAAGGCATTAGTTCATTGTATAAATCATCACATGGCAAATGTTTAGCCCAGTCATTATCTGTCACAGTTTCTTTACATTTCTATCAGACTTTTTTTTGTCTGAATGATAGTGTAAGCAGAATTGTCCCTTGTCAGTCCAGTGCAGAAGCTGTGTGGTGTTTTGTTCAGAGTATATGAAAGAGCTCTAGCACACATGTGGTGTTTCTTCCTATGGTCAACCTAGATTATGTGTTGCAGGGTTAGTATCAGTACTGGTGATCAGGCTAGGAGGGGCTTATGCTGTTAGAAAAGGTGAGGCAGATGATGGTGAGGCATCCTCTCCACTGTTGGTGACATCAGTTCTGGTTTCTCTGCACATTCACTTCAGTGAGGTTTTTAGATCAGCCAGTGCAATTACAGAAAGTGCTGGAATATCAAACTAAAGATTTCAAATCACTTACATTTATTTAGAGTCACATCCACTGATGTTTTTTGAAACAGAATTTTTTATAGTTTTATAGTGTATTGTATTTGATACATGGATCAAATATAGTTTCAAATCTAAAACTTAACCAGTAAGTACCAGTCAGATAAATGTGATGAAGATGTATGTCAAATGATACTTGTGCTTTACCAACTAAGCACAAGTATCTGAAGATTTTAACAAATGAACCTTTGGCCAAATCAATTCAATTCAAAACATATATTTGCACGACTGATAAAATCAAATATAGGCCTCTCTTTAAACAAGAAGATCACTGGTAAAATCACTGAAGATGCTTTAAGTCTTTCAAATAATTTGTTCTCAGTTGCAGTTGAAGCTTGACTTTAAATAATGAAGTGCTGGATTAACCAATGATCAACCAGTTCTCTAAAATACTGCAGCTCAACATGTTTACATCTCTAATTTTGTACTTTCATTTTTCAAATATTAAAGGTAAAGATGTGAAATGTGAAGTGTTTAAGCTTCATTAACATCACTCATGAAATGTTTTCCTCAAACTAGGGACAACTGATCTGCTGCTTTAATTATTTTGTGACTATGGAGTTTGTGGTGGCCAGTTAATTCTCAGCAGTGCGCATGTGAGTGTAGAGTGGTACAGCCTATAATATTTGTACACAAACATTCATCTAATAGAGAGAGCTTCCATGTCAGACAGGATTTTAAGTGACTGAAATTGGACCTGAATTCAGTCAAAAAAAAAAAAAATAGGTCAAAGTAGTTTTTCATTTAAAGACATTTTTAGGAAATACTGAAGTTAGAACAGAAGCTAAGTGTGTGTTTCCAGGATGAATAATTCAGTTGTGTTTATTTATTGTCTAAAAATTCACTGTCACACAGTATCTGACCTGCTTTAGCTAACATTAAAAACATGTGAAACACCGAAGTGAGAGATGTTGGTCTGAAGAAATGTTTTGCATCTTAAAAAATGCCACCTGCTGTTGCCTGGGCAACAGAGCATCCTTTCCCGTTGCTAAGTGATGTTTGAATATGGCGCCTGCTGGTGTTGCACCAAATTCTGTGAGCCATCAGGTTTTGTGCCCTGATGTTTTATTTTTATAATGACTGTTATTAAAAATGGAGCCTGCAGAGTATAAGGGTAAGAGTGACGGCAGCAAAGAGGAAAAAGACGCCATAGAAACAGAGAGGATTCGAGAGGGGATCGTTCTTTAACTCTGATATCACGAGGTTAAACAGCTTCATCTAGTGGAAAGTTTCAAACATTACAGTTGCTTTAACAGAGTCACAATCAGTTTTATTGGCGTGAGTGTACTTATAGAAATACATAAGAGCTGAGAACAAGGACAATAAAGTTGAACAAATAAACATTATTAATAGACAAGTGTAAACTAGTATGTGAAAAAAATGTGAGTGTATATTTACAAATATACATGGATATATATATAGTGGTTATAAGAGGTATAAGAGGCACCGGTGACCAAAAATAGAAACAAAATAAAAGTCTATATACAAGTCAAGTGTTATTGTAAGTTGAAAACTATACGAATAGTACAAAGAAATCCATACCGAATAGATGTGCATGGACTGGATCATTATGATCAGTATGTGCATGCAGACATGTCTACATATTATAAGATAAATACAGTGTATACAGCATGCAGGATTTATATTGGTGGTCGCACAAAGTAAAATGTTCATTCTACTGTACTTACTCAAGATTGTATTGCCAGTTTCCATTGTTGCAGTTCCACCTTGTTAATTGGTTTCTTGGATACATCAAAGTTTTTTGATTAAATTCATGAAGACTTATCAAAGTCACTTTGTGCAAGATGTCTTCTTTGGTGCCCTCCAGTGGTAGTATGAAAAACTCTCTGACTGACAGAAATGCACTACTTCATGTTTAAACTGGGATCTGTTCTTAAATTGACAGTCAAACTGTATTTTATGTTAATTAGGATACACAGTGCACACATTCAGTACAGCAGTGATCTATATTATATATCGGTAAACAAGTCAACAAGATAAGAGGTGACGAATAATATAAATATTATAATGTGACCTCTTTGTTAAACACTTATTTATGCAAGCCTAAATATGGCATTAAGTTTGATTGAAGTTGTTCTCGGTATAATTTCACTTCTGTTACATCTCTTGTTCCAGCTGTTTAAACTCTTTTACGTGCTGAATTTCTAAAAGTTACTTGTTATTATTGGGTGTTACCCTGAGCTTGATCCTCAAGGCTTTTGTCACGTTGTTCACATTTGACCAACTCTACATCAACTTTCCGGGACAAATGCTCGTGCTGATTCTTCAGGTGGTTGCTGTTATTGTCACAAGTGTGATAACAGGTAAGCCACAGGTAAGTGTTGCTCACACTGATAACTGGTACATTATGTTTATTTATTATTCACACAGCATTTTAAAGGAACATACAGACTCAGTAACACCACTTACACAACAATACTGTTCACATTGTTCCAGCAGCAAGACACACAATAGAAGTAAGAGTAGGAAAAAATTGGAAGCAATAACATAGAATACAATAAAATATCAACATAAAAATAAAAAATAAATAATTACACCTGTAAATTCTGCATTTTATTGCATTATTGAGTTCAACCTGCTATTTGTCAGAGGAGACATTCATTATTTCTTCTTTCAGTTCTTCAGTTCTGTAGTCTGGGTTTCAGGTCATAACAGACACAATGACTGTATTTCACATAACTTTATGACACGTTACTGCTACCAACTTAACTGTGACTATTTTAGTTTGAAAGTAGTCCCAGTGAAAACAGTCTACTGTGTGCTCACCTTCATCATCTGACTCTCTGATCCTCTACTAAGACCCATGACTACAACTACTGGGATCTGTTGTTGCTGAGGGCTGTAAATAATGTTTTTATTATGTGCAGGTGTTCAAATGTAACCTTTCACTGTAGAAATGCATATCTATCTCATCACATATCTAACAGAGAACTCCGGTGTTGTGTTTGAGGTGTTTCAGAAAGACAAATGAAAAAAACTTTCTCCGGTAAAATATCAAACTTTGTCTGGCTGAGCAAAGTGGAAGAGACACTAAACTACAAAGTGTGTGAAACTTCAGCTGTGGTTGTTGTACACACAGGATGTGCTGGCTTCTTTTATGTGCTCGACAACAGGTTTAGCAGCTGGTTGACTGGAACTGCACCAAGTGATATGTATACAACCTGGGACTTTCAGTTAACACCATCTGTGGCTGACAGGAGGCTCATATAGATTATATAGTATACCTGCACAGTAGAAAGGTCACTGCTGTTTAGTTTGTGTAGCGCAGGTGGTGGTTATTGATTGGCTGTCATGTTTAAGGAATAAAAATGTTCATACATTTTCAACCTAGATAATTTTTCATGGAATTAATACCTCATTTAAAATCAACTATATGCACTGCCAAGTCAAACAGGTAGTATCTGAGTAACACAGTATCTTACACGACCAACACCAAAGTCTCACACTGTCTCAAAAGGATCTGCACAGATGTCTCAAATAAACTTAAACTTGCTGTTCCTCAGATCTAAGTGTACTAACTTTCCATTATCTTTCTGTCACACTCATGTGACCATGCTGACTGTGGCCGTTAGTCTGAAGAGTGTAACTTATGTTGTCATTTTTTATAGGTGTTTTTGGACTAAGTGGTGAAACTTCCAGAAAAATCACTAGACATTCCACAGCATACTTTGTCACAACCATTCTCCTGTCTCTGACTAAAGGCAAGAGAAATATTGAACATTGATTTTCTCAGGAAAGCTGCACTTTAACACACATGACCTGATTGATTTTAATGTGCCAGGCCCTGTTTTTCTCTCTCGAGTGTCTAAATGTGCTATTTAGAACACACTCCCTGTGCTCTGTCACCATTTTAATGTAGCTTTTTCAAACAGGTAACTAGTTTACTCCTTTCATCTATGGCCATCTTCAAAGATATGTTCTCCATGTTTTATGCATGACTGAACTTTCTCACACACATAATTTCCTGTTTCACACTGATGGCAGAACAAGAACAAGAACCCATTCTGTCAGTTGTTACTTTTCTTCCTGCTTTTCCTGCACATGTTTACACCACGTAGTGCACTTTGTAATTTCATTTCAGGCACACTGTTAAAAAAATGTGTGATTTTTTTAAGTGTAAGCAGAATTGTCCCTTGTCAGTCCAGTGCAGAAGCTGTGTGGTGTTTTGTTCAGAGTATATGAAAGAGCTCTAGCACACATGTGGTGTTTCTTCCTATGGTCAACCTAGATTATGTGTTGCAGGGTTAGTATCAGTACTGGTGATCAGGCTAGGAGGGGCTTATGCTGTTAGAAAAGGTGAGGCAGATGATGGTGAGGCATCCTCTCCACTGTTGGTGACATCAGTTCTGGTTTCTCTGCACATTCACTTCAGTGAGGTTTTTAGATCAGCCAGTGCAATTACAGAAAGTGCTGGAATATCAAACTAAAGATTTCAAATCACTTACATTTATTTAGAGTCACATCCACTGATGTTTTTTGAAACAGAATTTTTTATAGTTTTATAGTGTATTGTATTTGATACATGGATCAAATATAGTTTCAAATCTAAAACTTAACCAGTAAGTACCAGTCAGATAAATGTGATGAAGATGTATGTCAAATGATACTTGTGCTTTACCAACTAAGCACAAGTATCTGAAGATTTTAACAAATGAACCTTTGGCCAAATCAATTCAATTCAAAACATATATTTGCACGACTGATAAAATCAAATATAGGCCTCTCTTTAAACAAGAAGATCACTGGTAAAATCACTGAAGATGCTTTAAGTCTTTATGTAAAGACATCACCCTGGTTATATTTACATTTATGTACATATACAGCACAAGTGAGGAAGTACAGATTTGAGTTTGTGATTTAGAACGTTGTTTACCTGAACCGCCTGTAGAGGGCAGCGTGCCGCCTCTCTGCAGGTGACTGGAATATGAAATCACGAAGAAGAACTTTTTTTACCCGGGTAACAGCAGCTAACTTCAGTGTTGACTGACACCAAAGTGGACATGACATGATTTACAGTCTGCACGGAAACACCGCAGCTTGACTGGAGTTACATATCTGAAGGAGACGGCGCAGAGTGAGTCAGCTCATATCTCACGTTGTATATCTGATATTGGAGTCCCCTGTCAACATTAGCTCACATGCTAACGTTAGCTGCTCTGCTCGATGTGGGAGTGTGTTGAGTGTGTGTTGAGTGTGTGGCTCTCAGGATGAAGGTAAAGATCCGTCAGTGGAGCGGGGTGGCCTCCTGGCTGTGGGTGGCCAACGATGAAAACTGTGGGATCTGCAGGATGCCCTTCAATGGCTGCTGTCCGGACTGTGAGTAACATTACAGTGAGGATGATCCATGATGTGTGCTGCTTCAGATGTTTAACAACAGCCTGCACATACTGCTTCAGCACTTTGTACTGAAATACACAACACGAAGGATGTCAGCATTAGAGTGATACACATGCATTTAAAGTAAAGAGATTAACAACAATGATAAAATCAGTATTGGAGCAGGACAATCTTAATTCCATATTGAAAAATTAAATATTTATGTCACCGCCTCACTGAGATTTGTTTGTATTTGTTTGAGTTAAACTGATCAGGAATGCCAATTCACAGTTTCACATTTTTGCAATCAGCAGAATAAATGTTTTTTATACTCGTTTTTGCCTCAAAATCACAGCATCACTTCATTGTAAATGTTTAATGACTGCATTTTCATTTACAGTAGTCATTTCCTCAAAGGTTACACACACAGCAGTGAAACTAAGCAGATTATTTTTTGCTGGTATTTTATTTTTATTGACTGAATATACCTCTTTACTGTAAGTATACTGATTGTGAAGTCTAGAGCTAAACTTCAAATTTCAAAATTCAAATGTATTTATTTAGAGCCCAAAATCACAAACATCGTTTGCCTCGGAGGGCTTTACAATCTGCACAGTTGTGACACCCTCTGTCCTTAGACCCTCGAACCAGAGTCAGGAAAAACTTCAAAAAACCCTTTATGGGAAAAAGAAGAAACCTGAGGAAGAGCCACAGATGAGGGATCCCTCTCCCTGGGACGGACAGACATGCAATAGATGCCACATGTACAGAGAACATCATCATCAATCATATATGGAGTTAATACATGAGTCGTAATAAACTGTAGATAAACTGAGTTCATGGGTTTAGTCCATGTGTGAAGGTATCACAGGTAATGGAAATGAGTCCGTGAGTCCAGGTGCATAATAACTTAATACTTCAGAAAGTCAGGCTCTAGACTCCATAGACTCCACTCTAGACTGTAGACAAATTCTGATTGTATCTACCCAAAGTATGTTTTTATTTGAGACACCAGCCCTCACATATTTCAATCACTGTAAGATTACAGTAATAATCTAAAATGCTGTGAGCTATAGTAGGACTTAAAGCATTGATTATTAAACAACAACCTACACAAATGTCACAGACCGTTACACATGTTACAATATTTTGACAGTAATCAGAAGTAATTGTAACAATGGACACTGAAAATTCTTGTTAAAACTGAAGCTAAGCTGGTATTTTCATATGATAAATACATAGTACTGATGCAAAGGCACAATGTACACCGTGTGGTAATACTATTTTCTCTCTCACAATAAGTAAGTTATAATACTAAATTGTTGTCACTGAGTTTTAATATTAGACACATTTTTCAGGTAAAGTGCCTGGGGATGACTGCCCGCTGGTCTGGGGTCAGTGCTCCCACTGTTTCCACATGCACTGCATCTTGAAATGGCTGAACTCTCAGCAGGTCCAGCAGCAGTGCCCCATGTGCCGACAGGAGTGGAAGTTTAAAGAATGAACCCGTGGAGACTCTCAGAGAGACACAGAGGCCTGTTCATGGACTGTTCATGGCTGTAAATAACCATGTTTTTGTATTTCTTCATTTGATGCAGATGATATCTGGAGTCTGTTGTATTCTGTTGTCAGATTCACTGTGTGTGTGTAAATAAAAACAAAAGCTACATCACATACACTTTATGCCTCTTTCCTTTCAGGGTACATGTGAGTGACGTTGTTTCATCAGTATGCTTGATTGCCCCAGAAGCCTCTGCGGCAGCGGTTTTGGAGCGTATGACCTGAATTTCAGTGTGCTGCTGACTGATTCTGACTTTAATCCCTGTTAATGAGATTAAACGGGTTGTTTTGTGTTTTCAGAAATGGGCCTCAAGAGGCTCTTAATAAGAGGTCTGTATCAGAGTCAAATATTTCCTTTGAAATGGAATAGGAAATGTTTTGTATTTGATCATTTTGGATCATTCATCCAGGCATTCAGACCAACTGTTTGAGTCTGTAAAACTGCAATAGTGCAATGTTTTTGGCCACTCACATTCACCTTGTAAAGTGAATGTGTTTGCAGTCAGTCATCTCTGCATTTACCAAACCAGCAGAAACAGAGCACAGAGCTTTGGAGATTCTGTCCACCCGATGGATGGTAAAAACTTCAGCATCTGATTATCTGTGCATACTGTCTGGTGCTGAGCGGGTAGTGTACAGTGGAGTTCATCACATTTGTGAAAAACAGCTGTTTGCTGCTGAAATGAGAGCAGTTTTTGTGGTGAGAAAAAACTAAAAAGAAGTTGCTAAAGAAAGATGAGGTGGTATACCGCTCTACAACTTTGACATCAAGAGTAACCAGTTTCTGTAACACATACTCATCAGCTCCATTGCTAAGTTTTGATTTGTGATGCTTAAAGTTTCCCATTTCTCTCTGTCTCCTAACCAAGCTGGTCCAGTTAACAGGGTGGGCTGGGGGTGTTATGAGTTTTCTATCAAAGATTTGCTTGAGAGCTTTTTGACAGTTTTGAGTCTCTAAGGATAAAAACTGGCCTTTGCAGCATGAAGAACACTTGCAGAAATGTATCCATCGGTCATGATAACCTCATTACGATACATGAAATGTCGTATTTCATATTTAAGACGGCTACCCTGTCCCATGAAGAAGTGCCAGAGCCCCTCAAGTTTGTTCACTTTGACCAGGAGCTGCAAGTGATGCTCATCAGATTAATCACAGATACAGATGTAGTTCTCACTGTGCTGGGACAAAATAGAAAACAGCACACACTGAAAAGGATTGTCTTTATTTTAAAAAGTATAAAAAGTATTTAATCCTCTGTCCATTATGTATTCAGTATATGTCTTTTTTCACTCTGTTACTTGCATTTTCAACTTAACTATACAACTGAAAACCAGTAAACACAATAAAAAAGTATAAAAAGTCATATTCAAACAATGACTAATAAATACACTTAACTAAGTCTGAAAGGGAAAACAGAAACCCTGGGGTTCTAACTTCTGATCAAACATTTTCTTGTAAGGCAGTCAACACAAGGCTGTGCTTATCTTAGCTTTCAGAGAGGCGCTAATGAGCCGAGGGACAACAACAGGTTCACGTTTCACAAAACTCAGAAGCCCTCCTCATCCCAGTGACATGCCAAATCAAATCAACTTCAAATAAAATGATTGATTCACTTCACACACAGTAGAAAAAGATCTGAAGTCCTCACAGGATGCAGTGAATGTGCACCGCTGGAGATCAGAGGCCAGCCCCGACCAGCAGAGTTCACTCCGTTCAGGTGGCAGCCAACACCCTCCACCACACATCCACAGTCCTACAGAGCTGAGGCAGCTCAGACAGTCAAGATACTTGACTGATGTGGCCTTTTCTGCTCACCCCTGCAGAACAGGGGGATGACTGGGCTGTAGGTCTCAGTTTTGAGCTTTAAAAGTCAGACCTCCTCAGTCATTGACAGCCAGCCCGAAGAGATCCAGCAGCTCCTTGTTGTCCGGTTCAATGAGGTCAGCTGGCTTCTCCCCGCAGTCATTCTCCAGCTCAGAGTTGGCTCCCAGAGAGAGCAGGTAGCTGAAAGAAACACAGAACGACCCTGATTACTAAAAAAAAAAGGTTTAATCCTGCTGGTTTCCCACGTTGGCGTCTCTGCTGTAATTCAGTGTCAGGAAGGTCTGTGTGTGTGTGTGTGTGTGTGTGTGTGAGGTGGTATGTGTAAATAGCATGTAATGTCAGTTGCACTCATGTGGTTAGTTTCTACATTGTTTCAGCATTTAGTCTGGTGTGTCCAGTTGGTTGCTAACAAACCTGAGCTGGACATGAGTCTGTGATGGACATTAATAAGCGAGTCTTCTCTACTCCTGCTACTGTTTTGATTTTTACCACAATAATAAAAATAATAAAAGTTACATAAAGTTACTTTAAACTGAAATGAATGGAGCTGTCATTGTCTACTGACACTGTGTGTGTGTGTGTGTGTGTGTGTATGCTGCTCACCGTGCAATGTGTGGGAAGCCGTCGCTGCAGGCCATGTGCAGCGGGGTCCACCCCTCCTCGTCCCTCTGGTGGATATCTGCTCCGTACTGGACCAGCAGCTTCACACACTCCAGGTTCCCGGACAGGACGGCTTCGTGGATGGCAGCCATGCCTGTGCAGAAAACAAGCAGGAGGTCAGCGTAAAACAACGTCTGCCATGAAATGAGCGAGGTTTGTGACAGCGTAAGCGTTTCCCAGGTCAAAGGCGGATGTTTGAGGGGCTCTCACCGGAGTGGTAGATGGTGTCCAGGCTGACTCTTCTGGCTCGGATGAAACGTCCGATCCTCTCCAGCTCGCCGTGTCGTACATAGTCCTGGAAAAGGACGTCGTTGGGGAAGTGCACACTGCGGATTGGCTTCAGAGAAGAAGAGCTCTTGCAGCTGACTGGGACATCACAGTCCTGCGTGCAAGCCGTAATGCCCACGGTCTGGGACACGGGGCACTGATAGTGATAGTACTTCATACTGGTCGTTGTTGTTGCAGAAAGATGATGTATTTTTAAGCGGTGTCCTCCTGTGTGCTGACAGTGGAGCTGGTCTCTGAAGGCCAGGCCTCCCCGTGGGTCTCTTTATACTCTCTGTCGGGCTATTTTAGGACGCAACACCTCACAGATCCAGTGGCGAATTTGAGAAGATGAGTAGCCCCCGTGGCCAGATCCCTCCCTTTGGCCTGTCACAAGCCCCCCCACACATCCAGACGTGTCAGCCAGTAACCTCTGCCTCTGTTGTCACCCCCACATACCCAAGGCAGTGGTGATAGCCTGAGAGTTAAGAGGGCAGGGGGCTGGAGGCTTCTAGTAAACAGCAGACAGGATAAAAGTGGTTTACTGCTGGAGTGTGCCAGCACCAACTACAAGGGCATGAAGGGTGAAGAGCCATGTGTAGACTGTTTACTGCTCTGACAGAAAGTCAGGAAAGGCCGCTGTCTCCAGAGTCATGTTCTATCTTAATCGCTGATGTGAGACACAGGATGGGTCATGGTCATTTCCTCATGACTGAATGGTTTGCCTCATCCTCTTTATCACTGGTAGGGGAAATGATAATGCAATAAGCTTAAATATTGATTGGACCTAAGAAATGGCACTTTGGGCTCTGGGATATTTTGGTGGTGATTTTTCTGATATTTTATAAACTGATAATAAAAAAACAATCATGTACACACAACTAAAAAGTAATTATTAGTTTTAGTCCTGATGTCTCATACCAGAAGCCATCTGTAATCTTCTCTTCACTCACCAGTAAGTGACAGTAATGTAGACAGGGTTGTTGCTCTGACTGAAGACACTGAGGTCACGTGCCTGGTATTTTTTGGGGGATACATTGGGGGAGTTACATTCTACAATTTAAAATATGACATATGACAGGTACTTCACAGCCTCTGAGTATTTTTAGACCAATTACTGTCACAACTTTTCTTCAGTATGTCATCACTGTGAATGGCAGTGTGGAGCTCAGGACTTTTGTGAGTGCATGCTAACATGCTGACGTTGAACAGGTACGAGGACAGCGTGGAATGATGTAAGAGGATGTTTTTGGTCAGAAACAGAAGTATTGGACTTTTTTTTTTTTACCTGATGATGATGCAAGATGAAAAGTTAATGGATCACCAAAGTCAGTAGGTTTCAAAGTAATACAACATTTCGTTGTGGAGAGTTTGTTTGAATCACCTTTTCAAGCCCTATAGGTATTTACCCTGTTCAAGATTCTTTATTGAGACGTGTCGAAATATTCGATTGTCTCCAACAATAACTACATTGTGTCAGAATTAAAGTACAGAGATTCTTGGTCCCTTTCATTTCATAGCTGTCCATTATGAATTCAGTGTAATGTCATGTCCAAGGTTCCTATGAGGAATAATATAGCTGTCAGTGTGGTGTGCAGTTCAACAGAGAAAACAAAACTGAAGACAAATGTAATTTTGTCATTTTGTTTATTGGCCACCATTTCACGTTTCCACATCAATTTGGATATGATGGAATGCTTTGTTAAAGTTTCCCCCACCGCTGTACAGCTGTCAAACCCATCACCTCGCTCTACTCAAGCCTCCCTCCCTGCCAAACAACACACTGACCGTACACACACACACACACGCACTTCATTCTCCTGTTCATGGATGACCAGGATATATGAACTCGTCAATCAATTCATCACACAGCAATTTTTACACCACTCACACAGCACACACACACACTGCTGTGGCAACAAGGGTGTTGGGTAGAGCCAAAAGGGATGCAGGAGGTACAGTATGGGTGAGGGGTGGGGCTGTGCAACTGTTCCCTCCCCGCTTCGGATATGACAGACACTTCTCTCAGACCAACCCGACCAGTAAACTACAAATCTCTGTCTGCTTTAGTAACCACGATGAATCTCTGATTAGGCATGAATGCAGTGCGGCCTATCAGAACTGGCTCCAAAAACCTTCCCCGGTCTGAGAGTGTGTCCAAGGGCCAACTCTGCCCCAAAAGGGCCATCTGGCTACAGTTGGGCACAATGGTACATAATTAAAAATGACAAGTCCTAAATTAAAAAACAAAACAAAACAAAAAACCTCATAGTGAAAGCAATTAAATAAAAAAGGGTTTTGCCCCCAAAAGTTAACCTTTGTTCCTTTTAGAAAATAGTCAGTAGCCATGCTGAAATGAGTAGATTGAATGGGATGGGGAATAAAGAAATGAAAACAAAGCAGACTTTCCCCCACTAAGAGAAAGAAAATAATTGGTCTCAGCTACAGATGGGGGCCCTTTGTGCTACACTGGACAAGCTCTGTGGGGTTCACTTTAGTGAAGACAATGCAATATAAACACATCTATAGGATGGCCCCTTGTCCCCTGAGAGATCAGTCCTTACAAAACCACCACACAAAACTCTGGTCCTCTGGATTTCTATCAAAGGGAAAAGAACACTGGCAGCCCCCCCTTACCTACGAATACAGGTTACAACACTCATTTAGCTCGTACCCACACTGAACAATGGCAAGGCTTTTTGATTTCATTTTAAGAGGAGGGGAGCTGATTCATTGGGAAAAAACAAACATTTTGAAAACTGGATCTCAATGCCATTTTTACATTTGGTTTAAAATATACAAGGCAAACAGCTGATGTGGAGCTTTGTAGAGAAGGCATTGAGGCATCTCCCATAGAAGTGGTGCGCTGTTCCACAGAGTCCCCCCGGGTGGGACAAGACCAGTCTGGCCACAGGTTGCGAGGTTGGAGACGTGACTGGCAAAAAGGCCTTGCCACGCCACTGATGGACTGACTAACTGGTGGCTGGCTAGCAGGCCAGCTGGCTGACTGACTGAGAGGCAGTTAAAGGGGAAGTATTAATGTTCACAGGACAGGGAAGGTCCACAAGGAAGTGAAGGTGGTGATGGTGACTGGTTGGAAGGGTTGGGGCAGGACTCGTCTCTCCTCTCTCTCCTCTTCCAGCTCTTACAACTCGTCGTGGCCGTCATCATCCTCGCCATCAGAGTCTTCATCCTGCCCTTCTTCCACATCTTCCAAATCCTTGAGAACAGAGGAGGAGAGGGTTGTTGATTTAAACAGAATCTAAAAATCTGCTTAAGTTTATAGTGGCTGCAAACACAACTACACCTGCAAGCTGACCTGAGCTGTTTACGAAGAAAATGTAAACCTGCATAGAAAACTGCATCACAATAACAGTGCATGTTTCAGTGTTTTTAGGTGTGAAGTGAAAAGTTTCTGTCACCTCAAAGTTGTGAAATACATCCAACTAAAATCACCGTCTGAACAAATCAAATCATTCGCCTCTCAGCAGAATGTGTAAGTCCACACCGTGTCACAACCATATCTCGGCATATAGATGACATCTTTGTTTTGCATGACTATTTCTGCATGTCTACTCTGAGAACAGGTGGGATGAGGAGACGTCAGACACAGGAAGGTCCTGATGTTGACTGCAGCGCTGCACGTGCCACTTTCATCTCGAGGCGCGGGTCTCCAGGGAATACCCAGAAAGAACTACAACAGCTGCAGGAGGCATTAGCAGACAGCATTCAGCTGGGCTGCAATTAGACTTCTGAGAAGAAGGCGTGGCGGCAATAGTGGAGCGCTAGATAAACAGAATCCCACCCTCCTGTACTGAATGCAGCAGAGTCGTAGCTCACACAAGGGTATGGGGGAGCTTGTCAAAGCTCAACATGCATCCTCTGCATTTTTACCCTACATATGGTGGAACATTTGACAGAGCATCATTACCTTTATCGATATAGGTGCTGGCTATTGCCTATTGTCCATTTAGACATATCGAGTTTAGGAAAAGTGCCATTTTTGAATGACTTTCTGAAAACAGCCTGGGCCTTTTCTTAAATTTCTCCTTCTATCAATATATTTGCTTTTGGTTCAGGAATGCCACCTCCCGCCTCACTGGAAAAAAAGCCATGTGGGTCAGTCCTAAGGTCAGGAGTTGGCCTTCTGAATCTATTTTAGGTAGCTCCAGAAATGATGCCAAACATGCCTCGAAAAGTAAAGAAGTTTCAATGTGAGACATGAGACATGACACACTGAATCTGAGTCTAACCACTCCACATATTAGGACTCCAAGAGGAGATCTCAAAATAATACAAGAATAATATATCAGAGGTTACTGAACAGCTTTGTTTGTTTTGTTTGTTTTTTGTTTCACTCATCGGAGTCCAGCTGTGCTGTTCCAATAAAAGTGCATTTAATTTCTGAGTTGGGATGATCTTACCTCTGCGTCCAGATCGTCCTCATCATCGTCTCCTGCAGGAGCACCGCCCTCCTTACCACCACTCTCTAGGAACTTGGTGAAGCCTTCCAGCGTTCTCTCCCCATTGTAGTCAATCACCTGTCGATCAGACATTTCTGATAAATGTACAAGATTGCGTCTCACCTCCACCCCTCTGCCCCAAAAAGGTCAAAAAATACAAGCACAAATGCATGTGTTTAACTGCCTAGCCAAATAACACCAAGCCTTTGACACCTGATAGTGCCAGTTAAATGCAGCCAATTAACATTGACACTCCGTTTTCAAATGGTGCCAGTAAGTTGTCAAGAGGTGATCTATGGGCAATGATACAGCAACAAGCCTGTGGGGTGATTGTCCTTTATATGTGAAACCTTATTTTAGCAATAAAAAAGGACATATGCACAGCTGCCAATTTAATTTCTAGTCATTTAACATGGCCACAACGACCTGCTACACAGCACCCTATTGCTGCCACTGCAGCTACAGCCTTTCTTAGCCTTCTCCTGGGTCTTCTGCATGCTTCATCTAAACAGGGTCACGGGCTAATCCTTGGATTTACTCTGGGGTGGCCCCAGTATCATTTAAGATGGCTAAACTGCAGGCTGGCACATGAAGGCCTGGTCAATAAAGCAGCACTATGGCAAGAGGCAGGTGCAGGCCGAGCAGAGTATCAATGTGAGTGAAGTCATCTAGCAGGAATCTGTAAGAACCAAACACCAAGATAATAGTGCAAAAACCTAGCTCAGGTTTCTGCACATGGTTAACACTGCTAAATCAAGAGGCACTAATGATACTTGGGGGGCCCCTACGGCAATAATTGTGGATCCAAATAACCACCCAGATCACGATAACTCACAACTGCAAAAGGCATGTGATGAATAAGAGGACAGACCCAACTATTATGGGTGGAAAGGAGATGAAGGGATTATAGACCTATCAACACAGAGATATTTACAGAAAAACAGAAGATACCAACCATTGAATCTCTCTCTCTCTCTGCTCATGGACTGAATATAAAAAAAAAAAGTTATGGGCACTAACCTTGTGGTCTTCTCCTGCAGGGAAGAACTTAAGAGTGGGGAAGCTGTGGACTTTGACTGCCTCAATCTCATTGGCTGTGGAGTCCATCTTAGCCACAATGATGTCAGCACTGTCCTTATACTTCTCTCCCAACTTCTCCCAGATGGGAGTCAGCTGTTTGCAGTGTCCACACCAAGGTGCATCTGGAATATCACAAAATAGTTGTTTTTTACTTACATACATACACACATACACACACTCTTGGATTTGCTTTTCCTCCTTTTTGATATTGATCAGTGGCCACATTTAAATGCAATATCATGTCATGTGTCCTTTTAGTCCAGTAAATTACTTTCTGGTCAATAGGCTGGATGTTTGATTTCAGAAAGACGTACCAATGCAGGAGCAGGCCAATACACAAACAGAACAGATCACAAGCAGCTCCATGCAGAAGAGGGAAAATTCCTCCAAAAATAGTGCAAAGACTAATTGTGGGTTGCCATAAAAATAATCCAGCGGCTATATGAGCCAGATCATTTTAACTTTGGTGTCTGGTAACAAATTAATTTGCAGAGAGTGGGCTGAGAGGACATGAGTGAGTGTCTGACATTGCCCATGCTAAGCCCCTTTCAGATACCTAAGAAGGCCAAGATTCAAGTTTCAGACTGCATAGAAAGGTTTGACTGCAAGAAACCCCCCTTTAAACTCGTGAACTCTTCACTGCCTACACAAAATTATTCATGACCAAGAGTTCATGCCATTAAAATGGAAATGACAAGAAGCGGCTCTTACAAAATTCCACAAAGACGTTCTTAGTGGCATCGAAGGCGACCTCCTCAAAGTTCTTGCCGACCAAAACTTTGACTGGATTTTTGTCCCAGTCTTCAGGGATGTCCTGACTCATGAGGTGGGGCTGTGGGGGAGAAAAGCAAATATAAGTCAATACTTGTAATTTAACAAACAATTTTGCATTAAATACATAAATGCTAAATAACGTGAAACTGACGGTCTTTTTTTTTTTTTTTTTTTTAAAATCAGCAGTATTTACAGCATATCCTCAAGAGTAAAGCTCATTAGACAAACCATAGTGTTAACAGTATTTTAAGATTTATGTGCTTGAGGCTGTCCAACAAAACATGACTGCACACAACGCTTGTGTACATAATTGTCCACAGTGAGTTACATATTAAAGAATCCAAAAAGTCCTAAATTAACTAATCAAATAAAATGATAACTCTCTCTCACCTTGAGTTTGCCCTCAGTGAACAGTGTGCAGAATTTGGTGATACTCTCTGCTGTGATAGCATCACTCTCTGGCTTGTACTTGGTCATCTCGTCCTCCAGGGTGATGAGGCGGATGGCGGGGCACTCCTCTTTCTTCAGGCCGAAGAACTCCAGGATGCGCTGGTTGTCATCCACGTCGCTGTCGATGAAAATGAACAGGATCTGGACAGGAGAGACGGAGGAGGTCAATATCTGATTTCGCCTTCCCAGGTCATGCAAAATAGCCCAGCCGAGCAAAGTTTTAAAGATGTGTGTCCATGTTAAAGGAAAGTGTATCTAAAAGACTGACAGGTGTTTTGTGACAGTGCAGCTACCTTGCCCTTGAATCCCTCTGCGGCTTTCTTAAACTGGTCAACTGGTCCATTTTGTCCTGGAAATCTGAAGCAGCTTTGGGCAAAAACATGAGGATATGAGACTTGATTTCTCCACCACCGAAGATTTTAGGGGCAGTCTGGAAAAAAGAAAAAAAAAAAAAAGAAAAATGCGTCATCACACTTGGACCTGTGCAACTTGTTATTCTGGGTAGTCACATGAAGTAGAGAAGTCACATTGATGTGCATGGTTCCAGTCATTACCTGCTCAGTGAACTCAATGACCAGAGGCAGCTGGTTGGCCTTGACGAAAGCCAGGAGTTTTTCTTTGGTCAGCTCTCCATCATAGGTATTGCGCCCTTCATCAAACTGTACAGGAAACATGGAAACATTTAGATACAAATATTATCCACCCATCCCATGAACCCTAGACATAGATTTACCAGACAAACCACTTTAAAATCCCCTGGCAAACCCCCTGACGAAAGACCCTGAAGCCCAAATGGACTTTTATTAAGTGTTAAGAATAGCAGTGGTAGAACTCTGCCTTCCTGGCACACAATAGGAAAAAGGCCATTTGGCTGGTGGCATACTGCCAGCCTTGCGGCCGCTGACCAAGGCTATGAAAGTTGAGCCTCAAACCCTCGTTGCAATAAACAAGTGAAAGACCCCAGCTGTTTAGTAAGAGCCCCTGCTTTGGGAAGGTTTGCCTAACTGCAGGCAATGAGCCTCAGTGGTGTTTGCATCAGGTTAAATAGTCATCTTATAGGTTGTAGGATGATGGGATATTTGCTGTTGGGAACTAAAGATCTCAGGATTTAAAGTCTTAAATTAATCAAGCACCCTCATGTTACTCGATTGCTTAAGTTTTATTGACAGACACACAGGACCTTGACCAATTTAACAAATCGACAAGACGGTTTTGCTGATAAGAAAGCTAAATGATCTCTCACCTACATTGCAAAAGATGGTTGTAGTCAATAACTGAGATACAAGACAAGCGACATCTCTTTTTAAAAAGAAGTCCAAATTTGTGTACATTTCAATGAACTTCAACACATGGGCAGAAGGGAAAGATGGCCTCTTCAGGCTAGACATGGCTCACCCCCAGCTCGTAGCCAATGGGACTACTTGAATGACATACTATTACCTAATACAGCCCTTTACCATTCACCACCATATGCTTAACATGCTGAGGTCATTGATTGGGTAGGCCGAGCCATAGGCCCAAAGGAAGGTGCACGTCTAAAACGTTGAACTCAGACGAGCCAAGATTAGCAACGGAGAGCGGATACTGTGAGGTTGACAGCATCACATTACCACGGTGTAGCTCAAAAACACCGGGGTGCCTTCAGCAGCTCGTCTTTAATCGCCAACATGTGAGAGTGTGTTTTACAAGCTTGTGATGGCTACTTACGACCTACTTGCGATAAAAGAAAACAAAAACAAAAACAAAAAAAAAAACCTGTGTAAGCCAATTTGGAATGTGTATGTTACGAGACGTCCAGTGTCCCTGTGTACCTTTAGTTTTATGTTCTCTGTGCTTTATTTGTCACTATGAAATTTACATCAATTATTGAACAGAGGAGAAATAAACTTAAACTTGAGGTCACCTTCTTAAAGAGGACAACACCGTCCTGGGAGACTTCAAACTTGGAATAAACAGCATCCTCTGAGGTCATGGCGAAGGGAACATCATCGATGGCTTCAGCTGCTTTTTCAAAGGCCTTGGCTCCGTCAGAATTAGCATCCTACAGACACAGGAAAACTTTCCATGAGAAAAAGCACAATGCAAGTGATACCCAACGATTAAAACTCACTTTAAACATTAACCTGCAGTATGGCTCTTCACATGATTTGAAAGCAGTAAAGCACAATAACAAAGACGATGCCAGAGAAACGTCATTTGTTTAATGAAAATATTGAAGAGCCTAAAATGTATTGATTTAATAATTCTCAGATTTAATAGTGTCTGAGATGACAAAGCATAATGGCTTGTTGTTGCCAATTCCTGAGCAGACTGAGCATTGTGTGTTTTGAGACCCACAATATGTATGGAGAAAGTAAACGAATTACATCAAACACCCATGAATCTGACCAAAAGGGGTGTATATAATATAAACAAAAGGACGGAGCTTTATTACAAAAATGATTTACAAAAAATCTGAGAGATCAGAATCATACCTTAAAGAAACCGATGACTGCCACCTCATTGTCAGCGATCAGAGACTCTGCCTCAGTGACTCCGGTCAGGGTGGAGACGGCTGGGCCTGTGCGCTTCTTCAGCCAACTGACAATGTCATCAGCTTGCCTGCCAGCTGCAAGACAACAAAACACAATCACTCATGTGCTTCTGTATGCACAGACATGACGGGACTTGGGTCAAACGGCTTCATTTTAAAGTTAAGCTGAAGACTGACAAAGTGATCAGTCTTCGTGCAATCACAAAAGGCGCAAGATGCATTTTTCTCAGTATCTGAACAGATCTGAAGTTACGGCATCTTTACCGAGACAGATGGAGACAAACCTGACCTTAAATTAAATACTACAGACCCTCCAGGGAGCTAATGTTTAAGTGAATTATCACTTCCTCTACTGTGGTCAAACTGAATATTTTGGGGGGGGGGGCGTGGAGACACCCTTCATGCGTTTTGTGGTGTTAAAGCTGAAATTCATATTCAAAGTGATAAACAAAATCAGACCACTTCTGCATTTCTGAAAACCTCTGGCTAACTGCTCTTACAACTTTACGACTAGTACTGAACACATCTCATTTGTTTCCACTTTCAAATCCAAGCACTGTGTTAAATGGTTATTAAATTATAATACAAAAATAAAAATCATTACAGTAACGTTGTGAGGCAGAAACCTCTTTAACTTTCCTTGGAGTAGCCCTGTAGCAATTAAAGAGCACTTAAGATAGACCTGGCTGTTAGACTGAACCACTGATGCAACATGGTAGCAATTTCACTGAGAAACACATGTTGATGCAGTGATATACAGCACGTAGTCTTGGTGCAGTGCCTTTAAGTCTGAAGCAGCGCGTGGGAGACGGGTGTTTTGCAGAAGCTGTGCTCAAGTCAGAGTAGTCCACAATACACAACCAAAAAAAATCCTTCCCAACTTACTCTCCCCTCCCTCCCCAAACTGAGCCTGGGCCGAGCCAGCAGAGGCGACGTGAAGAACTGCACATCTCTCCAGCTGGCTGGGAGGCCGCGCTCAGTCAGCGTGAGGGGAACGTGCAGGGAGGGCCCAGCCCACAATTTGTCTCAGTCATGTTGCTGAAACCTCATTGGCTAACTCACTGTTTATGCTGCTGTGCAGATCATATTACCAGGAGGAAGCCAGTTGATAGAGCTATCCTGTGGTTCTCAGATCTGGTACATCCATGAAGCATTATGAAATAGAATTCACTCACTTCACCATGAGAGGAGTTACTCAAGATTGCATCACTTGGAAAAAAAAAAAAAAAAAAGTCTCCCATTCACTAAAAAGTAAAAAATGAATTGCGCGACAGTAAAATAGAAAATCTGTGTAAGTCTAAATTCAAATAGAGTTATAAAAGTTACATTATGTAATTGAGAATAAGAACAGTATAACATCAAACCTTAATACAACAGAGTACATTTAAAAAAAATGCAGCAACAGACACCTGGCTGCAGGATATACATGGAGTTAACGGTCTCTGACTGACTGAAGTTATCCGTCTCACGTGAAAAAGTCTATACAGATGAAAAATCACAAGATTGCTCACCAGAGTACTCTTTGGGTGACTCCTTCTCTCCACCCTTGAAGAACTTGATGGTGGGGTATCCTCGGACTCCGTACTCTTGGGCCAGTTCGGCCTCCTCTGTGGCATCCACCTTAGCGAGGCGGACTGTTGAACCCTCGGCCTTCAGCATGCCGGCGGCCTTGGCGTATTCGGGGGCCAGGGCCTTGCAGTGACCACACCATGGGGCATCTGCAGGAGAGCGAGGAGGACACTTAGCAGGGGTCATACAGAGGTTTGCACTGTTGTTGACGAGTAAACCTGATGTTAGGGGCTCATCACTGCAGCACAAAAAAATCTTCGAGAAGAATTAAGTTCTCATATCACAATAATGTTGAAAAAGATTTTATTTCTTTGAGAATAAAGAATAAATTAAAATTATTCTTTATTCAACATTAAATTAAAAGTTGTTTTTGACTCAGGAGCACTTGGCCAAGAAGCTGTCCTGGTTATACAAAGAAAAGCAAAAGACATTGGCATGGAATCAATTAGTTGACTGATTGATTGGTCAATTGAAACAATTGAAAAAAAAATTATTATTATTATTATTATTAGTATTTTGACAAATGTTTTAATCGGTTGCCAAAAGTTCTCCCCTTTGCAGCTACTAGAAAAAAAAAAAAAAGAAATTTGAGGATGTCAGCTTATGAATATGAGCAACATTTTATACATTTTTATTTTACAAACTCAGTATTATATATATATATATATATATATATATATATATATATATATATATATATATATATATATATATATATATATATTTACTCAGTGTTGTTGATTCACTAATGATTAGTATAGCTATGTTGCAGGCCTTTATTGATATTTTTCAGAAAGAAAACTGTTATGATTATGAATACACATCCCAGTGGAGCAGATGCCATAAAACTAATGTAATTACATTTCCACATGTTCCTTTGTTAGCCGTGGCGTCCAATTCTACGTGTCAAACTGTGGACACACACACAGTCAGGTGATCAGAAGTGACACGTCAAATTAAGATGACCTGCGTTGCATCACCTTAAACTCCTGACAAAAGAACAAAACTTCCTTATTCCAGTCTGCGTAAAACGCACAGATGAACTTTTATAAAGTACACGTCAACCTAGCTCCACATCCCAGCTCTGAGCCCGCCCAGCTCAAAGTTACGTGGGCAAACAAAGATCATCCCTCCCATCAGGGCCCTGACTGGTCCACTCATGTGTCACAGAGACAGAGAGGGGTCAACACCCCCACTAAACTACAGCGGGACGGGCCTGCAGGCTGGACACCAGAGAGACCTGCACCCGACTCACCACATGATTAGTAATAATACCATTATTATTATTATTAAAAGTAAATGAGGAGGGCTGAAGTAAAATAACAGTCAATGAGAGGCCCGAGTTGCACAAAAATGAAACTTATGAAACCACACATCAGGTCATCGAAACCTCCTCTAAACATTCACCAGAGTTACTCTTTTCACTTGTGGAGACGTGTGGCGTTAAAAACCGTGTTATTACAGCACTCCCCTCTCCCCAAGGAAAAAGAGACAAAGCGCACTTCTGTGCACGGATTTCTCAAAACGCAGCACGGTGCTGAGCTCTGGTCTGTCTGTAAAGCGGCCGGCAGCTGTGGACACACCAAACTACAGCGACGAGCCCTCAGAGGAGCTGCAGACATGAACATGAGAGAAATGAAGAGAGGGGGCTGCGGGGGCTGAGCCGCGGCACTTGGAGGCTAATGTTAGCGGGAAAACACTCGGATATAAGCCGACAGAGAGACAAAGCAGCCGGTGAGCAGGCTGCAGTGTAACAGAGAAACACGCTCACACACACCCCGGCTCGGATGCTAAACCGAGCAGAAGCTAGCAAGCAGCAACTTATCAAAGTGTCAAAGTTTGAAGCTAACACCGAGCACGGCTCCTCTCCGCCGACGAGCCTGCAGGGCAGCTGGGCTGTCGGTACTCACAGAATTCAACCAGCAGGTCGGGGTGAGCTTGGAGAGCCTCGTCGAAGTTACTTTTCTTCAGCACCAGGACGTCCTCCTCCTCGGTGAGCTCAGCCCGGCACAGCGCGGCCAGCGAGCAGAGCAGCACAAACTTCAACATGGTGGCGGTGAGCGGGTGTTTTCTGACGGAGAGACGAGGGCCGCTGAGAGACGAGGGGCTCTGTGTCGGTCTTTCTCCTGGTTTGAGGCTGGGAGAGTAGCTGGTATTTTTGTGTCTACCGCTACTAACGTGGCAGTGCACGCAGGAACCGGAGGGTCAGCCGCAGTGCGCATGCGCATTTATCAGGCCGAAAGCAGTTCGTGTTGAAATGTGACTGGACCGCAGCGCGCTGCACCTGGAAGTGAAACAGAGCCGCTCTGCTGGCAGCCTGCACAGCGGCGAGGAAGAGCTCAGTGCACATCGTGAAGCAGAAAGCCCCGCACATTTTAAACGGACTGAGACGTCCACAGCGCAACAACAGCTTCAGTCACACTGCAGCCGCTCCATGCAGTGAGATTATAGAGCATCCATATGTGTGAAACACTACATGTTACGTTTGTGAAGTCTGCCAGCTGTGTTGTAACTTGGGCATTTACCCTTACTTTTCTGTGACCCTGGACTATTGACCATTGACCAACAGACACAGTTTCTGACTGCATGAGTGCTGCTGTGGCTGTGGAGATGCTCATTACTGACTGTGGCTGTTTTTGTGGTTGGATTTATGATGCTCAGGATCTGTCTGCTGTGGCTCCACGGTGGCTGCCCTTCACTGCTCCTCTTAACATGAGCCAAGAGAGCACCGTGAAGGCACACAGGAGTCAGATGTGTGAAAAATACAGTAACTCCACACCTCAGCCGTGTCAGTCTATTGCACAAGCCGTGCATGTAGTTCAGTGTTACACCCAATATGAACTCCTGTCATAATCAGAATGACCAAAGCACAGCCAGGATACTCTACAGCACAACACGCCTCTGTTACTCCATTTTATCTTGACAGAAGAATTCATCGGGGCACAGGTCAGTCTGGTGAAGACAGCCCAGGTTCAGCTGGCGTGAGTGTAACATCTTATAATGAGGAACCTGAGAAGCAGTACAGCAGTGCTCACACCCAGAAGCATCACAAGTGAAAAGGGAACTGGGAAAAGCCAAAGAATACAGCAAAATCAGGATATAACCTGTATTGGCACACTTATCTGTTTATTTTGTTGGTGTAAAAAGTAGTTTGACAAAGATAAGTACTGAAGCTATTTCTTAAAGGTCAAATGCAATAAAGCTGTAACATCAGGTGGTCAGCTGCTGGATGGACAGTAACTACATTATTCTTTTATGTGTGTAATATACAGTATTAACCATTGGCTTCTATAGGTCGCACTGGAGTGTGACACAGAAGATTGCTTCATGATATCACAGGTCAAATGGTCTGAGTCATCACTTGGAGTGCTAATGAATCAGAGAAACAGTTCAAAGTCCAACATCCACTGACACATAAATAATTAAACAAAAACTCTTCCAGCTATCATATCTGGCATAAGTTTATCATGAAATCAGGAAGATATCTATTCAGATTTTAAAAGACTTTGTGCTGCCACAGGTCATTTCTCTGAGCAGCCAGTTTGTATTCAGCCTTTCACAGCTGCTATTTTGACTCATGTCTCCACTTTTATGTGGTGGTTACTCCACCACATAAAAGGGGAGACTGACTGTACTCACCTTTATACTGCTTTATACTGTTTCACAGGTTCAGTAGTATTCCTGGATGATTTCTGTGTTAATGTAATCAACTCCATTTTAAGACAAGATGTGATTTAAAAAAAAAAAGATGGATATCTAATTTTTGAATTAAAAGCTTCGGCTATAACACAGCAAGAAACCCTTTGGTCAGATTTCATACACATGGGCTGCAAAGTGAGACTGAGGATCAAAAGTTGGTTCAGTTTCCTGGCAACAAGCTCTTCTGACTGATTCACCCTCAGCTCCCTTAATTCTGCATCTCTGACTTTGATTTTATTATCTGACTTTGAAACAGTTATGGAGTATTGTATAATATGAATGCCTTAGAATCACATAGATAACTAATCAGCTAAGATCACCAATGTCAAGTTTACCTACAGTCCTTGTAGACAAAGAAATGATTTCAGTGCTCTGTGGACCGGTGTTTACTTTGCCTCAACTAGATTCTGTCAATATTTCTCAGACGATAACAGGTTTGCTGTGTGATTATGCAGTAATAGTGCTTGAACAGATACTACATATACTGTAGCATGTTAATGTCTTTGTACAAGCTTTACATTTTCTTTCTAGCAAAGACAAAATGACACATGTCCTCATTAAATGGAAAGCATACGTGTCATGAATGTCTGCCAGTTCTATGAGCTGACTGGCTGATGCAATTTGCCAGTTTGTCACTTTTGCACTTGGTTTGGCCACATCCATGAATCTGTCACATAAGAGAAACAAAATGAGACTCATGTCATAGTACATCATTTTACACAATTGTTGATATAATGGAATTTATACATACTAGTTTTTAAATATATATATTTTTTTTATTTTTCTTTATTTTTTATTCTATAGTAAAATCCTACAGTAATTTTTACTGTGTGTGATCTCCACAAAGCCCTTTCACAGCTACACCCTTCATGCTAACTCTCACCGTTTCTGCAAGATAAGAAACAATGAAGTTGCTGATACAGTGAGAGGCTATCTGTTTATTTTATCAAGGTGCAATTTTTAAATGCAAATGTTGCTGACTGCCGCCTGCAAATTTCATCTCCATTTTCTATTTACTTAACTTTTATGTACTCAGGCAGGTCAAACCTGAACAGTCTGCTGTGTATAATGATGGGAGATAGCAGGAAGTCAAAGGAGATTAGAATAATATGTCAAAAGGATATGTCATGGAAAGATGAGTCTTAGGGTCAAAACTCTAGGATCAGTTGTTGTATGAGGACCAATCTTACCGTAACCTTACTGTAAGGCAAAACATGTCACAATAAGGTTGTTTAAATGAGTGTTACTGGTGATCCTCCAGATCAGAGATGTGGACTGAATGGACCAAATATTCAGGTAATTGGACCAAATGAATGAAGATATACTAATTACAAACTTACCTCAGTAAATCTAACACAACAATGACATGTAGTGAGTTAACAGTTATGTTACATTACAAGTCAGTACATTCAAAGTGTTATTTAAAAGTAGACTGATTGATGGGTAGCTGATTCTTTTGGTCACTTGATGGCGGCAGAAACAAGCTGTAAACACAACACTGACATTATCATCATTTAAGTTGATGTGGCAAATTTGTTGGCAAAAAGGTCAATATTGACGCATTCTGCAGATGTTTCCAATATTTACTCCCTCATATAAGCTCTGTTTTGGTCTCTCTCAGCTCCTGAGGGGAAACATCTGCCTCTTTAGCGGTTAAATGCCTCGCTATGTTCATGTTAACTTTGATGCTTCTGCTGTTTGGTGCTGAGTGAGTGAGTTCTTTAGCTAAAAACAGTCGCATGAAACCAAAAATGACACTATGAAAGCGGTGAGACTCCGGAGCAGCAAAGGTGTGGACAGAAGACCAAAACAATGAGCAGAAAGAGCTGTAAACCTCAGTAGAGCTGAGCGGAGCTGCCGAGTGAGGTGGTAATTCACAATGTAATGGACGAAGTATGTGAACATTCGTAACAAACCTAATATTAAGATTTTGATTGTAGCCATGTTAAGTAAAAGTAGAGCGGTATCACCAACAAAATGTGTACAATATGTACAACATGCAACAGAATAACAGCAAAAATTTTTTTCATGAATTCATCATTTTTATTTTTGCAAAAGTACTATTGGATTTTATTAATTTCATTAATTTTGATAGTTGAGGAAAAGCACATTTGAACTTACTACTACTACTACTGTTGAGTAGTTTGATATAGAGTATAACAAGACTAAGAGTCTGCAGACCTGCTGGCGGATTTTCTTTGTCAGACAGAATATTTGACCTGTTCCAAGACACTCTGAGGGGGACATGAATGTGTGTACCAAATTTCAGGATTATCCATCTAATAGTTGTGGATTTGACTCAAAACCACAAATGTCACTAGAAGAAAAGTCACAGGATCCACAGAGTCAGTAGGACTGATCTACCAACTGACCCACTGGCCGGCTGAAAATGGAACATATTTTATAATCACATCACACATAATCATGTGTCATATGTAAAATCCCAATCTAACTGACTAATAACTACAGATAACGTATCAAAGTAGTATTAGAGTGCCTTAAGTGCAGTAAATGTACTCACCCTCCACCAGTGCATATACCATAACTCATAACGGCAGAAGTTATTGTTTTATATTGAAGTGGTGCTATTTAGATATAATGTATAAATGACAAAGAACACATCTCTGTGGATTAAAACGAAGATCCGTCAGCTCTGTGTTTTTTACGCACAGCAGATTTTGAGCTGCATTGAACCAGAAGGACATAAGAAGCTGGCAAAGAGGGAATTAATTGCTCATATGAATGACTGCACCAGGAAGTTCAGTAATAAGCAGGATGAATTCAGAACAGGGGGGCAGAATGAAAAGATGAGGAGACACAGATTGACGTACGCAGCCATGAGCTCATGTTTTGACCATTTGGACGTATCTAGGTCATTAAAGCTTAATGGGATTTTAATAAGGATGTTGGCAGAGACAGAGAGCGAAGAGAGAGAAATGAACATTCACCTTTAAATACATTTAGTAAAAAAAAAAAAAAGTCTAAGCGCAGTTGCCATGCCAACTCTACCAGTGCAAGCCCCTGGAGTCCTTGAGGTTATTGGAGGCAGGACATTCAATTACAGGGAACTATGAATATGACTTGGGTTTATAATAAACAATGCAGGTGCTGACGTCATGGCTGAAATTAGCAGGTGCTGGCGTGGTCCATTCATAATGTACACCATCTGCTGTAGCTTTAATGTGAATCTAAAAACAACATTTAAAAGGAAAACAACGTGTCCTTTCTTGTAGGATGGGCAGTTTTCAGTACTGTTAAGCATGAGTGGTATAGGTGGTATATGCACAACAGGTGCCTCGTGCAGGGGCATTAGGGTAATAGTAAGAACCATCTTCCCATCACCAAGGACATCCTGTAGAGTCTCGGATTACTGATACAGTACATTACTGATGCATATCTCTGTGCCTCTTCTACTTTTTGCTCTATGTTTGCTCAGTGGCCTTGTGTAAACGACAAATAACAGTGACACAACAATGTTAGCTTCCTCCTTCCTTCTTCTTCCTTTAGTGCCACATCACCCTTCTGCACTTCCGCTGCACTTTCTGTACAAAGAGTTTTTTTTCTCTGAATTTTTTCAATTTTTTTACCTTAAGAAAAAGCAGAGTGCTTTTTGTAAAAACAATACAGTAAGATTTATTTGTGTACTGAGAGAGACAGTTGTAAATAAATAAGAAAAATGACCGTATAATATGTGACTAAATGAATGATGTTCATGTTTACAGCTTCTCACAGAGACGCAGGCTGGAGAACCGAAACAATGACGCTAAGGATTCATGGAGATGCAGATAATTCTGTGTAGGTTCATCACTATGACTACACTTTTCACATTACTTATATCCATTTGATCCATTGTTTATATGAGCATATTGATAATAGCAGTTTTAATGAACCATACACAGGCTACTTTAAACACATGCTGATTGGGGTACTTCCAAAACCCAGAGGTACAGTATAGAATAATAAGATGTGAAGTCACACCTAACAAATGAAAAAAAAAAAAGGAACACAAACACTAACGTCATCAATATAAATTTCATAAAGGTGACGCAAATGAAGGCTCTATTAGTAAAACAATTCCACAATTAGATTAGTTAAAGAATAAATCTTTTTTTTTTTTTTTAAATCAAGCACCATCTGCCCGTGAAAAATACTCAGACATGAGGATTTCAGACATGTGCAGATCAACAAGCAGCTGATGAAACATACTGCAGTTCATTCGCAACATCAGTACATGAAGATGATTGACAGGCGGACCGAGATTATAAAGGAGGGAGGACTGCCCACTATCGTTCAAGTGCTCCAATTTCCAATGGTAAATTCACGCAATATCATAGGAAATGATTCTATTCAAAATCCTGTAGGAACTTTAATGTTCTGCCAGAAGAGGGATCCAAGTACCACCGACAAACACTGAAAACAACTGTGAAGAGGAAAAAGAATGGTTTGCTGTATACTGGGTATACCGGTCAGTTGGCGCCCCCTAATGGTGAATACTGGGATCACACAATTGACATACATAATACACTGAGTGATGTTGATGCTTGACCTTTAGTGGTTAGGGTTAGATTCACATAACATATGACTATATCATACTAAAGATGCAGGATTCTTTTTTAAATCAGATAATAGATTCAACAACACAGCAGTAAACTCTCTCCAACATCTGACACATCGCGGTGGATCGGTGAACAGAGCAGATTGACCCGAGCTGCTTCTTTCATTGAGTGGCCTTTTCCTTTTTTCCCATCATGTGTGATTCAACAGATGTGTGTGTGTGTGGTTATGTGTTTTATTAAATGATGAAAGCTGAGGCACAACCCAGAGTCCCAGGCTAATATTTCAATTTTGATTGTATCATCATCCTTCACTAAGTGGCATCATAAAATATGAACTTTGATTAAAGCTTAGAAACTCAGAGAAAACGTACACAGTTCCAGATGGTCAGTCTGTGATATTCAGTCTGACATTTTGTCATGAATTATTGAAATGTACTGTTTTGGTTTGATCATTTTTTCCTCCACCTGCCCTGTTTATTTTGACTTGTACTCAACTTGAGTTTGTTCCCTTATTTCCTATAATACCATTCAACATCCCAAACATTGGATTCAAAAAGGAATTTAATTGGGTCTACTGAGGCTATTGTAAGAGCACCATTGCATCATTATGAGATGATATATATCATATATGATTGCACACTAACATACTTACATACTCACTAGACATACTTGATATAAATATTAATTTTTACTTGAATACTGATGTATTTACACATAACACACACACACATAGCACATAACACTGGGCCATCTTTCTTTTACTTATACTTACCATTACCTTTCATATACTTACCATACTGTGCTTTTTATCCATTGTATATGTCACACTGTTTCTATTATACATACATACTGTATGTACTGTATCACAGTAGTGTCACACACATCTGCATAACCTCAGGAAATAGAACAGCCAAGTGCAATACACACGCAAGTTTTAAACACATATGCTCACTTGAGAACACACAACAGAGGCATTACATATACTCTCCATAAAGGTATGTATGTTTCTACTTCTTTATAATATTTATTATTTATATACAAAGAGGCATTTAGGAACTTACAATAAAATTAATGTTACTGATGACACTGATGGCTGAGTTATTGTCTGTTTATCATGCCATTACACAAGAAAAGCACACCGCCAAACACAGTAAGAATATGTGACATGCTTTTATTAAGAGCAACAAATATTTACAGCAAACTTAGCGATCGATTATTTCACTGATTGGAAACTGAGAATGTATTTGATCGAGAAAAATTGTGGATCAGAGATGGAAGTGGGAGGGGAAACAGAGCGGCGTGTGAAGAAAAGAAGACTTCTATCACTAATCCACTGGCTCCGGCAGGTCCTGGTAGTTGTTGACCTCTGGATGATAGTGATTGATCTCAGGTTGTTCACTGTTGAGATCAGCATACTCTACTGAACCCTGCTGACACACAAAGCAGAGTCATTAAACACGGTCACAGCTGATTCCTTTATTATCCTGATACCTAAATGCAGACACACAGAACAAAGCAGCAAAAAAATTCTTGTTAAAAAAAATCAAAAAAACAAAACACGCTTTTGTGGCTTCTGGTAATATTTAGGCAAAACAATGAGTCTAAATCAGATTTTAAAGTGTTTTCATCCATCTCCCTAACTACCCAAAGCACTAATCGTCATTTTTACTGGAGCAAGACCTAATAACACACTCTCGGAGGATGCTTTGTTTTTTCTTATGGTGCAAACGTCAAATTGTCTACTGAACATCAGTTTCCTGAGGAGCAGACTACTCTCAGATTAACTGAAAAATCTGTCATCAAGAAGACACACTGATGAAAGAATTAACCGTTTTTGGATCATGATGTCACATCCTTAGCTTATTATTTCAAATTCCTCTCCTCAGCCACCCTTAACACCATGTAGGGACAAACAGTGCAGTCAGGAGCAGCAGTGATTAAGGCATGCTGGGAGACAGTATGCTTGCCGAGATTGGCTTGGAGTTAATTTGACTGAGCCGCAGTGCTGATCTGAGCAGGCGATAGGGAAGGAAGCCCCAGCCCAAATGCTTTTGTTCATGTCTGGAAACTCTGACAGCATTTCCCTTTTGCTCTGGATTATCGGCCTGCGTGGGGTCACTGTGACCAGGAGGCAGCCAATGCAGGGACACCAGAATGGTTTTAGTACTACTATACTACTCTATAAAACATGTTATGTGAGTTACTGTTCAAGTTAATGGGGAGGAAAAATTGTGTCACTTGAATCAACACTAAATCAAGTTTGGTCAAGAGCTTCTTTCCCTTTAAATACTACATATAGGGCAAATTAAACAAGTGTGAGACTTAACTAGTGATTTCCTGTAGAAAATATGTGTCACACATGTGCTATCTCCATCAAGCGCTGTATCTTCAGTGAACGGGCACAGTGGTGGACAAACAACCCCAAACAGCTAAGCAATGACAAAACAGCCCATCCCTTCTTTGTCAACAGCTTACACAACAAAGACAAGTAAACAGAGGAAGAGTGGTGAAGAAAAACAAGCTAAATGAGGGCGTTGAGGTGGGGCTTTGGAGGTGCAGAGATAGAGGGGGAGGGACCTGGAAGTTATACTCATTCAAACTAAGTTCATTTTCTTCTCAATGTTACTGACTGCAGCTTTAATGTGTTAGCTGTGTCATAGATGCAATGGAAGTGAATCAATGCTTTAAAACACTTTAGCAGCATTAGGCTTTAATACATCAGGATATATAACTAATAAACAGTACATGCCATTAAAATGAGCTCATTCACAGCTTGTCAGTGTGCTCTAGGGTAGGGAGTTTGTACTATATACAGGTGCTGAATTATGAATACAGTGAGACTGAATGAGCCTCCATCTCTAAAATTACTCATATACATTATACTCATATATTATGAATATATAAGTATATGAGCCATATTGTATATGTAGTGTAAACAAGCAAAAACAGACACAGAAGTATTATAAAAATAATAAAGAACTCACATAGTCATGATGGTCAGCGGCATCTAAAGGGAAAAGCATCACAAGTTAAACATGTGTTGGGTGTGTGCTCTGCTCACTCACTGGCTGACCTCAGAGTTACCCATTAGTCATTTGACTGTCATGATGATGAGGCTGACCTTGCGGACTCGCTTGTTCCTCTTCTTCAGAGGCCTTTATTTCAGTCACACACTCAGCCGCAAAGTCCTGTCCCTGTTTTCTGAATCAATATTTACAATATTCCCTCTCACTCACCACTACACCACTACAGATGTCTCTCTCAACAAAATGGGATTCTTTTGTCACTGTTGATCAGGGAACGTTAGGACTCTGATGGGCTGCTTGGTAGACACATCCAACGTCTGGCTGCTGCTCTAATAACAGGACGTTCCAGCCAACATTAACAGGATATGGTCACGGCTCTGTGGCGGGTCTGGGTTAACTATCCTTCCCATTGCTAATGTGAATTCTCATGTTAAAAATGACTTTTTCTGTGATCTGCATAATGTCACTAATACCATCAGATTGCAGTTATATTTTTAAAGATATATTCTTAGTTCCCTGCGACACTGTGTGTGCTCAGGATAAGCAGGTTTAAAAAATGGATGGATGGATATTCTTTTTTTTTTTGCCACTTGGTGACATAGCAGAAAGCAAAACATGGATATCTCATCATCAGTATTCTCACATCAAACAGATAAAGGGTAGTATTTATCAGTTGCAAACTCTAAAACCAAGAAAATGAGATGTAAGATGTTGAAATGCTTTGCAGAGCTGAAGGGAACCAGCGAGCTGGGTGATAACTGTCTGTGGGTTTGTCACTATGAGCAACTCTTTTCTCAATAACACGTCAGCAGTCAGTTGTTAATATGAAAATATCCGTCGGTGCAGTTTTAAAGAGGTTAAACTCACCATGTGGGGAGTTTTGGAGCTCGCTGTACACTGTGTCAGTGCCTTTTCTCAGTGGGACTGTTAATGTAAAAAGTAACACATTAGCCTGCGTGGACATCAAAAGACAAAGTTTAGCAGATGCTGTCTGTTTGATCTATCACAAACAGAAATCTAAAAATAGGCAGGTTGTGTCACACTTCGTAGCTGCCATCTCCGGCCCGTTGGACCATGACAAAGAAGGGGCCAGTATCAGAAACCAGCCTGGCAATTAGCTCAACCCTTCCTGTTTATAAGGTATGCAATGTTTCTGGAAATCCCAGCAGTTATCCCTGCAGTTAGAGAAACTTGGAGATGCGTAAATTATGGGTAATTAGACCTCTCCCAGGAAGTGTTCGTCTGTATCATCAACTACGAAGGAATGTGGGCAAAGCAGAGAGAAATGGTCTTAGCGAGTAGGTTTGGAAATGAAGGAGAGAATGTGAAGAACAAAGGATTATCAAAATAATAGAGTTTGTAAGATGAGAAACAAAACATAAAACATAAAACAAATGCAAAAAAGATAGGTTAGCAGATGGACTTAGTGTGTAGTGTTTACCTCTGGCAGGATCTGCTGGCCGGGGGTGCACCACCTCAGTGTACTCCACATCGCTGGACACCACGCTGCTCTCCTCATCATTGGCTGCACCCAAAAACAAGATTCTCTGTAATACATGATAAACCCTCTGCATGACTTTAATGAGGGTTTTGTTACAGTTATTCTTGGCCTTGGAACAATCACAACTAATTACAGCAGTTCTGTTAACAACTCCTTTGTGCATAACATGAACACTAGAACTCCTTAAAGAGAGCTCGCCTGATAACAGATCAATCTCCATGTCAAGTGAACAGAATTTATGGCTGATGGAGACTGATGCAGGGCATTTGAAAGCTCTGGAGGAAGGCACTACATGTTTTCTGTAAAAGCACTGGCACAACGATACATATTACAATCCCAGCTCACCGTCTTCAGGTGGTCGCTTGCTCCAAACGCTGACCACAGCTCTGTCCACCTTCACTGTGAAACACAGAAAGACACACAGCAGGTCATGAGGAGGCTGCCAAACCTACACTTTGATTAACTTGTAAAAATTCTGCACTGATTGGATTAAAGAAACATACCTTAATAGGTAATTATCATAAAAGTCTTACAGAGCCAGAGGTATGAATATTACCAAACTCCTTTGAGTGTTTGAGAAATTCTTAAAGGAAAAATTCCACTTTTGGGAAATACATTTATTCGCTTTTTATGAGAAGAATAACACCTGCCTTAAGCCTGTATAAATGTGAAGGGACCACCAGCAACCAGCTACCTTAGCTTAGTTTAACAGCTGGCTGCAAATGACTGAAAAAACTGATCCACAGTCTCCTGGCTGTAGCTCCAGCTCACTAGAAAGTGAATAAATCTATTTCCCAAAAGTATTTTTACATGACCAAAAGTCAGAAATCAACATTATATTTTGTTCTAAATGCACTAATGGAGCTATGAGACACACATTCTTTTCTCTTTTTTTTGGCACATAATTTGGCCTTGCATGGAGCTTTTCTTGCTTAAAAATAAT